>OX578276.1:47132962-47806655 GCA_951217055.1 Gerris lacustris
TTTTAAAACGATTACGTTGTATTAACGTATGATTTTTTCATTATTATTATTTTTTTTTTTTTTTATATTCATATAATAGATGTAAGTATCACAATCCTACGTAATTATTGTTATGAAGATAAGATTATATTAAAGAGACTTGTCGAGGAGAGAAAACTATTGGCAGTCACGAGCTCGCTGAAAGGTGTAGATATGCCATGCATTCATTTTGCCTCTAGTAAACTAGTAATTATAAATTTATTAAAATGGGGGCCAATTCAGCCCGTATAGGATAGCAGTTGGCTCTCCAATCATTAAAGTTAAGTACTATCGGGCGTGGTCACATCTTGAGTGGGTGACCACAGAACTGCGTTCAAAATCCCCCCGTTCTGTGTTCACCCAGCCCCTGTGATCGCTATATAAATGGATAGCTGCTTATGTAAGTGGCTAACTGGGTTTATGGCAATTATAAAGCTTAAACAGCCGATGGAGGTACACACTGACCCCGTGTAATACATTATATACCTACTGTATATAGTTGTATGGCAGGCCTAGGCTCTCCACTGGCTGCTACACCACAGAGATAGTTAATTAATTAAAATAAATCAGGGTGAATAAATTATAAATCTCTAAACAGTTCTCATCATGGAAAACTTGGATGATTGATCTCTATATTTAAACGACATTAAACATAATGTGTAAAATTATATTTATAAATTTAAATAAATAATGTAACTAAATATGATTTATCTTAAATTAAAAAAAGTTTTGTAAACAAACAAACCCAGTTAGAATTATATATACTAAACTGTGAGTAAGAGAAGGTTAGGAGATCTTCCTGTCTTGCCTTAAGTTAACTAATAATGACAAAACAAAAGATTTCTTTTCTCTCTATATCAAGACTGCTATTTTCCTTTTATTCTCACTTTACACGTCAATAATCATAAATAAATAAATTAATCAAAATATAAAATAAACTATAAAAAAAAATAAAACACTTCACACACGACACTCCGCCCGAGCTTTGTAGTGGAGTGTGACATAACACTCCACAACATTGCGACAACATTGTCGCCTCAAGGAGCCCTCCACCGACGACCAATTCTCTTCCTCTACCTCCAATAGGTAATAGCATCGCAATTGAACGAGTGATGTTACTTCCTGTGCCCGCTGTTTTAACCTTTCCTGCTCGTATCATTTCATCCCAAAAGTTCTTCTATTCTTTCTACTTTACTTTACTTGCCGATCTTTTTCCATTAATATGGACTACTTCTCCGACTTTTGGTGCGACTTTAACTGCTTTTCTTCCTTGTTGGTGTTGTACCTTCTTACTTTCTCTTAAGTTTAAAGGTATTGGTTTCTTAAAATGTTCCAAAAATGTTGCAACATTTCTTCTCCCTTTTTTCCCCAATTACAATTGATTTCTTTGCCGTTTCCGAGTGTTGCTCATTTTCTTTGCTATGTATTTTTTCACCTTTTAATCCTAAGAAACAGGCTGGAGATAATACATCTTCATTTATCTCTTGTCCGATGTAACCTAATGGCCTGGAGTTAATTATAGCTTTTACTTCCTTCAAGATAATATTAAGTTGACTCAGTGTTAGCATTTCTGGTCCTATTGATTTCTTCAGAGATCTTTTTTTATTAAAATTCTTTCTCTCAACATGCATTCTTGGCCAGGAAACATGATATCTTCCATTTAAAATTTTAAGCTTCATCCAAATTTTTGAAAAGCTATGTCATGTTCTATTACATCTGAATTTTCTTTAATACATATAATTTCCAAATTCTAAAGTATATTTAAATCTCTATCTTTATCTTGTATTAACAAATTGTAGAGAGTTTCAAAGTAGTAACAATCAAAATTTTTGCAGTTGATTCAGATGGGTTTTGAATTTTACCAAATTTCGCGCTTAGTAACCGGCTACGTTTGAATTAACTAAATTCCTACCTTTTGTATCTTCTATTTTTTCTGATCCAATTAGATCAAAATAATAGCCATTACCAATGGATATTGCATATTTCCATCCCTATATTTGGAAAATCTAAATTCTGCCTAAGTTTGAATAAGGATATTTGTTTCTCATAAAAAATTAAAGGTTTTCCGAAAATCATTTAATACAGTTGGTATCAGATTTGCCGTTATTTTAAATTCTCAAATAATTTATAATTTTGAAATATAAATTTTGAATGGCTGTGGATATCATTTTCGGTGAATTGGAACCAAAAACAAAAACGTATATTTCCTCTTTATTATTTTTTTATAATTTCAGAGTTCTTACTAATTTTTCTGTTACATAAAAAACGCCGACTTCTACAATCTAATAAAGTTCTAAAAGAATTATTAAATTCTGAATATTTTGCATTAATACCTTCACCCACAGCTTGTTTGTAAATAAGTAATTTAATTTATTACTTATAATGAATCATATTTTGAGTTTGAAGTTATTAATGATGAATTATTACTTTTTTTCTTGATTATATTCATAATTTGCTTTACATTTTAATAATAATAATATAATAATAATAATAAATAATAATTTGGAACTAGGACTTTCACCCATCTCTTGCGCAGTTTTAAGGAAGATGACAAGGAAGATGACAAGCTATTGGGCCAAAATGACCGAGATGGATAGCTCTCGTTTGCCAAAAATAATGCTGGAAAATTTGATAATCCTTGATAACAAATCATCAAACATTCCAGAACTAAATTGGTTTTCTCAATATAAAGCTTTCTTATGTCAAATTGGTTCTGCAGAAGATTTAACCACAGATAAAGAACTTTTTTCCCCAGTTATCAAAAACATTAACACCAGATACAAAAATCACATCTTTAGTCTTGATATCCAGAGAGTATGCAACAGTTGTTTCTCTCCTACATACAGAGAAATTTCATCTTTAACTACACTTACCGAATCTTACATCAATACAAGAATGCCTATATGGAAACAAAGAATAATCATTCAAATTAGACTCGCTTCTCCTAATTTCACTAAGTTTCACATGAACTCCAACTGCTACATCTTCGACGCCTCACAAAACTGCCCTGGGTGCCTAACAGGACAAGACACCTTTGAACATTATGTTTCTGCCTGTCCCTCAACTCAGTACATAAGAGATCTTTATTACACCCCAATAGCTCAAACCCTACTAAATAATTTTAATATAACATCTTTGTTAACTAACCTAAACCCCCCAAAAATAGACGAATTATTAAATTTCATAACCAAAATCATAAGGCAAAGACCACTACCATCAACTTAACCTCTCTTAATATTAAAAAATATGATTTTACTTTTTCTTTTTAATTTAAGAGAAATTCTAATTGTATAACTTCATCTGATTAAAGTGTTCTTTTTATTTTTCTTTTTACTAGTAGAAGGTTTTGTTTTTTCTCTAGAAGTTAATTTAAGATTTTATAAAGCCGTTTTAAATATGTTATTTCTTTTTTCCTCTTTATTCTCTATTTTTTGGGCACTGCAAGGATATGTATATGTTATTAATAGTAATGTGTATAATTGTAACCCTCTTTGTAGAAACTGTATAGTTTAAGACAAATAAACGTATTATTTGATTTACATTTTAAAGGACATAATGATCTATGATGGCGTTTAGTTAATATACAATAATAGAAAGTTTTATAATTCAAACATTTTTGGCGTTATTGGTCCTAGATAAGCAAATTTAATATGCTCTTATTTCCTTAACTCCTGTCTTTCTCTCTTCTAAATTTTTGTTTTTGTTACACTGGTCCGTCCAATGTTTTTATGAAAATAACCCATATTTCATTTCAGGTTCTTTTCTATTAAAATCTATGTTATTAGATGTTGACATAATTTTTCTTTTTTTAGTTTCGACTATTTGTTCTACATGCTCCCAATGCCTGTATTCACGAATATCTCTAGATTCTAAATTTTCTCTAGCAACTGTAAGTCTATTTATATATTTTCTAAGTTCGGAGTAATTGAAGGTGGATCTTAGTCTTCGTCTAACTTCAAAATTATAATTGGTGGAAATTTAGATATTATTAAAAGGGTTAGATGAGATTGAGTAATGTCTTTCCCAAGTCCCTTCAATGATCTAAGAATCCCTTCTAATTTGTCAAAAGTTTGACGTAATTGCTTCCGAGGTTACCGAAGGTAACGGAAGCATTGTGTTCACTTTTGACTACGAAAAAGTTTTATGTCTCCGATTTTAAAAATTCCAAGACAGAAATCCGTTTCAGACATCAGGGAACATTTTTGGTCTCGTGTCTGTCTGTCTGTCAATCTGTCGGTCTGTGTGTCCGCGAATTATGAAACGTCGCACGATAACTTAAATAAATGTCAACCGATTTCGAGACATGTTCATTTTACCAATGCCCAGAAAGAGTTTTTAGGACAACTTTATCCGTCCAAGCGTGGAATTTTAGGTCGGTAAAAAAAATCAAACTTTAAATTTCGAAAATTCATGTAGGCTGTCATTTTCCCCTTGCTTTGAAGGTCAAGTGGGCAAATTTTTATCGACATCGAACTAAAACTGTAGATTTGTATAAAGAACATACACACCCATACCTTGATTTTTATATATATAGCTATACATTTCCATTTTACCCCCTCCTAAATAAAATTGTACATAAAAACAACTACTTTTCTCTTAAAGTGCTTTTCAACGATATGCATCATATACAGGGAATCCATTACTTTGACATTTTTACACCGTAACCCTTTGTACCAAAATTTAAATTACGAAAATTCATGTAGACAGTAACCTCCCCCTTGCTTTGAAGGAAAAGTGAGTAAATATTCATCAAATTGGGATAAAACTGTAGATTTGTATAAAGACATACCCACAGACACTCTTCTTTTTATATAAGATGTAGCTATATTTTTCCATTTTACCCCCCTCCTAAAAGAAAATATGACAAAAACGTACTTAACAACAATTAATGTAATCTTAAAGAGCTTTTCAACGATATGCATCATAAAGGGTATTCAGTCCTTTGACCCCGTATTCATTATTGTACCCTGTTCCCTGTGTACCAACATTTAAATTTCGAAAATTCATGTAGACAGTGATTCCCCTTCCTTTGAAGGTCAAGTGTGCAAATTTTCATCGAGATCGAATTAAAAGTGTTGATTTGTATAAAGAACATAAACACACACACACATACGTTGACTTTTATAGATATAGATATAAATTTCCATTTTACCCCCCTCCTAAAAGAAAATATGACAAAAACGTACTTAACAACAATTACTGTACTCTCAAAGAGCTTTTTAACGATAAGCACCATGAAGGGTATCCATTACTTTGGTATTTGTACCCCGTACCTCTGTGTACCAAAATTTTAATTTCGGAAAATCATGTAGGCAGTGACCTTCACCTTGTTTTGAAGAAAAATGTGTAAATATTCATCAAATTGGGATAGAACTGTAGATTTGTATAAAAGACATTCTCTCATGTAGATCTCTACTCTTCTTTTTACTGGTCTTATATTACTTTGCTTTGTAAGTTTCATCGCACATTTCCGTTTCCCCAATTTTGAACCACTTCCCGTGGTTCAATCTTCCACAAATTTTGCACATAGATACAACTAAGGTGAAGAATACAGAAACCAAAAAAAATAAAAACAAAAACAACAAAATGGCGTCAAATTTATTTGCTTTTTAAGTTTCATCGCACACCTAATACCCCAATTTTGAACCACTTACCGCGATTCAATCTTCCCCAAATTTTGGACATAAATAAAACTAAGGTGAAGAATACAGAAACCAAAAAAAAATAAAAACAAAAAAAATTTAAATTTCGAAAATTCATGTAGACCTTGATTTTCTCCTTGCTTTGAAGGTCAAGTGTGCACATTTTCATCAAAATCGGGCTAAAACTGTAGATTTGTATAAAGAACAAACATACATAAATACACACACACATACATACGTTGAATTTTATATATATAGATTTATTTGTATCAAGCTTTTATAAATGAATTGTTTTATTTATTTTATATTCTTAAATTTTTCATTTTATACAATAATAAGATTCTGTTTTTGCGTAGAGCTACTTAGTTTAAGGTTATAGGACTATGTCAAATGGTAAAAAAGTTATGAAGGTTTAACTAAATAAAGATTTCTATAACTAACGTGATATTTTACAAGTGTGTTTTAAAATTTCAATGCTTCACTCCATACTGCCTCGACATTGCGAAGGTTCAAGGCACTTGCTTTTTGACGGTCAACGAGCGAAGTGAGTAGGAGGCAGAGCCCCTTAGTACTTAATTAAAATATGTTTGATTAGGTCAGGCCTGAAATTATACTGATCTACTTATTATATTAATTATATGAAAAAAATAACAATTAAGTGTTGAAGATTTCAAAAGTATTTAGGGATAATCAATAAACAATATACATACTCTTAACTACACCTGAAATTAAGAAAGATAAAACTCCATGTTTCTGTTTAGTAAATTAATATTTATACTTGGAGAGACATTTTCCTATCCTTCGTAATCTAAAATATAATAAATTTTTCCAATTTAACTAAACTTCTTTTCTTTTTCCAATATTTGTTTCTATGAGCAAAATTTGGGGAAGGTGTGCGATGAAACTTACAAAGCAAAGTAATATAAGACCAGTAAAACTATTTGTTTATGAAGAAAAATGCATGTTTAATACTTACAGATGATAATTTTTTGGCATATAAGAGGCAATACTAAGGATGGTAGGAGTGAAGACGCAAAACTGCTGCTAGGTACCGGCTCAGGGATGTACGCTATCACTTCAACTGAAACAATAAAAGAATTAGTCGTTTAAATATCGTACTGTAATGTGTAATGTACAAAGTTTATTAGTAATGTACATTTATTACACAACAACAAGTATTAGTTATAGTAGAGCTTAGTAAGTAGTCATAATTACAGTATTATGAAGAATATAACCAGGCTGGAAAACCATTGTCCACACTCTCATGTTGGTTTTATAAAAATATATCAAACGTAACTGCAGAATTGTGAAGACAATGTCTTCACCATGTGACCATGTCATGGTTTATCGACTAACACTTCACTCGTCAGTGAATCAATGTAGTATTGGATTGATAAAAGGATCCCCGGGCTTGTTCAAAGGACCCACTTTGTAGTCTATCTATTTGTAGTCTGTCTTCGGGCTTACGCCCGAAGACAGACATTATATAGGATTTAAAGTCTTGAGCTCCTATGAGGCCTTGACACACTAAGTATAGGGCATCTGAGTATTCACTAACTTAGTAATAGTAGTTTTTTTCTTTTTAACCCTTGCTCTTTGCAAGTAATTATGTAATCACTAAGTGTAGGGCATCCTACAACTTGTTAACACTACGTGTCTGACAGGGGGTAAAGAGACAGAATTAAAGTTACCAAGTTTCCTTAGAAATTAAACTGTTTAATTTTGCTTTAAGAATTTTATTAAATTTTATAAATCTATTAAGAATCATAAGATTTTTTTTTAAGTCCCAAAACATTGGGGTTTTCGCCATTCGATGCGCAATGTCCGCATTGTGAACCCGAAAAATTGCCAAAAGTTCACTTTTCCCCCGTCTTCCCCCCTTAAGATGAGAAAAACCGTCGTAGCTGTGTTGGAATTTTTTAAAAATGAACAGTTTGTCCTATCGAAAAACTGATTTAACAAACATGTACTGATTTTAAAAGATCTACATTTTTGTTCATAGGTCATTTTGTCGTACCTTTATTATTTGTACCCTAAATGGAGCTATTTTTTTTTTTTTTTTTTTTTTTTTTTCAATTTTTGTCTTTGACCACTCATATCTTTGGTAATAATTGACCGATTTAAATTCTGATTTTTAGGATCAAATCTAACACTAATGCCCTTTAAAACAAGACCTTGATATGTTTATAATTCTTCCTATTTGCTGAGAAATTGAGAGTAAACTTTTTCCCGCAGTGCCGTTGTCAAGTAAACACTTATTTTCGATTTAAATATTCGTTCGCATATCATTTGAAAGCTCTTGACTTGTACATTAAAGCTCTTTTATTTGTTTATTTTAAAAAAAAATTGGTACATGTACTTTTGTACCGATTTGTATGTTTGTTGTTAAATAATTATTTTAAAATTAATTTTTTTAAATGGTGTTACAGTTGAGTTAGTTAGGAATTTTTCATTTGTAACAATTAGGTTAAAACCTGAATTGTTTTAATTAAAAATAATTGAGTACTCCTTGACATTATATACTTTTTACTGAGCTTGTAAGAGTTTGGATTATTTATCAATTCCTTAAATTCTAAAAAAAAAATTAAAAACATACATCTTAAAAATATTAGGCGACCTGAAGAAAGGGGACCAATATCTATCAGGAAGATTGCTTTAATTGCCTCGGATTGGTTTTTCTTTTAATTTATGGCTTCGACAAACATATTTTCTACAGGACCAAAAATAGTCGAAATTAAATGTTAACTATTCATCTTTTGAACTTATTTTAAAACTCAACTGCTATAATTAATAGTTCTAAGTTAAAATTTTTTAATTTATTCCCGAATGCTTTCAATATTATAGATAAAATCACAATGTTAATTTATAGTGACGAATGGTACTATACTATTCTTATTTCCATTTGCTCATCTGAGTCTCTCCATACAACTAGTTCAACAAATCAAATATTTTCTGACTGTCTTCAACTTTATTTTCCTAAAATAAATAAAAAAAATCTGCAGGTAATTCTCATTTGATGGAAAACTCGAAAACAGAATATTAATTAGTTCAAGATTTAACTCAAGAAGGATGAGATGTAGATCCTGATAATTCCAACAGGGGAGGGGGGGGGGAGTTGTAATTAGCATGACTCCCCCCTCCCTCTGCATCTGAAACTTAGCTCGGTTCCTAGAAAAAAGTATTTCCTCCCCCACCCCATACTTTACCAAACTCACGGAGTTAATGAATTTCAAGCAAAGGAAAAAAGTTTTTAATTAAAAATGACAATTAATCATGGATTTTCTCGAGTTGGATTAACTAATCTCTTCCGGATTTGTTTATTTCTGTTAAAATAATTTTTTTTTTTCAAATTTAATATAGACTTACGAAAAGAAGAAAAAACAAAATGTTTATTTATTTATTTATTTAAATTTTCGGGTGTTGAACGCGTGGTTAAATACACCCTTAACAAAGCTTTAACATTTTATTATTATTATCATTTTATGTTTATTATTATTTATTTTTAATAAATATTGCAATCATTTTATTTATTAGTTTCTGGCAATTATTTATTTACCCATCATGCAGACTCATAATGGGTCTTAATTTTCCTAAAATAAAATAGGCTACGAAATGGTGTGGCAAATAGCTTCCTCGCATCCTATCCACGTACTTTATTGATTTTATGCTTTTACAATTACAAGCCATTATTGTCTAATTGGTTTAATTGTTAACCCGTTTTTTTTAATCAAAGTATCAATTTAGCGTATTTTTTAAGAGAGTAGTATTTTTAAAGAGCGCAGACGCTTCAAATTAATCTGGGGCTATCTACAGCTTGATACTATAAAAGTTTCATTCAAATCAAATAAGTAATTTTGAAGCTATAGGTGTAATGTATGTAGGTTGTGCGCATGTGGAAGAGAAACAAATAGGCGCAGAAGGTTGAAACTTATATGGAACAAAAAATGAGCTAATTATGACCTACCACCCAAATTTAAATAAAATTGGACGTGTAGTATTTAAGATATGTTGGTTCGCGAAAATTGAACGACGGACCGACCGACAGACAGACATGGAACCAAAAATGTTCCCTGATGTCTGAAACGGATTTCTGTCTTGGAATTTTTGAAATCGGAGACCTAAAAATGTTTCGTTCTGAAGAACGATCACATAGCTTCCGTTACCTTCGGTAAGCTCGGAAGCAAAATATCTGCAGATAATTCTCATTTGATGAAAAACTCGAAAACAGAATATTAATTAGTTCAAGATTCAAAACAGACAATTTATATAAATATAGAATTTCATTTCTCGTTTCGGAGCCTGGGGCTAAAGTCTACTTGCGATTTGTGATCTAAACTCACCGCTGCTTGCGTGTCGCCTAGGACATCTTACGACTAAGCCCTACCCAACCTATTAGCCGTTGACAAATTATACAAATATTGTAGCCATACTTGTATGGTAACGTTAGAGTTCCCGTTTAGGTAACGGATAGTGTTCCTTCTCACCTTATGATGTGAACGTACCCGGTTTTGCAGTACGCAGGACCTGACATTCAGATAGGCGAGAACATGCGGTCCTGTTAACCTAAACTTAGCGTCCCTTTATTTAACTTAACGTCCCTTTACTTAACTTAACTTTTATATTACTTAGCTATGTTAAATGTTTCGACGGTTTCGACTCTGAGTCCAATATATATATATATATATATTAAAATAATATAAAAAATAACGAAAATTATAATAAAACATTTATTTATTATTATGTTTTTATATATATATAAACCACTGTCGTAAGTAAACCAAGATTTTTATAGCAATTATATTGAAACCTATTCAAAATTAAAGAATTCTAAGAAAACTTTCTCGTAAACAAATTTAATGAGCATTATTAGTGAATAGTATAACCTTTTTTTTATTAAAACCCAATATTTTTCTAGATATTCGCAAAAACTCAAAAAATGAAACCTATTTACCAAGATAGCGGTAACATAACTCCCCAGAGAACTTTCAAAACATATAATATGTTTATTTTTAAGCCTCAATAAAATAGCTATGCAAAATTAACTATTGACTTGTATATTTCTCTAAATTGTAACATTACAAATTATTGTAAAGATGTATAAAAGTTTTAGGATTATTGATGGTTTATTACTTGTGTATCCATTTCGAAGGTTTTTAGCTATTCTACGTGTATTCTCCACTCGTTCAACCCCTTCTTCTAACATTTTCGTAAGAGCATTTGTGGATATTAATATATTTAAAAATAAACAAAAAAAGGGAAAAAAAAAAAAAACAACCATCGACTCTTAAAATGCAAAAAGGAAAAATTAAAACCAAACCAAATAAAATAAAACGATAACCAAAATTTAATACCATTACTAAAATTAAATAAAAAATAAATTTACTATTACTAAAA
Source organism: Gerris lacustris (assembly GCA_951217055.1). Lineage (NCBI taxonomy): Eukaryota > Metazoa > Arthropoda > Insecta > Hemiptera > Gerridae > Gerris > Gerris lacustris. Next base: position 47,144,017 of record OX578276.1, read on the forward strand.
TTAAAACAAACACAAATAAAATAACACTATAACAAAATTTACTACAACCATTATATTTTGTTCAATCTACGCTGCAAGGTATTTTAATTGATACATATTTTTTACTTTCTCATATTATGAGGAGAAAGTATTTTGATGACCCGAAAATTAGATTTTGTGATTTTGATGGATTTACATGTTATGAGGTCCAAAAAAGTGGTTTTTAAATAATGTCTGTCTGTCTGACGTCTGTGCAGACGCCTAAACTACTGGGCCGATTTTGACGAATACATTTTGACGGATACATGTTCAGAAAAATAATACCCCGAGGCGTAATCGAGAAATTTTAGCTTCAAATTCGGGAAAGCTACCCCCAAAAAACTAAAAAAACGATGTTGATTAAAAAATTCTAAAATATGGTCCATGTAAATACGAATCAACAATATAAGCAGTTTTCCCCGGAAAAATCTAGTTCCTGAGAAAATAGCTTAAATCGCGAACAGAGAGAGCCCAAATGTTCAGTAATAATTAAACGTACATACGAATACTAATAAATGGAAAACACTGGGCTAAGTAATTATGAACTCGTATATCAGAAAGTTTGTCTGAGTTGTCTCGGACCGATTTTTTCTTTCTAAAATCGGCATTGTATACGGCATGCGCTGTAGCCTGGGCAATAATTTACCTAACTGCCAAATTTCATTCAAAATAGTAAGCAATTGATGCCAAAAATCTTATTCGACTATTTATTTACTATTTACTACGCATTTATTAGCTTGCTTTCTTGTTTGTTTGTTTGTCCAGTACAAATCTTGCAATCGATTTCTAACTAACTTCCCGAGTAGCTAGACATTTGAAACTTTAAGAATAGCTCAGAACACGATGACAATGCAATATTTTAATACTTTTAGCCATCTTTCAGCAGTTTTTAATACGTTTTGCTGTACGGAAAGTTAGTTCGGAAAAAATCCGCAAATTATTTTATTAGTTTCGATATATCCCATATTTACAATCTTCATTTTGACGGGTTTCAAATTTGTGTTTTTTTTATTGAGAGATTAACATTGAATGAAAGCGAAAAAGGAAAAGTAAACAAAGAAATAAATTGATGTGTGATAATCAGGTTTGTTTACACTTGTGTCCTAGGTATAGGTTTAATTTTTCTGCATCTGTACTTTTTTACTTGTACACATTTTTTTATTTCTTCTCTTACTGTCCCTACACGGGGGCATACCAAAAGCACAGTTGACTTGGCGAGATCCGTTGTACAAAGATTTGTCCTTTTATAGATTTAAGAGCAGCTCTCTATATGGTTGTCATTTATGTGAGGTACATAAATTCGGAACTATTTTTTTTCACTAACATTATATTATAACAATGACAATTATATCATCAACATTACATTATGATTCAACAGAAAATTTAAAAAGTTATTTTTATCTTGTAATTTTAATAATAATTATACTATTTACTTAGCAACTGATTCTCATTTGAGAAAGAATCGAAAACAAAATATATATTAGTTTAAGATTTAAGAAATAGTGGATAAGAAGGGAGATAATTCAAATAGGGGAGAGCCTGCAATTAGAAACAAACCCTCTCAAACTTAAACTCAGCCCTGATTTTTAGAAATAATCCCCCTCCCTCCCTCCCCCACCTTACCAAACTCGGAGAGTTAATGAATTCCAAGCAAAGTGAAAAAAAGAAAGTTTTAATTAAAATTACAATTGATCTTGAATTTCCCTTGCGCATTTGTTTATTTTTCTTTTTCTTTGTTGAAATAAGCTTTGTCCAAATACATAATCATAGAGTGTGTCCCGAGACAGACAATATAATAATAATAATAATAATACCATTTATTGCTTCATTAGAAAATTTACAATACATATACAGATATATGCATTTTTAATTTATATATATGCAAATCGGTCGAAACCGTGGTTCCCTTAATGGGATTTGGGTTGGTTGCATCACAATAATTTGAAACATCGCCATAAATAACTTAAAGCATAACGAGGTTTGATTACTTGTTAACAAATACAATAGAAGCAATATACAAAAATAAACAATTAGCAAATATAACAACATTAACACAAATTTTAACTCTACTTTAAATCTGTTTTTAATTATTTACTATTTAAATTAATTAATAATTATTCACTCACCATGCAATTTTTATATAAAATATGCATCTTGTCTGTCTGTGTGTAACGTTTACGTGTCCGACGATAACTTGAGTAAAAGTTGACCGATTTAGTTGAAATTTGGTATACATCTTCCTTTTACTAATACTCAGGCTAAGTTCGTCGGACAGCTTGATCCGTCCAAGAGTTCGCGCGCTATGCTCGCGTAAACGTGAGCTTCAAATTTAAAATTGGAATTTCAGGACGGGAAAAAAATTCTATCATCACCTATTCGATGAGACGAACATTTTTTTCAAATAACATTTTTTAGTAAAACCACAACGACACTGCTATGAATTAATAAAGATCGCTAAAACCATTAAAGCGGAACTAAACGTTTAAAATAGAGAAAACAACCTTTTTACCGATATCTTACGTTTTAACGTAACGATTTTGATAAAACTTCATGTACAATGTACATCGTCTAAAGTACATTTGAAACTAGTATGTAAAATTTCAACTTGATACAAGCAGTAGTATTTGAGTAATGAAGTGATACATCTATAATAATTGTTTAAAAGCTACGACGGTGGTTAAGATTGTTAGAGTCGTCTTGTGTGTAGGTTAGTTTAGGAAGTAAAGCTTTGTACCAAGTACCCCCACTCTACCCCACCCCACCCTCTTCCACTTATCTTCAACTATGACATTCATCATGATTAACAAATTTCAATAGTCAGTATTTTATTGCACGCTCGCTTCAATGATAGAGCCACGCGATGTCTAGTTTATTTATTTATTATTATTATTTTTATTTATTTATTTATTCTTTTATAATTCTTATTATACACTTAATATATATTTATTGTTTAATTAATTATCTGCTTATTAGCTACTAATTCATTATATCTTTGTTAATTAAAATATTTACTTACTATATATAACCTATTTATTTTATTTTATATTTTTTTGATATTAACATATAAATTTACAAAATATGTAATTACCTAATTTGCTAATATTATTATTTATATATATCATTTTATATTTAGTATAAATTTATTTTGTAAGCCATTCAGAAGAGTATATTGACTTCATTCTTTTCCATTCCATTCCGTTCTCTGAAGAGCTACTCTTTGCCAACAGGCACCTCCACAAGTCTTCTTCATTTCTTCAGACAGACAATAGATATAAATTTTCTATTAAGAATTTAAAAAGAAAATTTAACTTTTAATCAAAATTGTCAGCTAACATTGTTGTTAAGTATATTGTTGAAATATAAATATTTTTGAAGTTACATTAAAAAAAAAGCTTTAGTTAAAAAGACACATAATTTTTCTTATTTTTAAATTTATCTTTTAATCATTAGGTTGATAAAATAAATCATTATTCTGTACTCGGTACATTTTTTTGTTTGGAGCATAAAACATATCACATGTATGACTAAACTGTCAAACACCCTTCAAAAGCAAATAAATATAATTTGTGACATTATGACACTATTCGAACCAGGAGGAGGGGGGGGGGGGGTTAGTCCTGACCTGACCACGAGCTAGCATGTTAGAATAAATAATTAACACAATGAGCTAGAGCTAGTGGGCTGTAAATAGTTGTATTTGGAATAAGATATATTATAATATATGTATACAAGTGAGCCTATTATAACAATGAAAGGTAAAATTAAAAAAAAACTTATAAATTAATTCAGGGATATTAGGGATGGAGAGTTGAGAAGGGTTGAGCTGAAGTGTGGCTGCGCTGCAGTTCCTCTCGTGACTTTGAGGAGATGGGATGATCCAGCCAAAGCTGATGCATAAATAACTCTCCTGGACGCCAAGGAAGAGTTAATAAGTAAACATTTGCCTGGAAGCCAGGACAAATGAGCTAAACCCAGATACCTGGGATTAACCCGCCGAAATAACTAATAAAATAAAGTTAAGGATAAAATAAATAAAAGCAATATATGGCCACTTGCTTACTTCGAGTCAACCAACTCCCTCTTAAACTAATCTCAGTTTATTTTTAAAGAAACTTCGTACACAAATTAAAAGGAAAGTGTAAATTTACCTGGCATCCAGGATAAATAAAGTAAACCTGAATGCCAAGGACAACTAGCACTCACAGGCTAACAGAGTTCTTAACTGCACAGTCATGTTTGCTTGCTGCCAATCAACAGACAATCATTTCTCCATAGCTCTTGAAGGTAGTGTGGTGATTATTTCTGTTAATTGATATACTTAAAAGGATTTCAAAATGCCCTGTACAATAAATAAAAAAAAGGAGTTTAGGAATTCCTGAACAGACACTAAACAATATTTTATGTAAAAGATCAATTACAAGAAATCTCACAGCACACCTGTGGGGTTAATTATGCTACTGTTGACAAGTCTAATATCACTATAGCCTATAGCTCAGATTAATAATAACAAAACAAATACTTATTTTTTATGTGATTTATTTATTTCAGAAGCAAGCATTACTATATAATTTATTGAAATATAAAAAAAATATTGTAACAATAAAGGCATTTTTCAGGAGCGATCAAGCCAAGACATATAGAGTAGGGGAGATTCCTTACTTTGAACACTTAAGCCCCGTTAACAAGGGGATCGCTGATGCGAGAGTTACTATTATGACAGCAATTATCGCATTAACTATCACCGTGTAGACGTGATATATTCTTTCACGATAGAACTATCAACTATCACACGTCTGATGAGATATTTGAGTGTCCTATCCCGGCAGAGTACTAATGCGGTAGCTACAAGAACTATCACTCCAAATTCAAGATACTGATTGGCTTATTGTTTGTTTTTCTATCACGTGATAAAAGATCTAGGAGGCAAAAAATGCGATATCTTGCTTCATATTTGATATCAGAGTATCTGGGTGCACGGCAGTTCCCGGCCAAGTCGAGCACAGCCGTACCATCCTTTACTGGAACCAATTCACGGAAATTTGGACCCCCCTCTATTATCCTATTGAAGATACTTAGATAAATAAAATTAATTTTAAGTTCATGACAAACTTGTACAACTCTTGTCCTCTCTGTTCATCCCAAGCAACCCACCAAGACGTTTGAAGAGGAGGTGGCCTAGAGATCTCTTACCTTAAAATATCTTTTTCCCTTAAATTATGTTTTACTATATTATTATTACTGTACTTTCTTTTTTAAAAAAACAAAACAAAAAAAACCAGTTATTATTGTCTATTCCTAAACGTGTAAAATAAGTAATATTAATCTACTTTATCATTATTTTATTATCAAAAGTTATCTTGTATTATAATTATTTTACTATTCTTACTGCTAAGGAAGTGTAGTCACTGGACTACTTCTTCTTCATGTCTTTCCCGCCACATAACCTATGTTATCATTATCACTTGTTACAATTCAAATTTGTAGTTGTGTTATCGAATAAAATTATTATTAAAAAAAAAAAAAAAAAAAAAAAAAAAAAAAATGTATCGAGGGAAGCATGTGGTCGTGGTTTCGATCCCACGCCACGATCTCTGATTTATATGACTCTCTAATGATCCCAGCGTACTCGCTTCGGCGATATACCGTTTAATATAATTACCAAGAACTAATCTATTTAGACAATAACAAAACACCATTTTGCGTTAGTTATTTTGTGCCTTGAGTTGTTAATTAAGTGTTAAGAAGAGAGATTATTATAGTATTTAAATGAGATTGTTGTTTTTATTAATAAAAGAGTTTTTTCGGGTACTTAGCTATAATGCTAAACAAGAGGTTGGCGTGCGACTGAGGTAGTTTCGAGAGTTGTTGGTGTCAATGTGTTGCTCTCCCATGAGAGTTATAAGGCCCCAGGGGGTCGCCCCAAGATAAATGGGGTTTTCATTAGAAGACAAGGATTCAGTCCGTTGCTCTCAAACACTCTGTCGCCATTATGTAAAGGATAAAACGGTTTATGTACTTTGAGCTTTCCACCCAGTTAGAACTCAAAAGCCTTCTTTATCACTTCGCAAATACTTTTCTTCAACGAGAACCTCCCTTTATCATGGAAATTCGAAAACATCGTAACGACAAATTTCAAAACACCTCTTCTATTTCACCACATGTTGATTTTCACAGAACTTCAAAAGATATTTTCCTATTTCAAACGAAAATCGAATGTTTAATAACCGAGTTTCCCTACTTTTCTTCTCCCTTAGTATCTTCAGAATGGATCCAATTCAACAAGTTTTGTAATCAAAAATATTAATTTTGACTTAATACTTCGACTTTTAAACTTGTAAACTTTAATTTGACTTCGTTGCGAAGTGAGTTTGTAAAATATCATCTCTATTATTAACAGGATCTGACAAATTTATATACAAATAAAGCAACTCTTGAGACAAATATTTAACATCAATATACATAGTTCTTATATTTAAATTTTGTGAACTATATTCATACTTGTAAATTAATCTAAATAGGTTTAATTCTTTAATTAAAATTAGATAGAGCACTTAATTAAACGTCTTACGGGTCTTAAAGGGTTTTAATTGATTGGAGGATTTTCATATGTATGGTGATATTTTATCCTCACCTACAATAAGGGATAAGTAAATTGGTTTTATTTATAAAATAAGTTAACAGTAAAATGTTCAGATTAACACATTTCTATTTAATTTTTATTTTAAATTATTTATGTTGATGGTATCAGATGTAATCCAGTGATTGCAACTGTTACTCGGATATCCGTAAGTTTACACCTAAAAATGACAAAAACTCAAAAAATATGCATGATTTATTCACGAATATGATATTTTTCCAAAGATATAGATTATTTTGTTAAAATAAATCTATAATATTAAAACTGGCTAACTTTTTTATTAAAAACAAAAGATTATTATAACAAGTAAGGCGCGCTTCACGTTAGTACGTGGGGGCGATAATCGCCGGTTTCTGTACATTAAAGTTAAAAATATTAAGTGTACTATAATTAAACAAATTTTAATAATTGCATATTCTTTTTCTACACTTCAAGACCTTTAAGTTGATGTATAACATGTCATAGTTACTAAATTTTTTTTTAGTCACCCGCCATATTGCCCGCCATCTTAAAAATATTACGGGTGCAATTTTAATAGTTGCATATTCTTTTTCTTCATTTCAAGACCTTTAAATTGATATATAACATGTCATGGTGACTAAAAACTTGTTTTTATTCTCCCGCGATATTGGCCGCCATCTTGAAACATTTAAGTGTAAAATTTTATTAATTGCATATTCTTTTTCTATACTTCAAGACCTTTAAATTGATGTACAACATGTCACAGTTACTAAGAACTTTTTTTAGTCGCCCGCCATATTGGCCGCTATCTTGAAAATATTACGTGTGAAATTTTAATAGTTGCATATTCTTTTTCTTCATTTCAAGACCTTTAAATTGATATAATATAACATGTCATGTTGACTAAAAACTTTTTTTTTAGTCGCCCGCCATATTGGCCGCCACCTTGAAAATATTAAGTGTGAAAAATCCAAAATGTGTCCAGTTGTCTCAAATGCCGAGATGCACCTGTGTGCCAAATTTCATGTTCCTAGCCATAGTAGTTTATGAATTGAAACAAGCAACGGACAGACAGACAGAGCCGTTATACAGGGTGGAGCGCGGCAGACGTATGAATTTGAAGAGGGGATTGCTCCCATCCTATTGGTCCTAGATGTTTGAGAGTAGGGTTGTTTGAAAGACGGGGACGGGAAGTTTATGTTCCACGTTTCAGCAGGAACACACAGCCCACACAGCAAGGGTTTGCGTAAACTTTTTGCAAGACAGATTTCCCGGGGGTCTCATCTCCTTCAGAGGCGATTTAAACTGGCCAGCAAGATCGCCTGATTTGGCTCCTTGTGATTTTTTTCAGTGGGGATACCTTAAATCCTTGGTGTACAGCGATCGTCCCAGAACCCTGGAAGCCCTCAAGAACAACATTGCGAGCCAACATTGCCAAAATTCCTGTGGAAATGTTCGAAAGAGTGCACAAAAACTTCAAAAAAAGGCTTAATCAGTGTTTGGAATGTGAGGGGAACCACTTATCCGATACTTTGTTTAAATCTAGGTAAATTTAAATTTCCAATGTTATTTAATCAGGAAAAAATTTAAAAAAAAAATTATTTTGTAACATTCTGTGTTTTATTACATTTTCAAATTCATACGTCTGCCGTGCTCCACCCTGTATAAGGTTTCTTTTTATACTTTGTACAGAAACCTAAAAAAGGGCCTATTTTATCTAGAAAAGTTTTACAGTTTTTCGCTCTCCTAAAAAGTAGGATTTTCATATTCATGAGTTTAGCTTGGAGTATCCGGAACTCTCGTACAACATAAACCTTATCTAATCTTCTGGGCAAGCCATCATAGCAATTAAAAAGCTGCGCGATGAGTTTTAAGATTACAAAAAAATAATACTACCTAGGTTATCACGGATATATTGTTGAAGTAAAAATGAACCAATAAATTAACTCATCATATCATTTATACATAATCGAATAGTGTTCTGACGACGACGACTCACCTCGAAATGATTTGTTATTGCTAAGCTAAGGCAAACACATTATTCCAATAATTATAAATGTTTACTCTGATTTGTTGGTCTTCAAATAAATATAATAACTCATCTACATAAATTTACTTAATTCTACTTTTTATTCAAAATGTAAAATTAAGCCCGTTGCCACGTTTAGAATAAAAATAAAAATTAAGTAAATTTATTTAGATAAGTTATTATATTTATTTGAAGACCAACAAATCAGAGTAAACATTTATATTTATTGGAATAAATGTGGTTGCCTTAGCTTAGCAATAAAAAATCATTTCGAGGTGAGTCGTCGTCAGGACACTACTCGATTATATAAAAATGATATGATGAGTTACGGCTCGTTATTAAATAAACTCTTAAATAGCTTACCTAGAATAATAAAGTTGTTTTTTCCCATACCTTTAAATTATAAGTCAAGTTATTTTTATAACTATGATATTTAATATAATTCGATTGAATATAAAATGTTAATTTACTCGGTAGGAAAAAAGTAGAAGTTTATTTCTCATCCATTACCACAAAGGAAATCACGCTACTAATAAAATAGGGGATCCTTTTACAGTTTTTTTATACCGATTTCTTGTTAGTTCATTTCAGCAAGAGAAGTATTTTTGATATTTTATGTTTCCCACTCTGACCTTTCAAAGTAGTAAATTCAAACTTAGACAAGATAGGGTTGTACTTTCTCTTCCCCTACCCCATTACACCCTATCCTCAGGTTTACGTATTTTATAGAACTAATGCACAATATTGTAATGCGCATGTTTCAAGGTGTCACATAATATTACTACTTTAAGTTATATATATATATATATATATATATATATATATATATATATATATATATATATATATATATATATATATATATATATTATATATATATATATGTATATATATAAATTCACTCAACCATCTTCAAAATTATAAGTGACTTCCATAGTACCTAGAAACTTGAAATTTTTCACACCTGTAGGTATAGCCGTGTAACTGACAGAAAAAAATCCAAAAAGGTTATTTATTTCATATTTACCCCCCAAAAAATTAGAATGGGGGATAACGTTAAGGATTTTTTTATGAATGTACGGTAAGGCATATGGAAAAACTGATTACGCAAACAGCTTCTGATTTTTAAAGATCTACAAGTTTGATTCACTAGGTTTGTTCCAACCCCGCTATTTGTACCGTCCTTTGTATCGTCCCGTGGATCGTTCGGGAATCGTTTAGGACAGGTTTTATACGCATGCGCTAACATTGTACTGTAATATAATCATGTCAGGTTGGAACGAGTTTAGGACTATTACTCGCACTGTATTAAAAACATTAAGGAAACCTAACAGTTAGGAAACCTTCCTGTTGATATTTGTAATTATTGACATAACTGTGCATGTCATACAAACCAGTACATGGTATTGTCAGAGGATCGTTGGGACCGTACAGTGAACGGTTCGCAAACGATCCCTGCCGGGGTTGGAACAGTTTTGTGTACTGTACGAAACACTGTCCCAAGTCAGCTTGGAACGGCTTTTATCTACTGCGCATGCCGGTGACGATCCCGCGGACGGTACAATGCTCGGTTGGAACAAACCTTATGACTTATTTCGTTTGTTGGAGCTAGATTTGTTTAATTTTTGGCTTTGATCTCTTATAGCGTCCGCAATTATAGTCCGATTTTATTGCTGATTGGTTGAATTTATTGAAGATTACAGTTTGGGCTTCTCTGAAACCCCCACTCCTCAACAATATGAGATTTACATGTTTCATGTTCCGATTTATTGAAGATTACAGTTTGGGCTTCACTGAAACCCCCACTCCTCAACAATATGAGACTTACATGTTTCATCCTTATAATTAAATTATGGGGACCTTGTTAAAGTCACGGCAAAATACACAAATACTAAAAACAATTGGGCAAAATCAATTCTTTTGTAGTATTTGGGCGCATTTTCCGGGAAAACAGTGTAAAATAGGGTAAATGTAGACTTCAGATTCGGATTCAGCCACCTCGATTGCATTTCATAATGTACGAGTATACAGGGAAAATACAGTGGTCTTGCTCCCTCCAGTGCCTCGTAAAAATCGTCGACACCAACCATGCTTGAGCCAGCAAAAAGGAATGATATCCTCAGCAAAAACCTAACCGTGAAAAAAGTGCCAAGTTCCAGTCCCCCACCCAAAAAAATCAGTCTATCAAAGTAGTGATATCCTATACATTGAGGCTAAGTCTGCACCTTCTTTAGACCATAACTTCACTTCCCTTCTACTTTCATGAGCAAGACAACTCATTTATTTATATTGCTTAACACTTGGCCAGTTTCTGAATGAGGTACAAAACATCAGTATCATGTGCAGTCACATAGGAATTAAGAGGGTAATAAGGAGTGCAGAATTCAGAAGAAAAGAAAAAAGTTCCAGACCCCTCTCAAAACATTCAGCCCATCATCATTCAGAAACGGGCCAAGTGTTAAGCAATAAAAATAAAAGAGTAGTCTTGCCCATGAAAGTATAAGTGAAGGTAAGTTAATGTCTAAAGAAGGTGTAGGCTTAGAATTTTATTTATTTATTTATTTATTTATTTATTTTTTTACTACATTTGTTTCAGATCCATTTTATTTCATAAAAACTCATAATCTTATATATTTTTATGTTTGTATTTTGTTTTATTTTTTTTGTTTTTTAATATGTACTTAAATATTATACTTTTTGCAGTCCAAGTGTGACCATCCTTGCCCACGAGCTATTGTGCTCATGCAGTGGATGCATCATAGAATTCTTTATTATAATTATGTATAGACTTGGCCACAATGTAGGATATCACTACTTTGATAGACAAATATTTTTGGGTGGGCGACTGCAACTTGGCCCTTTTTGCACGGTTAGGTTTTGCTGAGGATTTATTCTTTATTTAGAGAGTTAAAGAAAGATTAACCGTAACATACAATATTTTTCTAGACACAAATATGTTTTAGAGACTTTTGGGACGATTTTCAGTCTCGTGTCTTTCTGTCGGTTCGTCAACAAATTCATTCTGTAAAAGAAATGTTGAAAATTAATTTAATTATTTGAAAAATGGTTCAATTAATTTAAGATGCGTACATTTAGTGTCGAAAAAAATATATGAGTAGTTACTTCTATATTTGACAACCACAGTAGCCGAGTACTCAGTTTGAAGTAGACGAGTACTAGCTTGAAGTAGCCGAGTACTAGCTTGAAGTAGCCGAGTACTAGCTTGAAGTAGCCGAGTACTAGCTTGAAGTAGCCGAGTACTAGCTTGAAGTAGCCGAGTACTCAGCTTGAAGTAGCCGAGTACTAGCTTGAAAATTTATCGGTCACCAACCTCCATTTTTATTTATCTGAATGCATGAGAAAGTAAAATGATTTTATCTAAAGTTCAACTAGCAATATCAGGATTTCTGAATAGGTTCTAGCAGAGATTAAAATAATAAATTCATTTAACTGGGAGGAAGAGGGAGAGGAGGGTAGGGGGTTACTGGGAATCTACATAGAATCACCAGTTACAGGTTAGGTTGTAGTACAAAAAAGCTTTATTCCTTATGTAATAAAAGCCTACTCTAAACGCATAATAACTCCTAATGCAAGCAAACAATTATAGTTGTTAAAATTAATAGTTTATATCACGATAGTATTAGTATACAAGATTATACATTATACAGTTGTATATATATATATATATGCCATGAAGCATTGAAACATAATAAATACGCACACATAAATACTCTTGCAAATAATATATGACACGAATATTAATACTGACTAAGTTGTAAATCTTTGAAATCTAGGAGAAAGTAATGATCGTTAATAACTATGGTTCTACTTGATTCGGTAACAAAATGAAATTATTATTATTGCTTCCGTAGGTCACAATTTTACCTCTAACAATAAAATTGAAATGAATTCATATTTTTTCGAAACATTTCTAGTCAATAATTTTTAGTCATTATCGTAATTTTTTATTCGAAATGTTTTTCAACTTTATATTTTCAACTTAAAATTATTCTTGATATAGTGTAGAATTATATTAAATATAGAGGATTATTCGATTTCAAGGGTATTATACTATACAATTAATTATTTTCTTGTACTGTTTTACTCATTAAGGAGACACCTGATGGAATCGCCAATAAGGGGGGGGTGGGGAGTATAGTATCAAACAATCTTCTAGTAGGTTTAGAATGGTTCATTAAATATTAACAGCTTCAGATATAGGACCAAAATGACATAGACTCAAGAAATAGAAAAGGGAAACAGATGCAAGGGGGGTCACTCATAGAGAAAACTGGAGGGAAGAGTATCCCGCGTTATGGCCAGGCGCACACTGGAGACAAAACAGTCTGCAGACAGCTCTGTCTCCATTCTTTTGCCTCCTATCGAAGTTCCATTATGAGAATGTTTAGCAATCCACCAACAGCAGTAATATAGAACGAAGATGTCATAGGTATAATAAAGAAATTTAAATGGATAAGACTCTCACATTTAGAGAGGGGGCATGAGAGTTTTACTAAAACTGTAATCCAAAAGGAAGAATTTAAGTGGGAAAACCCCGAGAAATATGGAGAAAAACAGAGTAGAATGTGGCGAGAAAAGCTCTTAGAAGATGGGGAGAGGATCAAAGGTTTGCTAGGGATTGGAAACGGTAGACTATTTGTGGCAAGCGATGATGTTCCACCTGAAAAAATATACGACTTAAGTCAAGTCACAGGAAGAAGGTTTTGCCTCTTGCAACCATTAGAGTGGAAATCGAACTAGCTTACCGTCGCTTTAACCTCTCAAACTCTGATACCCTACTGATTAATAATAAAACCTTTAATAGATGCCCATAATAATCTAGTATCTAGTGGATAGATTGTACTGACATTTAAGAAAACGATTACAGGTTCTTAGCATTAGTTTGATTTATTTTCTTTAAAATACCTTTATTAAATATAATTTATAAAAAATTACATATATCTTTAACCTATAAAAAGACAAATCTCTGTAACTGGGATCTCGCCAAAACTGAATCTAAACATACTATCAATATGCCCTTGTGCAGGAGACGGTGAGAGAAAAAAAATAAGCCCAAGATCGAGGGGATTGTTAAGGATTTTTGCCTTGGTAGAGTATAAGTAAATACCTAGGATAAACAAAACCACGGGACGGTTGGCTCAGTGTTAAAAGAAAGTGCATTTTTTCTTTACATGTCATAATCAAAAAGTGACAGTTTTCAATACTTAACAAATCAAAAATTTAATACCTATAATAGGTTGGTTCCAACCACACTTCAAACTAGTTTGAAACTGTCCGACGCATGCGCATTAGGAACAGGGCGTTCCAACGAAGCCCAAACTCAAACTCTGACTGTTAGTCGGCTGTTCCAACCACGCTCTGATTGAATCACGGATTGGTTTGGAACCAGTCAGAGCAGTAAGCGATCGGCGGCAGGGACTAGTAGTTTGAGTTTGGGTGAACAGAAACGTAACTTTCCGCTTCATTGTTTTTGTTTTGATTTCGCTCGCCTATTATTCTCCTTTCTTGCGATTCAAATCTTCTTTTTAAAACGTTTTTGTACGAATGCGATGATAAATTTTTGTGCATATAATTACATTTTCTAGATATTTCTGAAAAAAATAAAAATTGCACCTATTTTCCAAGGTGGACTTTTGATATTAATTTAATTTTCAAGAATCCAATTTATTTCTGCAATATTTCTTTCGTTAACTGGACTAAGATTAATATTTGTTTTTTAAAACAAAATAATATTTAGGGTTATATCAATAAAAATACGTGTGTGCCGTGAGTCTACTAAAACTGGCTCACTACAGTAAGCCCGAAAATTGTGAATTGCGTAAATCGAAATAAATAACAAACATTTCAACGAATAATAAACATTTCTAAATGTGTGCGTTTTCGTCATATCCTCTATGCGTATGTAGGTTTTACTTCTAACTTTCGAGCATAATTAGCATTAGAAAATGAAATTTTTAGGTGTGCCCCCCCCCCCCCCTTGTTGTGCGAGCCCCTAGAGGGGCCAAAATCAGGCCCTGATTTAAGCAACTGGTACTTATCTTCATCAACTATTGACTCATCCATACCTTTAATATTAATAAGTTCAGGTATTTTTGATAGCACAGGAACGCAAAATCACATAAACGACCAACTCAACAAGTTGTTCTGATAACAGTGCTAAAACCTACCTCAGCAAACAGTTTGGTTCGAGTTCAGGAGCGTTCCAACAAGACGGAATCACCAATCAATTCCTAACCGAGTAATGATCGCGCATGCGCATTACGTCAATCACGGACTAACCCGAAACTGATTCGGAACTGGTGGTTGGAACAAACCTAATGTGTATAAGTTTTGATAAAATTGTCGGCCACTATTTAGATTAGTTATTATGTGTATTTGAAGACCATATTTTTTTTAGAATAAATGTGGTTGCCTTATCAATAACAAATCTATAAGAAGTAAGTCGGTGACATCGTCGTCGGGACACTGTTCGATTATAATATATTTTTAATAAAATATATTTTATATTAATATAAATATATATATATATATATGTATATATATATATATATATATATATATATATATATATATATATATATATATATATATATATATATATATATATATTAAAGATATATTATAATGGAGGAACATAAAAGGATAAATCTCTGTTCAAAGGAGCTCGCCAAAACCGAATCTAAACCATGCTATTGATATACCCCCGTGTAGAGGACGGTGAGAGTAAAAAAATAAGCCCAAGATCGAGGGCGATTGATTTGGCTTTTGCTCTTTCTTTCGAACGAGACGTGGGAGCTCGGTCTCCGGTTCTGATACATAAAACTACATTATACTTCGACTTATAAACATATAAACTTTAATTTGGCTCGTAGCGGAATGAGTTTGTAAAATATAATCTCCATTATTAACAGGATCTGACAAATTTATATACAAATAGAGCAACTCTTGAGACAAATATTACACATGAAGAAAGTAGTATAGTCAGTATAGTTCTAATATTTCAATTTTATGAACTACATATATGCATACTTGTAAACTAGGCATCGAGTGGCTCTATTATTGAAGTGAGCGTATAGTAATAAATATGTATTGAATATTGAAAAAATAGATAATTATGAATCATGATGTGTTGATAGATAATGCGTATAGTAGTACAGCGGCTAGTAGTAAGGGAACCAACCACCCTGCTTTCTTACTATTCCTCTAACCACACATCCTCTTTTCAATTATTATAAAATGTATCTCTTTATTACAAAAAAAACTACTGCATGTATCAAATTGAAATTTTGCATGTCTGTTTCAATTGTGCATTAGACGGTGTATATAAAGTTTAATTAAAATCGTTACGTTAGAACGTAAGATATCGGTAAAAAGGTTGTTTTCTCTATTTTAAACGTTTATAGTTTTACGTTATAGCTATAATAGTTTTAGCGATCTTTATTAATTCATAGCGGTGTCGCTGTTGGTTTTACTAAAAAATGTTATTTGAAAAAATGTTTGTCTCATCGAATAGATCATGATAGAATCTTTTACCGTCCTGAAATTCCAATTTAATTTTTGAACCTCTCGTTTACGCGAGCGTTGCTCGCGAACTCTTGGACAGATCACGCTGTCCAACGAACTTAGCCTGAGTATTAGTAAGAGGATCATGTATACTAAATTTCAACTAAATCGGTCAACTTTTACTCAAGCTATCGTCACAAGCGAAAACGTTACTGACAGACAGACAAACAAGATGTAGTTTGTTGAATGTAAGGAGCTCGCTTCAATTAATCTAAGTAGGTTTCACTCTTTAATTAAAATTAAATTGAACACTTAATCAAATGTCTTAAAGGGATTGATTGGAGGGTTTCTATGTGTATGGTGATATTTTGTCCTCACCTACAATAAGGGATTAATTAGTCAAATGGTTTTAATTTATACCAGTAAAATAGTTATTTAAAAAAAATATAAATTATAAAATAGCTCGTAGAATCGCACTCGGAACTGTTTTGCACTCTATCTCCTGGACTATAATGTTATTTAAAAGTACAAATGTAAATTAAAATGTCAAAATGAATTGATAAATCAAAGTAAAGACATCAAAAGTAATTTATTTATTACTTTTGACGTCTTTACTTTGATTTATCAATTCTTTTTGACATTTTAATTTACATTTGTAATTTTTAAATCAGATTAACTCAAATCAGAAACTGGATGCTTTGACGATGTTGATTTGCGATGTGTGTATGCTCTTACCACATCAAATGACAATTGGGCATTTTACTGCTGGCTTCAAGATTGTAAATTTAATATAATACTCTTTTTACTACATTATAAATACACACATACATTTTTACAATACACACACACTACATTTTTTAATACACTAAAAATAACTTTTAATACTTTACTTTTATTAAATTATTATACAATATTGCTATATCACTTGTTCAAGCTTGTATTCTCTTTAACAAAATTCTAAGAGTACCCATTTAAAAAATATTTCCTTTTTTTCTAAAAAAATTAAAAAAAAAAATATCATAGGGGAGTAACAATCAAAAGAAGTACCCACTAGTATTCATCTTCAGTACCAGTGAAATGAGTCGAATTAAGTAACAGTAAACTCAGTGTAGAAGTTGAGGCATAGGTTTAAATATGAAATTACCACTAGTGGTTGAATGCCAGCTTTCTATATTAAAGTTAATTTAGTGGAGACACGAATTTCTTCATTCTTTCTGCAGCTAGGATTAAACAATTTAAAAATGGCATTGGAAAAGAGAGAGAGAGAGAGAGAAAACAAACAAAACAATAATACAAATGATATTACTAATTAAATAGATCATTAAAAAAATAATCCACCTTATTACATTCTCAAAGAGTTGGTACAGCTTTACAGATTTTTTAAGTTTTAAACAACTATGAGTCTTGGTAAAAATTTCAATTAAAATTTTCTTGGCGAACACTTCAATTATAATTATTTTTAATGACACAAACCATTTTCAGAGGTGTTAAAAAGGAAATATTTAAATATCAACATACATTATAATATCGTCGACCCCATGATAAGCTCACGAATGTGAAGAATCTATTTTATTAATGCATTGGATGTAATATGATGAGATACACAAACTGTCATAATATGCCAGCTGTAGTTTAAATGGCAAAACAAGCATGTCAGAAATATATATTGTCATATTCACGAATTTGTCAAATTCGTTACTTTGCCATATTCATGATTTTGTTGATGTTTAAAACTTTACTTCACATTCATTTTTTTATTTTTTTTTAAATTTATTTGAATATTGCAACTACATTACCACATGTTATAAGCAATAAAGATGTTTAGTTTGAGATTGGCTTGTTACACATGATGTGAGAAACTGTCCATTGACAGTAATCACGGTAAGACATGAATATTACATTTTATTAATTGATGTTAATTAATAGGTCACGAGACCACTGTCTTTTTAGGAGTCGAGGAGGGTTACCAGGAATGAATGGTGATGTTAGGTTGTGGATTAAAGGATTAGGATGATGGGAAATTGATTCATGGAAAGATTTGTATCGGGAGGTGGCTAGGTCGCGAACAAAGGGAACTTTGAGGTCGTTGGGAAGGGTAAAGTTGGAGACATAGAAAGGAGCGTTAGTTATTCTTCTAAGGATTTTGGATTGAAGGGATTGGATACGGTAGGAGTTGGAACGCTTGGTGCATCCCCAGAGTTCAATACCATATGACCAAGTGGGCTTAATTATGGTGTCATAAATGAGTAATTTGTTATGTATGTTGAGTTTAGATGTGTAGTGTAAGAGTCTGTGTAAAAGTTTGTAGCGTCGGTTGCAGTCTTGTCGTTTAAGTTTTGTGTGGTGTGCCCATGTTAATCGCCTATCTAGGTGTAACCAGTAATCAGAGTTACCGGTTCGCATACTTTAATTCTTTTTTCCATTTTTTAATTCTTCTATGTTTTTTTAATGACATTGAATATGTTGTCTCTACATACTTCTAATCAATAGGCTAGGCCTCCATGCGCCGTACTGTTACTAAAGCTGATCGTCTTTAGCCCCTTGTTGAGAATATAATATGTTTATTATAAGTACATACATTTAATGATTGTTTAGCCAAAACTACTTTCTCATATATACAGCCAAAAAAATTACACTGAAGGGGGGACAAAAATTGTGTTTGATTAGCCCATTCTTTTCATAAAAGTAAAAAAAAACAAACTTAAGCTTATTTAAATATGAAAGAGCATAATGTAAATTCATTCATAATAATGATTAATTATTTAAATAAGTTGGCTAAAATGTAATGCGGGAGTCTATACTACGGTCTTTGCTTTTATATTCGAGAATTTCTCAAATTTTTACAAGGGCTGTTTATGTTTGTTAGACTATTAAGAATAAATTTGTCATTCAAAGAATGAAAAATTATAATAAATCTCTTAGATAAGTGTGGGGTTAGAAAACCATAGCTAATTTAACTAAACTATATTTAATTGTTTTTTATTTATCTTTAAAAAAATAAGGGAAAGAGGTGAAACATTTATTCGAAAATTAGGAGAGAGAATGTATTATTATAATGTTTGTTGATGTTTGATTTTTTTTCTTCTAAATACCCCAAACATTTCCATAACAGACCAATCTCTAAATTATTGGTTTTAAAATAAAGGAAAAACGTTAAACGAATAAATAGCTAAAATACCGAACATTTTAGGGAAATTGAGAATACGAATATTTCAGAGAAATTTCATTTCAACATTTTCTCTTTTACAAATGTATATTGTTTTAGTTATTTATAAGGATAATAATTATTAAGAATGATATATAATCTAGAACAAGACAACCGTTTATATTGTTTACCGTTTACATTAATTTGTTTTTTACTTTCTCATATGCTTAATATGTTCAGAGAGGGAAAGTATAGTCGTGATTTTGGGAGATTTACACGTCATGAGGATCTGTTGATTTTCAAAAATTTTGTTTTTCATCTTTGGTTTAGACATGTGTTTTAAACTAGAACTTGTATATTTCTTCAGTAATCATTAATTGAACTCATACAACAATTATGACACGACATTGTCGTACCGTATTGCTATCTCTCTCCAAGTCTTAATTCTGCATACTAATCAATGTTAAACCTGGTAGGTAGTGCCAGGTGGTCTATTTAAACTACTATCATACGTCCTCGTGGTGGTTTGTGTATTCTGAAAACAATTTAAATCAACCCAAAATCCTTTGCAGATTTTATTTACTATAAGGCAGCTCCCTGACTTGTCGGTACGGTATCGGTAAGCTAGTATGCCGATGCGTTAAGGTTCTTTACCGAGCGCCTATATCTTATACCGTACCGACAAGTCAGGGAGCGGCCTAAGTGAGTGATTTTGGGCACAGACCTCAATATGTTTGAGTATTATGGATCCACAGTAGTTGGGATTGCCTGATTTTGAAGTAATCATAACGCTTTCATTCGATTGGTGGGCAAGCTGATATTCTTTCTACAGCCAATCTTATTCTCTGGGACCGCTATGTATACTCTACTAAGTACGGTTATTCTATTAAAAACTAGCTTATACTATTGGAAAACCTGGAAAAATCAAAAGAACAATATTAGCTGTTTTTCGGCACGAAAACAATAAATAACACATTTTAAGGAATGCAAAAAAGTGAAAAGATACATCATTTTTTATCAAACAAACTTTTTCGAAAAAAATCCGCATCAGTAAAGCTTGTTTGTTTAAATTAATGCATTGAATAAAAGTATGCAGCCCGGCAATATCATGCAAGAAAAAATGTTAACAGCAAGTGAAAATAATGTTCCCTGATGTCTGAAACGAATTTCTGTCTTAGAATTTTTCAGATTGAAGACGTAAAAATTTGTCGTTCTTCAGAAAGATCACATAGCTTCCGTTACATTCGATAACGGAAAGCTCAACTTCAATATTTCTTGGTGGTAGTTTATAAACCATAAAATTAAAAATAGTTTTTTTTTTAAGAAGTACTTACAGAATTTATATCATAAGAACTTCTTGCATACGAGTCTACATGAGAGTATGAAATTTTCATGTAACGCTTTATGGTAACGCTGTTTAGTGTCGTTTTTTGGTAACGCTTTTTAGTGTCGTTTTTTGGTAACCCTTGTGTATCGCTTTTTGGTGTCACTTTTTGGTATGTCGCTTTTCAAGTTTATGTGCCTAAGTAAAGACATGAAAATATAAAAAAAACGAGCGTGCAGATTCTTGCGTTTGTAAATTAGGAATTAAATCAAACATAATATGTTTACGATTTAATGTTGTGCACGAAGAAAGAAAGTACTTTTCTTCTTTTCCAGTTTATTAAGAAGTAATCTCTTAGCTTCTTCACCCATATTTTTATAATAAATGCAAAAAATTATAGTATAGAAAAATAAATAGACTGCCAATTAGTGTGACACATAGCTTCCTCGCATCCTATCATGTACTTTATTGTTATATTGTTTATTGTGTAAAAACTATTAATAGTTTTTAGCGATCTTTAACACTTCATAGCGGTGTCGCTGTTGGTTTTACTTAAAAATTGTATTTGAAAAAAATGTTTTTCTCATTGATTAGATGAAGTTTGATTTGTTTCCCGACCTAAAATTCCATTTTTAAATTTAATTTTCACATTACGCGAGCGTTGCGCGTGAACGCTTGAACGGATAACGTTGTCCAAAGAACTCGTCCTGGGCATTGGTAAAATAAACATGTCTACCAAATTTCATTAAAATTGGTTGCCATTTACTCAAGTTATCATCGCACGTTTCAGGATTCGCGGATACACAGACCGACAGACAGACACGGAACCAAAAATGTTCCCTTATGTCTGAAAAGGATTTCTGTGTTGGAGTTTTTAAAATCGAAGACATAAAAGTTTTTCGTTCTCAAAAGTGAACACAATGCTTCCGTTACCTTCGGTAAGCTCGGAAACAAAAATTATAAAGTAAAAAATAAATTTTTTGTATGGAAGTTTATTAGGAATAAAATTGAAAGGGTTGTGGCTTGATTGCCTACCTCCTATATCCTCTTAAATCCCTACTAAACGTGTAACGCTTTTTGGACTACATTTTTAGTAACGCTTTTCAAGTTTATGTAGCATAGCCAAGACATGAAAATGTCAAATTTATCTGACGACAACCTAAATCTTCAGCTTAGTGCAACGAGACCTATCTGGCAGTAAGGGAAATACAGCCGAGTAACTAGCAGTAACTGTAAAGCCAATAATCTTAAAATAATCCCTTAACAAAATGTGAGTTTGTGTGTACGGACAAGAGGGAGAAATGTCCTGTCCACGTACAAGAAGGAGAGAAATAACCGGAAAGTAGCGGGGGGGGGGGGGGGGGGGAGAATGTACACAAATTATAAGATGAACTTAGGAACAAAGGAATGAAGGGTGAGGGTAAGAACAAGGTTTTCACACAAAATTATTGTAATTGCAACAACTTACCGACTGTTAGGCTTTTCTACTGCAGATTTCTTTGGATAATCTACAAAGTACAATAAACAACTAACAAGAAACAAAGTCTATAGCGTCCTTATCTACTCTAGTCCTTATATTGTCTATTTTCGAAAACCACGTCCCCACTAGAAGTCAAATCAATTCCATGTAAACCACCTTAATATCCAGTGGGGTCACATTATTTGTATAAAATGTTTTGAATAATAAATAATAGAAAAGTACTAATTGGGATTTAAATTCAGTATAACTGTGTATATAAGAAAGTTTTGTCTGAATGTGTCGGACCGATTTATCCCGGTTTATTTACTTCCTGCTTAACACAACTTTAGGTTATTAAGCGGTTATTTGGTATTTTCACATCTACTTGGTGAAATTGGCTCACCCCTCTGGGGTTCGAAACACCTTCGGATGCCAACAACGATACATTTTTCAATTATCCATGTAGTTCAATCGTATTGTTCTGCTACGTCGATCCTTATTGGTTAGCATTGACACTTCTACATCTCTTGAAATTTGAGGAAACTTCAATTCATGACCATCTTTAATTGCTTTAAGTGCCATCTATAAATGGTTTATGACATCTTCAAATTCACTTTCTACTAGTCGAGATTAGTGGTTATGCGATAGCAGGAGGAAACATTACGGGAATAGTCATTACGTAGGTTCATAATGGTTGTCATGAATGTCTGTAGGTATGATTAGATGAGAGAGCATCATGATGATTGGCTTGGGGCTTCCAGGTAGGGATGATTGTTAAGGGATGGGCCCACTACAGCTTGTAATTAAATGAAAGGCTGGCAGAGTCCAGGGTATTCCTTGATTAGAGAGGTGAGATTAGAGGGGTGGGGGCCACACCCCTTCGCTGTCGTGCCTTCTCATTCAGCAGACAATAATACCTTAACTTTAGCATCATTAGACAAGCCAATCCATGCTGACAAAACTCATTATTCTTCCCGTATAATGACAGCAAAGACTTTCTTACTTCTACACACGCAATCTGCTAAAGCAATACTCTCCCGAACCAACGATGAATTTTTAATGTATCCACACTTGCCTATTTATTTTAACTTAAATTATTGTAATTTTTAGGATCCGTGGGAAAAACCAAGGACCCTTATAATTTCGTTAATGCAAGTGTATCTTTGAAATACCTAAATCCAAAATACCAAAATTTGTAACTTTGCAGATATTTCATGTGAGTAATGAACACAGCAAAAATATAGAGGAGCCCAAAAAATCACCACTTAAAATAGGGGTTGAAATATTTTTTACCAAAAATGCATCATGTAGGCTGATAAAAAAAAGGAAGGACACCCTGAGTACAAATATAGGTTTGGTTTCGGAAAGTATATACTCATATTATTATAAAATAGTTAATTAGTGTGGCACTTAGTTTACTTGCGTCCAATTAATTATTGAACGAATGGTCACACCACCGACCCCGAAGCAAAATCGAGAAATGAATTTTAGCTCTAAATTTGGGGGCCCCCATAAACTCTGAAAAAAAATATCGAAAACGGTTGCGACGAAATTGATTAAAAATTTTTAAAATGTAGTCCATTTAAACAAAAATCTAACGATATAAGCCATTTTCCCAGGGGAAATCTAGTTCCTGAGAATATTGCTTTAAACGCGGACGGAGAGAGGCCGGGTTCGATTCCCCGGCGAGGAGAAGTTATTTTTATATAGATTTTGATAAAATGTTTAATAATTATTAGATGTACCTACGAAAACTAATAAATGGAAAACACTGGGCTAAGTAATTATGAACTCGTACATGAGAAAGATTCTCGGACCGATTTTTTGTTTTTTGGGGCCATCTATTTGTTCATATTTTATTACTTTCATATAGCGAGGACTGGGGAAATAATATAATTTTATTTCAGCACATAAAATAAATATATATAATAAAAAAGTACATGCATAACAACCTACAAAACCCTAAAAAGTACTTGGATGCAAGTACACTCCTGTTATTTTTTAGTTAGCGCACTAGGTCATTAAATTACACCTCCGACCAACGTCGACGACATCGGCGTTCCTAAAACTACATCCTTTACTAATTAAAATTATATGTCTGCCTTGCATATAACGTTCACAAATCAACTGTACAACAGTCAACTATATCTAACTAGTAGTTCTGTGAACAGTAGACCTCGCGACGTCCAAAAATGAAAAATCCTTTATATACGTCGCTAGTAATGACTTCAAGGATAATTCCTCCCAAATTCGGAATTGAGTCAAATTTGATGACAAACAGAAAACAAACAAATTGATTAATAATTATTTAATAGTTAATAATTTGATTTCCTAATTAATTAGTGGTTAACAAATTAATTAACTAATGACTGATTATTGTATTGTAGCCAGTATTAAATAATTTGTGAAAGGTTCGGCTTTCTAAATAGTCGAGGAGTTGGTTACATTTAGTTTACAAGATTAGGAGACAAATAAAACAAATAATCTTAACAATTATGAAGTATGCATACATATTCTCGTCGACGAAAGTCAAAATAGACTTGTAGGTAATGAACAGTAAGCAATTAAAAAAGAAACATGGGGATGTCTATTGTAAAATAATAAATAATGTGTTGCGCGCGCAGCCCGGAGAGGCCGGAAGGTGAGAGGCCGGGTACGATTCCCTGCTGGGAAGGTTATTTTTATGCTAGTTCTAAACATTTATTAAACAAATAAACCATATAAAGCGATTTTAATGGCTTAAAGGAACATCTATTCCAAATTTCAAGAAAAAATAAAACTATTTTTTTGTTTTTTTTGAAAAAAAGTCTATACTTTTTTTTTAATTAATTAGAAAAAAAGATATACAAAAAACAACTATATATATTTATTTTCCAGACTTAGAGGAATATTCATGCCAAATTTCAAGATGAACAAAAATATTTATTTTTAAAATGAATTTTTATTTTTTATAAAAAGTGTTAAAATAAAATTCATTAAATATAAAACTCGTACGTTATTTTTTATGACTTCAAAGAACATCCATGCCAAATTTGAAGAAAATCGAACAAAGCGTTTGGTCGTAAGCGCGTAACAAACATTTTCAAACGAAATGCAAAACGGTCCAGTACCTGGGCAAGACCGGGGAAGAAAAAGTTAAAACATAGACCTCGCTTCGCTCGGTCAATTATTATAACTAAATTTCAACAAACAAATACTGTTAACACGTTATATCCCTGCATCATCCACACATCTACAATCTACATATTATTATATTAATTCTAGATTTAATAACTGACCAAGATTAATTTATCCCCGGGTTGAACAAGTTATTTTTGTTAGTTAATAAAAAAAAAACATTTCTTCATGCATCTTTACAAATCTACACACTTTTATAATGTTATCATCACATAAAAAATATTGCCACATCATATTCACAGAGTAGATGGAGAAGTGTCTTTCTGATATTTAGGAATAACTCAGGGAGGAAGAATATTAGGGATGAAATCAGTCATTATAGGAGAGATTATTCACCAATTCGTCACAATATCCCCAGGAGATATTCACCTGTGTTATCGTCCCAGAAGGTGACGTCAATTTCCCAAGCAAATGAAGATATATCTCAAATAAATCACATCTTCATTCCAAAACCAACCCTTCCGTCTCTCCACAATCCTTCTTCATCTTATTCAATCTGTATTCATTTTATTCTAATGTTGGATTTCGTGATAAGATAAAGTGCTTGGGATGGATTATTTTTAATAATCCGGTCCAAATATAATTTATTTTAGCAACTGGCTATCCTCAGTTTCCTAGTTCTCAATTCTCTTTTTTAAATAAACCGTTGAGCTAATCTCAAGACATAGGTCTTAATCAAAGCAACCTTCATTAAGAAGCTTATTTGACTACAAAATCCGTAAAATTTTAGAATAATTTATTTATTATCTTATGATATAAAACTTAGTTTTTTCCTTAGCTTATGAAAAAACTATGTAGCATTCCTGCTATACGTATATTACAATTCTGCTTGCGCTGTGGCCCCTTACACGGTATAGAGTATACCAGAGAGATGCAGTTATTTTTTATTATTTATCTAGGTATACGTCGCGATATACTTGTCTAATTCTCCTCCATTCTTTTCTATCCTAAGATGCCAAGTCTTTCCTCCACGCACTCTTTTCATCTTTTAGTCCTATCTCTGCTTTGGCCTTCTATTTTTCCTTTTCATATCCCAGGAATGTCATTGAATCATTTCCTTTGTCCACCTAGCATCTTGTGACCTCGCTAAATGACCTGCCACATCCATTTTTTCTTCAATATCGTCTCTATTATATCTTCCAATCCTGTCCTTTCTTTTATCCATGTATTTCGATTTCATCTTTCTTTGTCGCCTTTAGTAAGGTTCTCTCCTTCGACCTCTACGCTACCTGTAACTTTTTTCACTGTCTCTTTGGTCGAGCTCCAAGTTTCAGGGCCAAAAGTCATTACGGGCACAATGCACTTTGTCGACAATTTCTTTTTCAGTTCTATACCTAAATCTGATTTAAAAAAGTGTCTATATTTTTTGTTAAAAACATGCCAGCTGTTTGTGATTCTTCGACTTACTTCTTTTCATTGCGCCTTTTCCTCGCCACCTGACTATTCTCCTAGATAGATGGAATTTTTTACACATTCGATATTATCGGTTATAAACGTACTAAAACAATCTATTATACGAGTTGTCGACTTCGCTATTTTTTCAACATTTTCAAAATTGCAAACGTGGTAACCGAATGAAGGCTTTTTTGAAGTCGACTCAAAAGTAAAATTAATTTTAAATTGTTAAAATTTGTAAACGCTACCGCTAAAATCAAGTTTAACCACCAGTATATCCGAACAGGATATACTGATAAACGCAGAGAACAAAATAAACAAATAAACTTCACTCTGTTATTGGACCTGCTATTTAGTCCATTTCATGCTGCCTCATATCGGCACTGCTGGTTACCCACGATAGTATAGACTTCTGAACAATAATCAAGGCACTCGCCTCACCTATTATTATTTTCACCGCCTTAATGTTTTATGTTTATTATATCATAAAACAATTACAGTTCACTTATTTTGTACTGGCATTTTGTAAGCCAGTTCCTCTCGAATAGACACTGATCACATCCATTAGACGACTTTTATCATGTTCTTGGTTACCATCTTTGTTTTTTATACGAATTATTTTTTCTTCACCAAGTTCTTGACTTTTCCAATATTTTTTCATATTTGCGCCATTTTCTAATATGGTTTCAAACACTTTTATTTTCTTTGAATAATTTTCTTATTTCTTTTTTTAAAAAAAACTCTAAATTCAGTGATATTGTTTCCATTCCATTTTAGTTTACGTTTTTTTTTTTTTGAGAATATTTTTTTGATTGTTTTAGGTAGATTTTTTATTCTATCTGAAGCCTGATTGGCTACTTCCTTTATAGTTTCTCTTGTCTTTTCTTCGCATTATTCGATATTATTTTCTCTCCTTATATGTTCTACTATTTCGGTTATTATTGTCTGGTTTTTGTTTTGTTAATGCTCTCTACTTTGATATCACTTTCGATCCCGGTTCGTTTATATTATTCTTCTTTTTATTTCTTTCCAAGCATACCACGCATCTAACGGCCCGCCCTATGGTCATTTATTATATCAAGTTTCTCCTCATTCAATACATCTTTTATTATGTCTTTTGAATCTTTGATACCGAAGTCTATCTCGATCCTAGTCATCCCATCCGGGTAACAAGTCTATTTCTTTCTTGTCCTCTGACAAGCTGTTCATTACACACATATACCCGAATTTCTAAAAACTCCTGTAGAAGTCTACCCCTATAGTAGTTTCTTTCCCTTGTCCAAACTTTCCTATTGCTTCAAAATCGTAAAATTTTCTTATTTTTGTATTCATGTCTTGACAGAATTACAGTACAGCTACGAAGGGGATTTGCAAACTATTTATCCCGCCGTCTAGAAGTGTTATTGATTGTATGCTTTTACAAGCCATTATTGTTTAATTTATTCAATTGTTTCCCTCGTTTTTTTAATCTGTCAAAATTGTTTTGATTTTTTACATGAATTTAAGTATCAATTAAACAAAATTTAAAGAAGCACAGACGGTTCAAATCAAACTGGGACTATCTGCGGGTTACTCTCAAAAAAGTACAAAAGTTTCATACAAATCAGATGAGTCCTTTTGAAGCATTAGGTGTAAATAAATGTATGTTTGTGCGCATGCGGAAAAGAAACAAATGTGCGCAGAAGGTTGAAACTTATATGGGACCAAGAATGGGCTAATTATGACCTACCATCTAAATTTCAATGAAATCGGACGAGTAGTAAATAAGATATGTTGGTTCTACAAAAATAGAGCGAATGACCAACATACAGACTGACATGGAACCAAAAATCCTAGATGTCTGAAACGGATTTCTATCTTGGAATTTTTGAAATCTGAGACATAAGAAATGTTCGGTCTTCAGAATGCTCACATTGCTTCCGTTACACTCACATAGTTTCCGTTCAATAAGCTCGGAAGCAAAACGTATAAAGGGAAGTTAGATGCATTTGAAATGTAAGTATAGGGTTAATAAATAATAATCGATATAAGAATGAACGCACTAATCTTAATTATTTGCATGGTCATTATTCAAATCTTAAATGCTTAAAAAATTACCTATTTCATACCCTTTAAAATGATATTTGGATACTTTCTTTGATATATATATATATATATATATATATATATATATATATATATATATATATATATATATATATATATATATATATATATATATATATATATATATATATATATATATATATATATTAGTAAAAATAGAGCATTATGTAATAATAAAATAATCAATGATGATAACAATTTTTTATTGGCCAAAAAACAATGATTTTATCAACATCGAATACATAAATCTAACTATAGGAGGTAAAAAGGTGTAGGAGTAAAAAATTATCATATTAAAGGACGTACAACAATATAAATAATATTTAAGACAAAAATTCAATTTTTATTATATTTCTATATTAAATAAATTTATCTTCTGGAAAAAAATAACAGAGAATTCATTGAAAAAAAAAATCTTTGTTTCTTCCCTTACAAAAGGCCTTTTCCCACGTACTTTTATACTTATTGCTTCCTTTTTTCCCGTATTTTTGCTGGTCGGTTGAGAAGGAGAGACGCAGAAGTTTAATAATTGAGCAAATGTTGTTCGCCGTTGTAAAGAGGAAAAGAATGAGGTTTTAGTTTCGTATCGCCTTCTGAAGAACAAGAAAGAAAAAAAAATGAGCAAGAGAATGCTCCTTTTTTTGGGAGGGGGAGTTTGTAAAGACGCGGGCCTCCCTTCATTCTTGGCTAACTTTGTACACCCCCGTTTCTTTCTTGGTAGATTTCTCTTTATCCTTGGGTCATTGGGCCAAGCAACCTGAAGGCCTTTTCTTAACCCTCATCTTTTTCTCTTTTTTTCTTTTGGATTTAATAATTTTTCCTGAGGAAAGCTTCTTCCTCTGAAGGTAGGTTTTCCCGAACAATTGGTAGCTCCAAACTCAGCCTTTAGGCCTTCTCTGAAAATTCTACTTGGTTTAGTACTATAGCTAACAAAAGAGGTGGCTAAGTGTAAGTGGTACCCCTTCAATCTATATCGCTTACCTGGTCATTACTATAAAACAACATTTTTTTCTCCTGATAAATTTTTCGTTCACAATACTAGCAATAAAATTTTCTCCTATTCATCCTAAAGTTTAGTCCCATTTATCCTGAAGGGTTCTGATAAAAGAGGAATATCCATTACTCCTTTACAATAAATGTAAAATATAATATAGACAAAGTTTTGTCATAAATCAAAACTACGATGGATTTATAAGTTTAAGGTCCCTTAAGTTCAAAGAGTCTCTGTCATCTGCGCAGACGCATGGACCCGAAATAGGTTTCTCAAAGTATTTCTCAAAAACGGTTTTTTAAAATTATTATCCATTTAAATCGTGATCAATTAAAAAGTCCATATCCCAAGAAAAATTTAGTTCCCGAGATATTGAATAAAAATTAAAATAAATATAATCCCGTCAGAAACCATTATAGGACCATGTGTGATATAAGAACCACGCTCTGCTACCACAAAACCAGAATTATCTAAAGGCACTTACACGATCCAATTTGACTTGGACCAAGTAATTTTGATCAAATCTACTTGGTCAAAGTGAAATGAAATTTTGATGCAGTGTTTACACGATCGAAGTATACTTGGTCAAAGTAGGGGAACTTGTTAAAAAAACCATTTAAAAGCAAAGGAATAAAAACAAAAATTTAAAAGAAATAAAAGCTGTCAATACCCTTCTTATAAACAAATCCGTCATAACTTGTCTCATTTTTGACAGCTTTCTTGTCATAATCATATGGTTGACGCCATCCAAGTCTACTTAGATCAAATACCGTCTAACTCAACTTGGATGTCCAAGTTGACTTTGATAACCTGTTTACACGATCAAAGTAGCGTCAAAATAGAGTCAAAACTGATTTGGTCCAAGTCAACTTGGATCGTGTAGACGCGGCTTAAGAGGATTAATTTAAAAAAAAAAAAAAAAATCACTTCATAACATATGTACATTATAGATATCTTAAATTTAAAAAGTTACAATTTTAACGGAAGCCAATATGTCCCAATGTTTTGTTTTCGTCTTCCTGAAATTTAATTAGGGTTATATGGTGCAAAATTGGTAGTAATATATATATATATATATATATATATATATATATATATATATATATATATATATATATATATATATATACATATATATATATATATATATATATATATATATATATATATACATATATATATATACATATATATATATATATAAATTGTGTAGCCTATTGCAGTGTGCAAAAACACGGTATTACTCTGCTGATATATATATTTTTTTTTTTTTAACTGTGCCTGTTTAGTAATTCATATTGTGTACCTACTCGAAATGGAGTTAGATCGGTGATCAGCGTAGTGGGAGTGCCTGACGTGGTGGCCAAGAAAGGCGGGTATAGTAGAGAGGCAGAGGAGATCTAGTCCTTTGAGATATTCCTCTTCCACCCTCAGAGTCAGCTGCACTGTCAGACTGTTAGGTTCTGTCTCCACTGAGAAGATCCGTATCTGGTCTTCCCCAGCCTGAAACAAGAAATAAACAGATAATTACAAACCTACATTAAATTAGAGATGGGCAAGGTCATTTCTTTTGAAGAATTAACTTCTAATCTATTCGTTCACTAAAATGAATCAATTATATATCATGACTAGTAAGTTTATTTATAAAATTATATAGTGTTATATTTTTTTAATTATATATGTATAAATTATAATTGTATAAACTATTTTGGGTTAAACCCAAAAATGGCATTTAATATTGACGAAACTTTATAATTATTTTATAATTGTTTCAGCAAGGATGAAATATATATGGCTGCCAGGAAGGAGATGAATAAGATTCGTCCGAATCCGGAGTAGGAAAAAAAAAAAAATTTAATAAAAATATTTTCGGATCTCTATTTTTTTCAGATTTTTAAAGGGTCCATTCCTCAAAATTTAGAGCTGAAATTATTTTTTCTGTATAAATGACAAACATATAACAGAGTAAAACTGATAAACTGAACAACGTAAAGAAGGTAATCGAATTAAAAAACAAAAAAGTTTAGCCTGTAATGTTTTTTTTGTTATCTGAGCGTACATAACTAAATCAATAAATTAAAACCAGCTAATTCTGTCAATTATTGTAATGTTCAAAATAAATCGTTTAGTTTAGGCGATAAAATAGAAATATACGAGTGGTAAGTTAGGCGCCCTGTGGGACCCTTCATATTTTTCTACTCTATCCTCAAATCACCTGGCCATTGTACTCAAGTATACCGAACTTACAAACATTTACCTTAAACTCTCTTCACGACCGTCCCATCCAATTGAATAAAATATTACAGCTTTTTTCTCACAATGCATTGAAGTAAAACAAGTGTTTGAATTTCCTCAAAACTTTTGAATCGAGAGAAAAAATAATAATAAAAAAGAAAAATATGGAATAAATTTTCAACTTTTGTTCAAAAGTGCCTAGGGAGTTATTCGTTATCGGAATACTGCGTTTACAGAAAAAAAAACCAAGAAAAACTTCTGTCATTTATTTTGAGAAATAAAATAATTGTCATAATGTTTCTTCGTTTAATCAAGAAATAAATGTGCGATACTTCCGCTAATTTACTAACATTCTCTTGTTTAATGGGGAAACTTTAAGTCAAAACAAATGTTCTGGCTTTAAAAACCCATTCTTTAATCGATAAACTAATGTCTAAAAAAAAATCTTTAAATTATATCTATAAATTACGACAGAAAAAGAATTCATAATAAAGAGAGAAAAACCAATAGTTTTACTAACAGTTCAGTACGCAAAGGATTTTATTTTAATTCGTAGTTAGAAATAATGGGTTTTTCTCTTAGAAAATTGATATCACTAATTTATATCTCAATTATTTTTAAAAGTTTAAGCCTCAAATAAATAATATCAAAGGAAACTATATTATTAAAAACTAACTTACTAATTCGTTATAATATGTATCCAGATTTAATACATCAAAATAATCGTCTACTTTTGAGTAATCTATTTTGAATTGCTTTGATTAAAAAAAACCTTTAGCAAGCCTAGGCCTTCCGTGGACTGTTGCGCTCGTTAGTTTTGATAAAGGATATAGTACATTTTGATAAATTAATAAAAGGAATTTATTATAAATTCAAGTAATATGTTTTGCCTTAGTAAGTTTAAACATTTATTTTAAATAAATTTAGAGGTAGCAGAATCACAAATCCCCTAACTGTATCTTTTCATTCTCCCCTCTATCTTATATATATATATATATATATATATATATATATATATATATATATATATATATATATATATATATATATATATATATATATATATATATATACAAATAAATATATTTATTTTCCAGGGTTAAGATATTTTTAACCTCCTTGTCGGCTTTTTAACCCTTCTATACGATGTAACTTATCAAGCAAGGGTAAAAGAGGGTTGGGTTTTTACCTTAATAAAAATACATCCGTGTGTGTTCTGGTTTGGAAGAAAAAGAAGAAAGTTTGAAAAAGAGGAATGAGAGTGGAAGAGCATTAGCTGATTTACCGGCTCACGTGAGAGAGAAAAGACTCCCTACCCAGTCTCGGCAAGAAGGAGTTGATCTACCCCTTTAGACAAGATATATAGACTTGCAGCAACAGCCCCTTAAAAAAAAAATCTAAACTCTTTCCATCTGTTTCTATACTAAAGAAAAGAAAATAATAGAGTGGCGAAAAAACCATAATTTTTCTAAGAAAAAAGTAAAAGACACGTATAGTGTAGTATACATACACACAAATATATATATAATATATATATATATATATATATATATATATATATATATATATATATATATATATATATATATATATATATATATATATATATAACTAAAAGCTTTCAAGAACGGTAAAAATAACAGGTAAAAGATGATTCATTTCTACATTTTTTCTAAACTATCTTTATTTAAATAGAAAGGCCGTCAGATGTGACTTCTAGCATATCATGATAGTTTTCCTCGTATCACAACTGATGCTGACGTCACATCATTTATTTAGTATGCTGACTTCATCTTCATCTTAGCAAAATTTAATACTAAAGAAATTTAAAATTAATAGTTTAACTGGAATTGGCATGACCAAGTAGAATCAAGTTTATTTGAACAAATTATCGGCATATAATATGCAGTTCAACTCTGAGGTAGATGGGACATGCAATGCTGTGGATGTGTGAAGACTGAACCTTGCCCATAGTAATGTAAAATAACTATATGAATAAAATAATGAATAGATACTATTCAAAAGAAGAAAACTTTTGAGTAAATTGAACTGATAATTTGTCAGTCCAATAACGAATTAGTTTATTGTCATAATACCATAATAGCTAATGATCCGGCTCAAAGGACCATTTCCTTTAACCTGCTAACTGTGATTTTAAATCTGAGGTCTGGAGAAACTGTGACATAATAGTACATTACGCGTCGAGTGCGGAAAGTAGCATTTTGCATGCGAGTGTGGAGTTTGCGCCCGAGCGATGGCGAGGGTGGTAAAACCACACGAGCAATGCAAAATGCCGTTTTCGCACGAGTTGCGTACCGTACTTTATCTAAGATTGTTAGATTTAAATAATAAATACAGAAACAAATATACTTTCTATATATAAGTTCGTATCTCTCTCTTGATAAAGATGGCATTTATTCATTAGTTGTATTTTTTGCCGAATTAATTATTTCTGGAGGATTATTATTCTCCACATTTTCGTCAAAGTCACTTGATTCACTCATTGTTTTTCACTAAAAACTCGATATAAACAGTTACTTTAATAAAAGAACACCAAATTAGTTTTGTTAAATATAAACAAACTCACTGATCGTGCGTAAAGCTGAAGAATTCCTCTTCTTTACCGCACTAGTGCGGCAAAGAAGAGGAATTATTCAGAACTATGAGACGCGCATGCGCAATGAATACAAGTACGTAAATAATCACTTTCTACGCATCTAAACAAAGATATAATGTTTATATTTCGTATCAATCGTAGATAAAGTTATATGTAGAGACTTTAGTTGGTCATAATTTGTGAACCAAAGGCAATTTGATCTCTAAATTTAATATTAGCAATTGTAGTTTTTCGACAATGGTACAAACAATTTTAATGTTTGAGTTTTATTCAATATGAGTTAGTATCACACAATCTCGGTAGAAAAAACTAATGTTAGTCAATTTAATATTAAATCTAGGTGTTGATACGTAAATGTCTGGCTCCGCCTTTATTTAGTTTTGTTATATTTACTTGCTTATATTAAATATTGTTAACTTTTCCATCGCCTTTATCACATTGTGTTATCACTTTAGTTTTACTTTTTTAGAACTATTGCATGCTATTCTAGATGAGCAATGGAGTGAATAAGGACAAATATTCCCTCCTGAAATATGAGTCTGAATTATATCTGCCTCAACTATTTCTACACTGATTTCTCCTACACATTTAAACTTCTTTCACCCTTCTTTTCTTATAAGAAGCAAAAAGAGGCACTAAAGATGACGAAAGATGAGGGACTAAAAAGAGACAGTAAAGATGACCGACAAGGCCGACTTTGAGTGAAAGCCGGATTTGTACAAAGATGTAATTACTTTAGTGGAGAGACGTATTTATACATCTTTGTTCTATGTTAACTATAGCAGATAGCAGCACTGACTTGAATGTCATTTGCCTGCTTTTATTAGTATACATTCAATGTAACATCTAACACTTCTGGATAGACAATTTTGGCTCACTTGCCCATTATTATTGCCTTCATTGAAGAATAAGTTGGGCACTTAACGATGCTATGACCGTTCCGAATTGTTTACTCCGATAAGATGTGCACAAAAACGGAGAGAGGACTTCTTTTGTTGCGAATTTCCGGGTAAACTCTCCTTCCGATCTAGTGTGTGCATGCTGCATAACCACTGTTACAATTCTGCTGAAACGTGCTCTATCGGAAGCTTAACCCATAAAGCCGGTCTAGAGTAAACCTATGAAGTAATGCTAACTTTAAGGAGTAAGGGTATAGAGAATAATTAATCTTTGTACGTATGATATGATGGAATAATTAAACGAGAGATGGCTATGTGAACTTTATGATTTAGGGTTTTGTCGTTTTTTTTTTTTTTTTTTTTTTTTTTTACAAAAAATCCTTCATGAGGGTGAGATTATTCGGACAAATAGGGAGTTAGAAACGCTGGATGTTAGAGTAGATAAGGGCTAAGGGAAACACGGAAAGTGCATAATATATGCATGAAACTTGAGCTCGGAATTATTTACCGCTAGTCGAAGGGGGGAAGGCCATCATGACTAGCCTGGCACCTCATCTAAAAGTAGAATTAACTCACAAGCTCACAAAGACAGAACATATTAAATCAATATCAATATAATTCATTAAGTAAAATCATATATGATGAAGCATTAAAGTTTACGAATTCACCAGATGATATGGTTGGAATAACAATCATATGAGAATCTATCTACACATTTATTAAAGCGGACGATGTTAATCGTAACAAGAATAGAAGTATATTTCTGTTTGATATGATATTGTGCCAAATACATTTCAAGTCTAAAAATACCTCTCTCTCTTGAATGTGATACCTTCAAAGGCCTACAAAACGAAGCCGACATTTGAATTATTTTAGTATGAAATCGTGTCATATGACAAGAGTGAAAGGAAGTTCTCTTTATTTGTCCGGCCTATCAAACATAAGCAATACGCATGAACATTTAATTTATTTTAGAAATGTAATAACAATGACAATGAAATAATTCTTAAATAAAATCCAAAAAGATCACTTTAAAATGTTGCGCATTTTAATGATTATGGTTTGATGATATACCTTATACATAAAGAAAATTACTGAAACGGGAAAAGTTGTAGAAGTAAATATCTCTGTATGGTAGTAGTGTATCCAAGTTGTATTTTGATGCTACAAATGCCTACAATGCTACAATGCTCTACAATGCCTCTGGTCTACAATGCTTCTGGTTTTGATTCATGCGGCAAAGAGGGACATTGCTAGCAGTATAAGGTATGGTAATCAATAAAGACTCGATGACCTTGATTTTGCTGAGATGAGCATAGTGAAATTATAGCCTAACATGAAACTTTGATTTTAAAGTTTCTTATACACAAGGCTAGTGTTTCTTATTTCAGTTTTCCAAGGTGTTGTGTTATACATTTGTTAGTTTGTTTTGGGTTTTCGTAGTTACTGTGACAGCAAATGAATTTTCAATCTAATGTTTTGTTTGTCTTTAATTTATTATTGTATTTTATCTAGACCCAGTTGGGGTTTAATGTCGTTTTGTCTTTTTACAACACAATAAAGTTTTTTTTCTAAGGTGTTCGTAAAAAACATGATTTCTTAAAGTTTGCGTCGAATGCCGGGACAGTAAAAAGAAAATTTAAGTAGCAAAAGAAGAAGTGAAGTAAAATTCAAAAAGCTAAAGGACAAGATTCAAGATTTAAAAAAAATAAGTGTTTGCTTGTGTCAAAAAACTTTGGAAAAAAAGTTTAGAAAATAAATAAACAAAATTTAAAATTTAATATTTTTCGAATAAATAAAAAAAGTTTAAGAAGTTTAGGAAGTTTGAACTGTCACCAAAAAGATGAGTCTTAGAAGCAATAAGGGCTTCGTGTACTTCCCTTATCTGAAAGTACTCTTAGCCTACGCAAATTAATGGATACGCAATTAAAGGTGTTAAATTCTTTAAAGGTCCAACTCATAAGGAAGAGGGTAGAAGTAGAGAATTTAGTACAAACGGATCCAACTGAATCTATTTTGATAAGCTCGGCTCTGAGTGAAGTTAAACGTCTATATCGATCTCTTAAAGGGGAATTAAAAAAAAAATTAAGTTGGAAATCCAAAAAAGGCTAAAGGGGATGACAGTTATACTTCAATTACTAATGATTTGACTGAGATGTTAATTTCAATTAAAGTATTTATTAAAGGTCATGATACACGACTAAGTGATGATGCTGAGTTAAGTTTTAAAGGCAAATATAATATAAGGGCAGCAAGCACTATAAGGGCAGCAATGTTTCTAGATTACAAACAGTGATGTAATGAAGGTATGTTCGGGACAAAGGTCAAGTCAAAGAAACCTCCCGGATCGGTAGTGTCGTTAATATCACATCAATCTAAGTTTAGTAGAGCTAGCATTTCTACACTACGAAATTTTGTTTAAGGCGGAATTCAAAGAGCAAGAAAGGTCCTTGGCTTATGAGGTCGAAAGATTAAAATTAAAACAGGATCAGCTTGAGCTAAAGAAAAAGATAAAAGATAATAAGAAAAAGATTCAATTACTAGAACAAGGTGTTTCTTCTAAAGATGTAAATAGAGAAATAAAGTTTGGAGGTTTGACAGGCTGAACAAGTCCTGTACCAACTCTTGAAGTAGAGACTCAACCAGCTATAGTTGACGATATTAATAGTATTAGTTCTTGGCCTAGTGGTGGCAGGTCAAAAGATAGAACTTCTGACGAGCAAACTAGGGATGAAATCGAGCCCCCCTTTCAGGTACAAAGGGTAGATTCAATGGCTTATGGCAAAATTACAATTGCTAAATTCTATATATCCGTTTAAGTTTAATGGGAATTGTTATAAATTTCCAATATTCCGAGAAGAAATAAGGCAACATCTTGAAGATGGCATATTGTCAGACCACTATAATAGGTAATAATAGGTCACAGGGAGAAGACCATAAGACTAGACCAGATTTAAAGGAAGTAAGTACAATCAAGTTGCTAAGTCCCTTCCTTGATACTCATGGTCTATTGCGTGTTGGAGGTAGCTTAGGTATTGTAATAGGTTAGCACCCTATTATAATTCCTAAAGGGGAACATGTTGGTTTACTATAATTAAGACAGTTTTATGAAAAGGTAAAACATCAAGGTCGAGGGGTAACCGTAAATAAGGTTCGTAGCAACGGATTCTGGATAATTGGTATCAATACGCTGGTTAGGCGAGTCCTTCCAAGTTGTACTGAGTGCATTCGAAACCGTGGTAAATTTGAAGGGCAAAGAATGGCTGATCTGCCACCTGATCGGATGGAACCAGCTCTCCCATTTTATTACCAATTTTATAATAGTGCTGTGGATTGTTTTGGGCCATTTTATATCAAGGATGAAAGAAAACAAATTAAGCGTTACGGAATAATTTTTACTTGTTTATCCTCAATAGCTGTGTTCATGCATGTGTGTGACAGTTTATCTACAGACTCTTTTGTTAACGCTCTTCGTCGTGGACCCATTTATCAATTAAGGTCAGACATGGGAACTAATTTTACAGGAGCAAACCAAGAATTAGAAAAGGCAGTCAAGGAAATAAAACGTAGAGATGTTCGAAGATACCTAGCCGAAGAGTGCTGTCCAATCCATTGGACGTTCAACACTGCAAAGGCCAGGCACCTGAATGAGGCAGTGGAACATCAAATAGGCACAGCAAGAAAAATACTGGAAGTTATGTTATAAAGCTGTCCAGGGCTGTTGACAGATGATAACCTTCGAAAACTCTTTTGTGAGTGTGAGTGCATCATGAATGGAAGACCTTTAACGATTAACAACTTGTTTGATGTAGATTCTATGGAGCCATTCACACCCAATCATATTCTTATCAAGAATCCAAGGCCGCTTTTACCACCTCCTGGAAACTTTGATGCACAAGACTATCCAAAGAAAATATGGAGACGGGTTCAACATCTTGATGGCGAGTTTTGGAGTAGATGGAGAAAGGAATTTCTGCTTTGTCTACAAAGGAGAAGTAAGTGGACTGGTTTTAAGAGAAACGTTAAGGTGGGGGACGTCGTCATCAGTGAAGATGAACAAAGTCCTCGAAATATTTGGCCACTTATGAGAGTTGTGCATGTCATGCCAAGTAAGGAAGGATTTGTGAGAAAGATCAAGGTGATTCAAGCTAATGGAAAAATTTTGGAACCCCCAATTCATAAACTCGTGGTATTAGTACCTGCTCAGTGAATGATCCATCGGGTCCGACCCCCTCGAGGAGCCTTTCGAGCTTCGAAATTTGTACCAGTAATTTCGAGGGAGCCATGTGACAGCAAGTAAACTGTCAATTTAATGTTTTGCTGGTCTTTAATTTTTTATTGAATTTTATCTAGACCCAGTTGGGGTTTAATGTCGTTTTGTCTTTTAACAACACAATAAAGTCTTTTTTCTAGTTAATTAATAAGTATGGTTATTTATAATACCTAGAGAATCTAAAATTACATTTTCAGCTAGGAGTCTTAAAAAATTTTGATCGGTGCCGATTTTGTCAAAAAATAGTTTGGTTTTCATTGGTATTGTGCCTTTTACCCCAAACCAAAGTCCGTGAACTTGAAAATTTCTATCTCCGTGGGATTCCCGAAACTTTTCCGTATAGTATTCTATACATTTCTCATATTATATGTTTATTTTCTCCTGATAAACTAATACAGCTTGGTCCGGATTGTTACTTTCATACCTTACTGTCGGGTCTATGATCATGGCAGTTTTATTATCTGGTTGGAAAGCGATGATGTCAGAGTATATGGAAAACCTTGTGAAGCTATTGCATACACCTCGTCGTAGAAAATATAATTATTTTCTTTTAGAGCTTCTGAGATTCTGTGGTTAACATTATGATGGCGCCTAGTCACCAGAAGCATGTTATGAGGGCATTTTCCTAGCACATGTGCTGGAATTTTGTTTTATTCTCTCTGCCACATTTGGGACAGAGAGGCCCGACATCTCCTGAAGACTGGTTGCCATTTCCAGGCAATCCTCAGGAGCGTAATTCGTATTAAGCTTTAAAGAGTTAGTCCACTCAGAACCGGTTAGAACTTTTCTACCTACAACTTAACACTTACATTTTGTCCACTCGGTAAAACACTTTTCACGTAATTCCTGTCGTACTTCTCTCACTTTTAATTCATCAGTTGACTTTACTGTTACATCCAACCGCTTTAAACATTTTTAAGTCTCTTCTTCAAAGTTGAATATATTATCTTGAAATAGAGAGTCAGGGATAGCATTCAGTTTTTGGGCGATGCTCAGATGCTGTAAGGGTGCTTTTCCAGGTACACCTTAGAATACTAAGTCCCCGAAAACGACGAGGTGAGTATAGCATTGCTGATGTTGTATTAACAGGTAGACCAACTATTGCTTTAGTACTTCTTCTTCTTATAACATCTACCTCTTCTCATAATGATGGTGGTAGTTTAGTCAGTTGGGCAGTTTGAAGAGGATAAGCCACTGCGGGAAATATGTATTGAGTTAGTACATAAAGCTTCTGATCAGGTTTTAGTAGATCAGATTTAGTCAGTTTATTTAAATTTTCATTGAGCTTGCAAATAGATTCTTTATTACATAGTAATTCTCCTGTGAGAGTACATCCAAGATACTTGATTGGTTCGCTCTTCCCTACAGAAAATATTTCGCTTCCGTCATCTAAATTTAAAACTTTTTACTGAGCTTACCATTGTTAATAAATAGAGCCGTACTCTTCAGCGGGTTAACCTTAAGTCCTATTTCTCTGAACCACCTCTGAATACTGTTGATTAATCTTTCCGCAGCTTTAAAATCGCATGCGGTCTCAGCCTGGTCATCCACGAACCCCGTTAGAACTAATCGATCTTTACTTTTACATAGTTCATACTCTGAAGTGTTGGCAATTTGGGGGTCGCATATTTCTTTGAAAATGTGATCTATTGAGAGGTTGAAAAATGTACTTGAATTGGACCTTGAGGGACGCCTCTGCAAACGGAAATAAGAGCTGCCTCTTTAAAGCCTGAACAAACGTTAATTGTATTGTTGCATAGTAAGGCTTCTATACCTTTAATTTTTTTTTTTTTTTTATTTATTTATTTAAAAAAACATTTTTACCAATTCACAAAATAATTATTTATAAAATAATTATAAATTACACTTGCTTACATAAATAATTAGAATATAACAAATTAATATAAAGATCCAAAAGCCTCCAAGAAGGAAAACCTTGAAACAGGAGGCCCGAGTTCACATATTAAATACCTAATATAATAATCTTTGTTGTAAAATACAGTTTCGTTTTATTTAATCTATTTATCTTAATTGTTTAAGTTTATTAATCAATTAATTAATTTATTTATTTTAATTACAATCACCTAGAGTTGAGGTTATAAATAAAAATAATAAAATTTTAAACATGATTTTTAGGTTAATAATCAAAAGTAAAACAAAGGTTAGTAAATCAAATAAGTATATAAAAATACTAAACTATAAAAAATACTTAACTATAAAAAGTATATGGAAAAACCCAAAAGTACATACATAATACATAAACGCACCTAAATCATATAAATGCTATATTTCTTGTGATTCTACCGTTTGTAGCCAATTTTTTACTTCTTTTTTAAACTTATTATAGTATTTTATATCTACTATGTTCCTAGTGCATCCTGGCAAAAGATTATATAAATTTGGTGCGACAACACTGGCATTCCTCTGTAGTAAGTTAGTATTGCAGGTAATATTTGTTACTTTTTTATTAATTTTACTTCGAGTTTCATAGTTATGATTTATGTTGTTTGTCATTTTTGAAATAATTTAGTAGCACTGATTTCTTAAATAATTGTGATATTTTGAAAACAGGAAAGTCTGAAAATAATTGATTTGTCGGGTATAATATTGGTGTTTTAAGGATGGTTTTAATGATCGCTTTTTGTACAATTCCAAGAGGGGATAGGTTAGATGGATACGCAGAACCCCAAGCTATGATTCCATAGCTCAGTATAGACTCGACTAAAGCATAATATACTTGTCTCAAAATATCAACTTTACAGTATTGTCTTATACATCTAAAGTAGTACAAAAATTTTCTTGATTTTTTACAAAGTGAGTCTATATGATGTTTCCAGCTTAATCTATTGTCTATAATTACACCGAGATATTTGATATATTCAGTTCTTTCTATTGAGGGACAGTTACACTGATTTATATTTAGATTTAATTATGTGTGAAGAGACGCCCATGGCTTCAAGTTTTCTAATAACGTGTCTATGTCTATGACCTACATTATCAAACGCTCCGGTGACGTTGGGAAATGCAACTGCAGCGTCTTCCTTCTTTTTGTACGCATCTTGAAGAACAGCAGTCATCAGCCTGGCATTCACGTGACATCCTGCTAGACCTTTGACGAATCCTCTCTGACACGGGTGGAAAAATACTTGTCGTCTTAGCTCAGCGTCTAACACCATTTCAATAATACGACTGACTATCGAGTACATAGTGATAGGTCTCCAGGATGACAGATTGCTTATGTCCCCTTTACCCTTATGAATTAATATTGTTCTACCTTTTCCAAGGGGTTTAGGTACATATGAAAATTTTAGAATAAGGTCCATAATAGTTTGAATAATATGAGAAATATTTAAAGCTTTAATTAATTCACCATCGGGTCCGGGA
Source organism: Gerris lacustris (assembly GCA_951217055.1). NCBI lineage: Eukaryota > Metazoa > Arthropoda > Insecta > Hemiptera > Gerridae > Gerris > Gerris lacustris. The sequence continues at coordinate 47,187,191 of OX578276.1, forward strand.
GATGTGTCGAGAGATGTAGATTGCTTTGTGTATATCCTTAGCTTTAACCGAAATTATATTAGGTCTAGTAAGTTTATGTTGTTCACTACTTTTTATTCTATTATAATAGTTATACTGGGCTACGTCATATTGGCATTGCTGTTGACGTTTCTCTCTAGCAGCTTTATTAGCACGTTGAGGATTACTCAACTTTCTAGCTCCTCTAGAACTACTATTTCCTTTGTTTTTCTTACACATTTTATAGTATCGCGTAGCCGGATGCTTAGGACCTGGCAGATCGTTATTAGCGTCTTCAAGGAACAATAGGAAATCAGCAGTTGCTTTATCAACGTCCTCAGGGTGAAACTGTTCAGTGCTGTATAAAATAAAAAAAATTAAGAAAATTTTAATTAGATAATTATAATACAAAATTAAGTAGGGTCGTCCCAGATTACCTAAAAATAATTAACCTAAATAAATAAATTACCTAAATTTTTAATCAGGGATATTTTTGTTATTTTAATTAAATTAATGTTAATTCAGTATCTAAAATGGAAAACAGTAGGCGGATTTACGTCTTAGACGGATTTAATTTAATTAGAAGATTTGGCATTTTATTATAAAATGTAAATAAAGTCGTAATCCCGGTATGTTAATTTTTCATTATAAATTCATTTTTTACCTGTATATTGAAGGTTTTTTTTTTGCTAATTATAGCAAGATTATGTTATTCAACAAAAACTTATAAAAAGTTCAATGATGTTTTCAGGCACATCTATGCCTTTGAGAGAGGCGAAATATAGTCATTATTATAATTATGACTTGAGAGGTTGGTAGAACATTATTATACATAGATGAAAGTATAAACCTGTTTTTATTACAACCCTTCAACGATCCACACAATAATCACGAATAAACTATTAGAGGAGCAAGTAAAAGAAACTACATTTTTCTGTTACCTTTTGTAAGCTCGGAAGATTATTTTTAAGTGATATATACTTTGTTTTGTAGACTAGATCCTAAAGGTAGAAGGGAGAGTAAAGGTATGTTTGCTGGCAAAGGAAGGTTTGAAGACTAAAGGTATGTGGTTATGCTAAAGGTAGTTTGATGTGTAAATAGCTGTGGATTAGGAGAATGCGGACCGTAGAATGTCACAAGTATGCGGCATAAAGATACCGAACTTTTCTTAATGTATTCATTAATTTTTTTGGAACGAAGTTCCTTATGGCACGTTCTGGAGCCCGGGAGTGAATCCGAAAAAAACGACCAAAATCACCGTCACAAAATAACCGTCACGAAATCACCGTCACAAAATAACCGTCACGAAATAACCGTCACGAAATCAAGTCACAAAACCCCCGTCACGCAAAATCCGTCACGAAATCTACCGATGACAATAACTTGAGTAAAAGATCACCGAGTTAGTTGAAATTTGGTACACATGTTCATTTTACAAATGCCCAGGCTAAATTCGTTGGACAACGTTATCCGCCCAAGCGTTCACGCGCAACGCTCGCATAAACAGAAGCTTCAAATTTAAAATTGATTCTTTTGGACGGGAAAAAATTCTAACTTCATCTATTTAATGAGACAAACAACTTTTTTAAATATTTTTTTTTAGTAAAACGAACACCGACAATGCTATGAAGTGATAATGATCGCTAAATTTATTAAAGCGGACCTAAACGTTTTAAATAAAGAAAACAACGTTTTTACCGATATCTTACGTTCTAACGTAACGATTTCAAAAAAACTTCATACACATCGTCTAAAGTACAATTGAAACAGGCATGTAAAATTTCAGCCTGATACAAGCAGAAGTTCTTTAGTGTTGGTGATTTATATTTTTTATTTTTATATTTAATTGGGGATTAGCCGACGGAGGTCTGTTGGGACAGTTCTTTTCTTCTCTACAACCATTTGCTTTAACTATAAACTAATCAAAATTAACTTTTTTCTCAATATAAAATACATCATTTATTGTAAGACGCTCTTTTCAAAGATAATAAAAAGTTTTTCTTTTAATTTTACCTTAACTTCGCTAGTACAAATAGTTACTTTTCATTTTGTCTCTTATTCTAACTCCGCCATGTATAAGTAGTTAGTATCATATACTTAGTACTGTAATTATATAATTTATATTTAATATAAAGCGTAAGGAACTTCGTTCCTACCGGGTGTCCCACGACACCACACGTATTTTTTCTTCCTTAGCTTGGCTATTTTCCCTTTTTATGAGGGAGGAAATAGCATGGTATTAATTTTAAAATCAAAATCACTTCAGATTTAAAAATTGTAAGTACTCCTTAACATGGTAACTGCTAGATGCATTTATTAATTGTCCAGTCTGGTATTTATTCAGGTTATTCATTTCGTTCGTCCTTACTTCAGTAACTTTTGTTAGCACTAATTCTTAAGGAAACTTCTCTCAATGACACATGTGCCTTGGAGAAGTCAGCCGATCTTAGTGTTGCCATTTGATATTAATCAAACCAAATTCATGGTTCAATTCCCGGTAAGGGGTTGCACTTTCATCTCTCTATCTCCCTTCTTTTATAATGATAATAATTTGAATATTTTGGGTATGGATTATTTAAATGTTTTTTTTTTTTTGTTTTTTCAGTTAAACTTTTATCAGCAAGTAGCGTGGCCAAAAACGTTTAGGTTATAAAACAACAACTGCCTGAGGAGAATATAAATCTATATTTATTAATATCTCCTAAATGTTGATAATTATAACATTCATTTAAAGCATATTTATAACGTAGGCTCAAGCAGTATTCACAAAACAAAACTAAGATGTACTACGAGGTCTTCCAACAATGGAGTGTAAGATACTGTATTGTAACTAAGTTAAATAACCCAGAATCGCAATACATAGAAAAATTGTACTAATTATAATCCTGTTTCAGAGTTCATCACAACAGCCCAAGATAAGCCACTGGAATTACCTAAAGCCTTGTCCACACTATGTTGCGCGATTTTGTCTATAGACAATGTCTCGCGATTTGTCTATAGACGTCGGCTAGACAAACGGCGTCTACGGTCTCGTTGCTACACCAAAAATCTCATGTCTATGGTTTTCCATTCTAAATTGTAGACACGGAGCAACGTTAGGCATGTTGCGCAACGTGTCTACAAGTATGGACGCTAGACCTAGACAATAGACGGTCTCAGAAGACATCTATAGACAAGTTGCGCAACATGTCTACTGGTGTGGACTAGGCTTAACGGTTATCAGACCCATGGTTACCTCTGCCTCAATAGCATTGTGGCCAAAAACAAATTACTGTACATATAAATAGAATTTACATATATGACAGGAAAGATTGCACTTGCCCAACTGCAGCCCTTGAAGCTTTACAAAATATACCTCCTCTTAACATACAAATAAGAAGAAAGGCTGCAAAAAGTGATTTAGCAATCCACAGGACATTAATCTAACTGAGTAGCTAAAGATATTACACGATCTAAAAGAGTTCCAAGACCACTATGCTATTACACATATAATGCATAAGATACTAAAATTTGGACAATCATTTGAAGTGACTTTCTTAAGTCCCCAATCGTGGAACTTTGGTGGTCATACATTCAAACGAGGGGCACTAACCTGGTATACGGATAGATCGAACGCGGATGGAAAGGTAAGAATACGAGTACATGGTCCAAACTACAGCCTTTCTAAATCCTTGGGCTTGTTTTCCACACTATTCCTGACGGAAGTCTACACTATACAAGTGTGGAAATCTTACCGGACAAAAAAGAAAAAAATCTTTAGGACTAAAATTTACATAATGGCGGGCAGTCAGGCAGCCTTAAAAACTCTAAGTAGTTTCACTTTTCAGCCTAAGCTTATCATAAAATACTTTAAAACTCCTAACACAATGGCTACTCACGAAAAGTTAATCTAATGTAGGTACTAGGACATAAAGGATTCGAAGGAAATTAGATTTCCGACCGCTTTGCTAAGGAAAGGTACAGATCAATTCATCGGTCCAAAGCCCTTCTGTAGAACAAACTTTAGCCCCATCGAGAAGAATTAGCTTACGAGAGGCCAGACTAAAGTCCTTGTACAGGGAAAATGTCCCGGGCCTTAAGCAATCTAAAAGGTTCCCAACCTTTTAGTGTAACCTTAAAAATGTACCTCTCACTCAGCAAACAAGAATTGAAGCTATTGGCAAGCCTCTTAATATCATTGTCCTCTTAAAAATCACCTGAAAAAAATGGTTATTGTTAAGGATGATCTGCCACTTATGCTCTGAAGCAGCAGAAAGTGTAGAACACAATTTATGCAACTACGAACCAGGTTGCCAATTCTCGGTAGGTCTACCTTGTTACCAACCGACATACAGAAGACCAGGAATATCCTCATCTTTGTCAAAAACCTACGAATTGACTGGAAAATAGTAAAATTACAAGGGTTTTGTTACAATAGACCACTTTTGGTCTTAGTGATAAGAGGCCTTCTCGACCCATCAGCAAAAATAAACTTAAGATTAACAAAAGACCATTTAAAAGTTCACAATGCCCCACTTATTACTCTTTTTTATTTTAAATGTTCATTAAAAAAAACAGTGTTGCCAATTTTGTTTATAAGAAAAGATAAAATTTACCAGATATATTTAAATATTTTTGCTTCCGAGCTTACCGAAGGTAACGGATGTGATTGTTCTTAAGAACTAAAAATTTTTAGGTCTCCGATTTCAAAAATTCCAAGACAGAAATCCGTTTCAGACATCAGGGATCCTTTTTGGTTCCGCATCTGTCTGTCGGTCTGTCGTTCAATTTTTGCGAACCAACGTATCTTAAAAACTACACGTTCAATTTTAATGAAATTTGGGTGGTAGGTCATGAGTAGTCCATTGTTGCTCCTATATAAGTTCTAACCTTCTGCGCTCATTTGTTTCTCTTCCATATGCGCACAAACATACATTAATTTACACCTATAGCTTCAAAAGTACTTATCTGATTTGTATGAAATTTGTATAGTTTATCGAAAGTAGCCCGCAGATAGCCCCAGATTACTTTGAACCGTCAACTTTAATTCAAGTATAAAATCAAAACAATTTTGACAGATTAAAAAAATGGAGGAACCAAATGGCTTGTAAATGCATAACATATAAAATTAATAATGTACATGACAGGATGCGAGGAAGCTATGTGCCATACCAATTGGCAGTCTATTTAACCATGTGATGAATAAACGAGTTTTTAATTTACTGGAATTTTTAATATTTCTCTTTTTCTTATTCTTAAAAACGTCTCTTTTGTCTTTAAGGAAGTATTTAACATCTCCACTTCCACTTTGTTTCCCGGCATTTCTTTAGTGCTTTGATTCAAACAACGGGTTAAAAAAAATATAAAGAGAATAATAAAAATTGTATTAAGTTTTTGACGTTAAAGTCAAGATTTCCTTGTCCATTTTAACCAAGGGATTCATACTATGTATTATTGCATTATTCAACGGGTGAGATTGGAGGAAAAAGAGGGGAACGTCTCCGCATCTGTTACGTCTTTTTGAATTCTTATTTTTCTTTCCTTTCCTTTTTAATCTACAACTTCGAAAGGGAGAGAACCTTAATGCAAATATTAATTTAAAATAATATAAAAAAAAAGACTGGATTATTGCTTTCTCATTCTTATTTAATAAGGAAAAAATTTTAAAATTACTATATATTTTTATAGATAAGAAATTTAATTTATTTTGAAAACGAATTACCAACTTGACGTTCATCTACCGTACAAACTATGTTTGAGTACAACTTTAAATCACATCTGATAAAAAACGGTTTAACCTAATTTATATCCTAGGATAGATAGGAATCGCGGCAGTATCAGGAGTTAATGAAAACAGAACGGCCAAATGTGGCAACTTTGGTAACTCATACAACACTGCACTTTTAAAGGCTTCTTTTTTTTTTATGGCTTCTTTTTTTAAAGCAAAACGGTTCTCCCTAAATGGTACTTCGTTGTTGTCCCTTCCTCTCTATTTTAGCAATCGATGAGCTAGTGATTTAAACAAGAGAGTTGAAAAAGGTTTACATTCATTATACAAATAATTGTCAATGCAAGTTTAATTTTTCCTTTAGACGCTATTTATGCAGAGAAGAGCGGACCTTAGACAAAGTTTATAACATTTAATTGAGTTAATACGTAAATATAAATGTAAAACAAATATTATTTATAAATTAAGGTATTTGCAGCTATAAATATTTAAAAAAGAGAAAACCTCTTTCTCCGAAGTTTGTCATTTAAATAACTTTATTTTACAATACATGAGAAAAAAAAATATAATTATAATTTTCAATATCTATTTTAATCACTAAAAATAAAAGTATGTATCAAGGTTAAAACAGAAAAAAAACATTTTCTAATGAAATCAAAGTTGTAATCTTTTTGAAAATATAAAATGCTTGTGGGCGTTACTTCGGATAAATGTTTTCATAATATTTACTTGTAAAAAATTAAAAGTTTGTTTACATTTTTTCGCCGAAACTTTGTATTTAAATAAGAAGATAAAAGGAGGCGGGTCGTGGGTAGATGTAATGTAGGGTTGTTACTACCCACGTTGACTCGTCATTTTGGATGTTTTAGTGGTTAGTTAGCTGGGGCTTTCTCATCAACAACGCCATTCTTGCTTGTGTTACAAAGAGAAACGGTTACATCTGGCCTCAAGCACAATGTTAGCAGAAATATAGATGTGAATAGAGCTACAGCGGACTAACACCTAGTCTTCAAAGACAACGTCATCTTACAAGAACACCTTCCAGTACCTCAGGAACATAGTGTTGAACATAACAAACTATATGTTTACATACCTATTACTTAGTAACAGTTACTAATCGTTAATTACTTGTTACTTATTGTTTATAACCTGTTACTTATTGTAATGTTTTTTTGTGTTTTTTATATATATATTCATTGACACTTTGATGTATTGACACATTCATTCTGAAATATTTACTTTATATGTAAAATGAAATATAATTATTCAGTTCCTTGTTTCCAATAAGTTTAAGATTTATCAATGGCGACGAGTAATTTGAACGAACCTACAATACAGGAAGGAGAGCCTGGCTTAAATCTCCAGAAACATTTAAAACGAGTACGTACAACACTAAAATCATACATGACAAGAAGAAAAAACTATTTGGCACAATCAAAAGAACTCACTATACACGACATCAGAATCAGGGACGATGCCTTAACTCACCACTGGCAAACATATCAGGCCTCGCTGGATGAGTTTGAAACCTTCTTCGAGGAAATTCCTTATGAAGATATCCAAATGACGGAAGATATAGAAGAATCCTATCTCGAATTAAGGGCTTCCATCAGTAAATTAGTGAGTTCCTTACAAGGTGATATTACCACGACGGCTACCAACGTTCAACCAACACAATTAGTTACCCCACCAGACATAAAATTTGTACCTTACCAAGAAGAAGAAACTTTCAATAACTTTGTCAACAGATTTGAACATTATTTAAAATTAAAACAACTTCGACCTGAATCTTCACGTGACATATTTATACATACTTTGACGCCAAACCTACATCAAAAACTCTACGATTTATGTGCTCCCGACATACCATCATCCAAAACTTATAACGAACTTGTGAAAATTTTACGTGACTTCTTGAACCCTCAACCAAACATTTGGATGCTACAACATAAATTTATTACACGCATTCAGAAAGAACAAGAATCTGTTACGGAATTTGCGGCAGAGCTGAGAAAAGCGACAGTTAATTGTAAGTTCGAGTGTTCGTGCAAAAAATCCGTCAACGAACTTCTACTAAAAATGCAGTTTGTTAGAGGGCTTACAGATGGTGATATCCGTGCAAAACTTCTCCAATTAAAATATGACGATGTTACCTTCAACAATTTAGTCGACACCGCTAGCACGGTAGAATTATCAAAGCTCGACAGTGAAAAATTGGGAAACAACAACTTTGGGATAAAACCCACTTTTCAGATAAAAAATAAACCTCCAAAAACAGTACATACTGCAGATCCACCAGAAATAATCAATAGTAGCCCGGGATCATCTATTAATAAGAACAAAAATTCCTTAAAGCATCAATTTCTTGAGATGCGTGGAAAATGTTTCCGCTGTACAAGTACTAATCATAAAGCAAACAACTGTCCTATGAAACTAAAAGTTTGTAACTTCTGCAAATTGAGGGGCCATATGGAACCGGCTTGCTGCAGAAAGAAGGAAGAAACTAAAAATATTAACCAAAATGCAGAAGAGGACGACAATGACACAACAAACCCGCACGAGATCTATTCAATAAAGCCTCAATCTTCAGATAAGTTCATAATAAACTTGTTAATAGAAAATAAGAAGTGCATCATGGAGCTGGACACGGGGGCTGCATTGAGCTCTATTTCTATGCAGGACTATTTAGCATTGAAAATACCATCACAATTACAACCAACGAATGTAATAATGAAGACCTACACCGGTGAATTAATCAAACCTACCGAAATTGCTCTTGTGCAAGTTGGGTATAACGGTAATACTTTCGTGGGAAAACTTTATGTCATTAATGCTAAATTCGACCCTATATTCGGCAGGGAGTGGATGCATCAAGCTAAACTTAAATTAGCAGATGTTAAGGAGGTTCATCCTAATGTTACCTGCAAATTAAATAAACTATTTGAAAATTACAAATCTATTTTTAACAAGGGAATTGGGGAAATCACAGGTATCCAGGCACATTATAATTTAAGGGAAAATACTAAGCCGATTTTTTACAAACCAAGACCGGTACCATTTGCAATAAAAAACAAAATTGAAGAAGAATTGGAGAGACTTGTTAGTGAAAAAAGTATTTCGAAAGTCGATTTTTGTGAATGGGGAACACCAGTAGTGCCAATTCTAAAACCTAATGGTAGTTTGAGACTGTGCGCCGATTATAAGGTTACACTAAACAAGGTGATTAAAGATGAACCGTTCCCGATCCCGCGTATTGAAGAAATCTATGCCTCTACAAATGGATCCAAGTTTTTCTGTACGTTAGATATTTCCAACGCTTATCTACACATGAGGTTAGATGACGAGAGTGCTAAAATGCAAACTATTAACACTCATAAGGGCTTGTACAGAGTTCATCGTCTCATGTTCGGGGTAAAAACAGCTCCTCAAATATGGAACAAATTTATGGCTACCATGTTACAGGGTATGAAAGGAGTCGAATTCTTCTTTGACGACATCTTAGTACATGGAAAATCAGAAGAGGGTGTTCTCCAAAGATTAGAAGACGTTTTTAAGCAACTAAAAAAATTTGACGTACGTTTGAATAAAGATAAATGCAATTTTTTTCAAAAAAGCACAACATATTTAGGGCATGTTATAGATGAAAATGGTATTCATACTTCAAAAGAAAAGATCAAAAGCCTTCTAAATGCAAGTAGACCTGAAAATGTTAAAGAGTTAAGAACTTTTCTAGGTATGGCTAATTATTACAATCGGTTTATTCCACACCTAGCGACAACACTTAACCCGCTCAACAAGCTACTACAAAAGAACATAAAGTTTGTGTGGACACCAGAATGTGAGGAAAGTTTTTTCAAAGTAAAAAAAAATATAAGCAGTGACAGAGTCCTCACACATTATGATCCGTGTAAGGAACTCTTAATAGCAACAGATGCAACCCAAGTAGGTCTTGGATCGGTGCTCTCTCATCGATTTTCTACAGGCGAAGAAAAACCGATTGCCTTTGCGTCGAGATCCCTTACAAAGAGTGAGCAGAACTATAGCCAAATTGATAAAGAGGCACTTGCGATTTACTGGGGTATCAAAAAATTTTTTCCTTATTGTTATGGTCGGAAATTTAAATTGATCACGGATCATAAACCACTAGTTTCTATATTAAATCCGACTTCGGCTTCACCCACCTTATCTGCTACTAGACTACTACACTATAGCCTTTTCTTATCAGGTTTTGACTACGAAATTCTCTACAGAAATACAAAATTACATGCAAACGCAGACTACTTATCCAGATTTCCCACTGAAAACCCACCGACAGTATGGAGCAAAGATGAATCCGAATATTACCAAATAAGTCAATTAAATTCATTACCTATAGATGACAGTACGATTGCCAAAGAAACAATGTTGGACGAAGAAACAAAATTAATCCTTGACGCTTTGAAAAAAGGTACTTCTTTATAATCACTTGGGTATGAAGATCATGAAATGACTCTGCAGAACGGATGTGTATTGAAAGGATCCAGAGTATTCATTCCAAAAAAATTGAGGAAGTTTATTCTAGCAGAGCTTCATTATGGGCACATTGGAATCACTAGGATGAAACAGCTAGAGAGGGCCTATGTATATTGGAGGAATATTGACAAGGATATAGAAGAACAAGTGAAAGACTGCATGCCTTGTTGTGAAAAACAAAACAACCCACCAAAAGCTTCACCATCTCCATGGATCCAGCCGGACGCACCTTGGAAACGTGTACATTTAGATTTTGCTGGACCATTACACGGTATGTATTATCTAATAATAGTAGATGCTTTTTCAAAATGGATCGAAGCATTGCCTACAAAAAACATAACATCAGCTTGGTGCGTTAGGGAACTAGCTCGTTTATTTATGACGTTTGGGTTACCTGAAACAATAGTGACAGACAATGGACCACAATTCACCGGACATATTTTTAGAGATTTCCTAATTGATAACGGAGTGCGACATATGACATCTACACCGTTTCATCCACAGTCAAATGGCTTGGCGGAAAGGTCAGTTCAAACAGTGAAGAAACATCTGAAGGCTATGTCAAATGAACCAGGGGAGAAACATGATAAACTTGGAAGATTATTAATGCAGTTAAGGAACATCGAAGGTACAGAAGGGAAGTCACCCTACAGCTTAATGTTTGGGAGGAAAATAAGAACTCGACTTGATTTAATTTATGGGATTCAGAAAAATGAAAGCAATGGGGCAACCACAGGTGGGAATCAAAATTTTCTATTAAGATCATACAGTATTGGCGATACTGTGAAGGCAAGAGTTTACCAACATTCAGGACAGAAATGGGAGACTGGAAAAAGTATAAAGAAAGAAGGAAGAGTTATATACCAAGTGCAGTTAGCAAATGGCACAATTTGTCGAAGACACATAAATCAACTAAGGGGGTCAAAATTTGGGGGGAACCCTGATATATATATTCATTGACACTTTGATGTATTGACACATTCATTCTGAAATATTTACTTTATATGTAAAATGAAATATAATTATTCAGTTCCTTGTTTCCAATAAGTTTAAGATTTATCAGTTTTCTTATTTTAAATAATTATTTGCAAATCTCTGTAATAGAAACACTATGAAAAAGCCAAGTTTCGCATAACAAGTTGTGAGTACATAAAGGTTCAGCCAAGTCTCCCCTGTCCAAGTAAGTTCTACTTGGTCTAATTTATCCAGTCCAAGTAAATGGTGTTATTTGTCTGTCCCCCCTCTCTATCCTCTGAACCTCACAGACTTTTTCTTGCCTAAATCACTCTATATGTTTAAATTTAAAAACATTTGTCAAAATAGCAAAACTTTAGGCTCAAATACCTTATGAACTAATGGTTAAGTTTTTAATAAACTCTAATTTAAAATTAATTTTATATATATATATATATATATATATATATATATATATATATATATATATATATATATATATAAATATATATATCTCTTTAATAGAATAATAGAGGGGGTGGGGGGCAAAGTGCGCGAAGTTGGTTCTTGTAAAGGAACCAGCAGATTAGCTCGACTTGGCGGGGCGCTGCTGTGAAGAAAAAAATACGATGTATACTTTCCATATAATTTATAAATAATATCAAATTAACAATTAATTTTAATAATATTTGAATAAGCTGTTTTAAAAGGAAAATTAGAAATCAACAATTTTGCAATTTAAAGAGAGAAAGAAAAAGACATTAAGAGACCAGAAGAACCTTTTATTTGATTAGAAAAAGGATTGAACCAATTAGAGGAAAGGATTAATGTAGTATTATTGTTCCTGTCGCTTGATAAATTCTTTTCATTTCCTTTTCACTTCAAGCCTACGTTTTAGCGTTATGTCCTTCTCGGCATTGAATCAAAATTACAAAGCTTTCGCGAGCCTATAAAAAAGAACGACATTATTTGTCCATTGATTGCTTTTTGTCCAGCTTTATTTATGCTTTATCTTCACTTTAATTTTTTTTTTTTTTTTCGTTCTTACATTATAAGAGACAAAATATATAATTCATATTTCAAATTCGACTGTCTATCACAATTTCAGCCCCTTAGACTATTTTTAGTTCTAACATATACTTAATCTTATTAGGGCTGGCTCGATGCATTATATGGTTGAATCACAAAAAATAGACAGGCAGAATTTAAAATCAGCAACATATAAAATTGAGGGAATTGGAGAAGGGTGGGGACTCCACCAACCGTTTTCAGAAACCCGAAGATATATGAATAAAAACAAATTTTATAATTAAATTATTTTTCGTTCAAGAAATACAAAGTAGATGAGCTGAAATTAATTAAATTTAAAATTTCTACACCCCCGGAAATTGATATTATTTAACGGTCGTGGAAGTTGGTCTAGTGAACAGCGTGCCTTTATTAAACTCCAAACGTTACTTTGACATGCTAGCCACTTTTTTCCCGAAACGATATTACAGGTCAGAAAAAGTGAGAGGAAGCATTTTGGTAAGCCTCCTAATCACTATGTATTTTTTTTTTTTTTATGGTGAATAAAGCATAAAGGGACTGAACCTACACCCGAACGACAATGGGCTGACGTGGTGGAGGAGAACAGACAGTGTGCTTCGATGCTGAAATCGTGAAAACACCAAAATATAAATAATTTAAAAGTTAAAATCACCAGCATTACATCAAGCTCAACCAATATACAAATGCTTAAAGCGGAACTGCAGGCTTCTCTACAAACAAAGTTGACCGAGGCTTAGGGACAAATCGAGAGAAAGCCTTAATTATGAAGAGGCTCCAACTAGAGAAAGCCCGTTTAGAACAAAGCAGTCGTTCGAGCAGATCAAGCCGAACTGCTTTCCTTAGAATTGACTCTATGAAAAAGGTACGAAAATGGCTTGACGGTGGGTCCGAGAAGCCAATGTCGATAGCAAGTAACCCTCGTAATATTGAACGCCCAACCATTCCACCATACATTATGGACTTTGCTAGAACCCTTGCCAAGGGCATGCGGTCTCTATCTAATAACACTAATAATAGACCAGTAACGATAAGGAATGAAATTTCTCGTCTCGGAGGAAAATACCTAGCCAGCTTCAGCGGTCTATCCAATTATTGCGTTGAAATCATTTATAAGGTGAAGTGGCCATCTCATCTGCTTGCACAATGTGTTAAAAGGAAGCTTGGCTAGTCGTTCGACCGCCCTTTGTGTCGCCGTCGAACTTCAAAGCTATATTGAAGATCTTAGAGTTAAGATTCGGGAGGCCATAATTTATTAAAACTTAAATGTTAGCTAAGGCCCGGGCTCTTCCCAACTTGAAGGACGATGAGAGTACGGGCCTAATAAATCCGCCACTGAGAGTATGGACAGGGATAGTATCTGATTAATCCTCAGATACTGCCTGAGCTAACTCTGATCTCCCAACATACTTAAAGTATAACTGGGCTAAGTATAATCGGAAAAATACCATCAATGTGTCTATAAGTATATGCCTTAGAAAAATAGAATATTTTTCTAAATGGTAGAAAACGAAAAGAGGCAATTACTATGAGTTTTACTATCTACCGAATGACGGACCTTCTGGCGTTGAACAGAAACAAAACCCCCATTCAAATTGACAGGACCCACCCTTTAGTTGACTTTTGGGCGATGACAACACAACACGTACTGACAAAGTAGACACCAGACGTCAATAAAAAAAAACAATCACGGAAAGTCAGAGTAATACGAAATGAAGTACGAGTGAAAGCTATAATATTAGTTGGGTGATAAATTTGGTTGAAGCGTGTAAAAAATTAATAGAAATGAGTGTGCACGAGAGATGAACTCTAATTCCAACTCACAAACTGTGCTCGCGTGTTTTGGACAATACCCATTAAAGCCCTGCTTAAAGAAAATGGTCTGCGGGATTTAATCAATGTAGAAAATGTTATCAAAGCCTCCTACACAAGTCAGCCCAATAATATTGGTAGGCCCAAATTATCTGATAGAGACGTATGCGCTGTTTTACGACAGATCAGCAGTGACGGTTATAGACAAAGCCGTAGCTGACTATTTAGATCTGAAGGGTGAGAGTAAGCCATTAAAACTCGAGTCGATTAACCATCAAGGGCTTGCACGAAGGGGACGAATTCCAATTAGCTGGCGTTCACAATATGACCGGACTTACTCTACCTCGCCAAAAAGAAGTGGCCTCATCTAAACAGTGTCAACCAACCCTTTACATCCGCCGACTTCCGCCCTACAGGTTTGATTGGACAGGACATCTGCCACCTGATATTACCTCAAAATATCATCAAAGGTCCCTCGAACACACCAGTGCTATCGTGGACAAAGCTCAAATGGGTTCTCCACGGGCGGGCTGAGGTAAAACAGAGAGTTGAAAACAGGTTCAACCTGACACCTTGTCAAAGGTTCTCTGTAGACAAGTCTCTGCTCAAGAGTGTGAAAGAATATTTTGTGATCAATTTATTTAGAACAAATGCTAAACGAGAGAACCATTTGACAACTGACGACCTAAGGCACTTTAAGGAGGACAGATTCGAATCTGGACTACTTTGAATGACAGACCAAGAAAGTACCTGTCTTGCTATAAATTTGCCCAGTTATGAGGAAAGGAGAAGAAAATAAATCGTGAGAAGAAACATAAATATTAATATACGTATATGATAAAGTAAAATGAGTTGCTGTCACGTTCAGTTACTTTTATGACAAACTATTTTAAAATTAAATTTTATTAAATTAAGAACTTTTTTATAGAATACCTCAATATCAATTTCTTTTAAGACTCCTATCCCTATTTTATTTAAGCTGAAAAACGATTCTACTCTTTTCACAAAATTGAATAAGTTAAAATTTCATAAAGCTCTAGACCCTTTAACTCCCCCATCAATTTATCCAAGGCTGTTTTTGTTAAGAGAACCATTAAACGGGGCCCTCTTTTCTCCTACTCCCAACATGGCGGTGTATAAATAGAGAATTAGACCAGTTAAAAACAGTTATCTATTTGTTAACGGTGGGCTGCACAATGTACAGACTACAGATGGGTCGTTATTTAATGAAATTCAGATAAATGATCCGTTGACCTGGTCACCATGGTCATGCATCGCCAATTATTCATTCTTTCCCTGACTGGGGTCCTTAGAGAACCGGTTTAAAAATGAACTCGGCACAAATGATTGGGTCATAAATAAACTGGCCATGATTGAACTTATCCCTATTAATAATTAAAAGAACAATAGTGGGAAGCCCTAGACTTTTATAAAAATCATAGAAGATCAAGAGAAAGGGAGTTCAATCAAACAATATTTTTATAAATAGACCTACTTGTTCTCATTAACTAATTATTTTGTAAAGTTGGCTGTCCTAGTCGTCTTTGAGATCCGTCTTCAAAATTTATAGAAAGGACACCAAAATTATAATTTCAGACTTCTCTTTTGATCAGAAAATACTTTTTTCTCTTTCTTTTCAGAAAAGAGTTTTGATTATTTTTGTAAAGGTAATTTACAACTTCTTCAGATCACTTGACAAATTTGAAGTCGTACTCTTTAATTCCTTTTATTTAGCTTACTGATGAATTCAAAATTTGAAATTTCCTAAACAAAAATTCGCTTTGGATATTATAGAACATTTTTGTCTACAACTCTGTCCAACAACCTTTTTGCATGATATGACAAAATTAGTCCACCAATGGTTTTTAGCTTCCTCTCGCGTATACTCACAATCAAATACATACTTTTTGTATCATCACATTTTGAAATCTATTTTACTCCATGAAATATATTTTATTTTATACTCATGTAATTCGTCGTAGAAACCATCTTAGAATCATAGGCATTAATCTTAAGGACAGAAAGTCCTATTCAAGAGGCTGAGGTAAGGTAAAACTAGGATGGATCGAGTTAGAAATAACGTTTTCCGATAGGATAAGGCATGCGCCACTGAGGTAGGTTTGACAATGTTTAAAGGATGAAAGAAGAGATGTTCCCTTAACAAGTAATGGAAGTATGGTACGATGCGAGAACGAAGAAGAACAGACTTAAAAATAAGAATGTGGAACAGAGCGACATTAGCCGACAAAATTACTCCTCACCTGATTGCCCCGTGCCCCACATACGACATAGTCTAGAGAATCACTAATAATCAAAAAAACAAATTTGAAATATTATATATATATATATATATATATATATATATATATATATATATATATATATATATATATATATATAAATATATTCTTTTTTATATCCAAATTCAAAATTTCCTTGGCAGAAATCCGTTTCAGGTCTCACATTTATAAACTTCAACATTTTTGAGAACCATCATATCTTTAAAATTAATAGTCCGATTTGAATGACAATTGGATGGGCAGATCATAACAATTCCATCATTGGTACCATATAAATTTTAACCCTTTGCACTTATGGCTTTTTATTGATTAAATAAATACATTGATAAATTGAAATAAGTGATTAGAATATACATTTGATAGGTAATCTATAAAAATCCAACGCGATCCAAATGCAAAGAAGCTATGATCCTAACTAATTTAATTTATATTTTATTTTTAATTGCTATACTTTATGCATGTTTAATTTATTTTATGTTTTTGATCCTTTAAGTTAAACAAGATTTAAAAAAAGAAAGATTACCTCAGATTTATTTTCAGCAAATAAACCTATTTGTATAGATTTAAATTAAAACTACTGATGGGGAAAAAATTCGTTGCATTTTTAATTCTGAAAAAGCGTTATTTGCTATTCTGATTATATACTCGTATATATTAATTAAACTTTATTTCTTCAAGAATAATTTAAAAAATAAATAGAAAGATTTAACGACACAAATAAAGTAAATAAAAAGCATGTCTAAATATTTTAAATTTTCTATCTCCCTTATTATATGTTTGCCAAGAGGGGAGTAAATCAAGGAACTTTACTGTTTCTAGTACTATTTATCTTGTCTCTTTGTAAATATCACCATTTTATGGATTTATTTTGTTTATTTTTTCTTGCGCACATACACACACACATACATATATGTATATATATATATATATATATATATATATATATATATATATATATATATATATATATTATATATATATATATATATATATATATATATATATATATATATATATATATATATATATATATATATATATATATTTACTTTATCTTCTTAATACTGCAATCTTGGTTGACAGTAGGATCTCAAGGTTTTCCGGTCACGAGCCAGCTAGGCAGCTAACTCTCTAGAGCAGTCTTCCTATGTTGGCCATACTAGTACCTGTGGTCCGTAGATGGATGGGTGTCCGTCTTACCAAATAGCTCTGGGATCAATTCTCGGACTGTTTTTGGTGAGTTGTTTTGAGGTTAATTTTAATAGTTCAGCTCCTGGAGGTGAATCGCATAGAGAATTGGTCGTATTCTTTTCCATTCTAGTCTGCAGTTAACGACACGAATCATAAATTTAAAATACGTCTTAACATGGTTGCAATTGTGTTTGATGATCAACAATACGAATGTGTAGTTTTATTTTTCTGTGATGAACTTGGCTCTTTATTTGTGGAGAGTTTCTTCACCTTTGAGTTTAAGAAGGCTAAATTGTCTACAGCAATAAGAGGGCGCTCTATTTTGTTGTTTCTGGTTGTTGATTCTGTTCTTATTTTCTTTTCATCTCTTCTAGCCTGTAGAAGAGATGTAATGGATGGAGATGTAATAGATGTAAATGGATCAAACACCATTTCCTTTTTGTTTGGCGTAGTTTTATTACTCATCAATCTCTTATTTGTAATTTCGTTTAAAAAATCCTTGAAGTCTTCTAACGTGAAGTAGGTACCATCAACAAACAACTTGTCGTACCTTAAAGTCGCTTTATGTACGTTTTCTTTGAGAGAGTACTGACTGTTTTTTTCGTATTCGCCTCACTTCTGCAGGTAAATGTTCTTTTATTTTGATTATCGAGTACTGCATCTGAGTATATCGTTTCTTAGAAGATTAGATGCTAGTTTTACAAGAACTGTTTTATACGTTGTCTCTTTTGTTAAGTAGATATTTCATAGTACATTACGCGTCGAGTGCGGAAAGTAGCATTTTGCATGCGAGTGTGGAGTTTGCACCCGAGCGATAGCGAGGGTAGTAAAACCACACAAGCAATGAAAAATGCCGTTTTCGAATGAGTTGCGTACCGTACTTTATCTACGATTGTTAGATTTAAATAATAAATACAGAAAAAATAAACTTGCTGTATGTAAGTTCGTATCTCTTCTCTTGATAAAGACGGCATTAATCTTAAGTTGTATTTTTTGCCGAATTAATTATTTCTGGAGGAGTATTATTCTCTACATTTTCGTCAAAGCCACTTGATTCATTCATTGTTTTTCACTAAAAACTCGATATAAACAGTTACTTTAATAAAAGAATAGCAAATTAGTTTTGTTAAATGTAAACAAACTCGCTAATCGTGCGTAAAGCTGAAGAATTCCTCTTCTTTACCGCGCTAGCGTGGTAAAGAAGAGGAATTCTTCAGAACTATGAGACGCGCATGCGCAATGAATACAAGTACGTAAATAATAATGTTTATATTTCGTATCAATCGTAGATAAACATTTTTTATGTCATATATGCGAGCGTCTATTATCAGAAATCGTATTAAGTTAATATTTTATGACTTCCTTGAATTTGTAAGCCAAGTACCACAATATTTTGTCTTCTAGCTTGATTGGCATTTAGGCTAAGATCTACAATATTTTTCTTTATCACGGGTAACTCCACTGCGTTTTTAATGATAGTTCACTAAGATTTTGTTCGTAATTATTAATTGTCTGTTTAATAATATCTAGTTTCGACTTTATTCCATCGATTTTCCATGTCTAAACAGATATAAGAGAGATAAGCAAGCACTCACGTATTATATGAAATTGTACTGATTTTTGAGTTTGAATTCTATTTGTTTTGGACTTAGTTACTGAATAACTACTATTTGAAAATAACTTACTTTTAGGGCACTGAATGGCAAAAAGTTTTACAAAATTTTGTAAAGATACGGGAGCTGATAAACGCTCGAGTAAACCTTCGTGTAATCTCAATCCAGAGTTTCAATTTTTTAATTTTAAACTGATAATGTTATGCTAGAATGTAGTTTTTTCCAAGATAAAAACACACCGACTTAATTTATTGCCTTATTCAGAGAACTGGGAGTTTATTTTTTCCAGTATCTCGAGAATGCAGTCATTTTTTCAGTGATGAAAAAAAAAAAAAAAAAAAAAAAAAAATCAGAAAACAACATTGGGATTGGAGCAGAGCTGTATGAACACAGTCTGTTCACCATAAAAACTGTCTCCAAAAAAACATTCACTTCGTTATTTTACAATACAAATAGTTGGATTTCCTCGATTTTAACCATTCACAATGAAGTTTCTTGCACTATCGTTTTTGAGTAGTGAAAATTTAAAATCAATTTATGTTGTGTATTGTTTTTTACGTGGAAAGAATACAAAACTACAAAGTGTGGTTCAGTACAATCTATTTTTTTAAAAAAGCGAATGTATTATGCAAATCGTGATATGATTTTTTTATACACTGCATACATTTTACAGAGGCTGGGTATAAAAAGTATTTACTTTGTGTGAAATATTCTTGAAGTGAAAATCAATTTATTACTTTGTGCGGCTCGTAGTCTTGAGAGTAAAACAATTTTTAATAGTATAGATTTTGAAATAAATGCGAGTGTCAGGTTATAAAACTTAAGCTGTGCACATAAGTGAGAGGAAATAACGAGTGAAAGTAAAATACGAATTTCATAATATAAAAATAACTTAAAGTTTTCTAAATGTGGCATTCGAAAAAATACTGATTTATATAATTGAATGACACATATAATATAAAAAGTTAATTAGGGCAAATTAATGCTTACTTTGGATGAATGGTCAAGATCAAAATAATATAAAATTAAGTAAAGATTTCAAAATATAGATATTACGAAAAATTAGGAGTAATCATTAAAAAAAAACCATTGATCATAAATATTATTATAGTTCACTTTAACATAATGTGACCTCTGTAGGTATTGAAAGAGTGGTTGTTTGAAACTGTTTGATTTCCAGCGTGGTCATATTTATTTGCCTGCCTACTAATTTAAAATATTATAAAATATATCTCTTTCCTACTCAAAAGCGTCTGCTTGTATCAGATTGAAATTTGTACATGCCTGTTTCAATTGTACTTTAGACGATGAGTAAGAAGTTTTATTAAAATCGTTACGTTAGAACGTAAAATATCGGTAAAAACGTTGTTTTCTTAATTTTAAACGTTCAGGTCCGTTTTAATAAATTTAGCGATCCTTATCACTTCATAGCAGTGTCGGTGTACGTTTTACTAAAATAATTTATTTTAAAAAGTTGTTTGTCTCATTAAATAGATGAAGTTAGAATTTTTTACCGTCCTAAAATTCCAATTTTAAATTTGAAGCTTACGTTTACGCGAGCGATGCGAGTGAACGCTTGGGCGGATAACGTTGTCCAATGAACTGATCCTGGGCATTGGTAAAAAGAACATGCGTACCTACCAAATTTCAACTAACTCGGTCATCTTTTACTCAAGTTATCGTCATCGGTAGATTTTGTGACGGTCGTTTTTTTCAGAGTCACTCCCGGGCTCCAGAATGTGCCACAAGGAACTTCGTTCCAAAAATTGTTCTTTAGAATGATTAAAATGTTTTATCCGGCTGCAAATTCAAAATTCAACAAAAATTCGTTTCAGATCAAGATTATTTTCGGTCTTTACATTCGGTAAGCTCGGAAGCAAAAGTAGGACTAATAAAGTTAATAAAACAATTAAACACACATAGTGACAGGTGCTAGATTAATATTTTATATTGTTCCATTTCATTACTCACTTTATCTTCTTGCCACAGCTTTATAACTCACCGAGTAAAGTTTCACTAAGGTAAGTTAAAATTTAAAGCATTAATTTTCTTCTTTGTTATAAAGAAATATCAATACAGCGAAGATATGCAGTCTTGTATGAATTATACGTTGGCAGACAGATTTAATTAGGGGTAAAGTCTGAAAGGAGTGAATTGAATTTAATTGCCTCGTGACAGCGAGTCAAAACAGCAAACTGTCAAGACACACATGGTTTAATATTTACAGCTAAACCCGAGAAGAAAACCACAGTTATTTCTGTTAACATAGCATATTTTATCAACAGTTAACTGGTTTCCCTGCTGTTTTTAAGATAAATCAACTAAGAAAATTTGATCTCAAGTATTTAATGATTTATCTCAACCCTTTACTTTTCGAACACTAAGGTTTATTCGTCGCTTAAAATGATTATTCATACATTAAGCTTTTATTGAATTTATAATACAGAACCACTTTAATATTTTAATAGGTCATTATAATGTTTCAAATTTACATTCAAAGAACTTGAGAGTTAATAAATAAGATTCTATTGATTTTTGCTTCAGTGTTTCTAATATTTTAGATTGTAAAAGTTTGCAGGTAGGATGATTTGACAAAAGCGATACGTATAACTCATGAACAATACATTTACGCAGGTCATGTTCTGTTATTTAAATTCACATATGTAGAACTATCGTGGAGATCCCGTTGCAACGACCTTTATTCTTTTATTCATTTTCTATAGGAAAAAACTGCTCAACGTAAAAAACAATATTAATGACAATAAATACGGTCACATATATGATTATTAAAAGTTTGAGGTATGAGTTACTCGCCGGGGGAGCAAAAACAACTTGGAAAGTTCTTTGTTACAAGGTTCACCGGTTTCATATTCCAATTATGTATTATGGTTTTTACAACTGCTATATCAACTAATTTTTTGACACAGAAGATAACTAAGTTGTTTAAAAATCACAAAAAGTTTAGAGCGAACTGTAAACAACAATTGGAATAAACAATCTAAATATATATGTAAACGCCAAATACCACTCACTCATCACCGTCTCTCCAGAACAATAATAGCTTGAGCGCTAAAATTTTTATTATTTATAATATAAAAAAAAATGGATCTTCAAGCCACCTAGGCTTTACTAAATCTCTGAACCTGAATAACCTATCTCTGAAACTGAATAACCTAGAAAAAGTTCTCATACTTCAGAAACGCGCTCTTAGAATTATTACTAACTCTCATCCGTTGAAAACCTGTAAGCCGATGTTCAAAAAACTTGGAATTCTCACTGTCACAGCTTAATTTATACTTCTCAATATTCTATATCTACGCATTACTCCGACCAGATTAAACATTCTGACATTCATCTTTACTCTACTAGAAATTCAAACAATATAGTAACTCCTTTCCGGCGATTAGAAAAAACTAAAAGAGACCCCTCAGTAATAGGTGTAAAACTATATAATTGTCTTCCTGTCTCATTAAAGTTACTTGATATTATATCTCTTAAAAGTAATATAAAACAAATACTAATATCACTCGCACCATATACCTTAAAGGAATTTTATGATCACTTTAATTAATTTTTTGTTTATTCCTATTTTAATTTATTTTGACAAAGTTTTATGATCTAATGGTCATTTCTACTGATTGATAATAATAATATTAATAATAATAATAATAATAATAATAATAATAATAATAATAATAATAATAATAATAATAATAATAATATATGCGTGGATGGGAATTCTATTCCGCTGATATAATTCTAGGTGGCACTCAAATTTGTGTCATTTTACGATATATTATAGAACTATTTGAAATTTGGAAATTAGTTACTATAATTTCTTAACATGGTCCACAAAGGGATTTCATAATTTAAAATTAAGATGGCTGCTTTAATAATTTCTGCTTTAATAGCTAAATCACGTAAATCTTCTTTTAGCGAATTTTCAAAGAAAATTACGCTATTGCAATGACTTCAAAATTTTTGTAATGCGAATTTTTGAAAAAATTTTCCATGGAAATCCGTTTTAGACCAATCTGAATCGATTCCTAAAATTTAACACTTTTTTTATGTATGTATGTATATATGTATGTATATATGTGTCACTCCAGACGATATCTCCCCTTAGGATGCACTTAAAAATTTCAAACACATTTTAAAATGTCAATTATAGCAAAAGAAAGGATGAGTTCGTTGGCCAGAATTTTTGGAGTTCATTTAGGGGTCAAAAATAGCATAAAAATGTGTTTTTTCTATTTTACCCCCCTTTTATATGAAAATATGATAAAAGTGTACATAACAACAATTACTGTACTCTTAAAGAGCTTTCCAACGACATGCATCTTGAAGGGTAAATACTATTTTCACTTTTGTACCCCGTACCCTTGTGTAGAATTTTTTTTTTTCACCCATGCAAATTCTAAACCAAAATTTTCCTATACTATCATAAGCTAATAATACTCAGATTTCTTTGAAAATTCGCTCATTAAGTCATGGTGCATGACTGGACTTTTTAAATATTGTAAGTCCTGAACCTTAAAATAGCTTCAGTTTAAAATATATTTCCTTTGCTGATTTAAACCATCCTAAGCAAGGTTTTTTCCGGTAAAAAGGGTTAATAAGGGGGGGGGGGGGTAATATAAGGGTTTAGAATAGATTCCCTAACGTCTATTAATTTTCTTATAAATTTACTATATGAAAAAGGATAGTATTATGATGGCGCGAAAAGTCGATTATGAGATTATAATAAATTTAAACGTTGAAGTCCAAAAAAGTTTTTTTTTTTTTTTCTAAAAAATATTCTGTTATCTATAATCTACCAAATGTGAACCATAAACTACTGGGTCAATTTGAATGAAATTTGGCATACATTGAAAATCATACTCCGAGGCAAAATCGGGAAATGAATTTCACCTCTAAATTTGAGGGCATTACCCCCCAAAAACTCTAGAAAAAAGTCCCGACAATTTTTCCTAAAATGTAGCCCTTTTATATACAAATCTAGCGATATATGTCGTTTTCCCGGGAAAAATATAGTTTCCGAGATATTAATGAAAATAAAATTGATTTAAAAAAAAACCAAAGACATAAAATTAACAACCCCCTGCTGAAAACTTTATAAATATGTGTTTTTTAAAAAAAAAAAAAACAACAATTAAATGAGGTATTATGGAATATAAGTACAGTATCACATCTGTACAAGAAAGTTTGTCTGAGTAATACTAGGACCGATTTAATTTTTTTTTCTTTTTGGATAAACGAGTTAGTCTTTTAGCCCCAGCTAAAAACAAAAGTTTGGGAGCTCTACTCTATGCAAGCTACCCTACCATTATTAACAGCTTAATTTCATGTATTTACAAGTACGCCTGCACTGTTTTGTCCTGTCTGTTACATTGTCCGAAACAATAAAACTCGGGTCTCCCGAGCGATGGTTGTTCGTGCAACAATCGCCTAAAAAATAACAAACAAATCGTCAGCACTTCTAACTCTCAATAACTTTTAAAGTACGGCCCTGATTAACAGACATTTAAATAAACAAACCAATCCTTAAACTTTTCCCCGGAACTAACAACCCATAAGGGACTTAAATAATCTATTTTAATGGTCAAAAAACTAACTGTTTCCGTAAATCTAAATTCAGGGATAGGGGGACACTTTGAGTATTTAAACGAATTTGCCTTAACTCTTTTCCACTGTATAAAATTCCATAAAACCTTTGATATAAAGCTCTTCCCTTGCGACAGGTACCCAATAATTTCTACGTAATGCCCTTAAAATGTCACTTACACGTACATAATAAAGTTTATTATGAATATAATTTATTTATAATTAGGTAAAATAATGGGTCCTGAAAATAAGATCGTGTGTATAAAACCAGAGTTACTTAAGCATTTGTTGCCGCTAATGGCCGTACTCCAGAAAGTAGTACATCATGTATATTATATATTAGATCATATTATGTAATTTAATTAATTAAATATACGTGACATGGTCTCTTGCCCATGTATCATGTCAAATCTGTCTACGAAATCAAAACATCGCTATTATGATTTTTCAATAAAATAATATGGTTACAAATTAAAATATCGCGTGACTTATTTAAAAACAGATATTTATTTATAAACTAGATTAACAGTTTAATTACTCAACAATACGTTGAAGTCATCAAATAACTTAACAACGTTAAATTAAGATATATTGAAAAAAACAATTATTTAAAGCATAACTGTTAATAGTGAGCAATTATTCTCAAGTAAGAAAAACAAAATTCGAGTATGAATAAAAGTACAACAAATAACACATGTTACATTATAATTTACTTTTTTTTTGTTTCAAAAAGAAAATCCTTCCATGGTCCAATGGGTAGTATCAATAAAACTAAGTTCTCATAATTTTAATTCTGGGCGATATTTCAACCCCTCCATGGGGCATTAATCCCTGAATTACTCAACAATTTTATTTAATTAAAATTCTCTATCTATTACTTATTCATAACAGTTCCTTCAAATGTGTATAACACATCATTGTTACATCTTTTAAGACTATTTTTAAGCAATTTAATTAACAATCATTACTAATTCTATTCTCGAGAGAAAAAGCGTCTAATTTAGAATTTATAAAAAGTATCACAAGAGTGCAAACCAACATTTCTTAAAAATTACTCGTCCAATTTTCTTGAAAAGTGGATGGTCATAATTAGCCCGTTGTTAGTTCCATGCAAGTTTTAATCTTTTGATCCCCTTTGTTTCTCAGCCACATGCGCAAAGCAACAAAAACCTTTATTTAGAACTATATCATAAAAAAAAACGTATCTTATTTTTATGAAATTTGGATGGATCGTCAAAAGTAGCCCGCAAATATTCCGGGTTAATTTTAACCGTCTGCACACTTTAAATATTAATAAAATGTATACTTTAAAAATTAAATCAATTTGACAATAATTGGTTGTAAAAGCATAAAACCTTTAAAGTATACCAAATAAGACGCAAGGGAGCTATAAATGAGCTACACGAATTGCCGGATGTTTATGAAGTAACGATAGTTCGAGTTACTCATGACATGGTTTTAGCTAATAAAAATAAACGCAACAAAATTGGTTTAATGAATATGATAAAAAATATTTGAAAATTACTAATATTATAGTGATTGTTGTAGCAGGCTAAAGGGAATGGAGATAATTTGATAGTCATCGCTACCAGTACCATACCAAGCCCGTAATTACAGTATCGTCTGAGTACGATACTGCAATGATAGAGGGTGAGTACATTGATCTTCTAACAGGATTGGTGAAATGCGTAAGTAAAATTAAAATATTTTTCCAAAATACGGAAGAAGAAAATCAAAGAATATTTGATATTCATCAGCTTATAAATAACCCAAACACATCGAACAAACAGGATATTAAAAAAATTATACAATCATAGATAATATATTTTAACTATTCAACAATTAATAAGAAGAACAGTAGATTGCAACTTTCCACTAATTATAATATCTTTCATTGATTACAAGAAAGCTTTTGATAGCCTATATACTACATTTGTTATGCAGGTATTAGGAGATAGCGATATGCCACAAGAATATAAAAGCATTTTTAAATATACATATACCAGGATTTAAAAATTAAAATAGGGGCAAAAGAATAATTAAATTAGAAAGAGGAATTTGACAAGGAGGTAGCCCATAAGGTCACTTATTCAATGCTGCTATAAAGAAAGTTTTTAATAAGCTAAATTGGAGTCAAAAGGTTAATATTACGGTTAGAAGCTATCAAATCTCATATTTGGAGATGAAATCATCACAATCTCAGAGAGCAAAGAGAAACAGAAAAAATGCTAAAGGAATTAGGAAGTGATTCGAAAGAAGCACCTCTAAAGAGAACTTTCAAAAAATAAAATTTATGACAATAAATATAGAGGATCCCAACAAAAACACGTCTGGCGTAAATCGTTGTGAAATCTTTGGTTTTTCCAAGTCTTCCCCTGTCCAAGTGGGTTCTACTAGGTCTAATCTTGAAATTATCTATTCAAGTAAGTAATGTTGTTTGTCTGCCCCCCCCCCCCCCCCCTCTATTCTCAGTCCCTTACAAACTTAAACTTTTCTTTCCCAAGTCACTCTGTATGTTTAAATTTAAAAATAAATTTAATAAAAAATTAAATTTAAATAAAAAATCGTTTGACATTAATTCGAGTAATTGCAGGAATTCAGATAAAACTATGAGTTTTTAATTAATCAGTTCAATTAGAGCATCGGTACTTTTCTGATAATCGAATGTTTTAGAAGTTAGAAAGGTGACAGGTGACAGGGAGTGTAATAAGCTGATAATAGAGTTGGTCTGATTGGCACTTGTATTTTATCCGTCAATCACCAGGCAAAATGGAGATTGATGCAGTAGGTGGTCTCGAGATGTGACCTGAGAGTGTAAGTGAAGTGTCTAAATTGTTAATTTATTTTACTCTTCCACTTCATTAAAGAGGGGAATTTTAAGGGGAGTGATTTGTGTTCTAAGCTGGTATTTGGGGGTAAGCTTCCCAAAGTCCAAGGCAAATAAATGATAGTAGTTTTAGAAAATGCCTGCACCCTCAGGGGATACTAGAGGTCCCCCGGTATGTGGGACTATCACCCACTAAAAACCCTTCGGACGCTTCAACATACATGGATTAGGAGCGCCTATCTCAGTCGGTCAGTCTTTAGCTGTCGGTCGATATTTCTTACTTGAGTTGACATGAGAAATATTTGTATTTTTCTTTTTAACTGAACTACTTTTTATAACTGGTCTTATATTACTTTGCTTTGTAAGTTTCATCGCACACCTATTATCCCAATTTTGAACCACTTCCCGTCTTTTAATCTTCCCCAAATTTTGCACATGGAAACAATTTAGGTAAAGAATACAGAAACCAAAAAAACCAAAATAAAGGTCTTATATTACTTTGCTTTGTAAGTTTCATCTCACGAAGTTTCATCGCACACCTATTACCCCAATTTTGAACCACTTCCCGTCTTTCAATCTTCCCCAAATTTTGCACATGGAAACAGTTTAGGTGAAAGTTTACTGTAGCTGTTGCGTTTCATTCAATGGCCACATGATTTCGGTAGATCCCATAACATCAGTACCAAACAGTGGGGAATTTCAGATTAGTGAATTAATTTGCTCAACTATTGCTAACTACAGACTAGTGAATTAATTTGAGCACCCTGGTCTTATAGTCATGATGATCAAATACAGGGTGTCCCAGCTAATATGGAGCAGCGAAAAAGAAATTTAAAAAAGTGTTCAGCAGGGCTCAAAACGTGAAAAAATTACAAATAATACACGTTTTTAAGAATGGATTTAGATTTAGCAGCAAAAAATAAGAACTTTTTGTATCTTAATTTTTTTGCTAAATCCATTAGTTTACCTGTAAAATGGACTTAAAGTTTAAATTATAGCAAGTTTAGGGCTCTCTAGACGGCAAACTAATGATCGGAGCGAAAAATTGACAAGAGTAAAAAAGTCTTATTTATAGCCATAGAATCCAAATCCAGTCTTAAAAATATGGCTTCCTATTCACTTTTTGTTAATTTTGTTTGCTGCACACGCTTTTGCTGCACACAGAAAATGTTCAACATATGTTCTAAAAGCACCTTTTTAGCCTTTATCGAACCCTGATAACCGCATCTTTCTATCTACCATGGTTCCGGAGATATTTAGCTGTTCCTTATTAGGGCACCCTGTACATGGTCAATTTAACAAATGATTTTATATTCTCGTACCATTTTTAACTTAAATGACTTTATCAATTTTGAATGAAATGTTTCTTCTTTTTCATAAATTTCAATATAAAATTTATTTTCTACTTTTTAGTGCATTTTGGATATATTTTTTTTTCTACTTTCTAGTGCATTTTGAAAATAAGACCAGTCTTTAAAAATGTTTTTATATTATATATATATATACTTTTATTCAAGTATATTTTGCAATAAATGAATCAGACAAGGTCTGTTAAATCAGATTTGAAAACCAAAATTTCTAGTATATAAAAGAAATTCGATTGAATCAAGGACAATTCCGTGTGTGTAGAAAGTCAGTTAAGAGTTAAGCAGTTTTTGCCTGGTACAGAGGTAAAGGTAATGCTGTTATCCTCGCCTGGGTTGCTTGCTAGAGACAAGGCTCCAGCTTAACACCGGTCTCTCTTAACCTTTCATCTTTACGAGTTTTAAATTAGTTTTCTAGCCGAGAGCTTCCACCAAGTTGACTCTAACACAACACTCACTTCTCTATAACTCTTCTCTTTAAACGTCTCTCTTATGCTTCATGCTCAAAAGTATACTCTATATACTTTTACAGTTATAATAACTTTAATACAGTTATTATAATGGAAAAGGACATGGTAAGCGTTTTTTGCTTAAAAAGATGAATAGAAATGATAATTTTACGACAATGGCTATAACCGTTTGCATTTTTTATACACATTCTCTTTTTCGAAACTTCTATCTATATTTATCATTGCGTCATTAATTTTTTCTGCATATTACATTCTTATGGTATCAGTATAGGTAGTACCTACATATACTTACTTACCTGTACTTATTTTTGTAAAGATATCCCTGCATGCATTTACTGTGGATAGCTTTTATTGAAGATACTCTCGTTATCTTGACAGTATTTCTTAGAAGTAGATGATATTTTATACTGTTTCAATCTGATGCATGAGAATCTTTTTCCATCATTCGT
Source organism: Gerris lacustris (assembly GCA_951217055.1). Taxonomy (NCBI): domain Eukaryota; kingdom Metazoa; phylum Arthropoda; class Insecta; order Hemiptera; family Gerridae; genus Gerris; species Gerris lacustris. The sequence goes on from OX578276.1 coordinate 47,217,038, forward strand.
CATGGGTGACGTCCACTGGATTTATACCGATAATTCGACGGATAAATGAGTCCTTTCGTTAACCCAAGGAAATTCAATTCAACATAAGTAGCACAGAAGCGTTCAAAAGGCAACCGGTTGTGAGCCGGTATAATGTTTACGATGAGCGAGTATGATTTGTACATGTTTATGATGTGTGAATAAGAGTTTTACAACGCGTTCATTCTGTAGTGTAGTCGAAACAAGTCCTAAAAGACGTTGATCAACTTCGAAAAAGGATTCTTCGTGCCTGGGATAATATGTGTCAATTAACTATTGCTGGAGCCACATCCCATTGGCTAAGGAGAGTGCAGGCTGTCGTAAATGAACAAGAAGGACAAATTGGACCATACAATAAGTAAATCTGTAAAATATTTTTTTTTGTTATATTTTTTAATTTAAATCAAATTATAATTATTATTAACTACGGGAAACAGACAGAGAAAAATACACTCCAGCGCCGGGATTTGAACCTCGGACCTCTATATTTTTGTGAAATATTCATTTTTTAAATACATTTATTTTATCAAAACTGCCCGGACCACGACTTTTTTTAAGACCCTAATTCAAATCGTCATTGCATGGCTTTCACCCAATAGTTTGTTAAGTTATAGATATGAAATTTAAAGTAGCAGAATGTATTTTTTAGACCCCGCAAACACCATATCTAATCCAAGCTGAGCTGTAAGTGTTCATAAAAGTACGTTTTTTTTGCCCACCTTGTTTATGTTGCTTCCGAGCTTACCGAAGGTAACTGAAGCATTGTGTTCACTTTTGAGAACGAAAATCTTTTATGCCTCCGATTTTAAAAATTCCAAGACAGAAATCTGTTTCAGACATCAGGGAACATTTTTGGTCTCGTGCCTGTCTGTCTGTCGGTCTGTGTGTCCGCGAATTATGGAACGTGCGACGTTAACTTGAGTAAATGTCGATCGATTTTTATGGAATTTGGTAGACAAGTTCATTTTACCAATCCCCAGGACGAGTTTGTTGGACAACGTTATCCGTCCAAGCGTTCACGAGCAACGCTCGCTTAAACGTGAACTTAAAATTGGAATTTTTGGTCGGGAAAAAAATCTAACTTCATCTATTTAATGAGACAAACATTTTTTTCAAATACAATTTTTATTAAAACCAACAGCTCCACCACTATGAAGTGTTAAAGATCGCTACAACTATTAATAGTTTTTACACAATAAACAATATAACAATAAAGTACATGATATGAAAGGATGCGAGGAAGCTATGTGCCACACAAATTGGCAGTCTATTTAAGTTTATATTAATTTTATTTGCGCCAAAAATGAAGCTCCCGTACTTTGATCGGTCTAAAAACTAACCTCAACCACGACACGAGTTGCGTATCCACGTGGCCTTTATTCCTTTTTCTTCATCGAGAACGTTCTCCAGGTAACCACGCCACCATTACCCTGGTGAAGGAAGCGTTAGGCAGGCCAGACCATACCGGTATGATTCGTTTCCCGCAGTTAATTTATAACATTTCTTTAGTGTTTTCGCGTCTGTATTTTCACTTAAATTAAAAATGTAGTCCCCTTTTTCATATAAATTATAATACAAGGTCAAAACAAGAACTTTTTTTCCACGTGCTCCGCCTCGTCTCGTCCAGACCTCAAGACTGTCCAAAACATCTAAAACCAGGTAATAAAGTTTTATAGCATCAAGGGTGACCTGGATGTTAAGGCTTATCTTTTTCTCTTTCTCAATTATATACTATATCTATAATACCATGCAAAGTTTATAACTTCACCATATTTCCCCGCACACCGCACTTTAGCCCAGCGTGCTCTGTGGAACGAATAGTTTCTAACTTTTAGAAGCTCCCCCCAATTCTCCACATGATGGTCTGAAGAATCATACCCCGAGGAGAAATGAAGAAACATTTTGTTTTTACCTCTAAATTAGAAGGAAATAAAAAAATTTCACACCCAATTATTATATAATTTGTAAATTGCCATTACATTTTGTTTAAAACAGTTTGATATTATTGCTTCCGAGCTTACCGAAGGTAACGGAAGCATTGTGTTCACTTTTGAGAACGAAAAACTTTTATGTCTCCGATTTTAAAAATTCCAAGACAGAAATCCGTTTCAGACATCAGGGAACATTTTTGGTCTTGTGTCTGTCTGTCTCTCTGTATGTCTGTCGGTCTGTGTGACCGCGAATTATGAAACGTGTGACGATAATTTGAGTAAATGTCGACCGATTTTTATGAAATTCGGTAGTCATGTTCATTTTACTAATGCTCAGGACGAGTTCGTTGGACAACATTATCCGTCCAAGCGTTCACGCGCAACGCTCGCGTAAACGTGAACTTCTAATTTAAAGTTGGAATTTTAGGTCTGGAAAAAAATCAAACTTTATCTATTCAATGAGACAAACATTTTTTTTAAATACAATTTTTTAGTAAAACTAACAGCGACACCGCTATGAAGTGTTAAAGATCGATAAAACCATTAATTGTTTTTACAAAATAAACAATGTAACAATAAAGTAATATAACAATAATGTTAATGTTAATATAACCATAACGTGAATGATAGGATGTGAGGAAGCTATGTGCCACACTAATTGGCAGTCTATTTTTTTATATTTATAATTAAATCTAAATACATTTTAAGGAATATTATTTGTAAGTATAAACAAATAGACTGCCAATTAGTGTGGCACATAGCTTCCTCTTATCCTATCATGTACTTTATTGTTGTATTAACATTAAAATTATTAATTAGGATATGAGGCGTTAGTGGAGTTCATCATTAAATGAAGAAAGAAAAAGTCACTCCACGTGAAATAAGTTATTTTCAAAGCAGCTTTCAACCACTATAGGTTCATCATCAGTGCCGCAGAAGCGAAGAACGTTACTTATACATATAAAACATGGGAGAAAGGTGAGTCATGTTAAACCAGCAACTGGTACAAGACCTATAAACTTATTTCACGTGGAGTGACTTTTTCTTTCTTCATTTATTAAAAATTAAAATTATTGTTATATTATTACTATATTGTTATATTGTGTAAAAACTATTAATAGTTTTAGCGATCTTTAACACTTCATTGCGGTGTCGCTGTTAGTTTTACTAAAAAAATGTTTGTCTCATTGAATAGATGAAGTTAGATTTTTTTCCCGACCTTAAATTCCAATTTTAAATTTAAAGTTCACGTTTACGCAAGCGTTGCACGTGAACGCTTGGATAGATTAAGTTGTCCAACGAACTCGTCCTGGGCTTTGGTAAAATGAACATGTCTTTCAAATTTCATTAAAATCGATCGACATTTACTCAAGTTATCGTCGCACGTTTCATAATTCGCGGACACACAGACCGACAGACAGACAGGCCCGAGACCAAAAATGTTCCCTGATGTCTGAAACGGATTTCTGTCTTAGAATTTTTAAAATCGGAGGCATAAAAGGTTTTCGTTCTCAAAAGTGAACACAATGCTTCAGTTACCTTCGGTAAGCTCGGAAGCAATATACAGGGTGTTTGGTCGAAGACGTAACAAACGAAGAGGGCAGATTTTACCCATCATTTGCAACAAAAAACACTATGTACGAGTATACCATGGGTCAATTCTCAATAGTTTCGCCACAATATTTTTTTTTTGTTATTTTCCAAGGTACGACCATTTTACTCTAAACCATCGATTGCTGCTCCTAAAGTAATGATGATAGAGCTGAAAGAAAGGTACCGTTGAAAAGAGGAGAAAAATTCAGTTTAGAAAATGCCTTAAAGGGGCAAAAAACCTGCATACATTTTATTTTATTGTAAATTTTATTAAAAAAATTAAAATTTATTTTTGTTTAAGCCTGTAAATATGCTAGAACGGCATGAGCTACAGTTTGCCAAATGTCAGTAAAACTTCCCCATTTATTCCCCTTCAATTTAAGTACCCTAACACTATCAGTTAGTATGTAATTATTTTGAGCTATGATGTAGTTTTTGTAAAAAACGACCGTCAAAACGCGTACCGACCACCTTACGTGTTACTGCGAGGAGACTGTCTAAATTTTTATAATTACCCTAATAAGTGAGATGAATGAGAGGATTTTTTTTACAATAAATTAAAGTGGACTGCAGACCTTACTGTCCATAGGTCATTCCTAATTGACCTATTTTTTTATTTTTTATTCCGGGTGTCTTTTACGCCCGAAGACGCAGACCACTTAGGTGGGTCCATTGAACAAACCCGGGTTAGGGACCGAAATCTTCAGTCATATCTTCTCGAGTGAAGATAGGGTCGTTAACCATGACTCCCCTCCTGGTTGTATTGCAACCAAGAGTGTCATCAGTCATCATCATGGTTTCCAGGCCGAAACGTGGTGGCGCCACTCTTTTGAGGAGCTTCCCATTTGTTTAATCAATGCTGGGTGGACATTGAGTGGGGGGCCCAGTCCGGGAATCGAACCCTGAGCTGTGGTCAGAATGAATTGAATTGAATGAATGAATAAATTGTTTTATTTTCACCTTAATTTTGTTACATTACATTTTTTTTAAGTACATGTGAATTACACTGTTTAGTTATAAATACATATAAATATTAACTGAAAATAACTATAATATAAGAATAAATACGAGAAGCGGTCACCCATTCATCATCTGACCCTGCTCGAGGCTGCTTAACTTGTCTTATCACAAGGCAAGCGCTCTAGCCTCTGAGTCATCCAGGCCCCTAAAATTCAATCAGCTCTGGGTTCGATTCCCGGACTTGGCCCTCCGCTCAATGTCCACCCAACATTGCTTAAACAAATGGGAAGCTCCTCAAAAGAGTGGCGCCACCACGTTTCGGCCTGGAAACCATGATGATGACTGATGACACTCTTGGTTGTAATACAACCAGGAGGGGAGTCATGGTTAACGACCATATCTTCACTCGAGAAGATATGACTGAAGATTTCGGTCCCTAACCCCAACACATAATATTTAATATATTTTGTAAATCATGAAAAATTGTAACAAATGGGTGAAAACACCGGCAAAAGAAGTTCATACTGCATAAGAAGTTCATAAGTCGGCTTTTATTCTATGTTTATCTCACTTTACGACACGGAAACAGTCTTTAAACAAGTTCAAAGTTGAAATTACGAAAAGTAATACCCAAGATACGAGACATATTTTTCACCGTTAAGTAACATTAATACGATAAAATTTATTGCAAATTTTTAGTATTAAATGTCGCAATTTTACATAAAGAAATGATCGTACAGAAACTGGCGATTATCGCCTCATGTACTTACGTGAAGCGAACCTTACTTGTTTAATTTTAAAAATAATTACATCTGCTCTGTAACAGACTTTGGCAGACTTTTGCCATCTTACCCCATTATGGGGGGAAGTTGGCGAATTTTAAGACTTTGGCTAAAAAATGAAATACCTTTAAAAAATTTAAAATAAAAGAATTCAAAAATATATAAATATCATAAATACATATTTTTTTGTTGTACTCCTCTACAAGGTTGCCCGAGCGTAGAGGAGGAGCCTGATAGCCTAATCATAATAATATAATTATTCAAATTTACACACATTATTGACTGTTATATATATAAAACACACGTACACACAATTACATACATATATCGATATGTTTTTAAATTTTATTGTTTTAATATGAAATTTTATCATTAATATAAATTGAATCCTCTCTTTATTTACTAAAATTTAGGAGCAGTTTTATTTGATACCTTATCTGAAAGCTAAATATACTTATAATAGAAAAATAAACCTTAATAACCTTTGTTCCATTATCATTTGAATTGAATTTAGAATGTAATGCCAGTACCGTCGGATTCTCTGAGAGTTATACAACCCCGTCAGCTAATTTAAACTAACTTGACCTAAACTATATCACTAACGTAGTATTCTTTATATATCATTCATTTCATTTATATCTTTTATTATTATTATTACTATTATTATTATTATTATTGTTAAGTCTAAATTAGAATTTAGATTGTTAATATATTAGAATTTTCATTTAAAATTATTACATTTAAAAAAAAAATATATACCTATGTATAAAATTATAAAATAATATTTTCGAATTTATGATATATTATAATATATTGCATTTGTATGCTTTATTATTCAGATTTCTTACTGATTTTATATTTTTAAATCCGGTTGAGTCTCCTTAATAATTATTATTGATTTCAATTATTAATATTGTTACTTCAGAGTAGAGAAATATTTTTATTGTTTTTTATAATGTATTTTAAGTTGTGATTTAAATTTGTTGTATTGTGTTATAAGTTTTATGTTATCCGGCAATTTATTATAAAGTTTCGGTCCTATACGTGTCCAGTGTTTCGAAGATGTGGTAGTTCGTGTTTTAGGTATTATTAGTAAATGTTGCGCTTGTCTTCTGGTTTGATTACAATGTTCTACAGGTAAAAAAGAATTATAATATTTTTTAATCATTAGTATTGATGTATAAGAAAATATTTCTGAAATATTTAGTATATTTAATTGTTTATAAAGAGGAGCCGCAGAATCATATTTATTTTTTTTGCAAATTATTTTAAGCAAGGTATTTTAAGTGGATTGAAGATTAGACAGTGTAGAAGGGAAGGCAGCTCCCCATGCTACAACTCAATATTGTAAATGAGACTGTACTAATGCGAAATATACCTGCTTCAGTACTTGGAGGTCGCAAATATGTCTTAGCGTCAAAAAAATGTAAATCATATATTATGTAAATAAAGCTTGGTTTAGTTATTGGGTAAAATTTAAAGAAAGTATTTGTAATTTTTCACACATAACAAAATGAAGAAAGCTCAGATTCTTCAACTTGCCCCCCTCTCCCCTAATTTTGCAACATGCATGTAAAATTTTAACCTCGTACAAGCTGAAGTTTTTGTGTATTGAAGTGATACATTTTATAATAGTTTAAATGGAAATGGTTGGGCGTAAGGGTCATGTCATTGTCCTGTTTCCTCACTACACGACTCTTTACTACAATTATCTTCTTTAATTATCAACTCAACATGATTAACTAAATTCTTAATTTTCAATATTTATTGCATTACGCTCGTTTCAATGAAACAGCCACGCGATGTCTAGCACTTTGCTTTTTACTTTTACAAAGGTATTATTTTAAAACCTTGATTGAATAAACTAATCAATTTCTATCTAAAAGTTTCTTCTTACAAAAAAATGTTAATGTTTTTTTCATTTTTCATTATTATTCCCTCCCCTCCCCCCGAAATTAAGGCCTTTTTTTCTTAAAGAAACTTTATTTTCCCGTATTTCAGTATTTTCTCCTTGTTTAGAAGATCGCAAAAAAAAGTTTTCTTCCCCAAAAAGTACTACTTACTTATCTTGTATATTAACAAGTTTTTTCTTTACCTTCCTTTTTTCGAAAAAGAAAAAGTTTGAAGAAAAAAAAAAAAAAAGTGGGGAAGAAGTCCAAGAAAGCACAACAAAGTTTTCCTATTTTCATTCTTGTTTTTCGAGGATTTTTCAAGAGGGGTTAAGAAGAGAAAAAGGGACAAAATTCCCTCGAAGTAAGAGGTCATACTAATGTTTACAAGTAAGGATATCCTGCAGACACCAGAGAACCAAGAGCAGGAGGAGGAGCTTTTTTTCGCAAAAGAAAAATAAAGAATCTAAAATTCCCTAAGGGAATAGGAAAATAGGCGAGGTAGTAGTGTAGAAGGCATGAGCTCTAATCCAGATTCTCTACCCTTTTCTTACAAATATCTCTTCCCAACATGCTCTTTCTTTTTCCAGCTTGACATCTTGGCCCGAGGTTGCCTTAATGCTATTTTCTTATTTTTTTTTCAAGCCCAGGATATCTTTTACCACGCGACGTAGCAACGAAAAGGCTTAGAAGAGAGATCCGAACATCCTCTCGTTTTCACACGGAACAGCTCACAAAATTCAATCGACTATCTGGTAAAAAGGAAGAGGTAGGATGTAAGGGTAAAAGAAAAGAGAATAAAATAGAATTTACATATTGGGTTTACTCTCATAAAATGTATTATACTGAGCATTTTGTAAAGTTACGGTTACTAAAGCTTGTTAAAATCAAACTTTAGTGTTTCCTTTTCAATTTGCAAAATTACAATAAAGAGTAATTGTCTATTTGTAATATAAACACAACTTCAAATAAATAACGGACATTTATTTGAATAATGTTTCATCCAATTAAATGGCCCATTCTGAAATAAAAATAATACTAAGAACTTTTTTTTTACTACTTTTTTAAAATAAGAACTTTTTATATACTACGTTTTTAAATTTTCTGTTGAATCGTATGTAATTTTGATAATATAATTGTTATTGTTATATAATATATAATGTTAGTGAAAAAAAAAAAATAGTTCCGAATTTATTTACTTCACATAAATGACAACCATCTAGAGAGCTGATCTTAAACCTATAAAAGGACAAATCTTTGTACAACGGATCTCCCCAACACCAAATCTAAACCGTGCCATCGATATATTTGAAATAATATAAATAATATAATCGATAAATAATATAATCGATATATTTTCTGTTTTGCTGTCATTCAATGTTTATCTATCACAAATTTGAGACCCGTCAAGATTGCGTAAATATGGGATATGGCAAAACAAATAATATAACGCGGATTTTTTCCGACTAACTTTCCGTACAGCAAAATTTGCTTAAAAACAATTAAATTCTGCTGAAAGATGGCTAAAAGTATTAAAATAATGCATTGTCATCGTGTTCTGAGCTATGCTTAAAGTTTCAAATGTCTAGCTATTCGGGAAGTTAGTTAGAAATCGATTGCCAGATTTCTACCGGACAAACAAACAAACAAACAAGAAAGCAAGCTAATAAAAACGTAGTAAAAAATTGCTATTTCTGTTTGAATATGAGTGGAATCATAACAACTCTTTTTATTAATTGTGAGTAAGATCAACATTTTATTACATTTGAGTAAGTTCATCAATACAGATAACTTGATTTTGATTTTATTTAGTTCAATTAAATATAATTACGTAATTAATTAAGTTTAATTTTCTAACTCTGGATATGCTTAATTTTTATAATATACGTAGTATACAAGTTAAGTTACTTCGACAAAGATAAATCCCAACAAAAACACTAGTGTAAAAAAATAAGCCAAAAAAAAAAAAAATATATATAAGTAAGTACACCTGTATTAACATTCATACATTTATTTTTTATTATGGAACCATCTTTTTTGTCTAATTCTCAATTTATCATTATAAAAATACATAAATTCATAAGACTTAAACTGTTTTTGTTTGGTTAGCAAATATAATTTTCAGTTAAAATTTACAAAATAGTAAATAAATAAAAATATTTATAATGTACTCTATTCTCTTCTGATTTTTCTACATTATTGTTCATTCATGGTGAACTAATTGTCAAGGGATAATAAATTGTGGCCGCTCACGTCTCTTGAAATAGGTTTACTGAAGAGAAAACGAAATATTTTTAAAGGCATCCTTATGAATAAAAAAATCACAATGTAATATTTAATGGCGATATGAAAATATGATTTTATCCTAGGGCAATTTATCAATGTCAGAACTTTACAAGCCTTCTATCGTATCCAATATATGTAAGTTTTATCAATACAGGACTCATAACCATTAAACTACATCCTACATGTTGGATAAGGTGTAGAATATCTTATCCATCTTACTTTAATATCATTTACACAAAATTTAATACTATAGATAGAGAGACAAAAAGTGAAATTTTCAAATAATAAGAAAAATTATTATCTTATTTTATCTTCTGCTTTCGAGCTTAATAAATAATTACGTTTTATTGCTTGCAAGGCTCTCTTAAAGGATTTTTTTAAATAGCCTAGGTTCTTAACATTCATGTTATGATGTCTATTTATTTTTTAATCAAGTGACTATTCTTCCAATGATGCGAGAAGCTATGTGCCACACTAATTATGATTTTTTTTTTTAAAGAAATAGGCTTAATGGCTTAGATTTACAATAACTAAAATTTTAACCAAATGAGTTAAATGGGGTTAAACATGAGGCAATACCCCCCCATAATTTAATAAGCAAAACTAGTTTGACTCTGTGTTAGTTGTTTTATGTGCGCAACACTCTTAAAGTCAATTCATCTCCTCTCTTCCTTTCATTAGCACACTTAAATTGAAATGGCTATGAGAATTTGTAAGGTGCTACCCCATGTTTTTTAACCTTAAGCTTCGAATACACCAGGATAAAGTGTTGGCAACATCTATCTATATGTTGACAACATTTTGTTGACACACGAACAACACACACGCAAGCAACCGGCAACATTTTTCTTTGAGGTAATTGCCACTTAATTACAATAAAATATATAAGCAAAAATTGTAAATATATATATATATATATATAATATATATATATATATATATATATATTATATATATATATATATATATATATATATTATATATATATATATATATATATATATATATATATATATATATATATATATATATATACAAATGCAAAGTGACAAGAAAATAGTGAAATGAAATATATAAATGAAAAAAAATATCTTTTAAGAAATAAACAACCTATAAACTTGTCTCCGCTAAATTTTAAAATTTAAAAAACTTATGTGTCTATTCAAAATTGAAAATTAATTACTACACAATAAATAATAAATTTCTAATATGTTCATGATTAATCTTTAATTGCAGTAGTAATGGACAATAATTAATAACAATATGGTTCCTTTTCATAACATCTAACATTGTTAAGACCCATCTATTAATTGTCTCCTGGTTTTAAGTTGATTTGGGTTAGTTTAATTTTTTTTCTTGTCCATTGCCCACTCCTTAACCCGTAACTGGTGGGGTTGGGTGTCAGATACGCATGGAATATTTTGTTGATAAATTATCACTACAGGGTCAGGGTGGGGCCTGTGTCCTCTCGTGTACCTTTAAATCAGTTTATTTTCTGTTGGTTTGAAGATCTTAGGTTGCGCTAAACGTGAGTTGTTTTGTTTTTAGGGCTATTTCCAGAAATTCAGGGTATTCCTAACCCAACCTCACCAGTTAATTTACTTTTTTTTTACTATATAATTTGTATAGTAAAAACTGTTTTTATAAAATAACAATTTAATTTTTAATTTTTTACTAGTATTAACATTAAATTTCATAAATATAATAATAATTCCTCAAAATTTTAATTAAAATATTCAAATTATTTATATTAAACAATACACAAAATTTGTATCGTACTTTTAATATATTTTTTTTTTTTACTTTTCTAATTTGTTGGCCCCATTTAGTTTTCATGTGCAAAGAATTGTTTTAGATTATAAATAAAAGCTACTTTTAATACTATATGCAGCTATTTGTCATTTATCCCAACTAGTAAATTTGCTGAGAGTATCTGTAACCCAACCTCACCAGTTAAGTAACATAAAAAGCACCTCACCAGTTACGGGTTAAATCCATCATAGTTTATGTTCGCTTGTTCGGACATATCAATTCTAGACATATTGAAGGCTGGACAAATTAGCTAAAAGGAAAATTAGTCTCTTCTTCCCCGTTTTGCATAGTGACTTTAAGAGAATTGATAACAGGCGACTCCCTATGAGAGCCATAGAAGCCAGATGTAAATAGAGAACACCTAGAGGGAGGAAAAGAATAACGTTAAAGGACAAAATAACATCTATCCTCGTCAGAGTGGAATATCCCTCCAACATGCTCGATACCTGTTAATGGACACAGGTGGGTGGAAAAGATTTTGGATTTCCTCCACACCGCTAGGTAGAAGAGTACGCGAAATTAGAATTCAAGAGCTAAATTCGAATCGTGAAAGATTAAAGAGATTTATGTTTTCATAGATAGGTGGGTCGTTATTTTACATATTCAAAAATATTAGGGTGCTGCATAGTTCAAATGAATTTCAGATTGTATGATATTTATTCTAGTAGTTATTTCCTGAAAATTATTAAATTAAATATGAATCTAATGGTATACATCAACGTGCGCCACATGTTACCGCACACCGCTGCATAATAAAGAATTGGATTTAGTTAAGCCAGTTTTGCTCCTTTAAAATCGGTTGCGACAGACACACAAACAGACATTAAAAAAGTTATTGCCGGATTTGGTTTATGTAACGTATGGAATGAAATAGTCTATAGATATAATGTTTTACAATGTATGTTTCAAAGTCAGAGTGGTTTTCAGACAAACTAGATTCTAATTCAGCAAAGTGTTTGGTCAATATAACAATCTATGTAATAAATAGTTTGAATTTTCATAGGTTTAATGTTTAATGAGTGAATTTGATCAATTCACGGATTCCGGTTATCTGTTCTTCAATAAAACAAGCGGATATTTCAATTAAATACTTATGTGTATGAGCAAGTTTTCTTCAATTTTGTCGGATTATTTTTTTTTCCTACTCAGACTCAAATTACCATTATTTTCCGTCCATTGAATGCTGAATTTGTTAAAGATTTTCTTCATAGTTAATGTAAAGGCTTTATTTGGAAAATGGTTTGGTAAACAAACCATTTGAGCGTTACTAACTTAAATTAGCTGCTTGATAATTTATCACTGATCTTTGTTATACTTTTTTTAATCGAGAAAGAATTAATAAATTAATTATAATTTGCAAAACAAACAAAATAAAGGAAGAAATAATTATACGGAAAAATTTTAAAAGCTTTATTACACAGAAATTAACAATATAATATATATATATATATATATATATATATATATATATATATATATATATATATATATATATATATATTTATATTTATATATATATATATATATATATATATATATATATATATATATATATATATATATATATATATTTATATATATATATGTTTATATATATATATGTATATATATATATATATATATATATATATATATATATATATATATATATATATATATATATATATATATATATATATATATCCTTAGAGTACAGGGGTACAAATGTTAAAGTTAATCTTTTATAATATGATGTATATCGTTGAAAAGCTCTTGAATAGCAGATTCATTTTTGTTATGTTCTATTTCGTGTTATTTTTAGTTTTGAGGGGGTTAAAATTGAAAATCTTTTTATATAGCGGTTTTTACGATTTGGTTGCTGTGTTATTTGTTTATTAAATTATGTCCGACCTTCCAATCCCCTCCCGTCACTCCTGTCATCCCACATTACTCAATCCCCTCTATAACTCCACAGTCATCGCTTTCTTACTTTGCGCTGTTAGTTTACTTATAATTATAACTGTATTATTAACCCACCTCCTAAAACATTAGCAGATCTTACAAGTACCAACTACTATACATGTGCCTGGCCACTCGACGGGCAAAGGCTGGCCGCAGGCCAGCCAAGACCGGCGAGTATATATATATATAGGTATATATTATATAAACAAAGAAAAAGGACAGCCAACTTATTTATCGACAAAAGCAATTAAATCAAAGTAATTTATACAATAGAGATCTTAATTAAGAACAGAGATAATAACCCTACGTTCAGATTTGAAACGGAATCATGTTATAATTAAATAAATACAAATTAAAAAATATTATTAAATTTTGTTTTGTATTAAACAATCACCCCTTCCAACTCAATGAATAATTGGTTTTAAGATCGAGTCCTGATTTTAATTTTAAAATTACTTTCTAGATCTATTTCTTTGATAATCCCAGCTAAATGAAATATTTCCAAAAGGTTCAATTAAATCTAAATTTATTTCCGCTTGGTTTTATTTATATTTTTTCGAATAAAGGGATATACAATTTTTACGACCATACTGTATGTGGTTTTATAGAAATAGTCTATACAAATATATTTTCTGGAAAGCTATTGTATGACGAAGCTCTCATAATTTGCCAGTTAATTAGGGTCTTTGAACAGTGCGAGACCAATATTTCCAAATGTATTCATTCCTGTTTAGGCCAAGCGTATTTATTGCTTCCGAGTTTACCGAAGGAACGGAAGCATTGTGTTCACTTTTGAGGACGAAACAATTTTATGTCTCCGATTTTAAAAATTCCAAGACAGAAATCCGTTTCAGGCATCAGGGAACATTTTAGGTCTCGTGTCTGTCTGTCTATCTGTCTGTCGGCCTATGTGTCCACGTCCTCTGAGACGTGTGACGATAACTTGAGTTAAAGTAGACCGATTTTGATGAAATTTGGTAGACATGTTTATTTTACCAATGTCCAGGACGAGTTCGTTGGACAACGTTATCCGCCTAAGCGTTAACTTCAAATTTAAAATTTTAATTTTAGGTAGGGAAAAAATTGTCTATAACTTCATCTATTCCATGAGACAAACATTTTTTCAAATACAATTGTTTAATAAAACCAACAGCGACACCGCTATGAATTGTTAAAGATCGCTAAAACTATTAATAGTTTTTATTATGTGGAGAACGCGGGGAGGGAGATAGACGAGGGGAATAGGAAGTGGGTTGGTTCCCCTGCCTCTCTATTTGACCTACCACTTCAATAGCACAGCGAGCCTATGGACCTCGAGAAAAGGCGACCAGGCTTTATTTGGGGGAAAATTAAATAAATTAGACAATAATAAATTATTATAAAAGCCTAAAACCATTAAAGTATACGCGATAGGACGCGAGAAAGCTATGTGCCACTCTACTCTAATTGGCAGAGTATTTTTTTTTACAAATTAATTTTGCATAATTAGCTTCTATAGTTTTTAGATTCTACGATTCAAGGGCAAATTTATTTAACCTAATTAAGAAGTCATCCGTCTGAACCCAGGAACGAGTCTTGTCCTTGTTCTACCTAAGAAGAGAGCTCCACTTATAATTCAAATAGATTTACTTTAGATTGGAGATTCAACTTCATCGCTTCAATTCAATTAATGTTAGCTGCACTCAGCCTAACTCAGGTGCCTCAAGACCACAAAGTGTTAACATCTATATCTAGAAATTCGCCACTGCACTTTCTCACTTCACACATTGTTCCTAATCTATTATCTAGATTTGAATTATACTACTAGTAGTTGTGAGCGGAAGAAAGCAGTTGATTCTCTGCCTCCTCTTCCAGCCTGCCCATCACCTACCAACTTTGGCCACATCTCGCCACCTTAACCGGGTTGTTATTTTTGTTATACTTAATTTCTACCCTTATTACTCTAATTATATGTCTCTATTTATTATTGTGTATTTATTTAATTTACCCAGTGACTAACTTCCCTTTTAATTTCCTTAGTCCACTTTTTTATTTATCCTTTTTTTCCCCGACCTGGGGTGGCCCTTTGGAAGGAAGGAATTAAGTTTAAAAGATTTTACACTTCATTCGCCTTGACAATTTCAAAGTTTCATCGAAATTATTAAAATGTAAGTTAAAGAATTTTAAAAAATATATGAGATGATAATAACTTAGTGTCGTTGGAATAACCCTAGAATGTCCTAGGGGGGTATTTCGAGAACACAAAATCTTAAATTTGTTCATGCTAACCCGACGATTTCTATAATAAGAAATGATTTATACTTATACAGTAGATTAAGGCTCTGTTACATTTAGTTTCAAATTTTGAAAAAAAAAAAACCAAAAAATTTTTTTTGAGGATTTATAAAGCCTTTAATAAAAATTTAACTTCATAGGTGTGAAAATTTAACTTCATGTAAGTTTGGGCTGAAATTCCTATCGTTTCATTCTCCCCTTGTATTAGCTATTAAGAATTTGTTTTTTACCACCTAAAGCTTATGAGTTTTGGAGGAGCCACTCGCGTATATGTATATATATTTAATTTTTATCGTTTACAAGTTATAAACGTGTAACAGACAGACAAGACGATCAAGCTAAATAGAAAATTGTAGAACAAATGTATTTATTAGAGACTATTTTATAAGAACTCAATTTAAAAATAAGGTTATGCAGAACAAGGAGGACATCTTAGGTTTATCAAAGGTCATATACAACTATACAAAATATATCATGGATGAAATGGTGTCAGAGTATCGCTTCATCAGCTTTATAAACCGTATAATTGACATTAACGTTAAAAGCTAAACAAGGTTTCTACAGAACGTTTCTGAGATCTATGTAGCCCAGAAAATTAACTCATTCTTTTTGTGAATAAGTAGAGAATGTAGAGAGAGAATTAAGCGTTCGGGTTAGTAAAATGGTTCTGTGAAACGAAAAAGATGCGAAAATTAGGTTAAGGGTCATTATGAGTTGACTGGCTAAGTGCTCTTTGCTGTGTTAAGCAGTTTCGCAGTTAAATTATACCCTAAATAATTAAATCAAGTCAGCATTACTGAACATGTTTCACTCCCCAAACTTAAAATTAATTAATTATACTACACTAATTTAGCCAGAAAAAAATGTCCACGGGGGTGGTAGGTGATTTGACGGGGGGGTCTTTTTGAGGGCTCGAAAGTTAGGATTGAATCTTAAAGCAGTGCCATGCGCAGCCCCAGTGCGCCGGCGCACGCCACCACTTGTTCAATATAAGTCATAGTTCAATCTCTGTACATGACTCATGTAGGTATCTTTGTGTGTGAGATGTGCATATATAATTTTATTTTACATGATAAATTTCCAATTCACAAAATTAAGAAGTGGGTTTTGTATAAAATATCACTTTTTAATTGATGAGGTGACAAATAAATTTTAATTCACGAACAAAGGAAATAAATAAGTATATTGCTTGATAATGTCCCAAAGTAGGGACGAAATATCGCAAAAAACGTAGTTGGTTTTTATTATACCCCTGAAGACCTAAAATAGACAAATGAATTCTAATTTTCATATTTCCATATAAGTCGAAACAATTTAGATCGTTATGAAAACTCCACAACATTACAATCATTTCTAGCTTGAATTGCATATTTCGAACAGAGTCATAAGAATAAACTTTTTTTTTTTTAAGATAGTTTACCTTTAGATATCATTATATTTCTATAGTAATTTCGAAAATCGATTTAGATAAAAGAGCAATAATAATATACAAATAAAGATAAAAAAAAATTAAATTGATTTTTTTTTTATTGTTGTTAATTGATTTTGATTATTAAATTAAAAAATAAAAAACAATTTCATCTCTACAATTTAAAATACAAGCAACAACTATTATTTCATTTAATTTACCCATTATTCTCCAGAGAAAAGAATACTATGTATAAAATGATTATAGCCATAATAACAATAATAACAGTTCCGGTAAGGAAAAGAAAGGAGTCTTAAAGAATAGAGAAAAAATGTTTCAAATAATAATTTAGAAGGTAGGTATAAAAAAACAAGATTGTTGCGGAATGAAATAATGTCTTCGCTGTTCATTTTCTTCTAAACAGACTTGGTGTAATGACCCGAAATATTCACGTGGCCTACAAAACAACCTGAGTGAACAGATGACAACCTCTTATATAACTCAAAAACACTTTAACAGGAAAATACCCGCATACAAAGAGAGAACAAGAAAAATAAAATAAACAAGAAAAGGGAATGAACCAGGGAATAGTAAATTATATTTTTATACACACACACACACACACACACACACACACACGCATATATATATATATATATATATATATATATATATATATATATATATATATATATATATATATATATATATATATATATATATATATATATATATAGTAGTAGTAATAGTAAACATGTTTTATTTTTGAGTAATAACATAAATATAACCTATATTACATAATCTTTATTCATACATGTTACGTCATGGCTATGTAGCCGACTGACGGGAGAGGGGCTTAAGGCCAACGACATTAATAGAGAAAATATAAAATTCCGTTTAGAGGAAATACTACATTAATTGTAAACTAAAACATTTTGCAATAAAATTATTATTTTTAAATAATTATTTAATTTGTATAAGACTATAAATATATTTTGGACTAAAATAGTACAAGAATCCAATATCAACGCAAAAAAATTAAGGAAACCCATTTCTTAAGTTAAACCTCACAGACCATGCACGTTTTAGAAAAATAACTAACTTGAACCAAGTATTTTGTTTATTAAGGAGTTCTATGTACTCAGAATAGCTTAGCCGCACCTTACCCAAACTATCCACTCTAACTTGATTAAGAGAGCTGCACCGAGCTATGAAATGGAAACCAGTTTCCTCTTCATTCATTTCACACAATTTGCACAAAATTGATTCCGAGTCATCTACCCATGGCCTATAATTTAAGTTTAAAATGTCACATCTAGCCTTAAAAATCCATCTAATAAATTCATTATCGTTTTTATCCATATAGTAAGTGTGGTCTCTTAATTCTAAGTTTTAATAGATAAAATGGTTTGTTGAATTTTCTCTGGCCTCTAAATACTTGGATTTTAAAACACCTTTTAATAAAGTCAGGGATTTATTTAAACGCTGTGGAGTTATGTCTTCTATGTTTTTTACAGCCAGGTTTAGACCGTATTTGGTGTCCAAATTCTTCCACTCTTTGAACCAAAAGACTTCTGACTGTATTACTTCTTTGGCAAGGAGATTAGGTAGTCTGGTAGGAGGTAAATCTAGAACTCGCAAAATATATTTGAAATGAAGGTTCAAAGTATAGTAGAATATAGGAATGATACTGGTTTCCAGGCATATCATATAATGTGGCGTGTTGTAAGGAAGAGAGAAGCACTGCTTTATAAAGTAGGTTTGAAGACTGTCTACTCGTCCATCCTCCACCCAACCCCAGACTTGGGCTGCGTAGCACATAATCGACCTTGAAACGGCTTGAAAAACTTTACGCTTTGAAGAAAAGGGTGCGTTCATCTGGCTTAATAAGGATTTCCAAGTATACTTTAAGGCAAATTTTGAAGCTCCTAGTTTCTCCGTAAAATGTTGGCTCATAGACAGAGGCGTTAGTAACACTCCTAAATATTTGTAGGAACTGACTATTTCTAATTGCTCTTTGCCGTACCACCAACGCTCACTTTTAGCCCTTCTCCCTCCGTTGGAAAATATCATTATTTTAGTCTTTTGCAGATTTACTGAGAGCTGCCATTTTTTGCAGTAGTCATGCAGTTTATTAATCATGTTTTGCAAGGTTTTCGGGTCTGGCGCTATGATTACGATGTCGTCCGCATAGAGAAGAACCCGGATATTCCAATGTTTAATCCACACTCCTCCCTCAAGCTCATCGTGAAGATCATTTAAATACATTATAAATAATAAGGGACTCAAGACACAACCTTGTCTTACTCCTGAAGTTGTTTCAAAACTAGGGCTCACTCCATCACCACACCACACTACTGAGTTGGACCCTGTGTACATTTCCTTGAGTATCCTAATTATTTTCGTTGATTTAACAGGAAAATACCCGCATACAAAGAGAGAACAAAAAAAATAAAATAAACAAGAAAAGGGAATGAACCAGGGAATAGTAAATTATATTTTTATACACACACACACGCATATATATATATATATATATATATATATATATATATATATATATATATATATATATATATATATATATACATATATATATTGGAGGAGAGGAGGCTATACTTATAATTTCTTTTTCTTCTAATTGTTTATTAAGGGTGACTTTTATACTATATTTTAGGAGTCGCAGACCACTTGGGTGGGTCCTAACTCTTTATATTTGTGTGAATGTCGGTCGGTAAATAAAGTCTCACATCTCGAATTAATTATTATCAAAGGTTTTCCAAGCTGAATCCTGGTACCGCTAACTTTTTCAAGCAGCTTCCCATTTGTTTTGGCAATGGTGTGGACATTGAGGGAGAGCTATTACAGACTGAATAATTAGAACAGGTTGCAGAATTTACTTATTTTGAAGTCTATCAGTCAGGATAGAAAATGCCAATTACAAATGCATGCAACTTATATAAAGTTATTAACAAGAAGTTTCTAAGCAGAAATGACTAAATTATCTGCCTATAAATCAATTTATACTCCCATCTCCCATAGTAACACATGGATTCATAATATTATGGCCAATTACTTTAAGGGAAGAAAGTAAGTAGCATTCAGCTGAGTTACCTGAGTAAAATTACTGGCATATTTGGAGGGATTGAGTTAAAAACACTACAATCTATAAGCGTCGAGGCTCTCTCGGACAGGATTAGGCATGCACAACTGAGATGGTTTGACCAAGCTCGAAGGATGGAAGAAGAGGGCCGACAAAAGTGTATCTTACCAGAGTGCCCAAAGTAGAACTTGGTCTAGAGCTGTGGTAGTTGTTAAATAGCATGAAAGTCCTTTAATAACTCCTCTACAGAGCAAGACAGAAGAGGCCAGAATTAAGTGGAGTGAAATTTTCTTTGTGAATATTTCAAATTTAGATAGGTTTCATGTAACAGCTATCCCAAAAAAACACTAGTGTAAAAAATAAGGCAAGTCTCATGTAAAAAGTAGTAAGATTATTTGTTTAGCCAAGTCTCCCCTGTCCAAGTAAGTTCTTCTAGGTCTAATAAATCCAGTACAAGTCATGGATGTTGTTTGTCTGTCCCCCCCCCCCCCCCCCACTCACAAACTCAAACTTTTCTTTCTCAAATCACTCTACACGTTTAAATTTAAAAACATTTTCTGACTTGGCAATGAGTACGGACGAGCGGGAAGTGTATGTTTACAATCTTTGAGCTCAATTCTCAATAAAGACCAATCACTCTTATTCCAATACAAAATTCTATTAATAAAAGTAAAATAAATCTTTAGTTTCGAGAATCTCTACTAGTATAAGTTACAATTTTTTATTATTTTTTTATTTACATAGCCGGTTTTTATATTAGGCTGTAAGAACCAAATTTTTCGGACTCTAGTAATTTTTCCTTTGCTGTACAAAACTCTACCTATATACGAAATTTCAAGTTTCTAGGATTTCTAGAAGTGCCTTACAATTATGATGAGTCAATAGATCAGTGACATAATATCAAATTTTTCAGGCTCACATATCTTATGAACTAATATACGGGTACAGATGTGAAATTTTTATTTCTGGTTTTGTTTGTAATGAACTCTAACTTAAAATTAATTTTACATATCTAAGTATCTTTAATATGATAATAAAAGGTGTTCAAAATACCTTGAGATGGTTCCAGTAAAGAATGGTACGGCTGTACTCGACTTTGCCGGGTCTCTGCCGTACCCCCAGATAATTATAATAACCTACTAAATTACGTAAATAAAAGTTACGTAAATAAAAAATAAGGTAAATAAAAATTACGTAAATAAAGTTCCTTACGCTTTTCATTAAATATAAATTATAAAATCGCTGTAATAACTACGTATACGGTGGAGTTAGAAAAGAGAAAAAATTAAAAGTAACTAACTATTTGTACTAGCAGAGTTAAGGCAAAATTAAATAAAAATCTTTTTATTATCTTTGAAGCGAGCGTCTTTCAATAAATAATGTATTGTATATTGAGAAAAAAGGTAATGATAAATTTATAGTTAAAGCAGATGGTTGTAGAACGAAAAAGAACTGTCCTCCCAGGCCCCGTCGCCATATTACTCCAATTAAATATTAAAATAAAAAATATAAATCATTAACTCACAAGAACTGCTGCTTGTATCAGGTTGAAATGTTACATGCTTGTTTCAATTGTACTGTAGGTGATGTATACAAAGTTTCATTTAAATATTTACGTTAGAACGTAAGATATCGGTAAAAAATCGGTTTTTTTAATCGGTTTGGTCCGCTTTAATAAATTTAGCGATCTTTATCACTTCATAGTTGTGTCGGTGTTCGTTTTACTAAAAAAAATTATTTAAAAAAGTTGTTTGTCTCATTAAATAGATGAAGCTTTTTCCCGTCCAAAAATTCCAATTTTAAATTCGAAGCTTACGTTTACGCGAGCGTTGCGCGTGAACGCTTTGGCGGATAAAGTTGTCCAACGAACTTGTCCCTGACATTGGTAAAATGAACATGTGTACCAAATTTCAACTAAGTCGGTCAACTTTTACACACGTTATCGCCATCGGTAGATTTCGTGACGGATTTTGCGTGACGGTGATGGGCTCCAGAACGTGCCATAAGGAACTTCGTTCCAATAATAGCGGGACATAATTTTAAGATATCTATATTATAAAATTAGGTTGGGTCACCCTAGATTATCATAAGTTATTAAGTGATAAATTGTTTAATCAGTGATATTATTGTTATTTTAATTTAATTGTTGTTAATTCAGTACCCCCAGATTATATAATTATTGTGAAAGAATATGTTGTTATGATTGTCAAAATTTAAATTGGTTACATGTACAGAGGAGTAGAAATATTGGAAAAAATAATAAGACAGATTTGTTAGTAAGCACCTAGGGTGGGCCTAAGAGGAATCTATTATATTTTATTTCTCTATTTAATAAAATTTAGATAGATATTCAACCATCTAAGTTAATAAGCGTCAATTTTTAATGGGAATGCGCTAAAACAAAAAATAAGGTATGGAAAGGGGACTAGGGAAATGAAAATTTTAGTCAAAATATAAAAAAAACAAAAAAAAAAAAAACCAGCAAGGCGATGGGAAACATTTTAAACATCTGCCTCTCACCCTTTTTTCTTTAGAACTCTAGAGGAAAAACTTTCGTCTTTCTGTCGAATTCAATTTGGAATTGGAAGGAGAAGAAGTTAAGAGAGGGTTTTTTCCCTTTTCTTTTGGACCTGTTCGGAAGGGAAATGAACGAGATAAAGAGACTTGCAACAAACTTCGTCCTTAAACAGACCGCTTTATAGTAAGAAAAAAGTAAAAGAAAATAATAATAGTGTAAAATAAAAATTCCGGAAGGAGGAAAAAAAACCCGAATAAATACATAAAACTAAAAGCAATTTACTCTGTATACTGTCCTTAAATGGTATCGTGAGTTATTTTTTAGAGTCTCTCCCTGGCATTCAAGCAGATATAATTCAGTTTTCTGTAATATATATGTGAATGGTGAGTGTAAATATATAATTGCACATATGCATATACATTTAAACATATTTTTGTCTTCGGTATTATTAGAATTATGTGCTCCAATTTGAAATGAGCTTCAGCTTTTACACAAATAAAATTGTTCTATTCTTCGGTATACAATATATTTTTATTATACATTTTTTTTATAAAATAGACTATGTAAAAGGGAAAGTTACAAGCCCCCACGTGATAGGGTGTAATATAGCTTAACAAGGTTATAGCTTTTATAGGTTTTATATATCCCCCTCGAAACCCTTATACCGAGGGTGATATGACTGTCTGTCCATCGCACTTGGGTTTATATCTCCCGAATCGTTCAAACTAGACATTTGAACGCAACCCTCAAGAAAAAAATACGTGTGGTGTCGCGGGACACCCGGTAGGAACGAAGTTCCTTACATTTTTCATTAAATATAAAATCACACTGCTAAGTACGTATACGTTGCTAACTACTCGTTCCAATAAATATTTTTGACTCAATTAGAAAATTATTATTTGTAAAATTATTACATAAAACTTATTACAAAAATCCCTTGATCCGCTTATGAGCAATATTATTTTATTACATCAATTTATACTTACATATTTACAGTTTTACTGGTTAATAATTTAACACAGTTGACACTGTCAATTTCTCTTGGTGCACTTTCCATTTTAAATAATATATGAATACTTTTCTCAATGATAGAAACGATAAATAAAAAAAATAAATAGCGTAATGGTAAATAGCGAGTTTGACAGGAAGAAGGAGTAAGAGAGAGAGAGAGTATAGTGAGAGAGAGATGGAAAGATAAAAGAGTTGGGCACGAAAGGATACCAAACGAAGGGGGAATCACTCTACATTCTTAATATTCCACCTACTAAACTACAAACACTACACTTCGGACATCAACTTTTAAAAATTGTAAAATATATCACATCACTGTAAAAAACTGCTGCTTGTATCAGGTTGGAATTTTACATTCCTATTTCAATTGTACTTTAGACGATGTGCATGAAGTTTTATTAAAATCGTTACGTTAGAACGTAAGATATCGGAAAAACGTTGTTTTCTTTTTTTTAAAACGTTTAGGTCCTAGGTCCGCTTTAAAAAAATGTTTAGCGATCTTTATCACTTAATAGCAGAGTTGGTGTTCGTTTTACTAAAAGAAATTATTTATAAAAGTTGTTTGTCTCATTAAATAGATAAAGTTAGAATTTTTTCCCGTCCTAAAATTCCAATTTTAAATTTGAAGCTTACGTTTACGCGAGCGTTGCGCGTGAACGCTTGGACGGATAACGTTAACGGTCCTAGGCATTGGTAAAATGAACATGTGTACCAAATTTCAACTAAGTCGGTCAACTTTTACACAAGTTATCGTCATCCGTAGATTTCATGACGGTGATTTTGGTCGTTTTTTCGAATTCACTCCCGGGCTCCAGAACGTGCCATAAGGAACTTCGTTCCAAAAATATAAAGAAGTTAAAATTTAATAATCGCATGGGCAACTGCACAAATGTGGTAAACTCAAATGAAAGTTACTGAAGAGTAGATATACTAATATATATAATTATTTTTTTTAACATTGCATTCTTTACTGGTTTTATCAGATGAAATATACCCAAAAAATCCTCCTTCCCTACTGACCATCCTCTAACGGCTAGTCCTAAAATTTTTACACACTTAATGCTAATTTTTTATGATGATGAAAATTTCCGGAAAAAATTAGTTAAGAAGAGATAAAAATATTGACTTCTGAATGTGCTGAAAACGGAATGTGCTAAATGTGAAATACTCCATATATCTTTTTCTTGAGGCAAAACCCGCCTCTAGTGTACGCGAACCTTTAGTGTAAGTCCTTTGATTTATTACAAATTAATTTTATCGACTTATGAATTGAGTGTACACACCTACTTCTTTTTACTTCTCAGATGAATAGTTTATAAAAGATAAAGTCTTGCGCAGACACAAAACTTTGATTTTGGTGGATTTACACGTTTAGAGTCGAAAAAGGCGTTTTTTGATTGCTATTAGTAGTTTGTTCGTTGAGCCTAAAGTACTAGACCAATTTTGATGAAATTTAGCGTAATAAACTCTTTGGCAAAATTGAGGAATTAGCTATCCAAAAAAAGAAAAAATAATCATGAATAGAAATTACTTCTGAAAAACGATTCAGACAATTTTAATTTAACAAATTCTCAAGTTTAGTTCATTCAAATTCTATTTTAAACATATAATTTCGTTTACTTAGATGTTGATAAATAGAATTGAAGAAAAAGAACCAACTGAAATGGTAACAGAAATTTAAACAACCACCTATTGAACACTTTATATATAACTAACATTATATATAATAATCCCACCAAAAAGGATCTTTGCAGCGGTTCTACTTCGTTGTCATTTATTACCCTTATAATTGCCTACACAAAACTAACGGACGCCATTGACGAGAAGTTCCCTATTTATCTCAATATACCGGTGTTCTTGGGATTACTTTCGTGAAATTTACTTGGGATTACTCAAGAAAAGCTATATTATATGATGATGTCTTCTTATATTTTTCGAGCTCATGCATTTGATAACTGTACGTGGCGAATTTGATGATTGCTATACCAAGTCCATCCCAAATCATTTTTTGGTTTATAAAATGTATTCTGATCTAGTTAACTAATCTTTCGCTATGATGATAAAAAATGTATCTGATATCACGTTATTGGACATTTTATATGTATATTTTTAGGGTTTCGTTGGTAAAACCAAAACAAGAAACTCTTATAGTTTCGTTCCTGTGTCTGTCTGCCACTCTGTAAAGTTCCATAACTTTAGAACCAAAATAGATTAAACCATGAAACATATCAGTATTAAAGATCGTTTTTACGCGTACACAGGAAAATTAAAGTGAACTCAAAATTATCAGCTGTTCAAATCACAAATGGCGGATGACTCAAGTCCCGCCAAAAAAAAAATTGAGTGGGGTGTCAAATGAAAGGTGTTGAATGAAGAGTAGATTACAAAAATATGTAACACCTGTGGAAAGTGTTTAATTTTTTAACGCCATTTTGTCAAAAAACATCAAAATGATGTGTCCTCCCCCCTAAAACTATATTACTGCTACATATTACTAAAAATATAAAGCAATATGCAAATTGTGCGGTCTGCTGGGACATAGAAAAAATATGAATAGCAATTTGATCTGACTAACTGAGTATACAAAATGGCGGATAATTCTTGTCACGTGATTTTTTTTTAAATTTTTAGTGGGGTCTCAAATGAAAGGTATTAAAGAGTAGATTACAAAAATATAAGTGTATATATAACACTTGTGGAAAGTGTTTAATTTTTAATGCAATTTTTTTGTGTCAAAAAATCAATATTTTGCTTGCCCCCCCCCCCCCCCCATCACTTTCATCACATTTCAAGATCCCTTGAGTCCCAAAATTTGTGAGTGATATCTTACGACACTTGTTCTGCCGTCCAAAAGTTTGATTTATGGGAATCGTGGTTTAAAGTTTTCATCTTTTCTGACCCTTACATTTTTTTATTATTTATTTCGCAACTCCGAACCTAATACATTTAGGTAGAAGGACTCATAATCTACCAGGATACAAAAAAAGAAAATTCAAAAAAGTTTTCTTAAAAGGGAAAAAACAAAGAAAATCCAAAAAAAGGTCGCTACTTACACTAATGTTCATTAAGATTTACCTTACTATTCCTTAGCGAAAAGAGCGTAAATGCCATTACGATATTTTTTATATTCATTTAAGTCTGTCAAAATTGTTATGATTTTTTACATAATGTATTAAAGTATCAATTTAGCAAAATTTAAAGAGCGCAGACAGTTAAAATTAATCTGAGGCTAACTACGGGCTACTTTCGACAAACTTTCATAAAACTCAGATAAACACTTTTGAAGCTATAGGTGTAAATAAATGTATATTTGTGCGCATGTGGAAGAGAAATAAATGGGCGTATAAGGTTGAAACTTATATGGGACCAACCAAAGACTAATTATGACGTACCATCAAATTTCAATAACTCGGACGAGTAGTTAACAAATCGGATAGAGTAGACAGACCGTCAGCCAGGCACGGAACTAAAAATGTTCCCTGATGTCTGAAACGTCTATCTGTCTTGAACTTTTTAAAATAAATAGGACAACTAAACATTTTTTGTTCTTCAGAACGTTTGCAAAGCTTCCGTTATTTTAGGTAAGATCGGAAGCAAAATGTGAATTGATTTTATATAAAAAAAATGTCTACTAACTTCAACATCTAATAAAAATAAATATGGATAATTCATTTCAAGGAAATGAACTGAAAAAATATATGTATTAATGTTATTAAAAATGCACCAAATATTTAGTTATCTTATACAATTGATTTATGAATGCACTTCTAGTTAGGAGAAGTAACCCGATATTAACAGGTTTTAATCTGTGAATAGATTGGTCGTTGGTCAACGTGTTATATCGGTAGGCTGATTGTACCTCTAACACCACATTGTAATCCAGGAAACATCAATAATTCACCGGACATTAACACCAAACCTCAATCCGAACGATTCCGGAGATTCAATCACTTAAACACTGAACACTTATAGTTTCAAAATGGTTATAGTATACTCATAGCTCGTGACTGATAAAATCAAATTCAAAAGCAACAGGTGCTACGGGAATAAAATAATAAATAATTATAATCTTGAGTGTACAAGCTCTACAATATACTAAAAATTATTAAATGAACCTCGGGTATTGTTTTATCTTGCCTAAGCAAAGTTTCTGTAAAGTAATATCATAATCTAACGCCATGTCTTAATGATTATAATCTCACTCCTTAAATCAAAAAGAACTTATGTCTAGGTAACAACTCAAACATAATGTTTGCGCAAACATTTTGACCGGGGCTGTTTGATGTTTGCGCAAACATTTTGACCGGGGCTGTTTGATGTTTGCGCAAACATTTTGACCGGGGCTGTTTGATGTTTGCGCAAACATTTTGACCGGGGCTGTTTGATGTTTGCGCAAACATTTTGACCGGGGCTGTTTGATGTTTGCGCAAACATTTTGACCGGGGCTGTTTGATGTTTGCGCAAACATCAAACAGCCCCATACACAGATAAATAATTGCGAAAAAATTTGACCAAGGGGGCCTTTAGATTAGATTTTCTTATACTTACAAGGAAATAGAATGAAAAAATTGAGAATTCTTGGGTATACCTATTTAAGTATTTTTATATTTAGAAATACTTGTAATTGAGCCTTAAGCCTTTTTATAGAAGTATTATAACCTGGTGATAACCTAATAGATTGTATAGATATACATGCATGCCTTTTGTAACTAGTATTAATTGTGTTAAAATACAAAAATGTGTTTTGTGTTGATTCTTTTGTCTTAAAATAAGTTTTATTTGTTTAGACATTAACACATATCGCAGTCGGTCTCGAACATTTGAAATAACTCGCTAGTGAGAATTTTTTTAAGTATAATTTCGCTCTAGTTTCACGTCAAAATTTCTCAAGTTAATTGCAATGATTAACCGAAATGAAGTTTAATTGGTAATGTCAACGATAATTGGAGAAGACCCAAACAAAATGTTGATATTATGTTACTGCTTGTCTGATCTTAATGGATCAGGCAAAATGATACAACGTAGAAAAACTTGCGTTATTCCTCAATCTCATAGGGAAAGAGACACTAGATATTTATAATACTTTTATTATTATAAAGTTTTATTAACTTTAAAATACGCTGCCAAATAGAGTGGTACATCGCTTCCTTACGTCTATTTCGTCAAATTTAATGATTTTATGCTTCTTAATTATTTATTGCTTAATGATTTTATATACTTTAAAAACGTATTATTATCCAATTTATTTAATTTTGCTCCCGTTTTTTAAATCTGTCAAAATTGTTATGATTTTTACATGTATTAAAGTACCTATCAATTTAACAAAATTTAAAGAGCGCAGAAATTAATCTGGGGCTATCTGCCGTCCACTTTCAACAACCCTCCAAATTTCATAAAAATCAGATGAGTACTTTTGAAAATATAGGTGTAAATAAATGTATGTTTGTGCGCATGTTCAAGAGAAACAAATGAGCGTAGAAGAGTAAAACCTATATGGTACCAACAATGGGCTAATTATGACCTACCATCCAAATTTCAATAAAATCGGACGAGTAGTTTTTAAGATATGTTGGTTTGCAAAAACTGAGCGACAGACCAACAGAGAGACTCGGAACCAAAAATGTTCCCCGATGACTGAAACGGATTTCTGTCTTGGAATTTTTGAAATCGGAGACCTAAAAATTTTTAGTTCTTCGGAACGATCACATAGCTTTCGTTACCTTCGGTAAGTTTGAAAGAAAATTCTCGTATATATTGCTTCCAATTTCATTTAATAAGTTTCAACTTTATGAGCCCATTTGTTTCTTTTCCACATGCGCACAACCATACATTTATTTACAACTATAGCTTCATAAGTACTTATCTGATTTGTATGATACTTTTATAGATTATCGAAAGTAACCCGCAGATAGCCTCAGATTACTTTGAACCGTCTGCGCTCTTTAACTTGTGCTAAATTGATACTTTAAGTTATGTTAAAATCTAAACAATTTTGACAGATTAAAAAAACAGGGACAACAATTAAATAAATTAGACAATAATGGCTTGTAAACGCATAAAATCAATAAAGTACGTGATAGGATGCGAGGAAGCTATGTGCCACACCAATTGGTAGTCCATTTTGTGAATCCACATTTCTTAAAAATTGCTCGTTCGATTTAATGAAATTTGTATGTTAGGTCATTATTAGACCATTGTTGGTCCCATATAAGTTTCAACCTACTACGCCCATTTGTTTCTCTTCCACATGCTCACAAACATACATTTATTTACACCTATATCTTCAAAAGTTCTCATGTGTTTTTTTAAGAAATTTGGATGGTACGTCAAAAGTAGTCCGCATATAGCCCCAGATTAATTTCAATCTCTGCGATCTTTCAATTTTGCTAAATTGATACTTTATTTCTAGTAAAAAAATTAAACAATTAAATAAATTTGACAATTATGGCTTGTAAAAGCATAAAATCAATAAAGTAAGTGCTAGGATGCGAGGAAGCTATGAGCCACACTAATTTGCAGTCAATTTTTTTTATTTAACTAAATGTATAAGAGTATACTTATAAATTTAAAATATCAGCAGTACCTAAAAAAATATTTCAAATTCCGATTGATTTATTAACAGCCATCAATTGCATATACATATTCATAATTATAAGAGTGTGGGTGAATCCACAAATTATTACTAATTTAACATATTAGATAACAATTGTGTTTTACCTGAACGCCGTTGACGAACCACGTAATGTCAGGCGTTGGCCTGGCAGCTCCTGAAGTACAGTTAACTTGAAGTGTTTCACCTACAGTATACGTGTTCTTCCAGAACCTGATCTGGGGATCTGCCATCTGAATCTCTGAAACAAAAAAAAATAAAAATAAAAATAAATCTATATATATATATATATATATATATATATATATATATATATATATATATATATATATATATATATATATATATATATATATATATATATATATATATATATATATATATATATATATATATATATATATATATATATATAAATATATATGTGTGTGTGTATGTATATATTTTTTTTTTACAAGATTTGGCGAAACAAAAAATTGGTTTCGTTATAAAATCTGTCATATATAGAACAATTAAAGTTGTTAATGATTATCCAATTATCTTAAAATTGATTCGATCAATTTATTATTTTAACACCACAATAGCCAATGTTCTATACTGACCGATTAGACAACTTCAGTTAATCATGAGAGAAACTGGTCATTTAAAAGTTAACACATCCATCTATACATAATCGTATATACTATTTTAAATTTATTCGAGTCAAAACCATGCAAACCCCAATGATAATGTTAACTGTTAACATTGTTGGTTAACATTATCATTGGTTTAACATGGTTTCGACTTTCGAATTATTTTAACTAAATTTATGTCTTTATTATTTTACCTTTTTAACTCATTTTTAAAGCTTAGATTAAGAACATTTATGGTGATTTTTTGTTTATTTTCGCTCAATATGATCTTTGTGGGATTAAAATTCAAACTTGACAAGAAAATTGTTGTTTATCATACCTTAAAATTAACAGGGGCATTTTCGCTTGTAATAAATAACCTTCAAACCGCGATTCGCAGTGAATTTTTATTTCTATTAAGGGAAAAAATTAAGTATAAAATCTAGTCCTAAGTCTATTAAAACTATTTAGACATTTTATTTAATGGCTTGGTCTATACAATAAATAAAACAGATTAGCGCATCAATACATAGCCACTGATACTTAGCAGGAGCCCCCCGTAGAGCTCGGGGTAAAGGTATTAACAATTCTGTAGTCATAAGTAAAAATGCGTTATGTTAGAAAAGTCAATATTTTTATTCACTTTTTGAAATCAGCAAAAATTTATCTCCTGAATGGTATAATAAAGGAGGTAATTCTAGCCTGTTTTGTTAATGAAATATCGAGCTTAATACAAAAGGGTTAAGTTAGTAAGAAGTATGTAGAGCCAAGTATGAATTGTTTAAGTAAATTTAACGCCTTTGTACATTCTCTGATGAGATATCTGATTTTAGTATAAAGAGCATACGTTTTTGGGAGCTATTGTAATATAATCAAACTAGGGTGGTTAGTTATTAAAATATACTTAATATAGAATTGAAATAATAGTTATTCTAGCTTATTGATACTGATAATACACTTTTAATGAACAATATACAAATTATTATAAACCATCTAAAATTTTACGAATTTTGGTCCAAAGGAGATAAGTCAGGGTTTTTTTCCAAACTTTTGATAATAAGTAGCTTTGTGATGAAGGAATAATGATCTAAGCTTGTGGATCCTACACAGTATATTTGAAGAAGATGATGATTGCATTATATAATCTGTAAGTATTCACAATTGTTTTAGAGAATTCTTCAAAGTTTGTTTTTGCTCTCCTGAAAAGTTGCATTTTTGGACTTAACGCCTTTTTGGTTTTGACTACAGAATTGTTTGTTATTTGGTTACTTTACTATGAGGGACGAGGGAACAGCATAGTTATTAAATCAAACAAAACTTTCCAGGTCACAACTTTTGTATTTTGTTTTCCAGTTATCAACTTCCAAGGATATCAAATTAGCAAACTAGACTACATATAATTAATTCACTGTAGAAGAAATAGTTATTTTTCGGACCAACTCATCAAAGAGTTTTCTATACCTCCTCTTCTCTCGTTATATCCCTAAAACCTGCTGATGTAAGCAGAATATAAGCAAGCTTGCATAAACAGGCTTGCTGACTGCAGCAGGATGGCAGATATATTATGTACTAGGGAGCTTTAGGCTCCTTGCTCGCTCTTGTTATAATTTTTCAGTGTTTGTTATCTACGTATCACTGTATTTCTGTATTTAATGTCTTATAGAAAAAAATAAAGTTTTTAAAAACTCAGTCTTCCGAAGTTTCATTTAACTTCTCCCATCGACCAAATTTACCTTGCAAATATCCCTTATTAGTAAATGGATATCGACTACTGAACAAGAATTTTTAAATTTCACCTTTCCAGGAGGAGAATAGTTTTTTCCACCGTAATATGGTTCTAGAGATCTCTTCATGAAAAATTTTGCATATAAATGGCTGCCATCTTTAATCAAAATGGCATATCGTAAAAAGGGCTAAGATGAAACTACCTACATTTCTACAGTTATTTTTTATTCTAAGACTATTTACATCACTGCTCCACCTAAACCCTATCAGTCATGTTTATTTATCTTGTTTATCACAACACACAGTAAGTATTTTAAAAGTCAGACCTACGGGTTATTTTTTTAGAAGGAAGTCGTAAATCAGAATGTATTCTTTTTTTCTTCTTTCTCCAGTTGAATATCGTTTTTCTCCTGTTTTTACTTAAAGTTAAAGTTTTAAAAGAATGAAGTAACCTGACCTAAACAGAATTATAGCTTATGATAAATGAATGTTGCGTTTGAACAATTTTTTTTTATCCTTTCTATATGTCGTCTACTGCAAAAAAAACATATATATTTATTTCTTTTACCCCCCTCCCCCCCCCCCGGTTTTATTACTTGTGGAAAAAGAGTAATAGTTTTAACGTGCTGGACATTTTTCCTCTTATAATAAATAGCTAGGAGTGGAATGGAAGTAGAGACCCGTGGAGAAGTAAGAGACCCATAGTGTTGTGGAAGGAGACCCAAGAAAACCCTTAACAAATAGAATAAAACTGCTGTCCCCCTTTCTGCAGGCCTCTCCATACCAGCAAAGGAAAGCTTGCCTTTGTCATATCTAGGCTGAGTTTTCTTATCAAGGAAATAAACTCTTTCCCTGTCTATTATGACGCATGGTTGCCATCTAAATCTTATTTTAATTTCTTATATTTTCCCTTATTTGTTTTCTTGTCTCTCTCAATCATTAAATCATTTTAATTTGTTCTCTTTTCATATTGTCGTCAAGACAGAGAAAAAAATATAATTGAAAATGAAATGTACTACTTTATTTATCATATTATTATTATTATTATGATTTTTTTTGGTGGGGTGAAAATTTTTTAAGATGGCAATTGGATTGTAGATGACAGGTCTCTTGGGATTTTGTAAAGGAGAGAAGAAGAAAGTTTTGTTAGTCCCAATTTTATCTAAACATAAAAATTGATAAAAAAAATAATGCGTAGGTTTTAACCATATATAGTGCCCAAAACTATCTGAACAGCCCTCTTTCGACATAAAAAGTGTGGACCATAAGGAGTAATGGCTTGCCTGGTTAAAAGAACATAAAGAGAGAAGCCATATCAACAAAAAATCCAAAGACAAATTAAGATGTAATGCAAGGAAAATCAAAGTTAGCTGCCAGAGATGACACATTAAAATGATTTTGGTTCTTAACTATCTTCAGCACTAGATAAGAGGATTGCAGCCTAAGGGTACGAACTCAGTGGAGCCTTGCTGGTCGCATACTCGCATACTCGCTTACAAGCCGGAAAAATTGACCTGTGCTTCTTTATGGGGACGAACACAGTGGAGCCTGGCAGGTTACCTGGTTGGGTGCAGTAAGCATAGCAGCAAGCTTGAACAATTCCTACCTCGATTTTTACATAGCTCCATGTAGTAGATTGGCCTCGAGTGCGGGCGCTGAGCCTTAAAACAAGCTGCAATGTGTGTATGGCCCGCTCAACATGCTAGGTAACATGCGACCTGCCCTGCTACCAACCAGGCTCCACAGGACGTGTAGGAAAAGTGTTAAAGCGCCCGCATTCAAGGTCAATCTACTTCCTATAGAGCTATATAACAATCGAGGTAGGAATTGTTCAAGCTTGCTGCTATGCTTACTGCATCCAACCAGGTAACCTGCCAGGCTCCACTGTGTTCATGCCCGTAAAGAAGCATGGGTCAATTTTTCCAGCCTGTAAGCGAGTATGCGAGTAAGCGACCAGCTAGGCTCCACTGTGTTTCTACCAAGTAACCAGCTAGGTAACATGCGACCTGCCCTGCTACCAACCAGGCGCCACTGTGTAGGTACCCTAAGGGTACGAACACGGTGGAGCCTAGCTGGTCGCTTACTCGCTTACAGGCCTGAACCTTAAAACAAGCTGCAATGAGTGTGTGGCCCGCTACATGCTTGATAACCAGCTAGGTAACATGTGACCTGCCCTGCTACCAACCAGGCTCCACTGTGTACGGAGAGTAGAAAAAGTGATAAAGCGCCCACATTCAAGGCCAATCTACTTCCCATAGAGTTCTGTAACAATCGAGGTAGGAATTCTTCAAGCTTCCTGCTATACTTACTGCACCCAACCATGTAGTAACCTGCCAGGCTCCACTGTGTTCATGCCCGTAAAGAAGCACGGGTCAATTTTATAAGCGGGTCAATTGAATAAGCGAGAATGCGAGTAAGCGACCAGCTAGGCTCCACTGTGTTTCTACCAAGTAACCAGCTAGGTAACATGCGATCTGCCCTGCTACCAACCAGGCTCCACTGTGTTCGTACCCTTCAGGAGGCTGGGTTGTAAACATCGTGGAAGAAACTATATAAGCCTATAAGCTTAAGTCGTGCTTACAATCAGCTTGACAGGAAGTTACGACTCTCTGGTTGTCTGCATGGGATGGAAAACGTGCTTAATGCAACACTGCATGACAGCGCTTCAGCTGTAGTTAAACAACAAAATTCAACAGGAAGTGACCACTATGGTTTCAAGAACCTTATTACTTGTCTAGAGTATCCTTAGCCGGACAAAACAAAGTAGTAGGGACATCGAAAATTCAACATCGATGATTTCGATACATCGAAATCGATGTCCAATCCCAGCGTAGCAGTCAAAGGATAGTAGCGCGTGTGGACTCTGCAACGATTAAGTTTTTCTGGAAGACGAACATGGGGCTCTTAATTATAACTGCACGATATTCCAGGTGTCCTTGGTACTAAGGGCAAGAATTCACCAGGTAATAAAAAAGCTCACTAAATGTTTGAGGCAAGGCCAAGAGTTAGAATTAGCAACTGTGGTGTCACAGGAGAGGGAATCTAACCCTTTCCCAACATGAGGAATGTTTTTTAAGGAATGTTTCTTTAGAGACATCTACTAAAGATGTAATCAAGATAAGCTACAAGCATAATTAAATTTAACTTAGACCAAAGTCATTTAAGCTGTTTCCTTAAAGTTTATTGTATTTAATTAGAATTCCATAAGAAATGAACTAAACATTCCAAGCTTGGATAATGTTGTTTTCTTCAACTCTTGTCCAACCGATATTAAAGTGTCGTACACAGTAAATAAAAAAAAATTGCACAATAGCTTTTTATATTAATGAAACAAATTTTAAACATTATTGCAATAAGTCATAGTCATAGTAAGTCATAATTCATAGTAGGTATATAAAGAGATAGTATTGTTATAGCGCGAAAATTAGATTTTGTTTATTTACACGATGATTGGAAAAAAGTTTAAAAAATAGTCTGCCAATCAGTGTGGCACAGCTTCCTCGCATCCTATCGCGTATACTCCTACATGTAACGTTTTTACAATGCATTATTGTCTAATTTAGAGATTTGGTCGGAAATTGGCCCTAACCGACTGGTAAAATCCAAAAAATGTTTTAAAAAATATGTTTACCCCTCTTAAAAAATTAAAGATGGTGGACGCAACTTTAATATTTTTTTTAGAGGCTTATTGCGACTAAACGGTAAGTCGTATCGAAAAGCAGATTGGATCAGCGGTAACTGATTTTAAAAGATCTACTACTTAAGACATTTGGCATTATGTCGTATCATCGGTTCTGCCATAAATAAAGCTACATTTGTTTTTTTTTGTTTTTTTGAGACTTTGAGGTAAACTAATGCTCTTTAAATCGAGTATTTATTATTTTATTAATTTTTCCTAGAATTGAAATTATTAAATATGTACTGGTACAACTACCTTATTGAGAAACTGGTAATTACATTAATTCACCAATGGCTTATGATTGTTCTATGACTTCCCAGTCTGACTGGTTTTGACTCAATGAATACTCTCGACACTACAATATGGAGAGTATTATATTCTTAGTAATGAAATTAATGATGTATATGATAAAATTCTGATTCTATTCCTAGAAGGCTTTGGAAACGAAACTATTTAGGCATTTCATTTAATTGCTAGTCCTACATGCCTCTAATACCTAGTTCAACATAGCCACTAATACCTAGGATGAGGCCCGCGCGGAGCGGATTGAAGGCTAGTTCTATATAATTTTGTTTATTTATACAATTCTGAAACAAGAAAACATACTGTATTTAAAAATAACGCCTAATAATAACTGGCCTTCTTTTCCAGTGTCCTATTTTTAAAATAGTTTTTGCCGGCAGTGACAGGTTAAAGTAGGTTAAGTTCTCGGAAAATATAGGAAGCGTTCTTTAAATAAAACAAAATAAGAATGAGGAATAATTATTGTGCCCGAGAGGATACTCTCTTCCTTATATATTTAGAAGAAACGGGTATTGTTTAAAATCTCTATTAGTTCTTTATTATAGGTACATCTAAAAGCATATAAACTTTTAAAGCTTTAATTATTTATAAAAAATCAAAAATATTAAACGGATCACCATTTTAAAAAGGACAATGGTCCAAACTGTATACTATGGACTCCTCCTTAAAATTCTTAGATCTTTCTATAACTGACTAATACTCGTGCCAATAGTTTTCATCCCCAAACTCACAAACTTTCCACTTTTCATAACCTTAAACATCGTCTGACCATCGAACCCCTTTATAATTATAACATCGAAGTAAATACAATAAAATGCGCATAGCTACAAATGTTAATGTTTACTAGTCTAAACTTATAGATAACCTTAATAAGAAAACGCAAAAGATAAGAAATGTAAGATAGCATTTATAATAGACCTCCTAAGGAACCAGACGATAGAAAATGGGTCTCAATACCCTACACAGGAAATAGTTGATAAGAAGCAGCCAAAATATTACATTTTTTTTTTAGAATTTCTTATAAATCACCTAGTAATTATTAGATACAATAATTAACATAATAATGAACCCCTCTCTAGGAACGGTACATATAAATTAAATTGGGCAGCTTGAAAGTGTATCTACACCAGACAGACCGGATGAAAATTCAGTTCTAGGATATTCAAAGAACATGTCCAAGAATGGACTAGAAACCTACGTTTTCCTTGAAGTAATTCTATTAAATTCCATTTTACAGCCCACGCCCACCTGTTTCATACCAATCATGCTATCTTATGCATGATCAATATGCCGTTTTAAATTTTTCTTTCAATGAAGTTTGCATGTAATAATTCATGCAATGTTTTAAATTTATTTTTTTATTATTGATTTTGTTGGTTTATTTTTTTAAAAACAAAAATTTAACAAGAAACAATTCTAATATTTCCATTTCCAAAGATGACAAAGGTGACGCAGTAGCACTTAAATTACCATTATTTTGGAAAAATAGCTTAGCGGTTTGGTTTATCACCAAAGAGTCTCAAATTAACATTCGAAATATAACAAATGAGGGAACCACATGTGATTACGCTGTTGCGGCTTTACCTCAAGAAGTAGCCATATCTGTTTTTGACACTTTATAAACCCCTTCTGATACCCCGTATACATCCTTAAAAAAAGCACTCGTTGAGCAAAATTCTCTTAGAGAAGTACAGAAGAAGAATTATTTTCGGGTCAAGATGTGGGTGATAAAAAACCCTCTGATATTTATCGTTCACTTAAACTCTTAGTTGAAACTACAAACACTGGTTGACGACATTAATATTGAACCTTTGGGCCCTTAAGTTACCTGTTGTCGTCCAAGGTACTATCAAACCCAATGGAAACAAAGATCTTTCCAAAATACTAACCTATGGCTGACAACATTTTCGAAGTATGTCGTGAAAATCAACAACCTTTAACATCTTCGGTTTCTTCTAATCGAACGGCGGATATAACTGTTTAAGATTTAGCATCAACGAATCAAAAGTTAACTAACAAAATTTCCAAGATCAAGCTTATATTATATAATTTCCGGGGTCGTACACAATTGCTATCAAGATCCAACTCAAGACGCCGTGGAATGTCATACACCACCAACAACAATACTTGCTGGTATCATAGGTAATTTGGAGACAACGCTTCTAAATGTACTTGTTCTTGTACTTATAAGCTTAAGCAGCTATTTTTAATTGATACCGGAGCGGATGTTTCTGTTATACCTTTTTCCCTGACAAAACTATACCGCAAAGAACCTTTATATACACTCTCTGCTAGTAACGGTTTCAATACATCATTTACAGTTCAAAATTACTTCCAGATCTAGGCCTGCGCAAATCGTTTAACCATTCATTTCATAAGGCAAACGTCTACAAAAACCTATTTTAGGGACAGTTTTTCTTAAAAAATTCGGGCTTCTAGTAAATAATAAACATCGAACTCTTATTGACCAGTACAACATAGAATCATCACTACCAGGATCTAGGGCAAGACGTTTTGATCTACTACGATTAAAAATTGGCAAAAAAGAATTTAACTATGTGTTAAATGGGAATTTGCAGACCATCATAATATCCTTGTTCACCACCTCTACACATGGTACCCAAGAAGTAAAATTCGAGTGATTGGCAGTCATGTGGAGATTATAGGCAACTCAACGTTGTTACCGTTGCTGATAGGTACCCTATACCACATGTGCAGGACTTCTCCCATAATCTGGCTGGCTGTACATTTTATTCAAATATCGATGTAGTAAAGACATACCACAATATTCCAGTACCTCCAGAAGACGTATATAAAACAGCTGTTATTACACCTTTTGGCTTATTTGAGTTTACACGACTTCCATTTGGCCCACGTGGCGCAGCACAATCTTTCCAGCGTTTTATGTATCAGGTTTTAAGAGGCTTATATTTTATACTAGCTTTCACCCCGCGCTCCGCGCGGGGCTCATGCTAGGTATTAGTGGCTGTTTCCTAAAATCATGTAGGCCTAGCAAATAAATTAAATTCCTAAATAGTTTTATTTCCAAAGCCTTTTAGGGATAAAATCAGGACTATATTACACATCATTAATTCCATTGCTAAGAATATAATACTCTTCAAATCATAGTATGGAGTCTATCTATTATACATATTTAAAAAATAGCCAATAGAAACTAAGTAGTATAGTATTAACTAACAATGCTAAAAAAAGGTATAACAAATAAGAAAATAAACGTAGACAAAACCAATTAGACTGGGAAGTGATTGAACAATCATCAACCATGATAGTGCATTAATTTAATTACCAGTATCTTCTCTCAATACGACAGTTGCACCAGTAAATATTTAATAACTCTAATAATGAAATAGTAAATACTCGATTTATCGAGCAATAGTGTTAGGTTTAAGCACCCAAAGCAGAAATTAAATCGGTCAACAATTGTGGACGCCGTAAGAGCTCTAAGTCTTTTTTTTTTAACAAAAAATAAAATTTAGCTCTATTTAAGGTAGAACCGATGAAGGTACGACAAAAAGTCATAGGACCAATGTTGTGGACCTTTAAAATCAGTTACCGCTGGCGCAATCAGCTTGTCGATACGACTTACCGTTTAGCCACAATAAGCCTCCAAAAAACTTTAAAGTGCGTCCGCCATCTTTATTTTTTTAAGGGGGTAAAAATATATTATTTTAACTTTTCGGATTTTTCCTGGGCCAATTTCCGACCAAACACAAAAAACCTATCTCTCTAAGTGAGTCTCTAAGTGGTCTAGAAGTACCCAAACACTTTGATTAGCGAGTCTGTGGGGTTTGGTTACGGTGGGTCAACGCAATTTTTTTAGGTTATGTTTTATATACTTGTTAATAACTTTGGTTCTACTCAATATATTTAGATAAAAACCAAGCCTACAAATTGCGCAACATGTTTGCGCTCACCTCTGAGAAAAAATTAATCGATTTCATTTAGCCAGTTTTGCGCCTATAAAGTCTGACCGGGGCGACAGACACACATACACACATACATACACGAAAAAAGTTAAGGCCGGATTCGGTTTTTGGAATGTATAAAATGAAAAAGTATATAAAAAAATTTAAATTCTGACCATTGTACAGACAAAACTTTAATTTTACATATATAGATTTGTATACTTGGATGACGTCTTAATATTTAGTGAGTCAGCAGAAGAGCATGAGCGCCATCTCCATTTGGCATTTTAGCGTCTCAATGAATGTGGGTATTGCATCAAAATGTATTTTCTGAACCCCTAAAATTAGTGTCCTCAGCTATAATATTACACCTAAAAGGAAATGACCTTCCATGGAAAGGATATCGGCTTTATTAGATTTCTGAGAACCAACTTCTATTCGGAAAATACAGCGTTTCGTAGGTATGCTAAACTATTATCACAGATTTCTATTTACATAGTCAGCTAAAATCATCCTTATCACACATCTCTCTTACCATCACTTCTACTCCCTCAAATCACATCCGATTATCCTTGTAACATCCCCCCCCCCTTCCCACTACCAAAACACACTCAATTTCCGAACCTAGTACGATTCAGTCCAGTTCTATTGTTCCTATTTCCTACCTAAAACGATTCTGCCTAGCTCTAACCTTCTAGTTCCGGACCTATTAACTACAATCCACCTCCACCCCTCGTAGTGTTTATTCTTGTAACAGATACTATTTTACATTTTTTTTTATATTCAATGTTTGCTTATTAGTGTTCGTCAATTAACATCTGTTACAAATATGTCAAAAGAAAAAAACATGTACATTATTGACTGAGCGGAGCAAGGTTTATGTTTTAGCTTTTCATCTCTTATAGACTAAACCGTTTGGTATCCGTCTGAGTATGTTTGTTATGCAGTCATGACCAAACACATGGTTAGATTTTCTTCAAAATTGACATTGATGTTTCTTTAAGTCATAAAAATTAACTTATACAAAAATTTATTTTTTAGTTTTTTTTTTTTAAATTTGGGATGGATTTTCCTTGAAGTCTTTAAAGCGAAGTATATATTGTTTTTGTTTTTTTTTTGTTTTCTTTTTGTTTTCTTTTTTTAAATCAAACTTTTTATTAATTTTTG
This sequence comes from Gerris lacustris, assembly GCA_951217055.1. NCBI lineage: Eukaryota > Metazoa > Arthropoda > Insecta > Hemiptera > Gerridae > Gerris > Gerris lacustris. The sequence continues at coordinate 47,258,585 of OX578276.1, forward strand.
TGTCTTCTTTTTTCTTGAAATTTGAGATGGATGTTCCTTCCAGTCATTAAAATCGTCACCAAAAACCTAACCTTGAAGAAAGGGCCAAGTTCCAGACACCTCCCAAAAAAAGCCAGCCTAGTAGTGATATCTACATTGGCCCAGTCTGCTCTTTCTTTAGTCCATAACCTGACTTCACTCTTACTTTCATGATCAACACTGCAATATTATTTTTATTGCTTAAGGCTAGCCGCACACTGGGGGTAAAACAGTCTGCAGACAGCCAGCAGACTGTTTCTGCCCTCAGTGTGTGCCTAGCCTAACACTGGGCCAAATTCTCAACGATGCAAAAACAGACTTTGCCACTGAGGTTTATTTAAAATTATATATTATCTATATATACCCTTGTGTAAGGAATATCTTTTACAATTTCGTCTAGTATGTCCTGACATTCTCCAGGACTAGATGCTACACCTTCAGGCAATCTTTTATAACGATATAACCCACTGTCGGTAATTATCGTGAAAGCATCTTTGGATTCATCGTCTACCTCGAACTGCATAATAGCATGTTTAAGGTCGATTTGTGACCATCTTTTTCCTACTTGTAAAATTTGAAACACTTGTTCCTTTAATGGTATTGGATGACGTTTAATAATCAAATTAGGATTTACGGTTAACTTAAAGTTTCCACATAAACGTACTTCTCTACCGTTTGGTTTTAAAACGGATTACAGGCATCGCCCACTTACTTATTTTCACCGGTTCTAAACTGCCGCTTTTAAAAAGGCGATTAAGTTCATCTCTCACTTTTTCTTTCAAAGCGAACGGTACATGATAAGGTTTTATTTGAACGGGCTTTACATTTTCTTTAAACGTTAAATAAATTTTTCTACCTTTATAAGTGCCGGGTTGATTGGAAAATAATAAAGGAAATTTATTTTTTGCTTGGGCTAAAAATGTTTCATGCTTTTGTTCGGTAAAATAATTTACTGTTGAAAAAGTAATAGGCCACATATTGAAAGATTTTAACCACTGTCGACCTAACAAATTCGGACCTTTGCCTTCCATAACGTAACATGATTTTTCTCTAACTTCATTATTCAACTTTACACTTAAATTTTGTAACATACCTACAGGAACAATTTAACTTTTTTGTACGAAAATAACGAAACATCAGGTTTTATTAAATTTACTTTAGAAAAATATTTTAATCTAATTTCTTCTGAAATAATAGAAACATTATGAGCCTGTATCGATTTCCATTTTTAACAAAATATCGTGTACTTTAACATCAAAATATGCTGGTTCAGCTTTAATATTATAAATATTTAAGTTACCTGTTAGATTTTCATCTAAATTATTAACAGAAATTAGAAAGAAATCAGTAGAATGGCTGCTGGATGTGCTAGCTGAGTCCTCCTCTGGTATAGGACTATGCGTGTACAGATTTACCCTCTTGGAGTCCTGTGATGGTCTTGCAATGCTGCTTTTTCTTCGACAAGCCGTATCCAGATGTCCCTTCGTTTTGCAAATTTTGCAAGTTTTCCAGCGATGAAAGCAGTTCTGTGCAAGGTGATTTTTTTTTTATTGCAGCAAAAACAACGAACTTCCTGAGTTGTCGGTCTACATCCAACATTTTTATTTAAATGTTTCGAATTTTTATTATCCGCTGAACGATGATTTTCTTTGGTTTTCTTATCGAGTACCCGGGAACTAAATTTGTAAATATCGGCTTTTTCTTTATCCGTTTCTGTTGAATCCGGATTTACTGGTTTGAATCGCATTTCTTACAGCTGTCTCTCGTGCAGTGGCAATACTTAAAGCTTTATCATAAGTCAGAGTATCCTGGCGAAATAACTCCACTCTAGTGTCGTGGTCTCGGAGTCCACATACTAGTTGATCTCTTAATGCGGACGTTACATCGGTAAAATTACAGTTAAGTGTTAACTTTTTTAAGCGTGCTACAAAATCTAAAACAGATTCAGTTTGGCTCTGTTTAGCTTTATGAAAAGTACATCTTTCCATAGCTTCCGACGGTTTTGGATTTAAATGAGCTGCAATTATTGTTACTAATTCTTCGTATTTAATTTCCTTTAACTTACGTGGAGCACAGATGTCTCTAACAAACTTATACGTATCAGCACTAATACGAGTTAATAATTCAGCCGCTTTTTTATTCTCATCAATGTCCTGGGTTATATAAAATAATTCTAATCGCTCTACAAATATTTCCCAGTCGTCTTTATTTAAATGAAATTCAATGCAAACTTTATCTCCTGACATTTTCCGTTTTATTAATTTAACAGTGTTTACCTTATTTTCATCAGAATCAGGGGTCTCTGGTTCACTGAGTGCCGTTGTCTTATCTTCCATCTTGTCTTTTGTGCTCAGTCTAAGCTGCTCAATTGTTTTTATCTTGGGGATTGCTCCAGGCAAAATTTACTAGCAACTTTCGTAACTGCTCTACCGACCTGCTATCATCTACTTCAATACCTAATGATGGTAAAATATTTAACAAGTCTTCTTTTAGAAGTGTATATATCCAAGAAACCTTTACAGATTTTATAGGATCCATATAACGAAATACTTATAAAATAAATTTGTCACTTTTTCTTAAAAAAAAACTATCACTTTTAAAAACAATTATTATATCGAATACAAAAAAATGTTAATTTATCGATTACTGTATAAAAATAATTTTATCCTCGTCGCCATTTATGAGGTGTATTTAGGAAGGAAAACATTGTGAACAGGTCGAGTAGTAATGAACAACTGAACTATATTTATTTAGAAAGATAACATCGAGAAGCTGGGGGGAAAGGCTCAAAGGTTATTACAGCCACAATGCAGGTAATGTAATTTGATAATTTGATAGAATGCATTTTTGGAAGGGGTCTCTCCTTCCCGTCATCTACATAACTCCTACGTGAGTACATATGATACTGATGTTTTATGTGTACTATCTGGAAATTAATAATAATTTTGATGATGAGTGAGTGAGTCAATCAATAACTAAAATGCAAACTTTGAAATACTTTTCTTTTGAAAAATTTAAATATTAAGGAATCAATTTTTTTAAAGCGTCCTAAGCTACTTTATCTAATATAATATGTTTCAAATTTCAAAAACCCATTTTAAGAGGAAGCAGAGATATGAGGGTGAGAAAAACCGGGTGAATTAGTTTAAGTGAAGATACACTGCATGCTTGCCGGAACTTGGCCGTACGCTCAGATTAATATAATTATAAAAATAAAAAATATTTATTTATTGTAATTTGGGATGGATGTTCAAGTCATTAAATCGATATTTTTTTTTGGAAACGAGGTCTTCTACTCACAGAATTACCAGTTAAATAAGTTATTCACTAATTAAGTGCAGTAAATATGATTTTAATGTAATTATCATAACTATTTAATCAATAGACAAATTCTGATAACCTGATATATATATATATATATATATATATATATATATATATATATATATATATATATATATATATATATATATATATATTTTAACAATCCTTAATTTGTCAGTTATATATAAATAACTTTGTACATTTATTATATTGAGGAATAAAAAAAAATAGTATTTTTAATCAAACCAGAAGAAAACACACAGCTGTGGGAATTAATATAGATAATTTAAACCAGATTTACCCTAGTATATAAAAATAGAACAATCCTCTCTTTTGAAAGTTTTTTTTTAATATTCTTCCTTCCTATCTTATAATTAGAGTTATTTTCTTGGATGGATCCTCGTAGGGTCGTGCTGCAGTGAGCACTGACTGCTCCCTTTGAGCTGAACCACGTGCATTTCGATCAGCAGGCAAAAGAGGAAAGTTTTGGGATGGTATTCACGTGAGCTTGACAAGAGTTATTACTAAATTATTCCTAATCGTCCACTGACAATTCCAATATTGTTGTAAACAGACATTGAATTCAGCTCTAAAACTATATGTTTTATTTGTTTCGTCTTACTAGAACTAATTTACTTATTAATAAGAAAATAAATTCATACTTATTACTTGTGGGTAGGGTAGAGAAAAGATATTGACTATTTTTGAGTGGGGATAACTTACTAATCGACGCTGTGTTGTCAACCATAGCAATTAGTAACCATGAAACAATGATTGATTACAAATTTGAGTTATTCAATAGAGCATTTAAAAAAAGTATTGTGGCCTCTATATAGTTTATTTCACTGACTGTTCAATTCATTATCATCATAATCATCATTATGAAAACCAACATCTAAGTTTTTTTTTAGATCCGGGGGCTTACGCCCCTATAAATAGAACACGAAGGGGGTCCTTTAAACAAGCCCAGGAAGCCTCTTATTAATCCAATACTAGATTGATACAACCCTTCACTCTCGAATGAAGTGTTAAGGCTCGGCCAAACAGAAAGCTACGCTACGCGAGCTAGCTATGCTAGCTATGGTTGAAAATCTCCGTTCTATAATAATGAATAGAGGTGGCCACACAGGACGCGACGCTATGCTAGCTAGCTGCGCTACGTCAGCGACGCATCTTAGCTACGTTTTGGCATTTCCATTTGAACGGATTTTCTCGGCGACGTCCAAGCGACGGACTTGCGCGGACTGCTACTAGCCCTTCCATCTCTACCCTCTACGCGCCCTTCTCTGCTCGTTCCACATCTCCTTCTCCTACACGCATTTTAGCGATTTGACGTGTTTTATAGTAAGTAGTGTAAAAATGTCCCCTCTATATATTTTTATAAGGATAAAAAGAATACTTTTTCTTGAAAGTCAAAATTTGACCCAGTTTCCTCTTATGTTAATATTAATTAGAAAATTGTGCTTTTTTGGTACAGGGTACCAACATTATGAAAAAATTAATATTATAAATCTTCATTTCTGAACAAGCAGGAGTAAAAAAGGTGACTTTTTTAGATGACGAATATAAAGTTTACATACCCCAAACACAGCAAGGCGTTCTTCGGGTGATATAGTTGCTCTGTAGTTTAATCGATTTTTTTGTATATTACTGTGAACAAGGTTGAGAAGAAATTTGAAGTCACTTCTTGTCATCCTGAAGTATTTTCTGAACTTCTCATCATCTTTTTTAAGATCATCCATCAAGTGATGGAATTCCCCAAATTGATTCCTTTTAGTGTTCACTGCATGACCCACTTTCTTTTCTTTTTTTTTTCCTCACAAAAAGAAAATAAAAGCAATAGCTTCCAACTCAACATATCGAACGAGGCTAAGAAACATCGCTTAAAAACATAGCTTTCTGTGGGGTCGCTCTGCCTAAATATAGCTAGCGTAGCTCGCATAGCTAGCAGACGTAGCATAGCTAGCTCGCGTAGCGTAGCTTTCTGTGTGGCCGAGCCTTTAGTCGGTAAACCATGTCTTTACAACTCTGGGATTACCTTGGATACTTTTTTTTTTTTTTTTTATCAAGCCACCATGAGAGTGTCAACAATGATTTTCCAGGCCGAAACCTGTTGGCGCTTAATCTTTTGATCAGCTTCCCATTTGTTTAACAAGGTGGTGGTGACCCATCCAACAACTGACCACGCCCGATGCTGCTTAACTTCAATGATTGAAAGCCAACTGCCCTCGTACTCGAGCAACCGGAACCCCCTTAAATGTGGAGTTCAAGTTACAGCTAATGGATTTGCACTGGACTCTGTTGTTGGTTTTGCCGGTAAGTTAGTACAATTTTTCCGTCTTCTGGTTTACTTTGTATTCTCTCATCACTGCTGTACATTGTCCTCCCAGTCGCCTCTTCTCTTGAGGGTTAAAAACCAAGGAAGGTAAGAAGAACTTGTGGTCCCTTTTTCTACCTTCTTTTTCCGGTAGTTTTTTTCGCAAAGCGTAACCAATCCAACATAGTTTCAGGTGTGTATGTTGTCATTTATGTTTACTTGATCTGATCTCCTCATCAAGTCGTCATTGCCGCTTTGACTATGACAACATCGATGAACTTGGTTTTGTACAAAAATAGAAGACTCTGGGTTGTGGGTGCATGAAAAAATTGTCCTCAAGTGATCTAAGAATTAGAGAAGATCTTAGACATAGCCATAATCAAATTGTAAAGTATATATGCGCTTAATAATGGATGTGTCAATTCAAAGACAGAGTTCAACTCATAACATAAAACGCTTTTAAATAACCTGTAAAGCTAGTACATTTGAAATTTCGTAGATAAAACATTGAGCTAATATAATCATTAGTTTCTCTGCTCTTCCTTAAACATGAAGAAACTAAATAAGCACGCATATGAAACTAAAAGAACAAGCAACTACTTATCCGTAAGAAAAAACATACGTTTCAGTATGGGACACTTTTAGGAAAAGCTTTGAAACTTAACCACTTAAGTTCTAACTTTAACATTTATTACTGAAACATTTTCTTTGCAATACTTGCACTTAAAAAGAGTAATTAAATACGGTAAAAGGGTTGCGTACTTACGCATAACTGTTAGTTCGTGAGGGTCGGACGGCTTTGTGTATATGGGAGTGTTGGTCGAGACCTCGCAGGTGTAGTAGCCTGAAGCCTCGAAGTTCACTCCCTTTAACATCACCTGGTGATCGTCACTGTGACCCATCTAATAACAGACAAAAACCACACATTAGTTTTACTTCATATTTGATTGTTATTGCTTCCGAGCTTACCGAAGGTAACGGAAGCATTGTGTTCGCTTTTGAGAACGAAAAACTTTTATGCCTCCGATTTTAAAAATTCCAAGACCGAAATCCGTTTCAGACATCAGGGAACATTTTTGGTCTCGTGTCTGTCTGTCTGTCTGTCTGTCTGTCTGTCTGTCTGTCGGTCTGTGTGTCCGCGAATTTTGAAACGTGCGACGATAACTTGAGTAAATGTCGACCGATTTTGATGAAATTTGGTAGACATGTTCATTTTACCAATGCCCAGAACGAGTTCGTTGGACAACGTTATCCATACAAGCGTTCACGAGCAACTCTCGCGTAAACGTGAACTTAAAATTTAAAATTGGAATATTCGGTCGGGAAAAAAATCTAACTTCATCTTTTGAATGAGACAAACATTTTTTACAAATACATTTTTTTAGTGAAACCAACAGCGACACCACTAAGAAGTGTTAAAGATTGCTAAAACTATAATAGTTTTTACAAAATAAACAATATAACAATAAAGTAATATAACAATAATTGTTATTGTACATGATAGAATGCGAGGAAGCTATGTGCCACACTAATTGGCAGTCTATTTTTTCTTCTGAACTCACCGAAAGGTAGTAGAAGCAATATTAAAATTCTGGTGAAATTTTTTTTTTGTCTCCAAATTCAAATATTTTTTTTTTTTAGATACCCGGGAATATTTTTTGTCTCGTGTAGTCTGTATTGTTTTTACCCAAAAAATCCGAAACTAAGATTTCAACGGAATTGTCTGTTTTGAGTGTTTTTAAGACCATATGAGTGGCTTTAGCTAGATATCTGTCTGTGTGTGTCTAATCTGTCTGTCAGAGTCACGCATAACTCCTGACGGTGTTTTAGATGGTAATTTAAAACTAGGTACAAAAATCAGTCCTTACAAGTAGTTGTGCCACCCGGAAAATCAAATTTGTGACGTCATTGAATAATTTTGATAAGTCAGCCAAATTTTCAAAAATTCGTAATACATCACGAATTTTCCAAATGAGCTCAAATATAGTAATTATAGAAATATAAAGTATTTTATACAGTCAAGAGAAACAATACCGTAAATTAGAAATCAGATTCAAAAGACATTTTGAAAATATTGCAAAATTGCAAGTAACTCTGCAAACCTAAATATCAAAAAATAATTGTAACCAAATCAAAACTCCTGTCATAATAATAAAGATTGTTTTGATTGAAATATAACAGTAACAAATCTAACGCTCTTAGGAAAATAATACCACACGCCATATAACAATATAAATGAAAATAATAAAAATTTTGTATCTTAAATCTAGTAATAGTAGAAAGGTTAGATCCAGATTATCTAGTTATCTTGTTTACGTCCTTAAATATTAAATGCTATTAATGGCTTTACGAATAATTGCTGTTAAATTAAATAGAGATAATGAAGGACAACGTGAGCAATAGACTAAAAGACAAATTTAATTATATAGGTGGATTACGACTTTTTACCATTTTTATAATATGCAATTGACTACTTCGCATCACCAGTACGTAATACAATTATTCATTTATTCTCCTAATCTATAAATTATTATTTTATCTGTTGTAAATTAGTTTGAATCTAAATAACTTAGTGCAAAATGATGTTTCAGCCACGTGAATGCCTCAGAGTAAGGCGAAATATTGTTGATTGTTCGCCAAAGGCAATGTCAAAGTTTTCATAATTTCCCCTTAACGACCCCTACCATAAAAGTAAGCGAGACTATATTATTATACATCGTTTATTCGATTATTAAGAAAACAAAATACCCATCAGGAATGGCATTTCGGAGGGTAATTTAAATGCAAAAATACCTCTATTTTAATATTAGACACGAATATTAACCGTTTTTTAATCACACAATAAGGCTATTGTTGATTGAGCGTATAAGAATAAGAAAAACCTAAATATTATTTCTACGTCTCAAGAGCTATCGTGCAATAAAATTAAAAATAAATAATTAAAACGAACAAACTAGTTCATGTTCATAAATAGTGTTTTTAATAAATCGTTGTGCTTCTCACACAAAGAGGATTTTGTTGGTATTGTGAACATGAAATTAGTTAGCATAAGGGGGAGGGGAGGGGGGGGGGGGGGCTTTTTGACGATATGGCGTGGAAAATTATCCGCCATATTGGATTCTAATCAGATGAAATTTCTATTCTTATTTTTTCTATAGCCCAGCAGACGACACATTTTGCATATTTCTAGTAACAGCAGAAAATTAAAATATTTCCACGTGATACTAGAGCAAGGAGTTACCGGTTCGATCCCCCGGGGAGTCGCAATATACTTTTTTCTCACACGACCTATGGGGACAGCCTTCTATCAACACGACTACACTAATTTTACACGACTCACACTGTACATACCCTCTCACTCCTGATTCCACCTGGACCTGTAGATCAACAATAGAAAAGTAGACAACATTAAATACCTGGGAGTAATGACAGATTGATCCCACTGAAATTGTAAAACATATATTAAATGGGTGGTGAACCGAATAAGAAAAACTTTCTATGGCTTTGTCCAGATACGAGACTTCAATAACAAGGAGACTTTGAAAGTATTATACTATGCACTAGATGAGTCTATACTAAACTATTGTATTATGTCTTGGACTAGCGCAGCCGAGGCCAATATAGAACCGGTAACAATTGTCCAGAAAACAGTTGTTACCGTTATTATATTGTAAAGTTATTATTATTGTTATTATTTAACAGTTCTTAAAAAATCCTAAAACAAAAAAAACCTAGATATCCTTCGGGGTAAAGACGGAATATATTTATTTCCCCCTATTTACTTCCATGCTTACCGAAGGTTACGGAAGCCATTAGATCGTTCTGAAGAACGAAAAATGTTTTGTTTCTGATTTAAAAAATTCTCAAGACAGAAAATCGTTTTACACACCAGGGAACATTTTTGGTTTTGTGTCTGTCTGTCCCTCAATTACTGCGAACCAACATATCTTAAAAACGACGTGTCCGATTTTAATAAAATTTGTATGGTAGGCCATAATTAAGCCATTGTTAATTATTTTATATATTAAGCACGAAAACATAATATATAAAACTATTATGGTAGACAGATATAAATTTTAAAAACAAATCTACTAACAAAAAAGTAAATAAAAATAATTATGATTTTTCATTACTCCTTTTTCTTGTAAAATAAAAAGTACTTTTTGGTAGCTATATTAGTTCTACTTTGTTGTTTTTCTTTTAGCACTCTTTGTATAATGGAAGATTTAATGTAGATATTCATACAGGCATTTTTCTTTTGATACCTACCCATACAAGATTAAAAAATGTAAATTTTTCTATCTACTCTCCCTTTTTACACCTCTTATACCAAAGAAGGCAAAAGTAAGAGAGGTAGCTACAATTTTTCCTAAAGTTTTCTATTAAAATATCGTGAGATCCCGAGAAACTTCCCTTTTTCTAATTTTTCTCTACAGAATTCACCCAAGTTTTTAACGATCAACAAGTACATGAGATTTTCATTGAACTACGGATCACAAATTAATACTTTAAAAGGAGAATTGCAACGATATTAATAATATAAAACTAAATATAATTATATATATATATATATATATATATATATATATATATATATATATATATATATATATATATATATATATAATAATAATAATAAAACTAAATAATAACTTCTGTGTTGCTATTGTTATAAGTTTTAATTAGACTATCAAATTTATATTTAGAAAATTTTTTCCTAGATCAGCAAACCTGACCAGGATTAGTTGTTTATATTAACATAAGAATTACTCATCGAGCTTCATTTATAATAAAAAGATTACATTCATATATTTTATATAAAACATTAAATATATATTATCAATTATCTACTTTTATCTTTCTCTATTTCCAACTTCAATTTAGTTTATTGCAATCTCATACTTGGGAATAAATGTATTGATGTTTGGATAATCCTTATATGAGAATGGTATATTTAAGGATATTTTGAATTTCCGCGCATTTCCCGCCGTAGAGTATTTATAAGTCATTTATAATTTGTGTTGAGATATTTATCATGTGTTCAATAATATACATTGTTCCGTATAATCATATGTCTGTAACTATACTTTTTACTGTGCGTGACCATAGTGTATACCATGGTATAAACTGTGTTTTGCGCCGGTAACTAGTTTCAGTCTTGCTTTAAAATCTAAACGGTTCCTCACAGAAAAGAATCTTAAGATTCCACCATCCAAGACCAAGCTCCAGGGCCCTGAGCTGCTTGAAGACTGTCAGCTATCATCAACTCCTCTCCCAAGGTAAATGCGTCGGCTTTAAATATCATTAGTATATCGTTCTCATTATTATTTAACCAGCGTGTTTTGTCTTCCCGTCACTTGAGCCCTCTCAAACAGGAATTCGCCACTGTTCTTTACATTCATTTACAGTTCAAACTATATTTTATGTAATCATACCTTTAACTTTTCTATTATCACTTAAGTTTTAACTAATATGTTTTTATGACAAATCTGTCTATCATTATTAAATATTCGTTTTTGAAATGGTTTTATTTTTCTAATTACCCTTCCAACAACACAGTACTCATAAAAATACAAGAAATCATTCATCCTAATACTTATAATATTTTTATTATTAATTATAATTACGATAATTGGAACCACTCAATTATTACTCGAACTATTAATTTAGTATAACATGCTTCAATATGTTAATATTAATTAATTGTAATAATTAGTAGGTATTGATATAATTTAGTTTGAGAATGGAAACTAAAAATATTTAACACCAATTCTTCTTTGAGGGTTCAAAGCTTGGATAATAACTACCGCCATCATTCAGAGACACAGGGCTCCATCATTAAATTGCTGTCTACGGAAAAGTATGATGTAGTCATAAGGGATCAACCGAAGAAAATAGACAACAGGAAAAGTATGAGTTTGATAACATTAATTTGAATTTATATTTGTCACTCTTACAAAAAAGCGCAAACCTTGTGCTAACAATACCTGCATTTTGTCTTTGTACTTTCCCCCCAGAAAGGTGAGATACCAATATTGTCTGATGTGTAAAATAGTTGATCCAACCATCCTGCAAAGGCTTTTAAACTGTTAATTATAGTGAACTAAAATTAGTTAAAGAGGGACAAAAAAGCTGTAGAAAATTGTGGTTATTTTGGAACGAAGTTCCTTATGGCACGTTACAGCGTCTGAAGCCCGGGAGTGAATCCGAAAAAAAAGACCGTCACAAAAATAACCTTCACGAAATCGACCGATGACGATAACTAGAGTAAAATATAACCGATTTAGTTAACTTGGTACACATGTTCATTTTACCATTGCCCAGAACGAGTTCGTTGGACAACGTTATCCGCCCAAGCGTTCGCGCGCAACGCTCGCGTAAACGTATGCTTCAAATGTAAAATTGTAATTTTAGAACGGGCGAAAAAAAATCTAATTCAATCTATTAAATGAGACAAACAATTTTATTTTTAGTACAACCAACACCGACACCTCTATAAAGTGTTAAAGATCGCTAAATTTATTAAAGCGGCCCTAAACCTTTAAAATAGAGATAAAACAACGTTTTTACCGATATCTTACGTTCTAACGTAACGATTTTAATAAAACTTCATTGATTCTTAAAATTTAAGTTGATGGATAAATAAGGTGTGGTAGTAATATAAAAACACTTAATTCTTCATTAACGAGACGTTTCGACCCTGTTTTAAGGTCATTATTAATCTTTAATTAATCTAAAATAACAACAAACAATAAATATAAGTTAATTAATAATGCTTAAAACATTCCAAAAATTTTTTTAAAAAATTATAACCAGTCACAATACAAACAATAAATAACAATATTATTTAGATTAGATAAAAACAATTAATTAAAAACTTGATTTATTAATTAACAAAAATGCCAAAAATAATGAATATTAAAATTTTTTTTATAACTTACAATAATGATGTCTGTATGAAGTCAATAAATTTTAAGAATCAATAAATTTAAAAAGGTGTAAATTTTCAACATTTTTAAAACTTCATACAAATCGTCTAAATTTAAACAGGCATGTAAAATTTCAACCTGATACAAGCAGAAGTTTTTTTTTTTTAGTGAAGTGTTATACATATTCTATAATATTTTAAATGGAGTAATAGGCTGGGACGTGAGGATTAGGGAATAGTCCTGTTCCCTCACTCTACAACAACCATCCTCTCTATCAACTCACCATGATTAACTATTTTCTCAATATGCAATACATATTTATTGCAAGACGCTCGCTTCAATGATAAAAAAAATGCATTTCTTTTAATTTTGCCTTAACTCTGCTAAGTACAAATAGTTAGTTACTTTTAATTTTGTCTCTTTTTTAACGCCGCCATATATAAGTAGTTATCATCGTATACTTAGCAGTGTAATTTTATAATTTATATTTAATGAAAAGCAAAAGAAACTTCGTTCCTACCGAGTGTCCCGCACACCACACGCTTTTTTTTCTTTCAATAGATCAAAGGATCCAAAAATATGTTTTCAATGAACTCAGGTGCGGTATTTCTCGATATCAGTAATGGAACCAATCGCTATAATAACAAAATCGTATAATTATGGATAGAAACTGAACTGATATTAAGTGCACAACATAGAATAAAACTTGTAGAAATTATTCTCTTACCGAATATACAATAACCAAGATTATTAATTCAACGAGTTGCCACAGAATATACAATAGTAGCAGTGGTAAGTGAAAACTGAGGTTGCTATGATTTCCAAAAGATCATATCTAAGTCGCTTATGCCTTCACTAGCAGTCTAATTCTATTGTAATCCAGCTCTCTAGTTATAGATAGCAACAACAGAATTTACAATGGATACCAGCCCTGATCCTACTATCTACTCTATGTTATCATTAAAGATGTAGTATTTCTCGATTCTATTTGAAGAAAATCTAAACTAGACTGGGTTTCCTTTAACATCAACTTTCTTATCTTCTTTTTCATTATAGCTAGATATCACGAGACTTATTATTGTTGAAAGTGTTAAAGAATATTTAAGGAATACAAATTATGGTCATAATTTGACTTGAACGTGATACGAAAACTAAGAATAATAGCAAAACGGTTGAGAACTTCTGTTTTGATATCAGTCGACTAGTAATGGTTCGAGCGAGTTTTTTTATTCATTCACCATTGGTTTTAGTCGAGGTACGCTTTTTTTTATACGTAGGTGTTTTTTTTTTTTTTTGGTTTTTTAAAATTAGCTGGAATATCAGAAAAACCGTGTTCACAAAAAGAACGGTTCAGAAATGCCAGATGTTAGTTTTAGATTTTTTCTTTTCGAAGACTATAATATACAAAAATGGGTGACACGTGGTGAAAAACAAAAAAATCTATTTTAATGCTGTGTAAACAAAAGGAAACAAGTTTAAAACACGAAGGACCAAATTTTTAAAAATAGAAACAACTTATATTTTATTTTGCTATTATTTGTATTTTGTCAGGAAACAAATATATTCTAGATAAGTTTGGTAGTTGGAGTTCAGTACCGGATGTTTTTTAATGCTTTCTTCTGATATTGCAACATCTCCCAACACCGGAGAAGGCTACAAGTTCAACACCCCATCGGAATCTTTTCCAGATGACATCTGGTGGCAACGTTAAGAAAAACTAATGTCTTGGACGTAGTTACTCCTAGCCTAACCTTCAGATATGTCTAATACACTATCTGAGAAATAACCAAATTTGACTCCATATTTAGTCATATTACCATTTCTTCAATATTAAACTTCAAATTTTTTTAACACAGTAATTTTTCATTAACTTGAAAGGCCCTACACACGACTCGACCCGACCAAACTTCCCGACAATCCTTGCCGGGGCCATCTCTACGCACGATTCGACCCGACCAAACACCCCGACAATCCTTGTCGGGATGTGGTTGTGTCGGGTTGAGGAGTCGGCCTACAGCGCTACACACGAACCAACTTGACAGGAACCAGAGGTGGGGGGCTCCCGACGGGGGGTTGGTCGTCTCGTACGACCAACCAGCGAAAAGGCTTTTAGTCCGGCGACAAGCCTACTCACGCTCCAACTGCGGTGGTCGTGTCGGGTCTTGTGTAGGGCCTTTAACACAACTGAACTGAAGATGATGTTGGGTCAATTTTAGACAACTGTATTTTTATATTATATTTTTCTGGTTTTACTCCCACATTCTCTCCATTTTTTTTACCCATTATTTCATATTCTCAATTTAACTTCTACCATTACTATAGATATTACAATCAACTACAGAAGTATGATTTCATTATAAATTATGATTTCATCATTAAATCACTTTTTTTATTTAAACCATTTTTTTAAAATTTACTTTTTACATTGCTACAGCCCAAGGTGGATATCATCAATATATCTCCATTCTTCTCTACAATAAGCTTTGCTTTTCTAAACAGCAGTACTGGTTTGTTATTCTCATTTTAATGGTCCATACATTTCCCAACTTGCAGTAAAGTTTGGATAGTCTCCCTTTGTCTATCCTTTTGATAATAATATGTGTAGTTCTTTGCGACTTAAGAAAAATCTCAATATATTCCCCTTCCAAAAAATTATCAACACATGTCGCACCACATAATTTCCCAGACTACTTTCTGTCAACAATTCTTTGTCAGAATAAATTTCTTATTCATCTTGTCACTGGCGTCCAGAATCTTGTAATTCTGTTGCAGCTATTGTATGAGCCCAGATATTCGAATTTTTTAGAATGACCTCACTATATTTATGATCCAAAAAATTTGAAGAAATTTTAACTTATTCCTAAATATACGTGGAAAGAATTGTTAATGCAGATATTTAAGATAACGCTGAAAATTTTTAAAGAAAAGTAAAAGTGTTGTGGTGGTTTCAATGGAATTTAGTTATTTCGTTTCTGTTTTGTTTCGTGCGGTCGGATTTATGTTCGAAGCAGAGGAGCGTTGGGGTTATAAGGGAGGAGAATGCTTGTTTAAATTTAATTTAAAATTATGGGTGTATAACAAGGTGAAAAAGCGTGAGGACTGGTTAGGGGAGGCCTTAGTTAATAGGGGGCAGGGGTTTCAGGGCCCCGGGCTGAATCCAGTAGATATAGATAAAGCAGACGAAGCCAGGACTTCGCTAGACTTCAAACAAGCCCCTGATTTCATGAGCAGTCAAACATTGAAGAGTAAATCTCTCCCATTCCTAGCACAACCCAGATATCTAAAGGCCCCCCAATATAAAACACCGTACTTTGCAAATGAAAATAAAAAACCAACCCCGCTCTATATTACATTTTTTGGGAATAAATTTTATGCTTATGAATTTTTAATTTTTTTTTTTTCAAACCACAAGAATAAAATAATACATTGCAAACACACGTTATTAGCTACGTTTCAAAAATACCTTTCGAACAAACCAAAATATTTGAAGCAATAACTAAGATTAAAGCTATAAAATTAAAAAATATCTGTAATGTTTCGGCGTGTTTTAATAATAATGTAAAGTAAACTAAAAAATCAAAATAAATTTACGAGTTTATATTTCTAGAATCCTATTTTTGTCATTAAAAAAAATTCCACATCATATTACTAAAAATTTATTTTCATTGTATTTAAAACATTAACCCGCCTTTTCTAATCTTTATTAAAGTTATATCTTTTATGTTATAGTTCAAGTTATTGTTTTCTTAAAAGATTAGAGGGGGTGACGGTAACGGGAGGGGCGAGTTGGTTTCCGTTCACAAGTTGCGGAGCTACGGAGATTTTGTGTTGAGGACCAACTCCTGTGCCTTGCATAATTTGTCCGAATAGCTGCTGGGTTGACGCTACGTTTGTGAACTAGGAACTTATGAAATCAACCACGTTTGTGAGGATTTTTTTATTTTATTTTCTTAAAAATTAGTGAAATCTTTTGATTTCCTATTACATGAAGAGTGATATAGAGGAATAAGTCTTAATTTGAAATCACAGAGTGTGACTAAACTTTCTAAGAGAATTGAGATGGTTCGTCAGTTTAGGCAGATCTTTTCAGAACATCTGTAGTTATTATTTATGGTACTGATTACTCTATCTTCTGTGATGACAGTGATTTTACCTCTAATTTACAGCTCAGTCATACTATCAATGAGGTTTTTCTTATTTAAACCTATATCTATCTAAAAGTCAGCACCAAGAATACCTTAGCAACAACGAATTTCCATTGAAAATGTCTACGCAATCCTAAATCAAGATACATAAATCTTATTCCGTAAGTGGAAATTTCTGTCCCATCGGCGGCAAACAACAACAGAACTCCTCCTTTTTTCCGGGAGACAGGTATGGTAGATACATCTGCCCCTCCATCAACTAGGAAAACCCTGCCTGTCTTCAAATCTTCGACATATGCGGCGATCTATCATGACTGCAGCGGAGCATGCCACTGACTCTACTGCAGCTTGCTCATTCCCCATAGTGTCTCACATTTGGTTTGCATTTATTACCATATTTAAAATAAAAGTACCTTCCTTTTGGATTGAACCTTACTCTATTTTACTTAAGCTTCGACTCGAGATCGAAAGCTTGAAGTGGACCACGAAGTCCTGGTGCTTAATCTTGCTACCTATCTTTCTAAAGACTATTCACTGGGATAGATCAGTATTAAAAGGCTGATACTTTTTATTGATGGATAATTCTTGAGATGATGTCGCATGCATTTCTGATCTGGGGTTTATTCCTACCATCTTTTCTGCCATGACAGATAATTTTTCTACATTTTTATCAGAAGCAGTAATAATACTTTCTATTGACTCTGGTAGTTCATCGAGCCATAAGAATTTTAATACTTTTCCAGAGATAGAGCTTCTCATCTTTCTTTCATCTTTCTGAGAAGCTGACTTGGGTTCATATATCATAACTCTGGGCCTGTCATCAATTTCTTTATTTTTGGTATCTGCACTTTCTTTTAACATACTTAGAAGCCGTGTATTCGTTAGCTTCTTGGCCTCTTTTATAATGTCCTATATATTTTCTAAAAATGTTGGACCTAACTGCGCGACTAGATGGTTAAAGTGCGTATTCTTCATAGTACTTTTGGCAATTTCAAACTGGGCCATAATCTGGTAAAACCATATTTTAAGTCGCTCTAACCAAAATGAAGGAAGTTTGATACTCACAGTATGCGTCTCATTACTTTCTGCATTATTTTAATTATACTGATTGTTAACCTAAGTCTGGGACCAATTTTACATTTATCCTAAGATATATAGGTAGCAGAATATTAACACACTAAGAAATATATTTTTTAATTCTTGATCAATATCAGGGATTCCCAACGGGGTCCAGGTGGACCCCTTGGGGGTCTATGGAAATATAAAATATAAAAGGGGTACCCTGGTATCCCTGATATAGATCAAGAATTAAAAAAATATATGTCATAATATTCTGCTACCTATATATCTTAGGATAAATGTAAAATTGGTCCCAGACTTAGGTTAACTATCAGTATAATTAAAATAATACAGATAGTAATGAGACGCATAATGTGAGTATCAAATTTCCTTCATTTTGGTTAGAGCGGCTTAAAATATGGTACTGAGATGAATACGCACTTTAACCATCTAATATAAATGATGGCATATATATTTTTAAATGTGATCATACAAAGATGTATTTAAGTAATTCTGTATTTGTATATATTAATACAATAAAAAATATTATGAGAGTATTCAGTGTATAAGTAAAGTTAAATTTAATAAAAATGTTCCGATAAACTCAACAAAAACTATGTCATGTGCATTTGTTATTCTGAATTTAAATACCAATGAGCATGAAGGATGGACAGTTGCATTGAATGAGTAACTTCTTAACTATAGAGTGATATATTTCTGTTATACGTTACTCCTTCACTCCAATTAAATGTATAAACCACAATCATATCTGCAGACATAATGCCTGATGATGCCCAGGATTGGGCGAAATATTTCTAAATAAATAAATGATTATACATATATATTAATTTATAATTTACAATCCCTTAAGACCACAACTATAAGGAAAATTAATTTCTCAATTTCATACCGAAGGTATAATATTTCTGAACATGTAATGCCCCAAATCGGCCAGCTGATTTGGTTGAAGAAGAAAAATGGAATAATTCATGCTAATAATCAATAAATACACGGCATTCATTCATTCATGTGAGACAGTAAAAACAATGGGACAGTAGAGAATTGAGCATAAGTAGTCTGCCAATTAATGTAGCACATAGCTTCCACGCTTCCTATTTCGTAAAAATTAATGATTTTATGCTTTTACAACGTGTCACATTATTGTCAAATTTATTGAATTTTCCCCTGTTTTTAAATCTGTCAAAATTGTTACGATGTTTTACATGAATTTAAGTATCACTTTAGCAAAATTTAAAGAACGCTTGAAATTACTCTGGGGCTGCTTTTGACAAGCCATCCAAATATCATAAAAATTAGAGAAGTCCTTTTGAAGATATAGGTATATGTTTATGTTTGGGCGCATGTGAAAGAGGAATGGACGCAGAAGATTGAAACCTATATAGGACGATCAATGGGCTAATTATGATCTACCATCTAAACTTCATTAAAATAGGACGAGCAGTTTAAGATTTGTTGGTTCGCAAAAATTGAGC
Source organism: Gerris lacustris (assembly GCA_951217055.1). Lineage (NCBI taxonomy): Eukaryota > Metazoa > Arthropoda > Insecta > Hemiptera > Gerridae > Gerris > Gerris lacustris. The sequence goes on from OX578276.1 coordinate 47,277,870, forward strand.
GACGGACAGACACAGACCAAAAATGTTTCCTGATGTATGAAACAGATTTCTAACTGTGAATTTTTGGAATCGGGGACATAAAAAATTCTCGCTTTTCTTTACGATCATATAGCTTCCGTTACCTTCTGTAAGCTCGGAAGCAAAACGTATGTTTTTATTAATAAGTTCGTTGTTTGGTCAGCTAATGTTGTGAAGTTTTCAAAAGTTCGTTTATAATGTTTTAACAAAATTTTCAAACTTATTCCTCCCTAGTGTGTTGTTATATTCAGGTAAAGTTTGGCATCACGGCAACATTGGCAGTGTCGATAAACACGCCTACCTATTTATTATATATCTGACTTTCAAAGCTTTCCTGCCTGTATCCGCCCGCTGAATTACTTCATTTATCATACGAGAAGGGCTGGAGATGGCGTCAGTCATTAATACAGATTGAAATTTAGAAGAGGGTGTGCATGAAGGTGGGTTGTATTTGAACGTGGTTGTTAATGCAAACGAAAATTACCGGATATTTTGGCCGAGTTTTCCACAAGCTCTACCCACGCTGCTCGCCACCACTTGACTAATGACGGTACAATGACACTCTTGTTAATGTGCTATGACACGAGTGTCCCTCTTGATAACCCGATTAAATTTCATGTCTACTTGACACAAATGTTTATTATTATTTGCATAATAAGTGCTTTATTATCAAACTATTAATTTTTCATATTTCATATTATAAATTAGCTTTATAAGTACATACTATAAAAGCTAATAAGAAACTGTATCTTCATACAAAATTTTTAACAAACAATTTATAATTTAAACTGCTAGCTTAATTTAGGAATTTGCGTCAGAACCGCTAATAAAGTAAATTAATAAATTAAGAAAGAATGGCTCTTCACAAAATAATTAACATGTTCAGCCTATTATTAAAAAAGTAATTTAACCGTTAAATATAACCGTTAATAGATATCATAAAAATCCTCTTTTTTTTGTTAACGTATCAAAATGTAGATGTAATGTGCCATGTTACGTGTAATATGCCTGATTTCTATATATAACACACCAATTTAGCCTGGGACGAATCTATCAGGTTTTCTAGGAGAGGTCTCTATAAAGGAATAGTTTTAGAGCAGGGTCTGTTCGATTCGCAGCTGATAGAGGTAGAGGTTGTTGTCCTTTTGGTTTTGGTTGCTGTTGTTCCTCGTGGAAGTTATCTACCTGGTCCACATACTGAGGAATCTGAACGGTCGTAATCTGGATGAATCTGAACTAAATGCCGCTTTTAAATGTGACCTTGGATCGCCTTACGACGTATGTAACATTTCCCAATCGCATTTATCTATTTCCCGGTCTAAAATCACGAACAAGTACCCTCCTCGGCTCCTCGAAACTAATCGCAACGTCCTCCTCGAAAATTTCCCAGAAGTCTCTCATTAATAAAACACAAATGATATAACAAATGAAATTGAGATATTATAAACTTATTTTTGTCTAAAGAAATTAATAAATTACAAATGATTTATCTCCTTATCATTTGAAGATAACTTCGTTGTGAAGCACTTAAAAAGTTCATTTGCTCCTGCCACCTACTACTGCACAAATGTTCTTGCTTCATTGAGAGTTGCTTATTTATAATATTATATGATTTTTTACTTTTCCTCACTACTATTAGTAGGAAAAGTATTGTTTTCACCAACAAATTTTTTTTTCGAGATTTCAACGGAATTATCCGTTTTGGGTGTTTTTAAGACCTCCTGAGTGGTTTTCAGCATGACGTATGTATGTGTGTGTGTATGTGTGTTATCATCGTAGCGCCCATGGTATTTAACCTAGAGAGTTGAAACTTGGCAGAAAAAACAGTCCTTACCTGTAGTGGTGCCGCCCGGAAAATCAAATTTTTCCGCCATCTTGAACCCACTTTGCTGAGGCAGCAAACATTTAAAAAAAATCGAAATAAATCGAATGTACCTCTCTGTATGTCAAACAAGCCCACAAAATTTCATTTTGATATTAGCCGCCATTTTGAAGTTATCAATATTTGATTTTTTAAACTTTGACGGTTAATAATACCGAAAGTATAAATAGCTTTTTGACGTATAGCATATCGTTGGAACCGGAAAAAATATAAAATACCCCGATAAAATTCCATTAATTAGTTTAAAAGTTATAAGCTAATATAATTATTTATTAGTACGATAATTTTGATGACGTCAAAGTTTGTTTACATCTGTCAAAATACCGCCAAACTTCAAATAATTAAATAAAATATAGGTATTAAAAATAAGGTTTTTTGAAGAATGATAATAAATCAGTTTGTTCAGACCGGTCACCCATCCAAGTACTGACCACGTCCAATGCTGCTTCCTCCTGCTGCGAAGCAGCAGGAGAGACCACTTCATTAGTGGCCTCTGAAGTGAGAAAAAGTTCCGAGGTACCCCGTACCCGATTTTTTTAAATTTTATATGATTACTGCAAATAAAATATCATATTGTTATAATCTTTACAGATGGAAGAATGTATGACTTGAAATGACATGATGTCAGGTGATGATTGCCAAAAATTATATACAAAGAAGGGTGATTTTTCTTAGGATATTTGAGGATTGGAGAAATTAAATTCTGTAGGAATTGAAAGGCTTGGTGCAACCCCTGAGTTCTATGCCATATGTGCATGTGGCATTAATTATTAAATTAATGCCACATGTACTATGCCATATGTAAATATGTCTGTGTGTTAAGTTTATATGTGCTGTTTATAAGTCTGTAGTGAGTTTTGCATGTTTGATGTATATGATGTACTTTAGACGACAACCTACCCTCAGGCTTACGGATGGAAGTGAAATGAGGAATCAGGATTTGGTTTAGAGTAACTGGTTCACACAGCGTGGGAAACTATTTTTATAGAAAAATACGCTTTATTTAAATTTATTTAATTTGGTTTTGGTTGATTTCCTGTAGTGTCGGTTTGGAAGTAGCGTTTGTTTTATTTAACGTTCTTAAAGTTTAATTTTTAATAATCTACTTCAGATTATCACAAGTTTCAGAAATAAAGTGTGATTCCGATTTGCTTTATTTTTAGTTTACGATGAGGTTTGAATCTGTTTGAAGGTTTATTGGCTAATTCATTCATAAAATAACTTTATCTCCGGTGGGAATAAAACATCAAGCAAGGACTCCGAACTAATCAATTCAGTTTAAATAAAAACTATGTTCAAACATGAAAAGTAATATGAATAAAAATTTGTTACGAAAGTAACTTTGATAGGGTTGACATAAATAAAGTTTTAGATTAAATCCATGTATAGTAGAAAACTAATAAAATATATTAAAATATTTTTTTATCATAGTATGATAAAGATTTACAAATATCATATGTAGAGGGTGGCGCGCGGCAGACGCATGGATTCGGAGAGGGCATTGCAGTAGGTAAAGCAGTCAGAGGTTGTCGCTCGCTGACACACTACCTCATTCTTCAATTAACTTCCACTCATCGGCCATCTGAGAGAAAGAAGAAGACAAGGGAGGCCAAAAATGCTTGGTGAATGTAAAGACAGACTCGCGTTTGATTAGTGAACGGATATAGAGAGCTCAGGTCCATGAAAGAAGACTTTGGGCCATGTTTAATTGCAATTAATTTTTAGAATCGATCCTAATCAATACACGATATTCTAAAATTTCAAAGTTTAAACCTAGCGACTAAGGATAGCTGTTTTTTTTCCAGTGAACATGAAACAAATTTTAATATGTGGGGAAACAATATTGAATTGAATAGAAATGAATTCATACGATGACAAAAAAGGGATTGCCTTGTGTGAGCTAATGTAGAAAGCTGATTCATTATCGTATGGTGAGTTATAGCGGAAACAAAAATCCATTTGGTTCGCCAGAAAACTTATAATGAAATATGGACCATAGAAGCCGATTTTCTCCCATTCATTGCAGCTCTCAGGAGCCAGTCATGACGAAGTGGTGCATAGGACATCGATTTTATAAAGCAATGTTTGTTATGCGAAATTTAATCAGTTGTTTTTATTAGCTGTTACCTTAAACGTTGCTATTAGGTATGTTGATAGGTAATTTGTCCTTGATTCTCGTGTGACTAAAATTAAGAGAAAACAAATGTTAGACATTTTAGCCTAAGCTTAAAAATGAGCAAACTTTACAGAATCGGTATTCAGTAAATGCAATTGGGTACGGCAAGTCAATTTGATTTAGTTGTAGCTGTAGAAAGATACCACCCAACATGCTTTCAATTTTTCCTTTGAGATGACAGCTCTCAGCTAGGTGTAATCCTCCCTTCTATAGTGGTGAAAGCCTTTGAAGAGGTTCGCGGTACGCACCGTACATATCTAAGGTTCAATGCGCACAACTATTGCCAGATTTAAATAATGGAGCTTTACAAACTGTGAAACATTCAAAACATGGGAACTTTCCACCCAGGATTCATCCTGTTGTTTTCCTAACATTACTAGAAATATGGTAAAGCTGAGTAATAAATACAGGAAATTTTATACTAATTTACAATGAAAAACGTTAGAACATAGGAATTATTGTTTAGAGGTTAAACAGATTATTAGTAGCCTAAATTCACTGTTTCATATCATAAATGTTCCTTATCTTTAAGCCTCTGTTAAAGCAGATAAGAAAGAAATGATATTAAGTAGGAGGTAAATTTGAGCTAAGTTTGTTCATTTATGTCACCTTTTATTGTTCATTGCTTACACCAATAGGGATTGACTAATGGAGCGTAGAAAGGTTTAACAGAGGCAGACATCCCTTCCATGATTCGAATACCTAATCCAAGATTTCTTCTATTAGACCCTTTGGTCCCTGGATTCTGTTGAGGCCTTCCCTTACCTTTGGGGGAACCCTGGAATCAATTATTTACCTCCTCGACTTTCTCTCCTTTCTAAAACAAGGGGTCAAAGGGCCAACAGAGAATGAGAATCACTGTCTGATCCTACTCATTCTAAATTACAATCGCGCGTACAAAGTAACGGCATCTCTAATGTTAGCAAAAACAAAACAAGTATCTGGGCTTTCTTTATATCAAATAAACCTAGAAAAACTTTAGAATATAGTCACATCAAAGGATCTTAATAATTTGATTATTTTAAAACCGAAGTTAAATCTAATAATTTAAGCGAGAGTAGCGAGCTTCCTACATTCAACGAAATATGCTCCGTGTCTGTGAGTGTGTATGAAACGTACGACGATAACTTGAGTAAAAGTTGACCGATTTTGATGAAATTTGGTACAGATGCTCATTTACCAATGTTCAGGACGACTTCATTGGACAACGTTGTCTGCCCAAGCGTTCGCACGCAACGCGCGCTTCAAAATTAAAATTAAAAAAATGGAATTTTAGGACGGAAAAAAATAATAACTTTATCTATTCCACGGGACAATAATTTTTTACAAATATAATTTTTTAGTAAAACTAACAGCGACACCGCTATGAATTAATAAAGATCGTTAAATCTATTATAGCGGACCTAAACGTTTAAAGTAGAGAAAACATCGTTTTTACCGATATCTTACGTTCTAACGCAACGATTTTAATAAAACTATACATAGTCTAATGTACCGTATGTGTATCGTGTAATGTAAACAGGCATGCAAAATTTCAACTTGACACAAGCAGAAGTTTTTTGCGTAGTGAAATCATACATTTTATAATAATTGAAAAGGAGATGAATGTGTGGTTAGAGGAATAGTAAGAATGCAGGGTGGTTCCCTTACTACTAGCCGCTGTACTACTATCATAACCTTTATCTATCAGCTCATCATGATTCATGATCATCAATTTTAGAGAATTTCCATTGGAAAAAATTCGCTAATAGAGCCACTGGCATGGCGGGAGTTTGAGCCGGGATTGTGGCCAAAATACGTTTCATAAGTCCCTGATCACGAAAAAAAAGGTTTTACAAAACTTTATATATATATATATATATATATATATATATATATATATATATATATATATATATATTTATATATATATATATATATATATATATATATATATATATATATATATATATATATATATATACATATATATATATATATATATATATATATATATATATATATATATATATATATATATATATATATACATATATATACATATATATATATACATATATATACATATATATACATATATATATATATATATATATATATATATATATATATATATATATATATATATATATATATATATATATACATATATATATATATAGGTATATGTATTTCTAGCGGATTTCATGTGAGCACGATAGCTCTCGAACGAATTGATTTATCAAGATAAAACTTGCACCGAAAAATCAAGCTCGTTGAGATGAGGATCCCTATAAAAAATGGGATCTTTATGACGTCATTTACCCCTCCTGATGAGTCACCAATGATTTAAAATAATCCTACCGCGGGGTTCCGCAAGCCGAGGGAATTTCCATTGGAAATTTGTAGTTCAATGTTGTGCAGTTTAAACTTCTTTTAAACTACTGCGTTTATGTTTAACTAAACAATATTCTAAAAACCCTAATTCAACTAAAATAATTCTTTTAAATTATCGTAACTTAAAATAACACACACAATGGTAGTAGTTATGAAGTTTGCTGTTGAACTGCACAACATTGAACGACAAATTCCCAATGGGAATTCGCTCGGCTTGCGGAACCCCGCGGTAGGATTTTTTAATATTCAATACATATTTATTACTATACCCTCGTTTCAATGATAGAGCCACGCGATGCCTATTTTTAAATATCCTCCTCGCCTGACAATCAGTAACGTTTACCCAGGTGACAATAACCTGGGTAAAAATTGACGGAGTAAGTGGAAATTTGGTGTACGTGATCATTTACTTCTCAGGCTTAGTTCATTGGACACCGTCAATCGACGAAACAATAGCGTGCAACGCTCTTGCAAACTCGAGACTCAGACTAGAATAAAATTTTAGGGACCAGAAAAGATTCTTTCTTTATTATTCGATGAAAAAAACTTTTTTAGTAAAAACCAATAGCGACATCCCTATTAAGTAATAAGGATCCTTAAAACTATTAAATCAAATAGACATTCTTAAGAAATGATTGGGTCAGGAAAGAAATTGGTCTTGAAGAAAATGTATGGCCTAAATAATTTATATTAATTTATTGAAGAGTGTATTTTTTATACATGTATGTGTTAATGAAATGTATATGTAATTATATTTTATGTATCAAAATAATCTGAATAAATTAGAATAAGAAAAATATTCGTAATAACTGTCACCTCTGGGGTGGGTCGCTTAGAGTTTGCCGTTTACGGAGAGTACAAATTACAATCATTGAAACACCATAAATACTTGAAAACTCTCTTTTATTATTCTTCACATTGCTCTCGTAAGAGAATATTTACAATCTAAAAATTGGCATAAAGTAAACAAAACATTATACTATAGCAACAATAACAAAACATCGTCGCCGCAGTGACATGGGAATCATAAAAATTAGAGAAGTCCTTTTGAAGATATAGGTATATGTTTTTGTTTGGGCACATGTGAAAGAGGAATGGGTGCAGATGATTGAAACCTTTATAGGACGATCAATGGGCTAATTATGATCTACCATCTCAATTTCATTAAAATAGGACGAGCAGTTTTTAAGATTTGTTGGTTCTGTTGGAAAGAACACTTCACCAACCTGGACAACACTGACATGACAATGACACTTACTTGTTCTAAAATGTTTTTTATAGTTGGTTGTATAAAATAATCTCATTATATATTTTCTCAGTTTTCTATTCACAAATATAGTTGCCTCATTTATATAATTATAATAGGTTCGCAAAAATTGAGCGACGGACAGACACGGACCAAAAATGTTTCCTGATGTATGAAACAGATTTCTAACTGTGAATTTTTGGAATCGGGGACATAAAAATTCTCGTTTTTCTTTACGATCACATAGCTTATATTAGGATATTTTGGCCGAGTTTTCCACAAGCTCTAACCACGCTGCTCGCCACCACTTGACTAATGACGGTACAATGACACTCTTGTTAATGTGCTATGACACGAGTTTCCCTCCTGTTAACCCGATTAAATTTCATGTCTACTTCACAGAAATGTTTATTATTATTTGCATAATAAGTGCTTTATTATCAAACTATTAATTTTTCATATTTCATATTATAAATTAGCTTTATAAGTACATACTATAAAAGTTAATAAGAAACTTTATCTTCATACAAAATTTTTAAGCAACAATTTATAATTTAAACTGCTAGCTTGATTTAGAAATTTGCTTCAGAGCCGCTAATAAAGTAAATTAATAAATTAAGAAAGAATGGCTCTTCACAAAATAATTAACATGTTCAGCCTATTATTAAAAAAGTAATTTAGCCGTTAAATATAACCGTTAATATATATCATAAAAATCCTCTTTTTTTTTGTTAACGTATCAAAATGTAGATGTAATGTGCCATGTTACGTGTAATATGCCTGATTTCTATACATAACACACCAATTTAGCCTGGGACGAATCTATCAGGTTTTCTAGGAGTGGTCTCTATAAAGGAATAGTTTTAGAGCAGGGTCTGTTCGATTCGCAGCTGATAGAGGTAGAGGTTGTTGTCTTTTTGGTTTTGGTTGCTGTTGTTTCTCGTGGAAGTTATCTACCTGGTCCACATACTGAGGAATCTGAACGGTCGTAATCTGGATGAATCTAAATGCCGCTTTTAAATGTGACCATGGATCGCCTTACGACGTATGTAACATTTCCCAATCGCATTTATCTATTTCCCGGTCTAAAATCACGAACAAGTACCCTCCTCGGCTCCTCGAAACTAATCGCAACGTCCTCATCGAAAATTTCATTGAGAGTTGCTTATTTATATAATATGATTTTTTATTTTATATGATTAGTGCAAATAAAATATCATATTGTTATAATCTTTACAGATGGGAGAATGTATGGCTTGAAATGACATGATGTTAGGTACTATCCAGTGGTAGCACAATTACACAGTGATACACTTTGAATTGAAACAGAATTATTTATTATATGATATAAATAAATAATAAATTAAAATAAATAATTAAACTACGTTTTAGTTATCTAAAAGGTCGCATGGTCTTTGCCAAAAATTGTATACAAAGAAGGGTGGTTTTTCTTAGGGTTTAGTATATTTGGATTGGAGAAATTAAATTCTGCAGGAATTGAAAGGCTTGGTACAACCCTTGAGTTCTATGTCATATATACATGAGGCATTAATTATTATGCTGTAAATTAGTAAATATGTCTGCGTGTTAAGTTTATATGTGTTGTTTATAAGTCTATAGCGGGTTTTGCATGTTTATTGTGATGTACTTTAGACGACAACCGATGGAAGTGAAATGAGGAATTAGGATTTGGTTTATGGTAACTGGTTTACACATAGAGTGGGAAAAAAGTTTAATAGAAAAATACGCTTTATTTAAATTTATTTAATTCGGTTTTGGTTGATTTCCTATAGTGTCAGTTTGTTTTATTTAACGTTCTAAAAGTTTAATTTTTAATAATTTACTTCAGATTATCACAAGTTTCAGAAATAAAGTGTGATTCCGATTTGGTTCATTTTTAGTTTACGATGAGGTTTGAATCCGTGTGAAGGTTTATTGGCTAATTCATTCATAAAATAACTTTGTCTCCGGTGGGAATAAAACATCAAGCAAGGACTCCGAACTAATCAATTCAGTTTAAATAAAAACTATGCTCAAACATGAAAAGTAATATGAATAAAAATTTGTTTACAAACGGAACTTCGATAGGGGTGACATAAATAAACTTTTAGATTAAATCCATGTATAGTAGAAAACTAATAAAATATATTAAAATATTTTTTATTATAGTATGATCAAGATTTAAAAATATCATATGTAGAGGGTGGCGCGCGGCAGACGCATGGATTTGGAGAGGGCATTGCAGTAGGTAAAGCAGTCAGAGGTAGTCGCTCGCTGACACTCTACCTCATTCTTCAATTAACTTCCACTCATCGGCCATCTGAGAGGAAGAAGAAGACAAGGGAGGCCAAAAATGCTTGGTGAATGTAGAGACAGACTCGCGTTTGATTAGTGAACGGATATAGAGAGCTCAGGTCCAGGAAAGAAGACTTTGGGCCATGTTTAATTGCAATTATTTTTTAGAATCGATCCTAATCAATACACGATATTCTAAAATTTCAAAGTTTAAACCTAGCGACTAAGGATAGCTGTTTTTTTCCAGTGAACATGAAAAAAATTTTAATATGTGGGGAAACAATATTGAATTGAATAGAAATGAATTCATACGATGACTAAAAAGGGATTGCCTTGTGTGAGCTAATGTAGAAAGGTGATTCATTATCGTATGGTGAGTTATAGCGGAAACAAAAATCCATTTGGTTCGCCAGAAAACATATAATGAAATATGGACCATAGAAGCCGATTTTCTCCCATTCATTGCAGCTCTCAGGAGCCAGTCATGACGAAGTGGTGCATAGGACATCGATTTTATAAAGCAATGTTTGTTATGCGAAATTTAATCAGTTGTTTTTATTAGCTGTTACCTTAAACGTTGCTATTAGGTATGTTGATAGGTAATTTGTCCTTGATTCTCGTGTGACTAAAATTAAGAGAAAACAAATGTTAGACATTTTAGCCTAAGCTTAAAAATGAGCAAACTTTACAGAATCGGTATTCAGTAAATGCAATTGGGTACGGCAAGTCAATTTGATTTAGTTGTAGCTGTAGAAAGATACCACCCAACATGCTTTCAATTTTTCCTTTGAGATGACAGCTCTCAGCTAGGTGTAATCCTCCCTTCTATAGTGGTGAAAGCCTTTGAAGAGGTTCGCGGTACGCACCGTACATATCTAAGGTTCAATGCGCACAACTATTGCCAGATTTAAATAATGGAGCTTTACAAACTGTGAAACATTCAAAACATGGGAACTTTCCACCCAGGATTCATCCTGTTGTTTTCCTAACATTACTAGAAATATGGTAAAGCTGAGTAATAAATACAGGAAATTTTATACTAATTTACAATGAAAAACGTTAGAACATAGGAATTATTGTTTAGAGGTTAAACAGATTATTAGTAGCCTAAATTCACTGTTTCATATCATAAATGTTCCTTATCTTTAAGCCTCTGTTAAAGCAGATAAGAAAGAAATGATATTAAGTAGGAGGTAAATTTGAGCTAAGTTTGTTCATTTATGTCACCTTTTATTGTTCATTGCTTACACCAATAGGGATTGACTAATGGAGCGTAGAAAGGTTTAACAGAGGCAGACATCCCTTCCATGATTCGAATACCTAATCCAAGATTTCTTCTATTAGACCCTTTGGTCCCTGGATTCTGTTGAGGCCTTCCCTTACCTTTGGGGGAACCCTGGAATCAATTATTTACCTCCTCGACTTTCTCTCCTTTCTAAAACAAGGGGTCAAAGGGCCAACAGAGAATGAGAATCACTGTCTGATCCTACTCATTCTAAATTACAATCGCGCGTACAAAGTAACGGCATCTCTAATGTTAGCAAAAACAAAACAAGTATCTGGGCTTTCTTTATATCAAATAAACCTAGAAAAACTTTAGAATATAGTCACATCAAAGGATCTTAATAATTTGATTATTTTAAAACCGAAGTTAAATCTAATAATTTAAGCGAGAGTAGCGAGCTTCCTACATTCAACGAAATATGCTCCGTGTCTGTGAGTGTGTATGAAACGTACGACGATAACTTGAGTAAAAGTTGACCGATTTTGATGAAATTTGGTACAGATGCTCATTTACCAATGTTCAGGACGACTTCATTGGACAACGTTGTCTGCCCAAGCGTTCGCACGCAACGCGCGCTTCAAAATTAAAATTAAAAAAAATGGAATTTTAGGACGGAAAAAAATAATAACTTTATCTATTCCACGGGACAATAATTTTTTACAAATATAATTTTTTAGTAAAACTAACAGCGACACCGCTATGAATTAATAAAGATCGTTAAATCTATTATAGCGGACCTAAACGTTTAAAGTAGAGAAAACATCGTTTTTACCGATATCTTACGTTCTAACGCAACGATTTTAATAAAACTATACATAGTCTAATGTACCGTATGTGTATCGTGTAATGTAAACAGGCATGCAAAATTTCAACTTGACACAAGCAGAAGTTTTTTGCGTAGTGAAATCATACATTTTATAATAATTGAAAAGGAGATGAATGTGTGGTTAGAGGAATAGTAAGAATGCAGGGTGGTTCCCTTACTACTAGCCGCTGTACTACTATCATAACCTTTATCTATCAGCTCATCATGATTCATGATCATCAATTTTAGAGAATTTCCATTGGAAAAAATTCGCTAATAGAGCCACTGGCATGGCGGGAGTTTGAGCCGGGATTGTGGCCAAAATACGTTTCATAAGTCCCTGATCACGAAAAAAAAGGTTTTACAAAACTTTATATATATATATATATATATATATATATATATATATATATATATATATATATATATATATATATATATATATATATATACACATATATACATATATATATATATATATATATATATATATATATATATATATATATATATATATATATATATATATATATAAATATATATATATATATATATATATATATATATATATATATATATATATATATATATATATATATATATATATACATATATATATATAGGTATATGTATTTCTAGCGGATTTCTTGTGAGCACGATAGCTCTCGAACGAATTGATTTATCAAGATAAAACTTGCACCGAAAAATCAAGCTCGTTGAGATGAGGATCCCTATAAAAAATGGGATCTTTATGACGTCATTTACCCCTCCTGATGAGTCACCAATGATTTAAAATAATCCTACCGCGGGGTTCCGCAAGCCGAGGGAATTTCCATTGGAAATTTGTAGTTCAATGTTGTGCAGTTTAAACTTCTTTTAAACTACTACGTTTATGTTTAACTAAACAATATTCTAAAAACCCTAATTCAACTAAAATAATTCTTTTAAATTATCGTAACTTAAAATAACACACACAATGGTAGTAGTTATGAAGTTTGCTGTTGAACTGCACAACATTGAACGACAAATTCCCAATGGGAATTCGCTCGGCTTGCGGAACCCCGCGGTAGGATTTTTTAATATTCAATACATATTTATTACTATACCCTCGTTTCAATGATAGAGCCACGCGATGCCTATTTTTAAATATCCTCCTCGCCTGACAATCAGTAACGTTTACCCAGGTGACAATAACCTGGGTAAAAATTGACGGAGTAAGTGGAAATTTGGTGTACGTGATCATTTACTTCTCAGGCTTAGTTCATTGGACACCGTCAATCGACGAAACAATAGCGTGCAACGCTCTTGCAAACTCGAGACTCAGACTAGAATACAATTTTAGGGACCAGAAAAGATTCTTTCTTTATTATTCGATGAAAAAAACTTTTTTAGTAAAAACCAATAGCGACATCCCTATTAAGTAATAAGGATCCTTAAAACTATTAAATCAAATAGACATTCTTAAGAAATGATTGGGTCAGGAAAGAAATTGGTCTTGAAGAAAATGTATGGCCTAAATAATTTATATTAATTTATTGAAGAGTGTATTTTTTATACATGTATGTGTTAATGAAATGTATATGTAATTATATTTTATGTATCAAAATAATCTGAATAAATTAGAATAAGAAAAATATTCGTAATAACTGTCACCTCTGGGGTGGGTCGCTTAGAGTTTGCCGTTTACGGAGAGTACAAATTACAATCATTGAAACACCATAAATACTTGAAAACTCTCTTTTATTATTCTTCACATTGCTCTCGTAAGAGAATATTTACAATCTAAAAATTGGCATAAAGTAAACAAAACATTATACTATAGCAACAATAACAAAACATCGTCGCCGCAGTGACAATAACAAATCCTTCCGTATACTTAAAAAGCCACCTAATTTCTATTTTTCCTCTCACTCAACTGTAGACCAAACAAATGGAAAGCGGCAATTGAATTAGCTTCCCCAATTTCCCAGCACTTCCCTCTTTTTCTCTTATTCTTTTGTCAAATAGAAATCGGTTTGACTTTTAAATTGATCGGACAACAGTGGAAGGAAAAACTCCACAAGCCCACCGAGAGACGACCAAGGGAGAGAGACAAATAAAAAACCTTTTAAAACTTCACACTCAACTTTAATCAGAGAGAGAAAAAGATTGCTCTTAGTGAAAATAAAAGAGAATCGCATTTTAAACGACGAACAATTGAATCGAGATAAAAAAAAGGAGGAAAATAATGTCAATTTACTAGCTATTATTGTTTATGTAATTTTTTCTTGTCCGCCTTGTTGCAAAATATATTTAGAGATCCTAGATTCATATCTACATTATTGATTAACAATGCCATTTTTGAAGAAACTATAGATAAAGAGAATAGTATATAAACTCGTTCTTTTTAAAACAATAAAATCATTTTCTGTAAATAAAGAAAACCATGAAAAATGGTGCAATTTGCAAACTCCCTCCCATAAAAGTCAGCCTATTAAAGTACCAGTAGTGACTACATTGTGGCCAAGTCTGCTCTTTCTTTAATCCATAACCTCACTTAACTCCTACTTTTATGACCAAGACTGCTCTTTTATTTTTTTTTTTTTTTTGGAACGAAGTTCCTTATGGCACGTTCTGGAGCCCGGGAGTGAATCCGAAAAAAACGACCAAAATCACCGTCACAAAAAAACGTCACAAAATCACCGTCACGCTAAAATCGTAACGAAATCTACGGATGACGATAACTTGTGTAAAAGTTGACCGACTTAGTTGAAATTTGGTACACATGTTCATTTTACCAATGCCCAGGACAGATTCGTTGGACGAAGTTATCCACTCAAGGGTTGACGCGCAACGCTCGCGTAAACGTAAGCTTCAAATTTAAAATTGGAATATTTGGACGGGAAAATATTCTAACTTTATCTATTTAATGAGACAAACAACTTTTATAAATAATTTTTTTTAGTAAAACTATTACCGACTCTGCTATGAAGTGATAAAGATCGCTAAGTTTATTAAAGCGGACCTAAACGTTTTAAATAAAGAAAACAACGTTTTTACCGATATCTTACGTTCTAACGTAACGATTTTAATAAAACTTCATACACATCGTCTAAAGTACAATTGAAACAGGCATGTAAAATTTCAACCTGATACAAGCAGCAGTTTTTTTACAGTGACGTGATATATTTTACAATTTTTAAAAGTTGATGGTTTACGTGTGGGATTTGTAGTTAGTCTAGGTGGAATATTATAAGAATGTAGAGTGATTCCCCCTCTACTATACTTGGTTTAGTATTCTTTCGTGCGCAATCCCAACTCTTATATCTTTCCATCTCTCTCTCTTAACTCCTTCTTCCTGTCAAACTCGCTATTTATCCACAAAACAACGCTTTTTCAATTATTGTTTCTGTCATTGAGAAAAGTATTCTTATATTATTTAAAATGGAAAGTGCACCATGAGAATCTTCAGAAATTGACAGTGTCGACTGTGTTAAATTATTAACCAGTAAAACTGTAAATATATAAGTATTAATTGATGTAATAAAATAATATTGCTCATAAGCGGATCAAGGGATTTTTGTAATAAGTTTTATGTAATAATTTTACTAATAATAATTTTCTAATTGAGTCAAAAATATTTATTGGAACGAGTAGTTAGCAACGTATACGTACTTAGCAGTTTAATTTTATATTTAATGAAAAATGTAAGGAACTTTGTTCCTACCGGGTGTTCCGCGACACCTCACGTATTTTTTTTTCTTAACACTTGGCCCGTTTCTAATTGAGGTATAAACCAGACTTGGCCTTAATGTAGATATCGCTACTTTGATGGGCTGATATTTTTGGGAGGGGGTCTGGAACTGTTTTCATTCAGTTGAGTGTCCTCTTTCCCATCCGTCACGGAACTCCTAAGTGACTACACATGATACTGTTGGCCAAGTGTGAAGCAATATAGATGAAAGAGCAGTCTTTCTCAAGAATATAGGAGTATGGCCACAATATATGTATCACTACTTTCAAAGACTGACTTTCTTTTGGAGGGGGTCTGGAAATTGGCCTTTTTTTCAACGTTATGATTGTGTTGGGGATTTGGGGATACTATTTCTTTTTGCAGGCTTCAGTATAGTGGCGTCGCCTTGGTTTTTTACGTGGGACTAGAGGGAGCAACCTCATTGTATTTTCCCCATGCGTACATTAAACAAACGAATAACAACAAGGGTATAGAGTAAAGAGTATTCTCCATTTACTTTGTTATCATTGCTATACAAATAATAATTAAAAACATTAAAAAAGTACATTTAACAAATTTAAAAAAAATAAACACAGCCTTAAGTTTAAATTGGTTCTTGATAAATATTAAGTACAAGCCAAATACAATTTAGTACCATTATCAAGAGGTTTCCTTAATGCTTAGGTACCTGAGACATCATTTATATAATATATGCACGAATAAAATAATGCCTAAAGATTGTATTTTTTGGCTAGGTTAATTTCATTGTTATCCAAAACGGAGCAACAATTTTTTAAAAAAAAGAAAAAAAAAGAAAAGATCTTTGCAGGCCTTTCGAAAACTTTTAATCCACTTATTATAAACTTTTATTGAGAAATTCTTATTTTTACGGATAATTAAGGTTTGCATTGATTTTGGCTGGAATTTAACCAGTATTTTTTTTTAGGCTAAGATTTCACAAATGGCTAAACATATTATAATATATCTAATTTTTTTGCTAAATTTACATGTATAAACTACTTACTACTATTGCACTTTAAACTTAATAATACACTTCTTCTTAACTCAATACTATTACTACTCTTTCTTACTTAAAAATATTATTTTCTTTGTATTAATCACGGTATTAGCTCTAAATATTTCTTATATAAATATTTATGTATTTGTTTCCTTCTCTGAACATGTGTTCAGTTTACATTCAATGTGTTTAAACATAAAATATTTTTCCACTGTTTAACTTCATATTTTGATGAAGTTAATCTATGCAAATTCAAACACTTTCTTTAAGCAGGAAAAATTAAACTTTAAATAACATCTTCTATCAAGATGGTTAGTGGTAGTACCCTTTTTTATTTCTAATGTATTTGTATAGGTGGATCCTAGGTAGGTGGATCCAAGGGTAAACCTCTATCAAATAAATAATTTGAATTAATTAATTTGAGCATTTTCTTCTTTAACAAACAGGCGAATAGTCTGCCAATTATTGTAGCACAAGCTTCCTCGCGTCTTATTTCATATTAGTCAACTTCAACTTCACGCTAGAATGGTGTAAACAAGTTAACCTTGGTGCCTCTTAAGAATATGTGGTCAGCTATAGGCACTTCTTTAGATTGTTACTCCCCTTAAAAAAGAACAGAGTGGAGTAACAATCTAAAGAAGGAGTACGGAATGTTCTTCTTTAGACTGTTACTCCCCTTATAAAACAGAAGTGTGATATTCCTTTGTCCCAAAGTACATTGGACTAAACCTCCGTTTTCTTTATAGTTATTTAGTCAATGTAATTTATATTCTAAAATAACATAGGGGAGTAACAATCTAAAGAAGTACCCGGCTATGTTCGTCTGCGGGGCTTAACTAGGCAATAGTCATCATGATTTTCATGATCCTGAGTAAAAAATTAGAAAGTGGACTGAAAATCAAGTTGATGTTAGTTTTGACAGGTCACTTTGTATAATAATAATAATAACCATTTATTTGCTAGATTAATCACATGCTTTTTTCCTTTTTCTAAAAAATATTTAACTATTCATACAAATTCAGCTCTTGGCTGTGGTTGCCTACAAAGGCGGAATTTCCTCTTTAAATCTTATATACATAATAATAATTTGTATGTAAGCTAAGTGTACCCTGTAGAATGATTATTATCATAAGTTTGGATCCTTGAAGGGTAGGAAGAAGAAGAAAACTAGTGTTGTTTCATGTTAGATGGCAACGTTTCGGCTAATCTGGCCATTTTCGAGCCTAAAAATTATATTCATTTATTTGAAAACATGACATACATACGAATAATTCATTAATTGATATCGTTACGGAAAAAACAATAATTACCTCTATCCTATACTTTACATTTCTGGGTTAAAATTTACATTAATGATAATTACAGTAGTATCCAAACTACTGGGTCTCATTCGGGGAACTGGTAGTTCACCACGTCAATATCCTATAATCAATAATACATTGATAGTAATTGTGATGATTGGTAATAAGAACAATCAGGCTAGGTATTAATCAAGTAGGAATAACAACTTAGAAACAGCTAAAATAATAAATATGTAAGTATGTGAGTTTACCATATGAGTGAAAAGACAAGTAACTAGGGTAGAATTGGTAACCATTAAATTCACTAACAACACTAACACAGATTAAAACTAACATTCAGAATAACAATCTAAAACTAAACTATACACTACATCACAATAGGTAACAGTAGACTAGTAACAGTAACGGTGTCATTAAATAAAATAAATTGAAATACAATAAAGTACGTCCTGTTATCATTATTAAATGATAAGGCTTTGACTACTGATATCTGTTATCTAAAACTTGTCAACAATGATTAAAATTTAAAATATAAGGGTAACTATGTTTCACAAAATAAAAGATCAATTTAATTGAGTTCTACAATTCAAATTACATTAATTAGTTAATAACGAGTGAGGTGTAGATTATGTATTCTGAAGTGTATTGCGTGGCGGGAGTTTTGAATTCAAATGGTAGACTCCGCTGTAATATTTATTTAAGGATCTAGAATCCGTTTTGAGGTTCACAGTTGTCTCAGAATTGATTGCGATATTGAGTGCCTCAAGCATTTTCCTCCTATTGGTTCTGTTTTCTCTACCTATTATTTTAGTGTCTTCAAATTTGAAGGTATGATGTGTGGCAAGGGTGTGGCTGGAGAGGGCTGTGTTGGCATTGCCCTTTTGTTGGTCATAACGGTGTTGTTCCAATCTGTGTTTAAGTAGTTGGCTACTTTCACCAACATAGCTTTTGTGGCACTGTCCACACGGAATCTGATAAATTGTACCTATTGTGTTACCCATAGGAATCTTGTCTTTGAGATTGTGGTACAGTTTATCAGTTTTGTTGTTAGGTTTATGTCCAACAATGATGTTACCACAATCAAATTTGTGAAGGAGTTTCTGAGTGGTTTCGGATAGACCTCGGATGTAAGTTAGACCTATGAATCTTTTATTTAAAGAAGTAGTCTCTACGTTATCGGGTTTGGACTGGGTATTCGGATTGATGTTTTTGTACCATAATTGTTTGATAACGTGACTTGGGAAGAAATTTGCTTTTAATTTGTTGAAAATCTTGGCTCGAATTTTGTTAGTATGACATTTATCGGTAAGGGAAAGGGCTTTTTTAATTAAATTGTTGGCACTATTAATAATTTGGTGGGAAGGGTGGCATGATCTGTAGTTGATGAATCGGTTGCTCTTGATATCTTTTTCGTACCAGGCTGTGGTGATGTTACCTTCTTTGTCTCTGAAAATGGTTAAATCTAAGTAGCTAATACTACCATTCTTTTCCGTTTCGACAGTGAATTTAAGTCGGTGATGGAATTTGTTTAATTTATTAAGGACTTGGTCTACTTCATTTTTCTTCAATATCAAAAACAGGTCATCTATATATTTGGTGATAATTCTAGGTTTAAGATCTTTTAAGGTGTCCTTAAGAATGTGGTTCAAGACTATGCCACTAACGTTAACTGACATGGCTCCCCCCATGGGTATGCCATTGTTTTTATCTGTGTTAGTGTTGTTAGTCAATTTAATGGTTACCAATTCTACCCTAGTTACTTGTCTTTTCACTCATATGGTAAACTCACATACTTACATATTTATTATTTTAGCTGTTTCTAAGTTGTTATTCCTACTTGATTAATACCTAGCCTGATTGTTCTTATTACCAATCATCACAATTACTATCAATGTATTATTGATTATAGGATATTGACGTGGTGAACTACCAGTTCCCCGAATGAGACCCAGTAGTTTGGATACTACTGTAATTATCATTAATGTAAATTTTAACCCAGAAATGTAAAGTATAGGATAGAGGTAATTATTGTTTTTTCCGTAACGATATCAATTAATGAATTATTCGTATGTATGTCATGTTTTCAAATAAATGAATATAATTTTTAGGCTCGAAAATGGCCAGATTAGCCGAAACGTTGCCATCTAACATGAAACAACACTAGTTTTCTTCTTCTTCCTACCCTTCAAGGATCCAAACTTATGATAATAATCATAATAATAATAATTATCTTATCTATTTTAACTTTTGTTTTAAATTAATATCCTTCTTGGCTAGTGTGTAATTCTTTTACATGACATTATATTGGTCTTCCTCGTCATTATACAGTCATTACATCCTCTTCTTATTGGTCTTCCTTTTTTCCTTTTCTTTCCAACTGGCCACCAATCTAACACTTTCCTTGACCATCTTTTATCTTCCACTCTTACGCCTTAAATGCCCACTCCACTTCCACTTTCTATGCATGACTGTTCTCCCTATATCTTCGAGGCCTGTTTTCTTTCGTACCCATTCGTTTCTTTTTCTTTCCTTTCTCAATACTCCTATCATATACCTCTCCATGTCCCTCATGGTTACGCGTAATTTATTTAAAACTTTTTTGTCATTACCCATGTTTCACATCCATCTATGTTTACCTCAAGACCTACTTCTTTTCCTTTAACTTCTAATTCAACTATCATTTATTTCATTTCTTCAACTGAGTTTCCAATCAGACATATGTCATTAGCGATTGTATACAGTTTAGCCTTTCGCCATTAATTGGTAAGCCATTACTTTCCCAATTAAGCCTTTTAAAAACCCTTTCAAACAAGGTCACTTTGATTTGGAGTAATATTTAAATAACTAACCTATGAAACTAAATTTGTACTCAGGATCATGACAATCACATAGTCTACCATAATTGGCGAGCCATGACCGCTCTCCACTGTTTTTTTTTTCAAATGCCAATTGCCAAGCTATGTCCTGGCAGACGAAGGTAGCCAACCACATATTTTTAAAAGGCACTAAAAGAGTAACTTGTACACAAATTTCTAGCTTGATGTTAGTCTCACACTTTTTTCACGCTATGTCTTTGGGCTATATACTTGAATGATTTTATGCCTTTACAACTATTATTGTCAAAGTAATTTAATTTTCCCCGTTTTTAAATTTGTCAAAATTGTTTTGATTTTTTACATCAATTTAAGTCTCAATTAAGCAAAATTTAAAGAGCGCAAGTTTAAATTAATCTGGGGCTATCTGCGGGCTACTTTCAACAAACCATCCAAATTTCATAAAAATTAGACGAGTACTTTTGAGAATATAGGTGTGAATAAATTTATGTTTGTGCGCATGTGGCAGATAAATAAATAGGCGCAGAAGGTTGAAAAAGTCTTATATGGGATCAACAATAGGCTAATTATGTCCTAACATCCAAATTTGACAGGCAGAAACGAAACCATAAATGATTCCCGATGTGCGATACGGATTTCCGTCTTGGAATTTTTGAAATTGGGGACATAAAAGTTTTTAGTTCATTATAACGATCACACAGGTTACCTTCGGTAAGCTCGGAAGCAAAATATTTATAGTAGTGAAGGTTAAATAAAAATCACTTGAGTTGAAATAATTCGTTGTTTCCTACAATTTATTTGAAATAAAATGGAAAGAAAAATAAATGATCTCATTATAACTATCAAGACATAATTACATCAATTTGCTAAACCAACGTTGCTTTACTCTTAAAAAGCATAAAAAGAGAAAGATAGAAATTAAGAAATTCAAGAAAGGAAATTTCCTTGGACTGAAGTTTAAAGTTAGATAAAGAACAAAGGTCGATACTCTTTCTGTTGCTTTTAGCTTTTTTTAACCCAAGCCTTCTGCCTTTTATAGGAGAAAACCGAAAGAGCAAAGAAAAAGTTTTAAAATATATATTCATCAAGATAATCCTTCTGGTCTGGGATTTTCGGTTGGGAGAAGCCTTCAGACCCTAACTGAATGAAATAAAACATCTAAAACCTCCCAGCTAGAACTCAGTTGTAGCGTGTTGCCACCAAATTAAAACTTGTAATAATTTCTCTTTTACAACTAAAAATAAAAAACAAACAACAGTTAGTTAAAATCTACTGCTCTTAATTCTAAAACCCTTTTCGCTTCACCCAAACCTTTAAAACCATGAAACTCAAATAACAAATAATTTAATATTCCACACAACTCTCCTTTTTTGTTTGACCGAAAGTTTACATCTCACAATATTAATTAATTTATTTTTATAAAATTGTGATTGTTTAACTAAAGATATTATGAGAGACCATTATAAACTGATAATTTTCTTGATAATAAGGAATATTATCAGAATTGACGTAGCCGAGTAGCTAGCACAACTTGCTTGGAACATTAGTCCAAAATCTGACATAATGTTTAATAGTTTGAATTCCAGAAAGGTGAGACAATATTCTGATAGTAGCCAATCCCCTAACTTATCCCTAGAACGACACATTTATTTTTTTTTACGTAAATTCCTCACAGGGGTCAGCGAGACCCCAAATAATTAATGGGTTAAATTAATTAATAAACATTTTCCCTTTTTAATTATTTATATATTTTTTTAAACATGATTTGTCATTCTAACTATACCATTTAATTTTGACCAAAACAAATAAGGGTTTTAAAATTAAATAGTATACATATATATTTTCACCAACATGTTTTTAGAAAAATATGTACTTTAAAAAAAATTATAAAAAATTTGGTTTTCGTTAGATTGGGTTAATATTTTTTTCATATTTATATTAAGAGTTGTTTTACAGAAAACATAAACAAGAATTATATAATAAATTATAGCTTTTCTTACACATTCTGTCAAAGTTAAGCATTGTTTGCCTTAAATCTTTACTCAGATCCATTAAACCTTCAACTTGACAGAAATGATATATGTCTACTAATAGTAATAAAAAGGTTTATCTTGGAATTTTTGACAGTCTTTAACATTTCAGCAGCAAAACAAAAAATATAAAATAAGTTTTTCAATACAATAACAAAATAAGACAATTAACAGTGGTATATGAAACAATTACGTAAATGGCACACAAGTGTCTATGGGACCCCAACTCTAATTCTAATGAATACTGAAAAAAAACGAATACTCATAACATAAGTATTGTTATCAGTATATATACAGAAAGGTTCAAAGGTAAATTAGAAGGGAGTATAGGTTTAGAGAAATGCAAATAAAACAAAAAAAAAAAAAACTATTATAGTTTGCGTGGGGTCTGTCGGATCCCAGTGAGTCGATCTAGGGTTAAAGTTGATGGGGCCAAACAAAGAAGTCTGCCAATCAGTGTGGCAAATAGCTTTCTAGCGTCTCACAGTAGTATAATATAAAGCACAATTAGACATATTTTAAAATATAGAAGTAACTAAAAACTAAAAGAAAATTAATGTGACCCAGAGGTGATTGAAATCCGTTTCGATTACCAGCGTGTTCACTACAAGTTTTATTCAATATTAAAAATATTTGCTGAAGGTTGAAATTGTAGTTTGGTGTTTCACTAAAATGTTCTCTGATGTTTGACACAAATTTCTGTCTCGATTTTTTCCCTTGATATCTGAAGATATTATTTTTTCCGGAAAAAACGTAAGTTGATAATTTGGACTAATTTTTACTTTCATATAAAGAGAAAGTATGTGGTGGCGAGAAACATTTTTACACAGTATCGTTAAACAAATGTCCAAGTGGCATCTGCTGAACCTATTTCACCCATTACTATATTGTAAAGTTGGAAAGAGTAGTTTACAAGGCCCTGACCCCTCGTGGGCTATAATTATTAATCAATTGAATAAATTATCAATATCTGTAATCCCCTAAAGCCCTAAAGCATCAAAATGAATTTATATTTTAATTTACGCGATCGTAAATTCTACCAAAACTTTTTAGAGTCGCTTGAAACTATCTGAATAAGTTATGTGGTGTTTAATAAATGCTAAAATTTAGTTCATATGTTTGTTCATTATTAAAAATTTGTTGAATTATTAGATGAATAAATAGAGCTCATTTAGTTTTAGAGTGTTCTCTATTTATTCATAGGGTGAAAAGCAGAGGTTGCGTATCTAGTGTAGAAAGCAATAAGGAAATGCCATTAGTATCAAAGCGTGCTCTATTAGTAAATAGGATAGATTGGATAAAAAATTCATCCAGTCTAATGGTAGGGATTCTCTTGAGACTGCGTTCTAAGTATACACAACCTATTTGAACTTAGTGAATGATTAGGAACAGTACAGGTTTAGAGTCCTCAAGGGTTGAAGAAACAGGTAAATAAGTTACAAGTAATGCCTCTTCTCTTGCAGTAATAATATTTGAAGCCGAGCAACTAGGGACGAATTACTAATCACTTCAATATTATTCTTCTGTAAACAAAAGAGGCAAATAAAGTAAATCTTGCTTATAACGTACTCAAATGTTTTATTGACGTCTACCTTATCACATAAGGACAAAGAAATTTAAAAAAATAAATAAATAAAACTTCTTCCAAAACAGAATCAATCTTCAAAATGTTACAGGAAAAGAAATAAGGTACAGGCTTTACACAAAACCTATTAAGGCAAAACCGACTTTCAACGCAAGCGGCCATCAGCAGCAATAAGAGTTGGAATCAGGTAGGACTATAATTCCAGGGTCATTCTTAAATAAACTATCATATTCGAAATCTGGAAAATGAACCAAACGAAAAATTCAAGTTTTTGAAAACCAGCTTTGGACCCCATATAAATGTTGTGTGTGTATATAAGAGTGCACAAGTGATATGGTTTGTGAGTTCGACAATTTTCCGATTTTCTACGAATTTTCCAAATCCCAGGTTTGGTGTCACGTGAGTGACGGGCTGGTTTTATTATTATTATTGATTTTTTTTTTTTTTTTTTTTTTTTTTTGTGCAGAGTACCCTAAAGTATCAAAATAATTAATGAAATTAACTTTTTGTGGGCAGTCTTAAGAAAAGTATTGTTGACGCCAAACCTGCCCTACACCTATACCTTTCCTTAGAAGGCAACTGCCGCGCCATCTCTGGGTCTAGCGCGGAACTTAAGTTAATTAGTTATTAGTTTTATTTTGCGTAAGCCCGCAATTGCTACTCCTACCGTAGCCCTCGGTGACGTAACCTGGATTCGGCGTAGCATCTGACTACCCTGCTTCCTGGACGTCACTTGCCTTGTGTTACGTGCCCTAGCTGGTAACCTCATAAGACCGTAAGTGCCTTCCCTTTTTTACCTTTTCCCCTTTTTTCTGTAGCCTTGCTCTACATTTCCCCATTTTTCCCCTTTTTACATGTTACTCCCTTAAGCGTCCCTTTTTGTTAGTTGTTGTTTCGTACGTTATTTATTGTTAGCGCGATTCGCGGTTTTTTAGTTATATCTTTTTTTTACGTGTTTTTTTTTTTATTGCGTGTGTACGTACTTTGCGCGTACATATTTTTGGTCTCTTTGTGCCGGATAGAACGGTTTTCTATCTAATTCTATTTACAGTCCATATTTAATTATTTTATTCTATCTACCTAATAATTAATTCTCTATTTTTTTATTAATTATTCTTACTATAATTTATTTTTATAACTATTTAATTTTCGATAATTATCTTATTAATTATTACTTTATTCTTATTTATTTATCATATATTTTATTATTTTAATTACGAGTTTGATTATTAGTTCCGTTTTCAGAAGATTTTAATTATTATTTCCGTAAATTTTTTGTTTCGCGTCTTTGTTCTAACGGGGTTGTTAGAAGACGTAGAGTTAGGAGAGGATCACGGTCCAAGGTCGGTCGCCTTGCCGTTGTTACTCTTGGTGTTCCCCCCGTGCGGGAGTATTAAACATATTTACATTTTATCTAGTTACATTACTTTCTTTATTTACATCTTTATATATCTATTTAAATATTTTAAATATCTCTTATCATATCAACAAACCATATTTTTTTTATTTCCATTGATAAATCTATTTATTGTTTATCTGTCTTTAACTGACAGCTGCTATTTCTTTAGGAATTTGTAAATATTTACATTCCTTTAAATTTATTTTCCTCTGGCTTTCAAATTACTTATTTTTGAACACCTTTTTATACTTATTCTGCGATGACTGATCAGCAAGTAGCGAAATTTACTGTTCTTACAGCTAAGCGAGAGCAGATGTTTCGCAAACTCCAATTAATGTTTGACTTGACCAAAACCTTAGTAACTGATAAGGACAAGTCAAAAATAAATATTTTTAAAGTTCGCTATGAACAAATAGAAGGAGTTTACACCGATTTCCAGGATATCTGTGGAGAAATAAATTTATTACAGCTTGCAATTAAACCTACAGCCATCCCAGATTATCAAGTTTTATCTTCTTTTGAAGAGATTTATTTTGAAGTGAAAGCGTTTCACTTAAAACATTTCACTACACCTAGTACCAGTGTAGCAGGTCCTAGTACTTCACAGCCTACAGATAAGCCAGCTCAACCTAGGCTTCCTAAAATTGAGTTGCCGACTTTCGACGGCTCATTAAAAAACTGGACTGTTTTCCATGACACATTTAAATCGTTGATCCACGATAATGTGTCCATTAATTCTGTGGAAAAATTCCACTATTTGTTGTCAGCTGTTTCTGGACCTGCTCTGTCCATGTAGTTTACCCCTAACAGATAAAAATTATGATATTGTATGGACCAGTTTGATTACTAAATATCATAACAAAAGAGTACTTGGTGCTGATTTATTAGACACGCTTCTATCCTTTAAAACCTTATCTAAAGAAACTATTCCTTCTTTTAATGATTTTTTATCAACCTTTAGAGATTCGGTTACCGCTCTTAAAGCCTTGCAGATTGACGATTTATCTGACTTTATATTGACTCACTTGGCTTTACGGAGTTTACCACTAGATGTCCGTAAGCAATTCGAGCTTCAATATACGGCCAAAGTTCTTCCGACCTTTAACAATATTGTTGAATTTATTCAGAGGCAAGTTAATGCGTTAGAGGTTTCGAAGAGCTTGGATTCACATAGTAAATCTGAAACCATTTCATCTAATAAATCACTTGGTAAAACACCTAATTACCAAACTAGAAAGGCTTTTACCGCCACTTCCTCTAGTTCTTTCAATAGCTGTCCTGTGTGTGACAAGGATCATAAAATTTACTGTTGTCCCGATTACGAAAAGATGACGCCCTTGCAGCGTAAGAAAACTATTCGTGACTTGAGACATTGTTTTAACTGTCTCAAGAATC
The DNA here is from genome assembly GCA_951217055.1 of Gerris lacustris. Classification (NCBI taxonomy): domain Eukaryota; kingdom Metazoa; phylum Arthropoda; class Insecta; order Hemiptera; family Gerridae; genus Gerris; species Gerris lacustris. The sequence continues at coordinate 47,305,227 of OX578276.1, forward strand.
ATATGTTAGACTCTTGTACGTCTAAAGTTTTGTGTTCGGCGTGTGGGGCTAGACACCATTCTTCTATCCATGAAACTTTTAACCACTTAAGTTATCGTAACTCGAAGGAGAGCCCGTCATCAAATGCTTTAACATCCGCCCCTTCACAAACGTTTCCAGATACTGACCCTGGTGACTCTAAGTGTCACTTGTCTGCGAGTGGACTTCATAGTTTTTCATCTTCTTTTAAAACTGTGTTGCTAGGAACTGCACTTATCCACATGCAAGATGTTCGAGGAAATTATGTACCAGTTCGTGCGCTAATCGATTCTGGCGCACAAACTTCTTTTATTACTTCGACTTGTATCCAAAGTTTAGGTTTACCGGTCAAACAATGTAACCTACCCATAGCTGGTCTAGGTCAGAATTTAATTTCTAATGTTAAGGGTATGACGTCATGTACTGTCAAGCCTAGAATTTCTACAAACCCTATTCTTAAAACGAATGCGGTTATACTTACTAAGATTACAACGAACATGCCTTCGTTGAGTATCCCTGCTGATATTTGTTGTAAATTTTCTAATTTGATCCTCGCTGATCCTAATTTCGACACCCCCTCTGCTATTGATTTTCTTATAGCTGCTGATCTATTCCCGTTCCTGTACGACGGTCAGCGTATCATAGGTGGAAACGGATCCCCTTCAGCCCTTCACAGTATTTTTGGTTGGGTTATTACTGGTGAAATTAATTTTACTTCTTCTTCGTTGCCAGTAGTCGTTTCTCATCTATCCACTACTGAATTTCCTTTAGATGATTTACCAGAGATAGTTGAGTGTGAGGAACCTCCTATAATTGAACCTGTCATCAGTTCCCATGATAAAAAATGTGAACATTTAGTCCAGGACCTATCCTACCGCTCTGAAGAGGATAGACATGTTGTTCCTTTTTCTTTTTATAATAACCATTTTGAGTTCATTGGCGACACCTATGAACATTCTTTACCTTCATTGTTAAATATTGAACGTCCACTTATTAATCCACTTAAACTTGAGCCTAAGTATTATTATTTCCTTACAGACTACAAACGTTTGAGACACCTTACACGTGTCCCAGTATATTATGATTTTACTTTTTGTTATAAGTTTATTTATTATCATAACAATTTTTACCGGACTATTTATATTATTCAATACCATGCTGTATTTAAATCTACTGGTTCTACTTCTGCTTTGCGTTTTATTTTTTACAATTATTCTACCCGACCTACCAATGGTCAATCTTATAACATTTTATTATTCTCTTTTTACTTTATTCGATCTTCTACTCGTAGTTTTGTTATTTATATTTTGGTTACCAGAGCTGACACTTGCTTGTCTAATACTATAATTTCTTCTTTACATAACTTATCAATTCCTCAATTGGAATTAATCGCTCTTTTACTGAGTTGTATTCTTCGATACCTTTTATTAATATTCAATTATTTCTTGAATTCTTATATTAATGCTTTTACTGATTGCATTATAGGTTTAGCGCAGCTAAAAACTTTCTACTCTTTAAAAACGTTTATCAGAGTTTGCCCGATTTTGAACATACTATCTTCTGAATCGTGGTATTTAAAACTTTTTATTTTACCATCACCTTATCAATTTTTGGACCACTTACTTTGGTTAAACGGACCTCCATGGTTAATTAAACCTGTTACTGGTTGGTATTTCTTTTCTTCGAGCCCTATGCCACTCAAGCTTATAGAATTAAAAATTCTAAGCCCACTTTATTGTTTATTTTCATTCGTTTCTTTTACTCTGACTTCTTCATGGGATATCAATCTTCAAAAGGTTACCTCCTGGTGCTTCCGCCTAAAGCTGAGTCTATCCTTTTCTAAATCACAGCGCTTTTATGGACCTAAATACTTTTCTAACTATTATTATATTAATCTAGGTCTAATTTCGATCCTCCGACTTCATCCCATTATCTACTCTACGGGTCTTTTGAGGGTGGGGGGAAGATTAATGAATGCTTCCCTCCTTGCTGCTGATTTAGCCACGTTAGACAAGAAGACTCCGCTTCTTCAATGTCACTATGGGAGACTTGAAGATGTTCCTTTTCTTTTGCAAGAACATCGCACAGATCATAGCTTCGCACTGTCGCGGAGATATGTCCCCTACCCATAGCCTAAATTAAATCACCTCTTCCTTTCCCTTTCCCCTTTCCCTTTCCTTTTTTCCCTTCATTTCTTTCTCTTGCCAGAACTATTTTTTTTATTTATTTATTTCTATTTTATCTAAACTTATTTTAAATTATTTTTTTTTTTTTACTTTTTTTTTCTTTTAACTTTAGTTTGCCTAGGCCTAGGGAAATCACGTTGATTTCAGTGGGGGGTATGTTGACGCCAAACCTGCCCTACACCTATACCTTTCCTTAGAAGGCAACTGCCGCGCCATCTCTGGGTCTAGCGCGGAACTTAAGTTAATTAGTTATTAGTTTTATTTTGCGTAAGCCCGCAATTGCTACTCCTACCGTAGCCCTCGGTGACGTAACCTGGATTCGGCGTAGCATCTGACTACCCTGCTTCCTGGACGTCACTTGCCTTGTGTTACGTGCCCTAGCTGGTAACCTCATAAGACCGTAAGTGCCTTCCCTTTTTTACCTTTTCCCCTTTTTTCTGTAGCCTTGCTCTACATTTCCCCATTTTTCCCCTTTTTACATGTTACTCCCTTAAGCGTCCCTTTTTGTTAGTTGTTGTTTCGTACGTTATTTATTGTTAGCGCGATTCGCGGTTTTTTAGTTATATCTTTTTTTTACGTGTTTTTTTTTTTATTGCGTGTGTACGTACTTTGCGCGTACAAGTATTGTTAAAAATGATTTAACTAACAACATTAAGCCCATTTTACTCAGCATCCTATGCCCAATCTCTTTCACCTCTGATCTTGAAGTAATTGCTCTTCATGGCTCAAACTCATGTTAAAGAAAAAACTAATTCTCAGACTTTTGATCACGCGATTTACGTTATCTTTTGTATTATTAATTTTTTTATTTATTTTTTTTTTATACGAGATATTTTTATAATTTGAGAAAAAAGAAGTAGGGAAAATAATAGTATTGGAACTAGTTTGAACAAATATTAGCTCAGTTAGTATATTTTATCCACACTTTATAAAATTGTATACATATTCAACGTAACACTTAAGACATATTAAATAACCATAAAATCATTAGATAATGAAATCATAAGTTTTTTAATGATAGGTTGGAACTACCCACAAGCATAGACAGTGGTGTTTTTACTCTATATTTGGTATTTTTTACTAGTTAACATACTCTATATTTGGTAAGTCACTAGTTAACAGGCTCAATGCAAATCGTCACAATATAAAACAAATCGTCATAAATATGTATTGAATATAAAATAATCCTACCGGGGGGTTCCGCAAGCCGAGCGAATTTCCATTGGAAAATTGTAGTTCTATGTTGTGCAGTTTAAACTTCCTTCATAACTACTACCATTGTGTGTGTTATTTTAAGTTACGATAATTTAAAAGAATTATTTTAGTTGGATTAGGGTTCTTAGAATATTGTTCAGTTAAACATAATCGTAGTAGTTTAAACTGCACAACATTGAACTACAAATATCCCATGGAAATTCGCTTGGCTTGCGGAACACCGCGGTAGGATTATATTAAATGATTGGTGAATCATCAGGAGGGGGTAATGACGTCATAAAGATCCCATTTTCAATAGGGATCCTCATCTCAACAAGCTTGATTTTTCGGTACAAGTTTTATTTTGAGCTATCGTGCTTACAATAAATCCGCAAGAAATTGTTGTTATTACTATTATTATTATTATAAAATTATTATTCGAATCGCTATGGTAACTCATTTTTTGGATTCAGGATCTTATAAAACATATGAAGCGATACCTCACTTGATTTTTTGTATTTTTTTAAATCTTTGCTGACTCATCAGGAGGGGTTAATGACGTCATAAAGATCCCATTTTTTTAGGGGATCCTTATCTCAACGAGCTTGATTTTTCGGTGCAAGTTTTATTTTGATACGTCAATTCGTTAGAGAGCTATCGTGCTCACAAGAAATCCGCAAGAAATTGTTGTTATTACAATTATTATTATTATAAAGTTATTATTCTAATCGCTATGGTAACTCATTTTTTGGATTCAGGGTCTTAAAAAACATATGAAGCGATACCTCACTTGATTTTTTGTATTTTTTTTAATCTTTGCTGACTCATCTGGAGGGATTAATGACGTCATAAAGATCCCATTTTTTTAGGGGATCCTCATCTCAACGAGCTAGATTTTTTGGTGCAAGTTTTATTTTGATAAGTCAATTCGTTCGAGAGATATCGTGCTCACAAGAAATCCGCTAGAAATACATATACCTATCTATAATCTATAATATAAGTGGCAATGTCCTGATTGACTGACTGAAATAGAATCAACGCACAGCAAAATCTGCTTAACCGAGAGACTTGAAATTTTGAGGATATACTCGGTTCATATCATAGGCATCTACTAAGAAAGGATTTTGCGAAATTTTTATTTTTGTACCCAGGGATACGGGGTACAAATGTCAAAGTAATAAATACTTTTAATGATGCATATCGTTGAAAAGCTCTTTAAAAGTACAGTAATTGTTGTTATGTACAGTTTTGTTATATTTTCATTTAGGAGGAGGTAAAATGGAAAAATATGTATAACTACATTTTATATAAATGAAGAGTGTCTATGAGTGTAAATATGTATAACTACATCTTATATAAATGAAGAGTGTCTATGAGTGTCTATTATCTTATATAAATGAAGAGTGTCTATGAGTGTCTTTTATCTTATATAAATGAAGAGTGTCTATGAGTGTCTTTTATACAAATCTACAGTTTATCCCAATTTGATGAATTTACACACTTCCTTCAAAAATGTGATTGGCTGGCCCGGAGTTAAAAAAGATTCAGCTTTAGGAAGAGTTTACACCGTACATCCCAACAATAGTGAATGTTACCATCTACGATTATTACTTCATGAAGTACGAGGTCCTATGTCTTCTGAATATCAAAAAACGATCAATGGTGTAATTCATCCAACTTTTCAATCAGCCTGTAAAGCATTAGGTTTATTAGAAAATGATTAAAACTGGGATGTTACGTTGCAAGTAACTGCTCTATGTGACTCGCCTCATAAAATGCGACAAATGTTTGTAGTGATGTTAGTTTTCTGTCACCTTTCTGACCCGTTGAGTCTTAGGGAAAAGCATAAGATTAGTTTATGTGAAGATTTTATACATGAAGTAGAAAGCACGATTCAAGAAGGAGTTCAAAACGTGATGGACGAAATATACAACAAGTGTTTAATATCAATTGAATATGCTGTTATCACATTAGAAGCGAATGGCTTAAAACAGTATGGTTTACCGCAACCTACAAGAAATGAAGAACGTTTGGACAATATAAACTATTCGAAAGAAATAAGCTACGACTCAGAAAAATTGGATAAAGTGGTAAGAAATAATGAAGCCTTATTAACAGAAGAACAGTTCCATGTTTATCAAAAAGTTCTCAATAGTATTGAATCACCCGAGAGCCAGACATACTTCCTAGATGCTCCAGGTGGGACAGGAAAGACGTTCTTACTTAATCTATTATTAGCAAAAGTAAGAAGTAGTAAACACATAGCTTTGGCCACAGCATCTTCTGGCATAGCTGCGACTCTTTTAGAAGGAGGAAAAACTGCTCACAGTGCTTTTAAATTACCTTTAAATCTGAACTGTAATGAATTTCCAAAGTGTAACATTTCTAAGCAAAGTAATGCAGCAAGAATTTTGAGTGAATGTACACTTATTGTTTGGGATGAAAGTACAATGATGCACAAAGGTGGGTTTGAAGCTTTGGACCGCACATTACAAGATATAAGAAATTCGACGTCATTAATGGGAGGTGTCACCGTTTTACTTGCAGGAGATTTTAGGCAGACACTGCCAGTAATACAAAGAGGTACTAGAGCTGACGAGGTAAAGGCATGCATCAAATCATCACTCTTATGGACTAATATTAAAAAAATATCTCATACTACTAATATGAGAGTGCATTTGCATAATGATATTACAGCAGGACTCTTTTCTGAGCTTCTTCTTAAAATAGGCAATGGGGAATATCCCGAAGAAGCAGGTAAAGTTATTATACCAGATAATTTGGGTAAAATTGTGTATAATTTGGATGAGCTAATACATTCAGTGTATCCTGACATTTCTAAAATAAAAATCCATGGACTGGTTAAGTGAACGTGCTATTTTAACATCTAAAAATGACACTGCGTCTGAAATCAACGACAAATTACTCGATTCATTTGAAGGAGAAATAATGGAGTACAAGTCAGTCAATAAAGTGTTGGAATCAGATGAAGCCGTTAATTATCCTGTAGAATTTCATAAAAGTTTAAACCCACCTGGATTTCCAGTATATAAATTACGACTCAAAATTGGAACACCAGTGATGTTATTGAGGAATCTTAATCCTCCAAAACTCTGCAACGGAACAAGGCTACAGGTATCTGCTTTACATAAAAACTTCATAGAAGCAAAAATATTCACTGGATGTGCTCGAGGAGAATCAGTTTATGTACCGCGAATACCTTTAATACCATCCGACTACCCATGCCAGTTCAAAATATTACAATTTCCAGTCAAGGTATGTTTTGCTATGACTATAAATAAATCACAAGGACAGACTTTGAAAATTTCAGGACTTGATTTGAGGGAAGATTGCTTCTCTCATGGTCAATTTTATGTTGGTACTTCTAGAGGGTGTTCTTCTGAAAGTTTAGTAATTTTGGCCCCCGATGGAAAGACAACTAATGTAGTGTATAAAGAAGTACTTCAGACACATTAATTGTATCCTCATTATCGAATTAAATATCTAATTTATAAGCTTTACGTTCTACCATTGAGTTTAAAAAAATAAATTTATTAAAAAGAACAAAATATACTAAAATACATAAATATACGTTTCTATAGTCCAATGATATTTCCGAGAGTTGATATAAAAAAGTTAAATTTTAGGTATGGAGACCCAAAATTTGAAGTTGGGTATCATTTTAAAGGTATTGAAATTTGGTTTCCAAAATGGCGGCCATTTTACCCCTAAAAGAAGCAAATAAGTGCATACCTAAGATACTAAAGGATGATATATATGTATGTACATCTTGCTTCTCAAAATTGCAATTTATATACATATGTTATGAGCGAAGAAAACCTTTTAGTAACTTGCTGGAAAGTACTTGACGAGATTTTCATTTGACTTAAACACTAAACACCACCACATACAGAGTCTATAGCCAACTCAAAATCCATTGCTCAACTGATGTTGGACCAACATGCTCGGTAGTGGATGGTGCACACCCAACATGTTGGGTTGGAGTCAGGTAGAGGTTGGGCCAACATGTTCGATCGTCGATGGGGGGCTTTAAATTGTTGTATTTGTTTATCACTGCTTTGAGAGCATAGAATAAAAATGTCAGTAATCTCTGCCAGAGAATTAAGATGACAAACATTCTCCCGAATAAATTTAGGGGAAAGACCTTTTTAGAAGGTAGAAAGCCTTTAAATGACCTTAAAGTCTTCCTAGGTGTATATTTTTTCTACGTACGAGGCACAGCACGCGACTGCTGGAGATCAGGTTAAATAAAACCCTTTAAAGTTAGAAGAAGAAAAAAAAAATGTTACCGACATCTAATTTTAGAATTCTCGGAAAGCTGATTATTTATTTAGCTGTTTCCAATTATTCAATCATAAGAATTCCCGAAATTTAATTTCTGTTTCTATTCCCGTTTGGATTTAATAGATCGCCAGTTCTAACGTTTAACAGTTAAAAACTATCTAACATTTAACAGTTAAAAATTATCTTCCTTGCTTTTAAAATTAAATTACACCATTTACATGAACAAATTTTGAAATCAAATCTTAATTTAAAAATCAAATCTTGATTAATTATAAATAAAATCTTAATTCAAGAATATTTTTTAATTAAGTCATAATTAATTATTCATACGGTTATCTAATCATCTCTTCTTTCCAGATACACCCCAACTCCTAATTAAAAACATCACTAATGATAAAAAAATAAATAACTTATCCTCACTAACTTTATCTCATCTCAAGCTATTTTAAATTCTGCCCACACAAATGTGCAAACGTATTCTTTAATATTTATTTTAGATAACCCTTCTCTTTGATTGAAATAGCAGTGGTCTTGAAATTTACGAGGCATTCAGCAAGCAAATAATATACTTGGTAACAATACTCTCCTATCCCAATATGAAGGAATATTGCACAAATATATGCAATGCTCCTCAATAATTGTATCACTATAAATGTTTATTTACATTGTAATAAACTTTTTACTTATAACTTTTTTACTTTGCAATCAAAATTAAGGATTAACCGATGGAGGAATGGAAGAAATTGGATATAATAAAATATAAATAAAATGTGATACGATTTCTCAGGGTAAGTAATGAAATAAGTCTGTTCGAATCGCATTAATAGAATTTAATACAGCACACCATTTCTAGGAATGCTTTATATTCTTGTCATGAACCTTTAGCCTATATTCGGTTCATATAGGCAACAGGAATTTACAAAATTACGCTAGGCGGAAATTATTGTTTTTAGTAAAAATCAGGGAAGATATTCTAGCAGAATTTAAGGAAGAGCTTTTAAGAAGGAACTGGACATTTGACTTATTCTGGGTTGCCAAGGGAGTATATCTGCTGTAAAAATTTAAAATATATTACTTTATGTTGCACTGGCAATAGTCATAGGGGTATTTATGGGATTAAATTATTTAAATGTGATGAAGTGAAGAAGTTTTTTTTTCGAATATTAACTACAAACAATTATTACTACTGATACAGCATTTCTCGCATTCAATTACAGTCTAAATGTAATATATAAAACGATTCCTTTCTATATATATATTAAAGTTATCTTAATAATTTTAGTCGAAAAGTAAAGCACTAATTATTATCAGAAGTTCATTAGTTCTTCTTATCTTCTTAATTATACCGTTAAATTTAGCTCAGACAGGAGCGTATATTTGCAAAATATAAAATACTTCGGATAAGACTTAACTCAAAAACGATCAAAGCATTTTACAGTTGGTTTAAGTTAATTATTGTTTTTGACTTTTCTTAATGATAAAATAAAATGAAATGATTTAGTTTTAGTTTAAAACCGGCAATACAGGTATGCGTTGAAAGTTTGAGTATAACACCTGTGACTCGTTTTCTCAGAACAGTATTGCTCCGTATCTCATTATTCTCTTTAGGATATCCTCGTGGCCAAAACAATCTACCATCTTGTTTGGAGAAGCTGTCGGAAACAGTAATAAACTAAAACAATAGAGAAGCGAAGGCTCGGCAAGTTGAGCTTAAGCTTAAATACGATATAAAGTGGCCGCGCTTAGTCACTCGCAGCTTTATACCGGAATTAGACCAAACGGAAAGATTAATTGTATTTTCTAAATTAAATTTGTCACTTTGACTTGTTTCGTGGTTATTAGACGTCTTTTTCAAAATACTAAAATTTGTATTTACATCTAAAAGTACTTATGATGAAATCTTTTATTACTAATTTTATGATATAATCAATTAGAACAACAAAAAAATAAATAATAGCACCATATTGAAGCATGTGTTTAATTTAGACGGCTTAACTGTTCATTAAGACGGTAATTGAGTTGTTTAAGAATTAAAATAAAATTCCAAAGAGAAATTATTTCTACCTGTTCGCAATTTATGTAATTCCTAACTACACCAATATCATAATTTAAAGATAAGTTAACATAAATGTTGTACAATTATAGCAGAATTTCCTTTTCTGATGATATTCGAAATCTTCGGTTCACTAGACATTGTAGAAATTATTTCACTAATTATTAATATTTATTGATTTCGACCACTGAAAATTATTATTCTAATAGTATATCATAATCATAACACTATAAACTAAAAATTTAGACATCAGGTGGATACATATTTGAATGGTTTAAAGGCAGAGTGGTATGTCAACATCCAAAACCTACACATTTATACTCGTATATATATATGTATATGTATGTACGATTACACTTATATATCAAATATATATAATTGAAATTACATATATACTTATATATATTATGTATATGGATGTATATATATAGGGTAGAGCGGGGTAAGATGGTAAGGGTGGGTAAGACGCCACTTGTTAATAATTTACGGATAGACCGCTAGGACGCATTAATTATAGTTGATTAACCTTTAATTATGGAAGAACTCTGTAGAGCAACGCTTCTACGTCTCTATCTTCAATCTGTTTTTCTAAAATTTGACTAAGTACATTATTTACCTTTTTGATATAACTCATGCTTAATAATGACTGATGAATTAAAATATTTTCTAGGTAATATTTTTATGGATATGAACATAAAAATACGTCTTAGTCATCAATAAGATTTTAATATCTAAACCGGACCAACATGCTTTAATCTCTTGCTATGTGGTCAGATTCGTTGATGGCATCTTACCCCAAGGTAGATGAGTAAGATGCCACTTCGTTAGTGTGGAAAGATGCCATTAGTGGCAACTTACCCCACGTTTTTCTAAAACATATTAAATATTAACTTGAAGATATTAAAATATTATTTAAACTAATAAACAATAAAATTAAACTTTTAAATAGTTTTTTTGTTTGTTAATATTATATGTATACACAAATACTCATGTTTTATGATTTTTTCGACTAAATAGTGGTCATATTATTATTAAAAAAAAAGTAGCAAAAATTTGTATTTAGTTGCAGTAATGCCAAGATCATACGTAAGAATAACGGATCGTTCCATATCCTTGCAACTAATTATGACTATCAATAAAATATTGTTGCTAAAAATCAACAAGATAACGTATCACCGAGTCAGTAACGTTTGAGGATGTCCAATCTGTACCTATTGACTCCATAAAAAACAAGAAGGAAACAAAACGCAAAAATTTTAACAAGTCCTGGAAATCACGCCATGGCATTTATTTTTACCATAAACTAGGCCCAAACTGTGATTGGATCATCACAAATTGTTACAAAAAATGGGCTCACGAATATTGTATAGAGATTCTGGATTGTCCTAACTGCGTAAATACTAAAAATTGATTTTTTAATTATTTTTAGGCATTGGTTTTTTGTGTTAATATTTTTTAACCATTGTTTATTTTATTTTATTAATTAGATAATAATTTTGATTTTAGAAAGAGGCATACTCATTAAAACATTTAATGTACTATTGGTAAGTTTTTTACTCTAACTGTATTAGTTCAATTTTATTTATGAGGAATGACTTATTAATATGCCTAATGTTCTACTCTTATTATGTTATAAGTATTACTTACCCAGTAACTGAAGGTTGGGTCAGTTACTGTTTTCTATAGGTTAGTAAGTAATTAAGAAAAAAACCTTTGTCGTTTCGTTTGCTCAATTTTAAAATAAAGATTTTAATTTAAAAGTTTAGTGGTTTTTAACTGACACCATTTATTAAGTGAAATTATGCAATATTTAATTTTGCAATAATTGACGACTTATTTACATAATTCTACAAACTAAAGGCTGCATAGTCTAAGACATGCTTTTTGTAATAATTAACAGTAAAAAGGGCATCATAGAAAGCATGCTAGCTCCTGTTGAATTAATAAAGTTTTGTGGCATCTTACCCCAATAACGAGTGGCATCTTACCCACCCTATGCGGGAAAGATGCCACTTTTGGGAGTTATATATGTTTGCAAAACAAACATATTTGTTCAGTGACTATAATAATAAGTAAATAATAGTAAGGAAAGGAAGGTTGTAGTTGTATTACTACGTATAATATAATTTGATAATCCTATAAATGTGGCAGAAATTTACAAAAATGTCTTAAGTATGGCGTCGACCCTACATCCATAATCAGATATATACAACACACATGTACAATCATGTATACATATATATCTAAATAAACAAGTTTTAAATATTGACTTATACCACTCTGCTTTTAATACATTCATTTATCTGTCTTTCTCTTTCATAATAACTAGCCGTTAAGCGCGTGGTAACGGGCAGAATAAATGTGGTTGCCTTATCAATAAAAATCATCAAGGTGAGTCGTCGCCATCGTCGTCCACTACTCAATTATGAATGAATAAGTGAATAATTCAAATGTAAAAAAAAGCAAGAAAAAGATCTGAAAAATCATTAGTTATATTCAATAAGAAAGAGTCTCGCGGTCTCCAGTTATACATAAACCAAAGAGCCACGTGATGTCTATTTATTTCTTATAAATTGCATTCAAAGAAAAAGAGCTGAGAGATAATTAGTTATAATTAAAATGAATGAGTCTCGCGCTGTCCAGTTGTACTTAAACAGAAAGAGCCACGTGATGTCTAGTTATTTCTTATTTATTGCATCCAAAAAAAAGAGCTGAAAGATAATTAGTTATAATGGAAATGAATGAGTTTCGAGATGTCCAGTTATACTTAAACAGAAAGAGTTACGTGATGTCTAGTTATTTCTAAATAACGTATAGATAAATAGATATATACTGTTCAACTAGAAAGTTTTAAGCCGTAGTGATCACTACGAATGGATAGCACAGTGGATAGAGTCCCTGCATCGTTTGCTAGAGGTCACAGGTTCAAGTTTAGGTTTTAGCTCATTCATTTTTAGCGATATAAATCATTTCGAGGTGCGCCACCGTCACCGTTGTCGGGACACTACTCGATTATATAAAAGATTTAACGACAAAAATATTGTAGTTATGCTATTGTATATACTTTGGACATATTGCCCCGTAATTCCCGCGCAAGTAGATATCCACACCTTACCTGGATATAGACGTTTAAAGCGATGGATGATAGTCGGCATACAAAAATTGCGTTTGTATTTAATATTAATTTTAATAATTCATTTTTAACATATAATTAATCGAGTTTACTATTTTCAATCTCTCAGACCATTATGTTGAGATCCAACAAAATATTATAGCTAGAAATTTTAAAGTGATCGTAATTTATTAATTTTTTCTCTCCTAATGTAATGTAATCTAAGCTTGATAACTGCCCTAATATTGGACAAAAGAATGAGCTTTGTGGGATCCCTTGAGTTGGTCACTACGGATATCCTCAATGTGAAACATGTAATCAGTGAGAAATATGTTTCGCCTCTGTAGGCTTCGAACTCAGATTTGTCCATGTTCGAATCATGGTTTCAGACGTATAAAATGTATGCGCCAAATGTATGTTGTGTGACGACTTGGCTGCATCCAAAATGAAGAAATGGCTGATTAAAATTATGAATAACATTATTTATAACACTATTAAATTAGTTATAGTTTGATTATCATTTTTAATAAATAAAATAATTCATCATCTCTCCAACCTTTTCTAATTTTAACTAAATTTATAATGTATAATGCTCAAGTTATTACCTCTAGAGAAAAACTATGTAGAATAATTAAATTATTAAAACAAACATTTCATTAAAAAAAATTTAAAAAAATAAAACGTAACATACTTTTCAGTAGAGAAAATAGTTATTTATGTAACTAGGCAGCAAAATGGAATTTTACTGACGAGTGATTAGATTAGCCTCCGAGCCGAAGGCGAGGACAGGCTATCATAATTAACTGCCGAGGCGAAGCCGAGGCAGTTAATTTACCTATTTTTGCCGAGGCGAAGCCGAGGCAGGCAATGAATAAACGAGGCAGAAATGTTTCCTTTGCTGCCTTGTTGCATACAATATTTTATCTACTTGCGGAAGAAAAATGAAGCTGCTAAAATGTTATCTTTATTAATATAACATAGTTAATAACTATGTGTCATATTAATAAAGATAATAACATATGTATTAACTAAAATTAATGTTCAAATAAGAAACTTGGGAATAATAACAATAAGTGAAAAGCAAACTCAATCAATAACAAAATACAAAACACACGTTTATAACACACATAACTTCTGAATGAATAATGCACGCAATATAAAATATTTATTTATATTTTTACTAAAGAATTAATAAACGTGTTAAAGATATCTTCTAATGTTTAAAAGAAAAGAAGTAACTAGAATACATCAAGAAAAGTAGCTAGTCTAATCTGGAATGACTTCAATAATAAAAATAATATGGATGTTCAATGTTTACATGACGCTACAGTATAGCCAGTGACTCTACTTTTTTTTAATTAAAGATCTACTAATCATTGAACTTATTTAACGGAATTAACAAATAATAACAAATTATTTTATTATTAAAACGTTTATTTATTAAATATTACTTATTTAACTATAATATATAATGTTATAAGATAGAGATAATAGTATAAACTGTTTTTGCCAAAATAAGAGGTTATGACACGCAGTGGTAAACACTGTTACTTTCTCTGCCTAGGCAGGGAAATATTTCCCTGCCTAGGCAGAGAAAGTATTTTCCTGACTGTTTTTACTACTTTCCTGCCTGATTTTAATATTTTAATGACAAATCAGGGAAATAGTACTTTCCAGCCTAAATACAGTTCAGTAATGTTTAATTTTGCTGCCGCGAGTAGATAAAATAATTTATTCTATAATAAGTTTTTTATTATCTGAACTTACTAAAAAATCATATCAATACAAAAAGAAATAGACTATTCTTTAGTCAAATTATATTTGGTACAAAGAAACATTGCTTATATACTATTTTATATTATAAAATCATTTTATACAACTTATTTGAAATGTCTTGAATAAGTAAGACTATTAGTTTAAGAAATATTTCAGGTTTCACCTCATTTCTTGAAATACCTTATTTTTTTTTATTAAATAGACCGAAACATTTAAGGTTTGTTAGGTTAAGACCGTTTCCGCAAGTATCTTCAACGAATTTCATAGTAACCAGGAATTTATAATTATTGTTCATATCTTTGTATAATTTCATACCTTTTGAAATATTAAAAAACAATTTCTTGAAAGTACGTAATAGTACTCCGTTGACCCGAAATATGACAATACAAACCTTTTCTAACTTTAAAATACAAACGCCATACAATTTTATACTAGTTTAAAAGAAAAAAATTCGAGTGGTGTCGCGGGACACCCGGTAGGAACGAAGTTCCTTACATTTTTTATTAAATATAAAATCACACTGCTAAGTACGTATACGTTGCTAACTACTCATTCCAATAAATATTTTTGACTCAATTAGAAAATTATTAGTTTAGTAAAATTATTACATAAAACTTATTACAAAAATCCCTTGATCCGCTTATGAGCAATATTATTTTATTACATCAATTTATACTTATATATTTACAGTTTTACTGGTTAATAATTGAACATAGTCGACACTGTCAATTTCTGACGATTCTCTTGGTGCACTTTCCATTTTAAATAATATCCGAATACTTTCCTCAATGAAAGAAACAATCATTGAAAAAAAGCTTTGTTTTGTGGATAAATTGTGAGTTTGACAGGAAGAAGGAGTAAGAGAGAGAGAGAGTATAGTAAGAGAGAGATGGAAAGATAGAAGAGTTGGGATTGCGCACGAAAAGATACCAAAAGAATTATAGTAAAGGGGGAATCACTCTACATTCTTAATATTCCACTTATATTAACTACAAACCTCATACTTCCGCCATCAACTTTTAAAAATTGTAAAATATATCACGTCACTGTAAAATACCTGCTGCTTGTATCAGGTTGATATTTTGCATGCCTGTTTCAATTGTACTTTAGACGATGTGGATGAAGTTTTATTTAAATCGTTACGTTAGAACGTAAGATATCGGTAAAAACGTTGTTTTCTTTATTTAAAACGTTTAGGTCCGCTTTAATAAATTTAGCGATCTTTATCACTTCATAGCAGAGTCAGTGTTCGTTTTACTAAAAAACGAAAAAAAGTTAGAATTTTTTCCCGTCCTAAAATTCCAATTTTAAATTTGAAGCTTACGTTTACGCGAGCGTTGCGCGTGAACGCTTGGGCGGATAACATTGCCCAACGAACCTGTCCTGGGCATTGGTAAAATGAACATGTGTACCAAATTTCAACTAAGTCGGTCAACTTTTACACGAGTTATCGTCATCCGTAGATTTCGTGACGCTTTTAGCGTAACGGTGATTTTGTGAAGGTTATTTTGTGACGGTGATTTTGGTCGTTTTTTTCTCCAGAACGTGCCATAAGGAACTTCGTTCCAAAAATAATCAATCCAAATATAAGATTGCTCACTAGCAAAAAATGTGATTTTGTAAAAGTTAAAAATGAAGTGTAAACAATCACCTGTTCAATAATAAATTTTCTTCCAAGCTAACCGAAAGTAACGGAACAAAAGTGTTTATTGTCTCCGATTTCAATAATTCCAAGACAGAAATCAGTTTCAGCCATCAGGGAACATTTTTGGTTTCGTGTCTGTCTGTCGGTCTGTCGCTCCATTTTTGCGAACCAACATATCTTAAAAACTTCTTGAACGATTATATTGGAATTGGGACCCATATAAGCTTCAGCCTTCTGGGCCGATTTATTTCTCTTTCACATGCGCAAAAACATGCATTTATTTGCACTTATATCTTATAAATTACTCAACTAATTTTTATGAAATGTTTTACGATGATCCTCTGCGCTCCTTAAATTTTGCTTTTATTGTTCTTTTGCTTTCGAGCTTTCTGGGGAGCTCGAAAGCTTCGATTTCCCCTTCATTGTGATGATTCTGGAGAACGATTTTTTTTTACTTAAAATTCAAACTTACCAAGACAGAAATGCGTTTAGACATCAAGGAATCTTGAAAGTACTAATTAATTTTGTTTTTATGGAAAATTTATAGCCTACACGGAGAAAAATCGAGTGTGTATTTTCAACAAGTAGGTAGTGTTGAGGCCCTTTAAGTTTGAATTTACACTATGATGGGATGGTACTGGCACTAATAGCGTTGCCACAAGAAAAAATTTTTTTTTTAGAGTTATCGTAAATGTAAAGTTTTTAGTACCAGCAACACTACGTTAGAGTTGCGTATAACTTTGAGTTTTTAGTGTTGGCGAAACTCCATTAGAGCGTTTGTAACACTACATAGTGTTCAGCAAAACTTAATTTGGTGTTGATATTAAATTTTAGCTTAATGTTATCCCGAAACTAAAAAAATACTCCAATTTTAGCGTTGTCGCTGCGCTAATAGAGTTATAAGAAGAAGAATTATGGTGTTGTTAAAAAATAACTTAATGTTATTGTAAATACAACTCTAGAGTTGAGATAAGCATTGGTCTTAGTGTTAATAAGACACTTATTGATAGCCTAAATTATATATATATTGATAAAATTCATGATACAAAAAGTTCTTATTTTTTGGCGTAAAATCCAAATCAATTCTTTAAAACATGCATTATTAATATTTTTTTACTTTTTGAGCCCCGCTGAACACCTTTTTTTAATCAAAAAAACAGTTTATATAAATATATATATATATATATATATATATATATATATTTTTTTTTATATGTATGAATATATATATATATATATATATATATATATATATATACATTTTTATATGTATGAATATATATATATATATATATATATATATACATTTTTATATGTATGAATATATATATATATATATATATATATATATATATATATATATATATATATACATATATACAGTTATATGTATACTATATACTATAAAATAGAATTCACTGTATATACTCCCATATAATTTAAAAATGTTTTGACAAATCCAAATTATGCGTGTATATTATGTCGTTGACCGTAAAATTGTAACAATATATATAAGCTTAAGTTTCGAGAAGCATAAGGATTATGAAAAATATAAAGCTTAATATGCATATAGCTTTAACTTAAGACATATAGCTATTACTAGGAAAGGATTATTGTGTACAGTTATACACATTATTGGGTACATTTAGAATCCTGGTTTACCTGCGTGCTAAACAATTTCAGATTTAATTTTTAAAATGTTTACTAACTTTAATTTCTACTCAAAAAGTATTTCCCCCTAAGTAAGGGATCTTATGATTCATTGGAAAAGTTAACCTTATATAGATAAAACCCCGTTAGGGATTTGAGTTGGTTATTTTTACTAGGAATAAACAATTACAGGTCATGACCAGTTTAAAGTTTTTTAAGAAGAAACCATCGCAGGTATATGAACAAAAAGGTAGTATGTACAAAATGTAATCCGCATAAGATGAATGTAGAAAAACCTTATACCCAGATACTATTGTCAAAGCAAATCATGCCTTTATAGAGAAACACAAGACTAAATTAATTTTACATCATTAAATATATTTGTTCTGAGTGCAACAGTTATATATTATATGCAGCAAGACAGGTTAAAAAAATCAGGTACGAGGTACCTCGGAACTTTTCCTCACATAAGAGTTCACTTTCTGAACTAACTGATTTATTGTCATTCTTAAAAAAAAACCTTATTTTTAATACCTATATTTTATTTTATACTACTATTAGTAGCGAGGAACAGTAAAAATGTGTCATTCCAGATTTGTGACATTGAATTATAATTTTTTAAATTAATTAAATCATTTCATTATTGGTAATGATCTCTGTGAAGGAGAGGTATTGCGAACCCGGGGATATCATTAAAATCCGATTCACGTATACATATATGTCTGTGCGTTCGTATTTATGTATACATGTACGTATACGTACGTTCGTTAGTTCGAAAGTTTAAACTTTATCAAGACATCGTATTGAGATGCGGTTTGCGGCAATTTTTCAGAACTTTTGTCGGATAAACTGATAGCGCAAACCCGAACATCTGAGCTCACGACCTGCAGTCACTTAAGCACGCAATCGGTCTGTCGAAAATAACTTCAGTTGGCTTTATTTGATTTCAATTTCTTTTTGGGTATATATGTGTCCTGTATGGTAGATTGTACCTGTAGCTTTTGGGCACAATCGGACAAGCGGTTTGGGAGCTATTAACATTTTAGTGTTTTTACTTCCCTGAAAATGGGTATGTAAATACTGAGTTCTCTCTTGATCACGTATTGACACGACAACATTTCATGGAAGTTATGTGTGGGATTTCCACAGGTGAGGATAACCATATTTTAAATGGTTACCATGTGCTTAATACTAGAGGTATATAAAAGATTGATATGAAACAAATTTTCAAGCAAAAGTTTACTGGACATCAGTCAAATTATTAAGTGTTTAAGATAATGCGTCCGATAAATGACGCCTTGTCGATTTAGACATACAAAACTTTAACTGTCAGTTAAAACTGTACACTGTATAGTTAAACGTAAGTTAACTGCACACACGTAAGTTAAATCCTTCAGTTTTCATAATGGATTGGAAGGCGGATCCAATTTGAAGAATGAACTTTCGTCTCAGTTTAAGTGTATACAATTGAGTTGAACTGAGACGGAAATATTCACACACGGACAGTTTCAAAGTGTGAGTTAAAACTGCACGTGTGTAAACTGGCCGGCTTAATACCAATAATGTAAAACAAAATTAAATATACTTTTCCGTCCTTTTAAATAAATTTAATATTATTTGTCCTTTTTAATGCTTTCAATTGGCCGCCCACATATCGCTAGTAACGTTCTGAGCGCTTTTTGTGGCTGTATATATACAGATTGTTTCATTTCTTGAGAAGAGGCAAGCATAATTTAATTATAAATAAGGTAAATTAATTTGTTTCCAGACACGATATAGCGGCAATCGTCCATTTTTTGTTGTAGACATGTGGTTTTCTCTTAGTGTCAGACTGACAAGAAATAGATTTCTCGTGACTGTAGTTAGTGTTTCTGTATGCTAGAAGTAACACTAGCTTATTGTTGAAGCAAGCATCATATTTAGTTACTTCAATCCAAAGACGAGTGAATTTGACTCTATAAGGTTTAAAAGACCTCTATGATGAGTTATATCGACACCTACTCGGTTAGTTTCAACCCTAAGGGCCCTAGAGTGGGGGGGAATCCCATATAACCTCCGCGGCCGTGCCTAGCGCTACATTCCACATTCCGCTTACCTTCACTAAGTTAGTCACTCCTTATTACAAATGCCAATTTCCTTAACAAGTGCATATTTATATATAGTTCTTGGCTTGTGTTTTTTGTGTGTTGTCACAGAGCTCACTACTACTTCATAGCGTTCTCTTAAATAGTGTTTTGGAGTGTAATATAGTGTTAAATAGTAAATAGTGTCTGTGCGTGTTTAGGACTTTTATATAAATTAGCGTCAATACAGTGTCGTGCAAAATGGACCTTGTACCATTGTTACACAAGTGGAATTTTTCGCATCTTGCATCTGTGTTTACAGGTAAATAACTTTATTCATTAAATAATTAGATTCAATATTTGTAGGAGTTGTAAATTCTGTTTTTTGCACATCTTTGTCACTCTTTAATATTTTTATTAGGTGAATAGTTCATTTATTAATTTCCTCAGAATAGCTAAATATTCAAAAATAAGTTGTCTAAACTTTTATAAGTATATATAAAATATTTGTGGAGCACAGACCCCATGCACGAAAGCTATAATTGAGTTTTGGATTGTTTTATTTTTATTTCTCTTAACATAGACTCTCTTCTAATTTACGTTTGAACCTTCTGTGTAAAGCGATAACAATACCTATGTTATTCGAATAAATTTTTAAAGTATTCATTAGAATTAGAGTTGGGGTCCCATAGACCCCTGTGTTCCATTGACGTAATAGTTTCATAAACCACTGTTCATTTTCTTATTTATTTTTATTAAATTAAAACTTATTTAAAAAAAAAAAAAGAAATATATATATATATATATATATATATATATATATATATATATATATATATATATATATATATATATATATATATATATATATATATACAGTGTGTCCCAAGATATACAGAGTATCCGAGAGGAAAATTTTTCTTATTTTTAGGTTTTCAAAAAAAATTCATTCTTCATAAAAACTCCTGCTCGATCTTAAACCTCTAAAAATGATCAAATTTTCTTGATTTCCTGTGCAGAATGTTTTGTTTTTTGAACATTTTAAAATATAACCAAGAGTAAGCTACCCTTATTTTTAATGTTATTGAAAAATATTATTTAGAAAAGTGGTTCAGAATTGCAAAAAAAAGTATAAATATTAATTTATTTTATGAAAAAAATGCATTTTTTTAGAAAACAAGAAAATTTTTCCTCTCGGATACTTTGTCTTGGGACACACTATATATATATATATATAAATAAATAAAATAAATATAATGATAATACTCAAATGCTAATATATATAATATATATTAATATATATATATATATATATATATATATATATATATATATATATATATATATATATATATATATAATATTATTATTATTTATATTTTATTTATTTATTTTCTAATTTTTTTTTTTTTTTTTTTAAGACTTTACAACTGATCTAATTCCTGATTTATTGAAGCATGACGGGGACTTCAAGGAGCTGGTCCCAAATGTGAGGGAGAGGCTTTTGCTCAAACGAAAATTTGAACAATTCCTGGAAGAAAATTCACTCGGATGTTCATCTTTTGTGTCAGAAGTAAGAACCCAAGGATAATATAATACTAATTGTCAATTGTGTTGTAAATGAATCTATTTTAATGATGTAATATAAGTGCATGATAATACTGCAGTCTCTTCGTGAAAATAGATTCATTTTCAATCAATACATTCATATCATTAGATTAATTTAGATTCAATTACATAAATCAGTTAATATTAATGTCTTTTTTGCAGGAAGAGAGTTCAGAGCAATCGTTAGGACATATTGCATCCCCCTTCCAATTAGAGAACATCCCATCAGTTGCCATTTCCCAGCCAACTTATCATGTTCTAAATTTGGAAGCTGCTGATCTCAATACACTTGATGTGATTCCCCTTGATGGGGAACTTTTGTCTACCTCCACCCCCTCTACATCATTAGTGACACGGGATAATCTACCAGTACCGGAAAGACAAATATCTGATGACCCAGTAAGTTCATTATGCTATTTTTTTTTATTATTTTCTTCAAATTTCATAATGTTTGCATATTAAATAAGAAGCAAGATCCAATGGGGAGAAGTATCTAGATACAGATACAACACTTTTCAAATAAAGATTCAAAATGCAATTATTATGTGTCTGTACAAAATACAAGAATTTTGTTTCATTTAAAGATATATATATATATATATATATATATATATATATATATATATATATATATATATATATATATATATATATATATATATTGCACAGTAGGTTAACTATTCTATATATATATATATATATATATATAATAGTTATATCAATAGGAGACTAGAATAGTTAACCTACTGTGCAATATATTATATATATTTTTGTTAAATTTTTAAAGTGTTTGTTGTAATATCTTTAAGTTAAGGCAACCCACCGCACCTTTTAACCCTTACCTTAATTTACAACCTTTACCTGATGGTCACTTATACTGTTAATCCTCTCAACTCCATTTTGTTCCCCACCCTTCTGATCCTGTATAACTAATCCAATCTTTAAACTCCGTTTTCATCAACATTACTTAGTTATCTTCCAATCTTTACCATGAAACTTACATTATAGTATCGCGCATGAGAAGTTAATTTCAAATTTACAAGTAATATAATTTGTTTGTGGGCGTTTTCAGATATTAAATGAAGTTTTGACATCCCACGATGGTGCATTAATACTGGAGAGATACGCGGCAGGCTGTATAAAAGGGAAACAGAAGGCAATTAGAGATTTGGTTGAGAGGGTAATTAAAACACTTCACCGGCACGGAATCGACTACTCTGTGGGGAGGTACACGAAGCTTTCTGAGGCTATTGTGAAAGTGTGGCCGAACGAAGACAAGGTAATACATTATTTTTTTCTTTTATAAGTTTCTTCGTTATTACTCTGTTTGTTATTGTCATTGCTTATTTCTTCTATGTATAAAAAAAAAAAAAAAATGTAAATTCTTTTTATATTTGAACATAGGAAATTAAAAAGGTGTTTTTTTTTTATTATTTTTCAGACATCATTCTACCTGCCGCCCTACAGTGCACACTCGACCCAGACTGATGCGAAGGGGAAGCTATATGATAAAAAAAAAAATTTTGACAGGGAATTATTGAGGTCGAATTTAAAGGAATATAGGAGGAAGAGAAGGAGTAGATCAAGCTCTTTAGAGTCTAGTAGCCTGACCAATGCCAGTAAGGCATCAGTCTCCAGCGGTCCAAACACCCCGAGAGGAAAAATAGTAATACAAGAAAGAGACCTTACCGAAGTAGAAGAGGACGACATTCGATGGCTTCAACATAACGTTGACAACTGGCCAAAGGTCTTAGAGAAATGGGGCAGGACGGTTGAGGCGAGGAAGCTCCAAACCTCGAGCTTCACTACAGTGGAGCAAATTTATCGGGCTTTTCCAGCCATACAACTTCCTCTGGGTTACGAACTGGTAAGTTTACAATTTTTCCGCACTTACTTTGTTACTGTTCCTTGTAGTTACTTTGTTTTTTTTTTTCTTTTGCTGAATATACTGAACTCTTTTCACAAAGTTAATTAAAAAATGTGACACATTAATAAGTCATTCATTTGCTCTCAAGCAATTATATTATCATGTAGAATGTATTTCTCCTTATTTTCAATATATTTATATTTTATGTTGGTTGTCATTGTTGCAGTTGGAGAAAGATTTTGACTTTATTCACCCGGGAAAATCTTACAAGCTAACATCAGGGTGGAACTCCTTTCAGAGGAAAATACTGGCTATTGGAAGAGAGAAAGTTACCGATCCATCCTCCCGCAAATTGCTCGGGATCCTTGAGTCTTCTGAAGACGAAAGTAAGTGTTCATCCTTAGTTACTTTTCTCCTACTCAGGGCTCGCCAAAGTGGACCCAGCCCAATTAAACCCACCGGGTTTTTTGGGGCTGGGTCCACCTTATACCCAGAAAAAATTGTTTTTGATTAATTCCAATCCAAATTACTCTGGAATTATTACATGTCTCACAGTTTCTCATTTTCTGTCTCAGCCTAATATATTTAGTTCAAAAAATTATAGGATTAAAATTCCAAAAATTAATTGTTAATTAACTATACTTAAATGTATTAATGAACAATTTGAAAATAAATTAAAGCAAAGTAACTCATTATTCATGAATAGTGGTTCATTGGTATATCTCATTTCAATAATTCGGCCACTACTACTGTCAGTTGTGTTAGAAAATAGAAAACCTATGAAAAGTATGTAATTGGACCTGTGCAAAAATAAGTATGTTTATGCCCCCCCCCCCTCTCCCTAATTTTAAGAGGAAATAAAACATGTTCATTAAAAACTTTTTTTTTATTTCAGATCACAGAGTCTGTGCAGCCATCAGGCTGCTTGCTGCGATACTGGTACCTGGTAGGGGCAAGGCGAGAAGTTCCACTGCAGAAACGTCTGTAAAGAAGAAAGGCCTTGCAAAATTTTCAATAGCCGAAGGGCAGGACTCCTTGATCACTATCATTGAGGTAATTAAGACATCTTCGCTTTTGGTTAGAAACTGGGTTGTGTGTCAGTGCTAATGTCTGTGTTTAAACATACAGTAAAGTGTATAGGCTTTAAACTATATTATACTTCAGTCAGGAAGTGTAAACCCAATGAGTGAAGCTTAAAAAAAAGAATCCCTTAAGCTAGACCAAAGAAAGCCCAAGAAGAAAAAGTAATTCAATTCAACTCAATTAAATTCAAGTAATTTTAATTTTACTTTTAAATGGTCTTTCAAATGTGCTTTTCCAAAGTCATGTTTTGAATGTGGTTTAAAATTTAAAAAGCGGCCTCTGGTCTCAAGCTTCCATTTTTGTATCCTTTGTTTCCCTTGATACTTTTCAACTGCATGTTGTAATGTGCGCTTGGTTATGTGTTACAGACTGCGGGCGACATCAAAGAAACGATACAACGCAGATCCACGGAAGCAGAGAAAATTAAGGACACTGTCCAGCCGTATATAATCGTTCAGGGCTTCCACCCTTCTGAATTCAAGTCAGCTTACGTTGTGATTGACCAGACATTTTACGCCTTCACCGACACCCTGAAGGCAGTTGATGTCTGCTTCAAGTCGTTCTTTGCCCTTCAATGCATGTACCCGAAAGCCAGCGAGCTTATATGGACTCTTATACAGAGGTACGTATACGGTATAGAAGAAGATAACAACAATTTCTCGCCACCTCTAACGGCAACTATAAAATTGTTTGAGCAGACTGTTGCCTAAATTTAATCTTCAAAGTTTAAAAAAACCTACATTTTGCATGTATAGATAGATATAACATATATTAATTTAGATGTTAAATATTCAAAATTGACTCTGTTAACTTTGACAACTTAAAGTCTTATTAATTGTTTCTTAAAATTCGAACGTAAATTCTTAAAAATTTTCATATAAAGTATTTCAAATTTGTCTTTTAAGATGGACACAGTGGCTTATAGTTGCCAGTTTTGCCACAGGAAAATTAGGTCCCTAGACAATTTCATTGTTCATCTAAAATATGAACATGACATTAACACGACATATCAATCATATAAATGTACGATGACCGGTTGTTACCGGATTTTTCAGTCTTTATCTGTTTTCAAAAGGCACCTGAAGCGTTGCTATAGTCAAACATTGACTAAAGCAGAAAGTGACCTTAGTACGCATAGTGCCCCACAAACTGAAAATAGTCAACAAAATTTTCCCACGAGTAGTGACAATGTAAACAACTGTTTTGACTCTAGTTCACAGCCTCGTATTGAGAGGTTAAGAGAAGCTGCCGCAACTTTGTGTGCAGCCATTTACAGTGATTCTTCTCTGCCGAACAATCTAGTTGGCAAAATAATTGACTACATGACTACATTCATTACCGAGGGTTACCTCCCACTTGTTGAGGAAGTTTATGGCGCAAGGTTGCAGCCCACCCTCGACTCTAGTGACGCGCGACTCAGTGCCAAAATGGCAGTTCTTAAAGACCCTTTTAATTTCTTATCGACTCATTACTTAAGAATGAAATACTTTAAAAGCACCACGAAATACTTAGCTCCTGTGCCTTATGTGATCGGTCAGTCAGTTAAAAAAATTGTTGATAAGGACGCTGCTGTTCGTGTAAGACCTGTAACTTCAACTGCTCAATATATCCCAGTCGGTCCTACTTTGAAGCAAATGCTTGAAACGCCCAGGACATTACAGTCAATGAGAGCGAATGTTGACAAATTAAAAGACTTTAAGTTATTAAAGGTATCAGTTATGCAGGGCAATTTGTGGAAAAAAAAAGTTGATGCTTTCACATTACAACATGGCCCCAAAGAGGTTTATCCTCTCATTATGTATTTTGATGATTTTGAGACTGGAAATCCCTTGGGATCTCATGCGGGGTTCCAAAAACTGGGTGCTATTTATTACACCTGTCCTGCATTACCAACGCACCTACTTTCCAAATTAGATAATATCAATGTGGCTGCAATTTTCAAAAGCAACGATCGTTATAGTTGTGGTAATCGTCGTGTACTTTCTCCCTTGCTATCCGAGTTGATAAAGCTAGAACAGGAAGGGGTTGACATAACAGTATCTGGTGAGAGTTGCACAATACGGTTTTTGCTCTTAGCTGTTGTGGGCGATAACTTGGGCCTTCATTCCATACTGGGTTTCGTAGAAAGTTTTTCGGCCAACCAATGTTGCCGATTTTGCTTTGCCTCAAAATCGGAGGCAAGGCAAATGATTGAAGAGGATGCACAAATGCTTCGTACCGT
The DNA here is from genome assembly GCA_951217055.1 of Gerris lacustris. Lineage (NCBI taxonomy): Eukaryota > Metazoa > Arthropoda > Insecta > Hemiptera > Gerridae > Gerris > Gerris lacustris. The sequence goes on from OX578276.1 coordinate 47,332,008, forward strand.
CGATGATTACGTCATTGACTCAGATGATGCAGAATGTCAAAATGACGGCTTCATCAAAGATTATTGCGTATGGAATGACTTACCCAGTTTTCACTGTCACACTAATTATGCTGTAGATGCAATGCATGATTTATTAGAGGGCGTATGTCGATATGAAATGTGCCAAATTATAAATTACTTCATATCAGTGAGGGTAATTACTCTCACGACAGTGAACTCTAGGATCAAGTTTTTTAACTTTGGCATAGACAGTGATCATGCACCACCTCCTATTAAATTGCAACATCTAAAAAAAGGTTCAATTATTATGTCAGCCTCTGAAATGTGTGCACTAGTAAAATATTTCACTTTAATTGTCGGTGACTTGATTCCTGAGGGTAACGACGTTTGGGAGTTATATCTCAATCTCAGAAAGATAGTCATGTTTGTCTTGTCTGACTCATTTCCCCCCGGTAGCTCAGATTATTTGAAAGGTCTCATCCTGTCCCACCACAGCCACTATCTAGATAAATTTAAAACCCCTTTAAAGCCCAAGCATCATCTCCTTATTCACTATCCCAACATGATTGATAATATGGGTCCCTTTAAACAGGTTTGGTGCATGAGATTCGAAGGGAAACACAGACAATTGAAAAGATACGTGACAGCTATATCTAATCGCCAAAATGTACCTCTTAGCTTATCAATTAAATGTCAATTACAACAATGTTATAAACTAATAGGCACAGCCAATAAAGGGCCCAATGATGTTGGGTTCTCAGTAGGCCCTCCTAAGAAATTGTTAGACAAATCTGTAAAACCACTACTCACTGAAAGTGAGCATAAATTTAATAGTCCAATAACCTCTTTTCCTTGGGTTGAAACGAAGGGAACAAGATTTAAGATCGGACAAACAATCGTTATAAACAAAATTGAAGGTGTGCCACAATTTGCTAACATAAAACACATTATTATTACTCTTGATGAACGTATTTGTTTCATAGTTGAAAACTATCTCAATATTGGCCTCTCTAGCCATTTGGACTCTTATGAAGTTATTCCTCAAAATGTTTATAGCTTATACATTATGAGATATAATGACACATGTAGGCCTGTAAACACTGTCCACGCCAATGATGGGGGCTATTACGTAGTTAATTAGCAGTAAGAATATCAATTATTATTTATTTGTAATAAGTGCATAATTAAAAATTTAAATGTACAGCACAGCACTTAACAAATTAAGGAAGTATATTTAATAAATTGTACAGATATATAGTATAACAATATACCATAATATATCATAATATATAGTCATATAATTCATACTGTAATATATTATTAGTATTTATTATTTGTTATTATAAATTACTTATTATTTAAAATAAGTAAATAATTAATAATGTCGTTTAATTTGTATTTTAATAATGTAAATAGTCAGTGTAAATAATTTAATTTAAATTGTAATTTAATGATGTAAATATTAATTATAATCTGTCAATTTTATCGTGGCCTCTCTTATTCTATGTAGACAGCAAATGTTTTTTTAAAATAATAAATAAAGTAAAAATATACATGATTTTATGACTCATTATGTGTAAAAGTTATAAGTGTTAACTTCCATCATTTCTTCTTTATTAACCTATTAATTTAATTTAAATAGATAAGGGAGGCACAGATAAACTAAACAGATCATAATATGTACAATTATAAAAATAATTGATGTGTCATTTGTCAAAACTAAATGTAAGTATATACATTTTATGTAGTATTTAATTGAATTTAATTAACATAAATTATAAAATAAATGAGTAGGTATTCGATGTAAATATATTCATTTCTAAGTTAATTTAATTTACTTTATTTATTAAAAATAAGTAAATAAATAATCGAAACATTTATTTATGATTTCATTATTAAATTTATTATTATTTATTCATTTTTTTATTTTATTACTTTCTACTACTTATAGTCACTTATTTAAATTGTGTTTATTTTGTACATTTCATGAAACTATACAAATTATTTTACTTAATGAATTTACGAATACATGATTTTTTAATCAATTGGATAACTTTAAAAATTATTGTGTTTAAAAAAAATTGTACATATAACTTTATTTAGTGAACAATAAAATTTATAGTTATAATAATTTGTTATTTATCATCGTTACAAAACTACCCCCTTTCACCCTAATTGTAATGGATAAAAATGCAATCAATATAAATGTACATCACTAATCTTTTTATAAACAATTAAATTTACTTCAATTTCAAAATTTATATTTAATTCACTTGGCATTATATGTTCTAGTCATTTTAAAAATTGCTTCTTTACACTCTGTGCACGCATATTGATTGCTATTTTACCCAGTGCAACATAATTTTTAAGCACATTTGCAAGCAGAAGGATTTTCTTTTGGGGATTTCAAAAGGAAATTCCCTGTGCTTAAGAGTTGCTTCTACTCCAAAAGGAATTTTCCTGTACCCTCGCGGAAAACCTGCTGGTAGGAGGTTTCCGCTCTGATGGGAAGGCTTAAATGTCTTGTGAGACTTTTGTGCCTTCACATCAGAGCGGAAACCTCCTACCAGCAGGTTTTCCGCGAGGGTACAGGAAAATTCCTTTTGGAGTAGTAGCAACTCTTAAGTACAGGGTACAAGCAACACTACATAGAGTTACAACAACTCTAAAGTTTAGAGTAAGAACAACACTACATAGAGTAGCGACAACTCTTAAGTACAGAGTACGGGCAACGCTATTGGGGTGGTGGCAACACCAGAGCAAGGGTTAACATGACCATTACGTAGAATAGGTACAACACCAATTAGAGTATAATTAACACTAGTATAGTTTGGTCACAAGCATAGTAAAATGTGAAACAACACCAGTTCACGGTTCAATTTAACACTAATAGTGTTGGAGCGACCTTCCTCGCTTATTTTAAAGGTGTCACGATAATGCTACTGTCATTGAATTAGCACTAAACAGTGCATTTAAGACAACCCTACTAGTGTTAAAGTTACACTAAGCGGTTAATTCAACTCTATCTGAGGCCTTCCATATAGCCCCAACACTAGCAATGCCAGAGTTGGAAGAACATTAGTGAGTTACGTTAACACTATTAGTGTTCCCGATTTAGAGTAAATTTTACTTTAACGCTGATTTCGCAACCCTTATAGTGTTACATTTACCCTAAAATCGCTAGTGTTGCCATTAGTGTTGAAAATGGTAATGTCGACTTAACTCTTATATCATTGTGTCTACACTCCAAAATTTTAACACTGGGTAAGCGTTACAGTTATTCTATTAGGTTTGTTCCTGAGCCAACACTTATTGCGGGTTGGGGGATGCCATTTTAGAATTATCAATACTCTACTTTTTTCTCCGTGTATGTTACATACTTATACAAAACTTCTTAGAATCTAATTGGAAATAATAATTTTGAAAAAAAGCTGGCATAAATCCAATAGGAAATATGCTGAACTGGCCCCTTACTAGTGAAAAAAAAAAATAAATAAATAAATAAAAATGAAAAAAAACAAAAAACATTGAAATGTTTATAGGGAATCATTAGTATAGCAGATATTTCCCTTCGCTACTTTTTTTCTCTGACACAATATTTTTTTGACTCCAAATTAAATAATAATTCCCTCTCTCGTCTCCTTTATAATTGGGAGGGAGGAAGAGGGGTTAAAGTTAAAATGATATAAAAGCAATTTCTCCCAGGGAAACTCATAAAATGAGTTAAGGGATTCTGATCCGGCTTAGCTTTCTTCAAACCGTCCGCATTTTCCATTCCTTTTTTCCTTTTTTATAACTTAACTTATTTAATATGCCTACATTTTCTCCGGCCACGAGTTTGTATAGACACATATTTTTCAAATTCAAAATATGCGGTTAAAATCCGACAGTCAGACACAAAACCAAAAATGTTCCTTGATATCTGAAACGCATTTCTGTCTAGGTTAAAAATTTATAATTTGGTGACGTAAATTTCCGTTCTTCGGAATCAGCACAATGTTTTTATTACATTTGGTAAGCTCGGAAAGAAATATTTGTCTATAATTTATTAGTATAATAAAAATAATATAACATTTCTGAAAGGAGCAAATTTTTGAAGTGCAATGTGTTATTGCATGATAAAATCAATGATTGAATGGGCTAATCATAATAATAAAGAAAAGAAAAACTAATTTAATTGAGTCTTTAAAGGTGATTAAGTGGTTCACTATTTTTTAAAATTAAAAAGGTTATATTTTATTCCTTCATTAAGATGTCTTCAAACAAATGTTTTATTTGTATTATTAGGTACAATCATTTAAAAAATAAATAAAGAAAAAAAAGAAACAACAGAAAAATGGAAGTGAAAAAATAATTTAAGGAAATCGGCGTAGCAAAATTATAAAACCACACGCAAAACTGATTATAAGCCTACATTTGGTGATGCACTACATGTTTTCACTAAAATTATCACATTAAGTTGATGTGTGGAGTAACTGATCCTCTATAATGACCTAATATTTTGATTTCATGACTCTTATCAAAGATAACACATTACTATCAATGTTAATTATGGTCTAATATACAATTTAAATTATAAGTATGATTTAACTACACCTATTGAACCAATTAGAGAACGTGACCTAGGGTAAGTCACACTTTTAGAAGTAAGGAATACTTATTTGCATATAACAGGCCCATAACACATTACTATCAATGTTAATTATGGTCTAATATACAATTTAAATTATAAGTATGATTTAACTACACCTATTGAACCAATTAGAGAACGTGACATAGGGTAAGTCACACTTTTAGAAGTAAGGAATACTTATTTGCATATAACAGGCCCTAGAATAGAAGGGATCTCTCTGATCAAAGACACCCAGGAAATTTGGATGTTGACGGTAGACAGAAAGATGTGAGCGGTTGGTAGGCCGTGAAACCAGGTTAAGGTGCGATTAGAAGATCCGTTCCCTAGCGTTTTGTTGTTATCATGGCTTTTTACGATAAGTAAAAAAGTACAGGAAAAAACTTCTCTAGTGGGGCTTTTTACGATAAGTTTAACCAAAAAAATTAATCAAAGATGACCCTGGTTCCGGTCAGGGAGCGGGGCCTACATGAGGTCTACGCACCACTCTACAGGGTGTTGCATTTACACGGCCCGACACAGTTCCATCCAGTCAGCTTTTCCTTAAGGAGACAGGGAAATCGGGTCCGACGAGGAGGATTACACTGTCGGTTCTGCAGGTTGAAGTAGTGGGGGCCTAGAGTTCCCCCACTTTTCTACTCTGCGTTGGATGGAATCTCCATCTGACCGCCCTGTCTGGTTTCACTTCCAATAACTGGCCCAGGAACACGAGTGACACCACCACAGTGGGTTTCGTGCTGAGGGAGCGTGGCCCTACTGGAGGGAGGCCAAAACGGCTTGTCTGATCGCCCCTTTAAGAGGTTGCCAGGGATGAAGAGTAAGAAAGGAGTCTTGTTGCGGCCCTTGATTGAACCAAAGGAATAAAGACTTACGACAAGTAAGTTATAGTACTGTAGTGAAAAAAAGGAATCATTTTTATCCTTTAGAATAAAGAGAAAAGAAGTTGCTATTTAAAAAGAACAGGTGTTTTAAAACGTTTTATGATTTTAACAAGCCCCTAAAGATATAAAATATAAGTTGTGGCTTGTAGTGTGTAAACGAATATTGCATTTAACCTGAGTACTACACCAAGGCCTAAATAAGTAACTATAAAAGTCAAAGTTTAATCTTCATATTATAGCGCGTTCCATAGAAAGGTTATTAAGGTATCAACTTTCAACCGGTAACACTATCTTAGCCTTGATTAAAATCCCCCCCCCCCTTTTATCTTAGCGTGATTAACAGTATTAACGATAACGGCTTTAAAAAAGAACTATACTCTTAGCTGAGTGATTAAATTAAATTTATTACAGCTCATGAGCTGCCTCAGAAACTGGATGTAATAAATAAAAATAACTATTATTTTCAAACAATTCGGTCTGACAAATTCAAATAAAATATTCTCATTTAAATAGTGATACTGAATTTAAAGTCCATTCTGTACAATTTAATTTGTTTTCATCCTCATACGCACAAACATACATTTATTTACTTACATCTTCAAAACTGCTCTTTAAGAAATTTGGATGCTTTGTCAAAAGTAGCCCACAGATAGCCCCTTATTACGCACATTAAATATTTCTAAATTGATAGTTTTATTCGTGTAAAAAAAAAATAAATACATTAAAAAAAAACAAAAAAAAAAACAGATTTAAATAAAAGGGGGAATCAATTAAATAAATTAGACAATATTGGGTTGTAAAAGCATCTAACTACCCAGCCCTGTCCAACTCCAAGGGTGGGGGTTTGCCAAAGTTTGCCATCCCTGGGCCGATGGTGCTTCGCCCCCGGGTACTCTTATTAATAATTAATTTTATTATTAATAAGATTCACTAAATAATCTTAGTAAAAGATTTGACCATTATTTTATTTATACTATAATTGAAAATCATATATTTTTACATTATGTCTAAATTTTTACCTGCTTTTGAATTGTCAGTTTTCATTAATTTACTTTATTATGGAGAACTTTTAAATTAATTTACTATTTATTAAAACACTTTTTCTTGATCTTAACAACTCTAAACGCACTCCCGCTTGGAAATAGATGTTTTTACTTAGTGGACTGTATAAGTATTGTTAATTTTTTTCTTTTATGTAATATAATTTTTAATTTTACGTTTAATTACAATTTAACAATTATATTATTATAAAATAAAAATAATAAAAATATGGAACTTAATTAAGATTAATATTGTTGAGAATTTTCAATTAGAGTTAAAATATTTATACATTTTTACTGTTTGTTTGTTATAGTAAATAAATCAATACGACTGAAGATGATTTTAATAATAACAGAAACGTATAAAACATGAATTAGTGGCCTACTGTTTTTATTTCTGTCTTAAATTTCTACTTATAAATTATTTGGGCGTATCATATTAATTATTAATTACTTATAATTAACCTCTATATAATTTTTTTTTGTAAATCTTAATTCAATGCCTCGCTCGAAAGTACTGTTTTTACAAAAGGTATATTATCTCTCAAATTATACACATACAATCTTTCAAATGTTTAAATGATACAATTGTACTGTTTCATTAATTGGTTGAACGCGTGATAATTATCCCTGATTTGGGTAGCTGATGTCAAGTTCAGTTATACTCCCGATTGTTATTTAGATTACAAAACATTACTTAATTACAAACAGTTTCCAACTTTGTTCATGGATCGATTCTGTCCTTAGGACCGCGGGGTCAGAATTATAATTACTATTTTTATCCAAGATGCCTGCTTTTAGGATTGTGCGAAACAAATATTATTACATACTAGTAGTTGCATTATTTGTACACATAATATATTCTTTACATTTGGGCTGAATATAGGTTTTACTCTTAATTTTATAATGAGAGGGTTATGTTTATGAGGTTCTGTCTTCAAATAAAGCACAGTATTTAGGTTTTCGTTAAATTTATTAGCATCATCAGAGCATAAAACAATACGTTGATTATATGTGTAATATTATATTACACTCCACTCCTACTAGTGTCATTTAAACCTTATTTGATATTTCTGAATCGAAAATGCAATATCCGTTCATGATATACGAGTAAACTCTGCATTTATTGGTGGATAAAAGAAACACCAGAACAGACTAATGAGTGAACGTCCATGCCAGAAATTTGAGGACAAAACAAAACTTCGTCCTGGACGATAAGTTATATTTTTTATTTCATCCATGTTTATTTGTATAATTGTTTTTATTTTTTGTTTTATTTTGGTTAGAACCTACTGAAGGAACTTCAAAATCAGTATGGACCTGTCTTGCCCTGCAGGTGGAAGGATGTGTTTTTAGGAGTTGTCAGTCCCTCAAAAGTGCACAAAGCATTTTTAAACCCTTCTTCCACACTAAAAAAAAAACTAACAAATAATATTCACTAAATTTGATCGTCTAACATTAAATTAAACCAAAAAAAAAAAAAAAAATTGACTTTTCTTTTTATCATAAGGGTATTTTTACTGCTTGACTATGCATTAAACCATTATTTTTAAACCTTATTGTATCATGTATGATACAATATTTTTAAAAACTACTTTCATGGACTCAGAAGACCTCAAAAGGTGTAAATCCTTAAAAATCTCAAAAGCTAATTTTGGCGCCAAAACAATACTTGCTATCTATAATAGATATATGACAAAGTAAATAGAAGCCAATTGATTAAAATATATTTTAAAAAATAAAAATACAAAAGGCCCATTTACACTTTGATTCACCATGTGTTTATTTTGTGTAAGTTTTAAGTAATTTTTAAGGAAAGTTTCACTAAACACTTGCACTCGCACTTGCACTAACCAAAGTTTATATAGGCTTTAACATAAGGAAAATATATGGGTATTAATTCTATATAATATCGATTAAAATTCCATATGACACTGGCTGTACAAATATTATGAATAAAATACAATATTATTAGATGTTTGTTCATTTGCAAACAATAAATAACAAATCCAACGTGCATGATCATGGTCGTTAATCAATAAGACGGAACATAATGCTGCACAACGCGGTATAAAAAATAGCATTGTAGAGGTAAAAAAAGGACTGAGAACAGGGATTAGAGAATACTCTATGGAGACTAAGTTCACTGAAATGGAAATAAGAAAGACACAACAAGAAACATTCTTTCGGCATACAGGAAAGGAAACTGCTGACAGTTACCCAAGATACTACAAAGAAAAGCCATGATATAGAAGATGGAGACTTGGAAGATAAAGAGGAAAACCGCACTGACTAATTAACTTTTTTGTTCTTAAATGATTCCTTTTCTTTTGTTTTATGCCTCGATTGAAAATTCAAAAGAATATTGCAGGAAGGAAAGAATCAAACAATTGATTCATCTATCCATGCGAGCATTAGTAAAATGCGTTTCTTACTAGTTTGCGTTTCTTACTTAGTGTGCTCTTCTTGCTTCTAAAAAATTATAAGTAAAGGTAATTCTAATTCCAAATTCATGGTTTAAAAATTATTTTTTATGACTAAAAAAATACATTCCGGTTAAAAATAAAGTAAAACGTTGTTCTCACCGTCTAACAAATAATTATTTTGCAGTTTATTACTCCCATTATATATTTATAAAAAAAAGAAACTCATGATTTCTCCTTATGGTCTATTGGGTTCTCAATAATAGTTCAAGAATTCACATTCCACACAAGTTTCATCAAATGCTTTATTTCAACCCCTTTAGGTAATTTTTAAGCTTTTTACACCAGATTCCAGGCATTTACATCTCTTTATCACTATTCCAATACTTAATTCACATCTTAAAATATACAAACAATTAAAAATTTGTTTCCTATAATCCTCGAAATAATTTGAGTCTATGTCAAAGTAAAAAAATAAAATTTTTAATTTTACCTTTTCGAAACACTTTATCATATATTAAGACATTGAAACCGCAAATTCAAAGAAAGACTGGAAGAAGGTGTGGCGAGAAATGGCAAGGACAGCCTTACGGTAGTAGTAAAATCAATTATATCGGTATCGACTACTATTTTACTGCTTAAGGTAAAGGAAATGTCACTCTTACTTAATGATTCCGAATGCCATCCGGAGCATACACGTGTTTCATCAGGTACACTCAGCAGTTTCGTACGGCTAAAGATAAAAACCTACAAGTGCTTGTTGATAGGCTACCAAAACTCATGGCTCCAGATGCACCGTAAGTGTTATTAAGACAAAATGGAGCTTGAATATTTTATAAGAAACATAGAAAAGCACTTTAAGACGACGCAACCTAAGTCCAGGAACGAATCAGTCGCTTCAAAATCTACGTCTAGAACATCTGTAGCATCGACGTGAATAGCGGCCAGATTTTCTCTACCATGGGAAAAGATAAAATTGGATGGTGAGAAACAGGAGTCTGAATCCAAGAATTCAAGCTGCAACAGGAACTGGAAGCAGCCAAGTGTAAGATGTTATCTATCGGAGTCAAAGCTAACAGGTGAATTCCTGAAATCCTCAGGGCAACTTCCATGAAGCTTTTCAAGTAGAGGAGATTAAAGTGGTCTTCGAAACTCAAGAGGTAACAGACAACTACGCTTCTTCCTGTGATAAATTCTCAAACTTAAATTAGAATCAAAATTTGCATCAAGCGCCTCTTACATTTCGCCTAACATTCCCAGTATGATTGACTCCATGTTAGTAATGGCCAAGGCCCAAGTATATACGGGTGCCCCGCGACATCATACATATTTTTTATCCTCCAAGAGGTGATCTAAACCAGGGATAGCAAGTGCAAGGCACGCGGCGCGCGTTAAAAACTTGGCACGTTTGTAATAAATGTATTTTTGTGCGCATGTTGAAGAGTAAAAATTAAGTGCAGAAGGCTGATTATATGGGACCAGCAATGTGCTAATTATGACCTACCATCCAAATTGCAATAAAATTGAAGTAATTTTTAAGGTACGTTGGTTCGTAAATATTGATCGGCAGACAAAGACGGAACCAAAAATGTTCAATGGTGTCTGAAACAGATTTCTGTCTTGGAATTTTTGAAATCGGAGACATATTTTAGTTTTGCTTCCGTTACCTTCGATAAGCAAAACAAAAGGAAACAAAATAAATGAAATAATTGAATTCTGATTTGGGATTGAACATCGGTATATTTAAAAGTTTTTAATAAACAATTAAGGTTTTAAAAACAATTAAGCTTATCTTTGGACTAATAAAGGGATTTAAATGTAAATAAGATTATTTTGCTAGAGATATCAAATCTGTAATAATTTTCAAAAACTTTTATTGGATGGAATTAAAAAAATTTAGAAGACTAATGGGAATTTCAGCTATACATTTTTAAGATTTCTTTATTCTATTACAGAACAGTTTTCAAAAATATTAAAATATTTTAAAAGAAATGAGAGGCTATTACAAATTGTTAATTATCCAGACTTATTTGACATATAGGATTTCGATAACCACCTTATTTAGGATAAAATTAGAAAGTTTAGGAATGCAGACTCTAGATTTGCTACATAATTCTATTTGGACACAAACGGATAGATATATTGGAACATTATTGAATGTCATAGGATGGAGAAGAGAAAAGTGTGGAATAGTATGCCAAATGCTTTAGCTGAGTTAAAAAAATAGCAGTCGCATTGTTAACTATATTCTCATCCACGTACTCTTGTGAGTCTTTTTGAATCATGTACATTCAAAAGTTAGAAAGAGATTGACAGAGGAATACTCAGCAGCATGTATTCCTTTGAAATCATCAAGATCTTACAAAAAAAAACGGAAATTATAATTTTCGTAATCAGAATTATAATTTTCTCTAAACACCTCAGCGGCGCATCCAGTCACATGACAAATAACTCCCAGACTCCCAGCTGATAACAAATTTTGAAAAAGGATGCAAGAAAGATTCGCCTGGGAGATGACAGCGTCATAAGATCCGAAGGAGTCAGAGAAGAAATTATCAAACAAAATGGTAAAGCTGACTGCCGCCTGCCTGATGTCCTGCTTGTGCCCTCGTTAAACGGAAATCTTCTCTCGGTGAGTAAGTTAACCTCTAATGATCAATTTGTGAAATTTAATTGCTGAGCGAAAAAATGAATATTATGTTGTGTCTGATAATAGCGAATGAATATGTGTAGTTTGCGAAAGATAGTTGCGAACTTTGGCATAAAAGATTAGAGCACATTAACGATCGATAACTAAAACATTTAGAGAAAACCAATATATTCCCGAAAAAATTTTAGCAGAGTAATTCATGCTCAGTTAACGAATTAGAGCTGATACATATAGATTTGGTGGGCCCTATATGTAGACTATAGAGGGAGTAGATATGTAGAGGATCTAGATATGTAATTACAATGGTGGACGATTTTAGTAGAAAAATATCTACGTATTTGTTAGGAACAAAATCAGAGGCTGTAGATAGATTAGAGGAATTTATAATTCGGGTTTGCAATAATCAAAATTCTAAAATTAAACAAATTTGAAGTGACTCAGGTACAGAATGTATATACCGAACCATGACAAAACTTTTAAAAAGACATGTTATACGTCAACATCCAACAACAGCGTACCTACTCACCGAAGTCGAACGGGATCAGCAAGCAGAAAGAGCTAACCGCACAATAATTGAGAGCGAGAGAGCACTGTTGCTGGACAGGCCCGTCGAGAGGGGGCGGCAGGTACGGCTGATGCCGGGGGGCCCGGACCTCCCCTAAAGGGCCCGGCCGTCTCAAGCCCCAAAGCCCAATTATGCCAATATTAATTATTGAAATAAAATACATAATTAAAAATAATATTAGTTAATATTAAAGTTGTAAACCAGGTGTGGTAATTAAGTTTGCGAGAGAATTTTCTGAGAAGCGAAAAATTACTTAGCAGTATCCCGATGTGCCTCAAGAAAAATCCACAGAGATTCCAGAAAATCGCTTCAAAGTTAAAGTTTTTTATGTTTTAATTGACAGTGTAATTAGAAACTTGAGTGATCGATACCAAGCAGTCAACAAAATCAATGATTTTTACTTTTTCATATAAAGAGAAAGCATTGATTGCGCAAAAATTTGATTTTGAGATTTTGGATTTACACATTTTGAGGTAGGTACCCTTAGTCTTAGTCCAAAAAAGTGGTTTAAAATGTGGTTTTTATGTCTGTCTGTCATATGTGCAGACGCCTGGAGCCTAACTACATGGCAGATTCTGACGAAATTTGGAATACATGTTCAGATAGTTTATACCCCGAGGCAAAATCAAGAAATAAATTTTAGCTCCAATTTTGGAGGCGCTACCCCAAAAATTCTGAAAAAACGTGAAAAAAAAGTATTTCTCCAAAACGGTTCCGACGATTTTGATTTAAAAATTAAAAAAAAAAGATGAGATTAAAGAAAAAAGATAAAAATTAAATTAAAAAAGATGTAGTCCATTTAAATACAAATCTAACGATTTAAGCTGTTTTCTTGGGAAAAAACTAGTTCTTGAGAAATTAGCTTAAATCGATATAGAGAGCCCGGGTTCGATTAAATGTACATACGAAAACTAATAAAGTGAAAACACTGAACTCAGTAATTATTTATGAATTCGTATACGAGAAAGTTTGTCTGAGTGGTCTCGGACCGATTTTTTCAGTTTTATTTGGTCATATCCAAGGTTGGAAAAATATGAAATACACTACATGGTTGAAAAATGGTCTCAACCATACCACACAGATTTTGATAAAGAAGAGCTTCTTTCGGAAATGGTTCACATAAAATGTATCCAACCTGCAAACTTCGAAGACAACTTTAAACCTCTGGAACTTCTTAATACCCTTACTGATCAGAGAATTGCTAATCTCTTTCCTAACGTGTGCATAGCATTACGTATTATCCGCACGTTACCAGTAACTGTTGCGGAGGAGGAAAGATCATTCAGCTTGCTGGCTAGAGTGGAAACGGTCAAACATGACTCAAAGACGACTACCAGGTCTGGGGGAATTGGCATTGGAGAGCAAACTCGCACGAAAGTTCGACTTTTTAAAAATTATTGATTGTTTTGCAAGTAAAAAAGCAAGAAGAGCCAATTTTTAATTTAACAAAAAATTGTGTTTTTGAATACTCAGTTTTTCTGTTTTTATTGAATAAAAATTATTTTATTTATAGCGCCCAAATATGGAGCTAAAATTTATTTCTCGATTTCAACTCGGGGTATGATGTTTTTAATCATGTATGCCAAATTTCGTCGAAATCGACCCAGTAGTTTAGGCTCCACGCGTCTGCACAGACAGGTGATAGACGACAGACAGACATTTAAAAAAAAACAACACTTTTTTGGACTCAGGTGACCTCAAAACATGTAAATCCTTTAAAATCTCAAAATCGAATTTTCGCGCCATGCCAATATTTTCTCTTTATATGAGAAAGTAAAAATTGTATTAAAATATTTAACAATAATGTATTAAATAAGATTGTATAAAACGTAATTGCACGTAAACAACATTTTATGGTTATAGGACTTTCAAAAGTCCAGAATGTGTTTTAGTTAAGAACTGAAAAATGATAAACGTTTTCAAAACAATTTTGTTTAATTTTTAGGTCATAATTCTGACTCATATACCCATACTGGTTTAAGTTATAATTGGTTTTTTAACGTAATATAGTTGTAGTCTTCAGAATGAGTTTGTTTTACTATGGATTATCAGTAGTAGGTCTGCAGTTGTCAGTAATAGGCCTTGTATTAGTATGTGCTTACAATAAATATCAAATAATAGAACTTATTATAAGGATAAGAGTTGAAAAGATCAATGCACAAGTTATTAGTGTAAGTCCTACAATGACCAATAAAAAAGAGTAAAAAGAAGGGGGCCCTTATAGGTCTAGCCGTGGGGCCCGCTAAGGCTCTCGACGGGCCTGTTGCTGGATGCTGAATTACCCATACCCATTGAGTTTTGGGCAGAAGCCGTAGCTACAGCAACCTTCCTGAAGGTCATAACTCCCACTAAAAGTAATGACTTAATTTCTCAAAAAAAATGTTCGGGATATAAACCCACCGTTTCAGGGTTTTAAGGGTATTTGGAAGTGAAAGTCATTATTCAGGCAGTTTGACCGCAAAAATAGAGTAGGGATATTTGTAGGATACTCAAAATGTAGAAATGCGTATAGAATTTTTGACCCAGAATATAATAAAAAAAATTAACCTCGCAACGTAACATTTTTGGAAGAAAGAACATATTGAGTGTTGGTTCCGATAAAATCATATTAGGAGAAATCATTTAAAAAATTAAACAAAAGTTCATCCTTTAAGATCAACCTGATTGTAAAAATGTATTACACTTACACATACTCCACATCTCAAAAAATAGTAATGAAATTAAAATATTCAAGAATAATCTGTGACTACAATATTAAATCGATTTGGACCCTGTTACAACTCCAATGGACTTAAACCAAGATTTAGAATTTTTTCTAAATTCACCTAGAGTTGACCAATGTACATATCCACCCAATATACCTATCCACGATGACCCGACCTAATTTGGCATACCCCATTAGTGCTTTGACTATATATGCTAAAGAACCCATAACTGTCCATCTGGCGGCAGTAAAAAGAGTGTTTAAGTATTGTAAAAGAACTAGAGATGTCGGATTAAGCTTATTAAGGGGAAGGCAAAAAATCTTGAGTGTTGTGTATATGCAAGTTTGAGGGATGGAAAAGGGAGCCAGCGATCCTCCACCGGATATATTTATAATTTGGTGGGGGGAATCGAATCGTAGGTTTACAAATTACAAACAACGTTGCATTATCTACCTCCGACGCAGAATTAACAGGTGCGACAGATGCTATAAAGGACAGTACATACTTAAAATTGGTATTGTCGGAATTACGCGGTGAAGAACAGGGTTCTATCCTGCTACATTGTGACAATGAATCTGCTATTTTGTTTGCTAAGGACGGTGCGACATCGAATAAGTCTGCACATTTGATACGGCAACTTGCTTTCATAAGTCAGGAATATAAAAATAATAAATTTAATGTATCACACTTATCTTCCGAAAATTACTTAGCAGATTTTTTAACAAAACCTTTCTCGGCGTTAAAATTAAGTAACTGTTTACAAATTTTAAATTTAAAATAAATTTCAGAGTTTAAGTTAGTTTAAAGTTTGATTGCGTACACTTTATATTTTATATGAATGCAAGGATGTGTAGGTTTGTTTATATTATGTATATATTTGTATGAATGGCATTAAATTTCAAGTATTGATCTTGAGGCTAACACACTAAAAATTAAAGAGGGGCCGAACTTACAATAAAAATTAAAGAGGGGATCTGTAGAGGTAGCATTTTATCTATGTATTAATAGTTTATGTATTATAATTAACAAGTAATTTTAATAACATGTCACATGAGTTTTAATGTCAAACTTAATGAATAAAAATATAATTGTGTTCCTTCCTGGCAGCGGTCGAGTTTAGAGTTTTAATAATTTAAAATTTATTTAATTTTGTTTTAAAATTTAAGTCACTGCACCAAAAGGTATCGCATTTACGATGATATAGGTTTCTTGACCAAGTGTAGCAAAGCAAATGAATTATTCAACAAATGGTACTTCTTTAGATTGTTACTCCCCTATGTATTTTTAAGAATGTAAATTACTAACTAAATAACTATTAAAACAAAGGGATGTTTAGTCCAATGCACTTTGGGACAAAGGAATATCACACTTCTGTTTTCATAAGGGGAGTAACAGTCTAAAGAAGAACATTGCGTTCAACTTCTTTTTACTTCCCTCTGTTTTCTTTATAAGGGGAGTAACAATCTAAAGAAATGCTCAACAAATTATGTTTATTTGAGACAAAATAGTGACGTTGAATAATTTCAAGTCAAGTAGCCGGAATAGTACATTACGCGTCGAGTGCGGAAAGTAGCATTTTGCATGCGAGTGTGGAGTTTGCAACCGAGCGATAGCGAGGGTAGTAAAACCACACGAGCAATGCAAAATGCCGTTTTCGCACGAGTTGCGTACCGTACTTTATCTACGATTGTTAGATTTAAATAATAAATACAGAAAAAAATAAACTTGCTGTATGTAAGTTCGTATCTCTTTCTTGATAAAGATGGCATTAATTCTTGAGTTGTATTTTTTGCCGAATTAATTATTTCTGGAGGAGTATTATTCTCCACATTTTCGTCAAAGTCACTTGATTCACTCATTGTTTTTCACTAAAAATTCGATATAAGCAGTTACTTTAATAAAAGAACAGCAAATTAGTTTTGTTAAATGTAAACAAACTCGCTAATCGTGCGTAAAGCTGAAGAATTCCTCTTTTTTTACCGCCCGCGCCCTAGGGTGGTAAAGAAGAGGAATTCTTCAGAACTATGAGACGCGCATGCGCAATGAATACAAGTACGTAAAGAATCACTTTCTACGCATCTAAACAGAGATACAATGTTTATATTTCGTATCAATCGTAGATAAACAATTTTTAAGACGCGGGCTTATACGGAAAAGCGAAAAGTAAGTGATTGGTGGATTATTCAAATAAAGCGCAATATCTTGCAGGTATCAATGTCTCAGATAGAAAAGACAATAAATAATCAAATGCCTAATGTAAATGGGTAATACATAAACCTTTAAATAAGAGGGGCGAACTAAAATTAAGAACAAATTGGGAAGGTGAGGTACCTGGATTGGAGATGTTCAGTACCTGCTGTGAACGTAGAGAAATGCCCTCCAGTGTACAAAAAGTGTATTTGGTTGTGAGTTCAAATGGGGCAATGATGATTGATGAGTTGAATGAGTGATATGAGGTTACAAGGTGAGTGAGTAAGAGGGTGAGTTAAGGTGGTTTACGAGGTGAGATGGGTGAGAGCCATGTAATTAGCACAACAACGCAAGGAAGGTGGGGACAGGCACACACCCGACCGACGGGGACAGGGCCTATCCCCTCCGTAGAGCGGTGGAGAAAAGAAAACATAGCCCCCACTTTATGAGCGAAGGCAAACCCGAACAGCAGAATACTAAGCTAGTAAATGAATAAAATAAAGTAAGAAATAAAATTATTTGCTGGTACTTCATCAAAATTATACTTGGAGAGGTAAAGTGCTTAGTTTGGTTTCCTCAGAATATATTTTCAGAAAGATGCGGATGCTGTTTTGCTCTGAGGGTCAATTTGAATAATGTAAAGGATTTAAAAAAGAAAAAAAAAAACCCAAGAGAAAGGTAAAAGTAAGCGTTTTGCAAGTCAATAGGCTTTCCTTTCCAGGCTTTCTCTTCCTAACCAGTCCCTTTTCTCGACAACTCTACATAAAAATTTGACGACCTACAAACTAGAAAAAAATACAGAAAATAAACAAATAATATATATGGTGAATGAAAGAAGACATTTTATGTAATATGATTGATCTGACAAAGGAAGAAATGTGTTTAGGCTAATCTATACGTATATTAATATCACTATTCGATAACACAACATTTTATTTGTGGATTATTACATGCTTTGTTGATAAATCGCTAAAACTATTGCTAGAAACTGAGTTTCATTGTTGTAAGAGTTTCCATTTATTTGTGAAAAACCTGATTTATTATGAGAAGAAATTTTTCTAACAAGAGTAACAATAGCATTTACCTAACTAACTGGCGCAACAGCTGTTGGAGGGCCTAGACCTGCTAAGGGCTAATACAACTATATATTTATGCGATAGATACCACGGGATTAGTGTGTTACTCCATCAGCTATACAACCACTTAGTCGCAACTTCACATAAGCAGCATTTACAAATCTAGCAGGAGTAAATCAAATCACTCGTTTTTTGGACAACTAACTCATAATGTACATTTACTTATAAATAACATTTCTTTGTCTTATTTCTCAATCTTATAATTATATAAAGATTAAAATTTTCTTTCCCATTGAAACAAGAGAATTTTTAAATCACCTTGTTGAGAAACGTCAGCTGCTTTGAAAACCAGTGAAGATGGAGGCACAGCCGGAAGGAAACAGGAGACCGGATTTTCACCTTACACCTAGGGAATAATTTAACCTATCTCCTGTATATTTTACGCTTAATTGGAGAGCACTTTGGAGGCCAAAGAGTGCCTCCTTATTCCCCTAGCGCAGCGCATCCTAAAGCATTTTTCACCAGGCCATTTTAAAGGATCAAGCAGAGCCTTCTAAAATGGAGCGAAATTCAATTCCGGAAAAACTGCCTATTTAGGAAAAAAGTAGGGTCGTGTTTTGAAATAATAAAACCTTTTTAGGGAGAGGCTGAAAATCAACGGATTGAATGGTGTAATTAGAAAGAAAGAAGAAGAAAAACAAATTAGGTCAGAAAATGTTGAAAAGGAATCCCTCCTGAATTTAAAATCAAAAGAATCGACTCGGAACCCTGAGGAGATAAAAAGATTTTCATAAGTAAATTAATTATTATTGATCTCAATTTTATTTCTTCTCTACCTCTTGAACTTTATTTTCTCTCGTAATCTTTTGCTCTCTTTTATTCCATTCACTTCTACTTCGTCCTCATATTGTTTGTATTATAATCCTATTTAATTATCATTAATAAACTAAAAATTGATATTAGAGTGGTAAGGATTATGAAAATAAAAGTAATTGTAATATTTAATTATATCACTTCGTAAACACTATATTCATATTTTTAGTGTGCCTATAATAATAATAAAAAAATATTTTGAAAAAGTAACATTATTAGTTGTCACCACTAAATGATAGCAAAGAAATTTACGAAAGAGACCCATGCGGTGTAAAGAGTGTTTCTTGAAAAGAAGCACGTTTAACCTTATGAACCACCTCTCAGAGTTAAAGTGTTGATCAAGAGATTGGTGTAACTACTTAAGAATGGATGATGAAATATACCTCCTTCTTTTAGGTTGGGTAACGCTTTACATAATGAAAGAAGATGTAGTTGATTGATGAAAATAATGAAATGTTTCTCAGATCTCAGTTGCAATTTGACTAGCTATATTAATAAATAAAAATGTATAATTAAGGTTGAAGAAATTGAATATCAATTTCCTTTAAAAAAAAAAATAATGTGAAAGAAATTGATGGTTTTCATTAATAGGAAAAGTAAGAGAGTCAGAGAGAGGTGTAATGTATTCAATATCATTTATTCTGTTATGCGTAAATTCCATTAAAATTCGCCTATAATTCCAATGTGAGAGGACAACTGCGGGTGATATATTTGCCGTGGAAATCACATTATTGTACCAGATGTAGCGTGGAGGATTTCACCCTCCAACCACGTTTAGTGGTTTCAACTGTCAAACGTAACCGGAAACCACACTAAGGGCAAACCACACACTCGGAGAGATATCCTACCGACCGCATACAAACACAAACCTCGGGGGGTCGGAATTCGTTTTAGAGACGTGGGGAGTCTGCGTGGCAAGAGGAGAAAAAAGAAGGAAGGGGTTCCGAATTGAAAATCGCAAAATTGGTTTTTTTGAGCAGGAGTTATAGGGGCAGGAGGGTGTAAAATGGAACCTGTATTATACGAGAGCTGTGGTTTTAATATCTTCCCATATAGATCCTTTTGTGTTGCCGACAGAGTAAAAAGAAAACAAACTGAATATTTCGAACCAAGATATAACCCCTAGTGTTTTAGATAACCTTTTTTAAAGGTTTTGACTCTTCAAAAGAGAGATTATATGATATAAATATCCAAAAGCATAGCATATTTTACATATTTATATATTTCATGTACATTTCTATTTTATCTCTGTATCTCTAACGTATTACTCTTTTGTATATTGATTTACACAGAAAATATGATACTGAGATTTCTATTTTCAATGAATCGTGACCTTTACAGTCATAAAATCACGAATGAGTTGGATAAGCAATAAAGAGACATTTTATAAAGGAATAAAATGTTATTACTCTAAGTAATTGAATAAAGCCTTTGAACCCAGCAATGTTCAACTATAAATGGTTGAACCTTAATAATAGTCACCATCAAAGCCAGGGAATAGAGGACCTCCGTGAAAAGGATTCTTTTAGATAAGAAGCAATAAATATGGCACCATTGAAAGGTCTGAATAAGCGGAATAAAATGCATACTATTTCAATATAATATTTATTAAAATAGATTTCCCTTCTTTTGTTGTCTAGACTTTCAGTTAAAGACTGTGTCATTATTGGGACTGATGTGGTCCGACTTATCACTTCAGTGGCGTATCCAGCGGCTAGGTCTGGAGGGGGCACATTCTAAGTCAGTTTAGATTGGGGGGGGGGGTCGTAGAGGAAACAAGAAAAGGGACCTACTAATTCCAAAAAGCAGCTCCCCCCCCCCCCCAAAAAAAAAAAAATCCCTGCGCCCATGTAATAATAACTGTTTTAGAACGCATTCGTCAGAAAATGTTATGCTGATGCTTACTGCAGTATAATATCTTACTGTAAGTCATGGGCGGCGCCTGGAGTTAATTGTATTGGAGGGGGGGATCTATGGCGGGGGGTTCGGGGGTCCTCCCCCGGAAAATGTTGAAAATATGACCTCTCAAAACAGCGCTTTTATGCATTTCTGAGGTGAAATTGAATATGAGGTGAATGTAAAAATATGTATTAAAAAAAAATACGGCGTATTTTTTTTTTTTTTTTTGTTTACTCTTTTGGGTCTAGGCCCGTCTGGGGGGAGGGGGGGGGGGCACGTGCCCCCTGTGCCCCCCCAGGATACGCCACTGTATCACTTCATCTGCAAGCAGCATCTTCAGGGATGGTTAGCATAATGGTTTTTTGAAGCGACAAACTGAGAAATAGGTTAAACATTTATATTCCTCTTCTTGGTCGCTGGATACTTCCCCTAACAGTAATCCATCAGACTAAGCCCAAGCATGGAGTCACTCAAGGAGTCCGATTCTAGTTCTGGAGAAGTACACTTATTTCCTAGAATGTCTCCTTATTCCTTCATTGCAAAGAATGACTCCAAATGTAAAACTGTGATAGGACTTAGTATGATAGATTTGATTACTAATGAAGAAAAGCATCAGCCTTTCCCCCATAGCCACAGGAGAGCAGAATACACTATATACTGTAGGAAAACCGTCTACAATGCTTTCCTACAATATTCTCAGCTCCACGTATTTGTTTTAAACAACTAAAGATTCTAATAAATAGCATGACGTCATGAACAGTTATGGAGCTTGTGCCAATCAGACAAACTAAATAAATATATTGTATGTATTCAGCTTCTAAAGAAGAGTAAACATGTGCATACTGTCAAGCAACACTAAATATAATGTATAGGGTTTGGCGGATTAATGGTATTTTTAATTTACGCATTTTCCAGGGCAGAAGGCCCGTCAATTATCATATGTATAACCGGATGTTATTATTATCCATGTTTTGTTTATGCCACCATAACAGCCCGGAAAATAAATATCCCAGTTTTTGGATGCAAGTATTTTCAGTCGCGTATAGCAACGTCGTTTTTCAGACGTACAGAGCACTTCGCAAGTCAACTTCAGACCTCGTTAACACTCTCACGTTTGCCGACTCCCGGAAGCAACCATCTGCTCCAGTGTCCACTAGCCCTCCGGACCTACTCAACCTTTTACTTCCCCCCAGGTGACTGCGCATTATTTAAATACCATTTATTGTTATCCATCTCAGCACAGGGCTTGTAGCAGATTTTCCTCAAAATTAAGTGACTTTAGTGACTATTTTTTTCAAAATAAGTGACTTTTAAGTGACCTGTTTTCCCTAGATAAGTGACTTTAAGTGACTTAATTTGAAGTAAAAAAAAATTATTTTAGTTACTTTTTGTTGTTTAGCACTGTTAAACAAATGCAATTATAAAAATTTTAGAACAGTTTTTTGTTCATTTGATTTTGTGTACCGTAACTACAAAAAAAAAAAAAAAAAAAAAAAAAAAAAAAAAAAAAAAGTTTGGCGGTGTTTTGACAGATGTAAACAAACTTTGACGTCACCAAAATTATCGCACTAATAAATAATTATATTCGCTTATAACTTTTAAACTAATTAATGGAATTTCATCGGTTTTTTTTATATTAGTCCTTAATTTTTTCCGGTTCCAACGATATGCTATAAGTCAAAAACGTATTTATACTTTCGGAAATATTAACCGTCAAAGTTTATAAATTCAAATATTGATAACTTCAAAATGGCGGCCAATATCAAAATGGAATTTGGTGGGCTTGTTTGTCATGCAGAGAGGTACATTCGTGCCAAATTTCAACTCGATCAGCACCATTTTCGATATTACGATTTTTATAAATTTTTGCTCACTCAGCAAACTGCGTTTAAGATGGCGGAAGAAGTTGATTTTCCGGGTGGCACCACTACAGGTAAAGACTGGTTTTCTGCCAAGTTTCAACTCTCTAGGTTAAATACCTTGGGCACTACAGTGATAACTGATAACATACATACAGATGTCATGCTGAAAACCTCTCAGGAGGTCTTAAAAACACCCAAAACGGATAAATCCGTTGAAAAGTTTTTGGTGAAACAATACTTTTCCTACTATAGGTTGTGAGGAAAAAGTAATAACAATCAGGAGGGAGTTCGGAATAAAATATTCTTTTCATCCATCTTAATATTGACGATAAAACACAACACACGCCAGCTGAATCTAGTGCAACTGTTACAAACTTTATCATTAATAACAGTTCAAAGTAGGCCTAATATAAAATTCATAGTTAAAAAAATTCTTGAGCTAACAAAATCCCTTTTAAAAACAGTTAAAATATATGTTTTGTATTTAAAAAACTACAGACATTTTTTTTTTTTTATCCTTGTAAGCCCAATTAAGTGACTTTCAGTGACTTTTTTTAAAATAAGTGACAAAAAAGTGACTCTCGTCAAAATAAGTGACTTTTAGTGACTTTCAGTGACTCACTACAAGCCCTGCAGCATTATCCAATCCAGCCCGTTTCGATATTCCCGTCACTTAAGCTCGGGCTGAAACTGAAGTTTAATTCTTTAAAATGTTATATCATAACTCAAGAAAATTA
Source organism: Gerris lacustris (assembly GCA_951217055.1). Classification (NCBI taxonomy): domain Eukaryota; kingdom Metazoa; phylum Arthropoda; class Insecta; order Hemiptera; family Gerridae; genus Gerris; species Gerris lacustris. The sequence goes on from OX578276.1 coordinate 47,355,539, forward strand.
TTTTAAAACTAAACTGGTATTAGTAAAGTTGCTCAATTATAGTTTTATATATAAAGGGTGTTTCAGAAATTTTAAGCCAAACTTAGGGATTTTATAGGAAATGTTACACCAATCAACTCTCCGTTCAGAATCTTTAATTTTACAGTGTAAAAAAGGAATTAGATAGATATGTTTATTTGTTTAAGTTACAAACTTTTACAAATCGGAGTTTGGAGACATTACATAAATAATAATTTAGCACTCTATAAATTAAAAGAAAATAACACCTTTCATATATACCATACATAATATTATACAAATAAGTATATACTGATAAACACATACATAAAAGAAAAATACTAAACTTAATGACTACATAGTTATTGATTATAATATAACGTAGACATAACTATATATAACTATAAACAAATGATAGGAGTAAATAAAATCATTGTGGCTTCTAGAACATGTTTGTTTATGTAAAGATTATACCTTTTTCCAATATTATTATGATAACTTCATTATTGCAAGTTTCAATGTTATTATTATTGTTTTAATTATTTGTTTATTTAAATGCCTTATTATTATTGTTGTTGTTGTAAATCATATTTATATTATAATTATTTGTATTATCTATAAATTATGTTAAGACCGAGGTAACATTTATATAATTACTCGTTCATAATAAATGATCTTAAAAAAAGGAATTAACATTACTAAACTTTGATATATTTATTTTGTGAACATTAACGGAGTTCACAAAAGTTATGAGAGCATTTATTTCGTAGTCATTGAGTCATTTCGGCGTGTGTTTCACACGAGATCATTTCAAGTGTTTTAATGTTGTTTTTTTGGCTGTATTCAAGCTTAACTAGCGTTAAATTTTAGTTAAGCGTAAAACTTCCTACAATAACTCCCCAATACTTAGTTTTGCTTACTCTCTGTATGTAAAAATTTATATATATACACCAATAATATTTACATTAGAAATGGAATGCTTTATTATACATTATTATCTTCTTGTTACATATTAGTTTATTTTACATTCCCTCTCTATGTAATAGTAAATTACGCGTCTAGTGCGGAAAGGAAAAAAAAGGGGGGAAAATCATATAACGGATTTATTTATAATTTTTCTAATAAATGAAATTGATGAGAGAATAATAATAATGCTACTATCATCAATTATTCATTACCTTAACTTATTTTCCCTATTACTTGCTCAATAGTAGTTTATAAAAGGTAAAAACAACCACTAAACGCCAACTGTTGTTAAATACTCGAACGGAGTCATTAATTCGCTTATTGTGTACCTAAGGGGCTAAAAAGGGGTCTAAAGTAAGAATTTATCGTTTTACATTGAATGAAAGAAAAGAACCAATAGACTATACTTTATAAAACCGTGCTTTTATAAGTTCAGAACCCTGTAGAGTTAATAAAATCTATCTATCTTATCTTCACCTCTGTTTTCATTCTATCTATGCTCCGCACGCAGATAATAGATTAGATAAAGCAGAGGTTCTATGAAGAAGAGATATCTCATATCAGATAAAGAAGTGCTCTAGATATGAAGAATATGGTTACATAGCTCCATGTTCGGTGTGATTTAATATCTTTACCTCACTTCTATTTCCTTTCCTTCTTCCGCTTTCCTTCGTCCTTCTTTTCCGAGTTTTTCTTCTCGTAAGGACGAATAAGGAAACGAAATGAGATAGAGGAGCATTTCATTTCCGGAAAAAAACCAACGGAAAGTACCCGCTTTGATGATACCTTAATAGAATTCCTTTTTTTTATTTCATTTCGTACTCCGACATCGGTTTTTCGAGATGCGATAAAATCACAGTAGGAATTTAACAGGGAGTAAGAATAGAAAGGAGAAGAAAGAACAGGAAAGCATGTAAACAATGTCGAAGAGAAGCATTCTCAAGTTCTTTTCCCTTTTTGTGGTTGTAATAAAAATTCCATTTACTCGTGTTATCAAAATGTTTCCACACGAATGAACTCTGTTCACAGGATGTTTCTATAAATAGGTAAGTAGAATTAGAAAAAAATAACCTAGAAATAATTCAGTTTGAAAGTAAAATGTAACAACATTTTCAACTATCAGATAGTACTAATTTAACTCTTGAAAAATATTATAATAATCAGTTTATAAAAAAAACAAAAAAACTCCACTTATTTGAAGTGTAAGATTATTATAATTTTATCCATTTTTTAACTTCCTACCTAAAGAGCTGAACATTTTTCAGATTATATATTTCCGAAGACAATGCAATAACTACTATTTTAAAAGCATTTTTTTATTACTTATGCAAATTTATTACTAGTACCTTAAAGAACTTTGATTGGATCCCTATAGTTGATTAAAGTACAGAAAGGATTATTTACTACTACTATAAGTACTATCTTCATTACTAGTATTCTAAAGACACAGATTAGAACACTAAATTGTATTAAAATATATTATACAGTGTGTCCCAACAAGTGGATAATAGGTTGGAAGAGTTAAAGGAAATAATTAAACTAGCACTGCCAATATTCCTCTTGATCAAGTTCAAAAGGAAGAAAATGAAAATAATTCATAAATAGACTCGAAATTTGAGCAGAAAAAGGTTGTAATACATTTGAATGATCATTTCTTTCATTTAATTTTTCAACTCTGATGATTTTTTTTTTTTTTTTGCGATACTTAAATAGATGCTAATATTTGAATTATTAATTACTTGTTGTGATGATATGTTTTATTCTTTATTTATTACAATAGCTTATTATTTGATTTATAAGGTTTTTTTTTTTGATAAAATAAATTAATATTTAATATTTATACTTTTTTTGCAATTCTGAAGCACTTTTCTAAATATTTTTTTATACCATCAAAAATAAGGGTAGTTTACTCTTGGTCGTATTTTAAATTTTTCAAAAAACAAAACACCCTGTACACAAAATCAAGCAAATTTTATCATTTTTAGAGGGACTTTTTTCGAAAGCCCAAAAATAAGAAAAATTTTCCTCTCGGATTCTCTATTTTGGGACACACTTTATAATATAATATTTTTTAGCTCAGTTATTACATAAAAAACTAATGTTATTCTTAACTGTTGTGCTGTGTAAATTGATTCATAAATAAGTCAGGAGTTTAGTTATGAAAATCAATGTTTATTATCGATTTGATTGAGACTGTGTCGAGTAGGCAAGCTATGTTTGCCTAGAGAATTATTGAGTTAGTTCAAGTTAAATATGCATGGAATCCGTCAAGACTAGCAATCCTAGTCAGCTAATGAGGCGCCCTCTACTCAGAGATTTAAACTTATCAAAATACATTAATAATTGATCAGTTACGCTGGTTTGAACTAAAACAGTCAAATGCTATTGAGAGAGAGTTTTAAGCTACTCTGACTACCTACTTCTGATGAAGAGAAATTTCAATGTCTAAATTTTCAATCCCATTAATAAACTCAAAAATATATTTCTTTTATTTTAATTTAAGATTGCTAATGATATTTGATATTTTATTATTTAATCTAAGTATGCGTATAAAAATTGCTTATGAGCGGCTAGACCTTTTAAAAAGCTCGTTACTTCAATGTTAACGTTAATTAAAAAATATGGGGTCAGAGCTTAGACTCCCACGAACCGTTTTATAATATTTACGAACCAATGGACACCACTTCAATCTACTAACTTATTTTTCGGGAAATTAATTTAATTAAATACCAAAATCATTATGTAGAAAATAATAATAATATATTATCAGTAATAAACAGGAATATTGGAACGAAGTATCTTATGGCAGGTTCTGGAGCCCGGGAGTGAATCCAAAAAAAACGACCAAAATCACCGTCACGAAATCTACCGATGACGATAACTTGAGTAAAAGATCACCGAGTTAGTTGAAATTTGTTACACATGTTCATTTTACCAATGCCCAGGCTGAGTTCGTTGGAAAACGTTATCCGCCCAAGCGGTCACACGCAACGCTCGCGTAAACGTAAGCTTAAAAAAGACGGAAAACATTTACTATTAAGGAAGCCTGTTACTTGACTTGTTTTAGTCCAGGAGATAGCGTGCAAAAAAGTGTCTGACTAACATCAAGCTAGAATTTTGTATACAAGTCAATTTTTTAGCGCCTTTTAAGAATATGTGGTCGGCTAAGTTCGTCTGCGGGACATAGCTTGGCAATAGGCGTTTGAAAAAAACAAACCGGTGGAGAGTGGCCATGTCTCACCAATTATGGTGGACAATGTGATTTTCATGATCCTGAGTACAGAATTAGTTAGTAGACCGAAAATCAAGTCGATGTTAGTTTGTCCCTTGACAAGTGGCCACGTTGATGTTCAGTAATATTTGAATAACTAACCTATCAAGTGTGAAAATAACATCGACTTGATTTTTGGTCTACTAACTAATTCTGTACTCAGGATCATGAAAATCACATTGTCCACCATAATTGGTGAGACATGGCCGCTCTCCAACGGTTTGTTTTTTTCAAACGCCTATTGCCAAGCTATGTCCCGTAGACGAACTTAGCCAACCACATATTCTTAAAAGGCGCTAAAAGATTGACTTGTATACAAAATTGTAGCTTGATGTTAGTCAGACACTTTTTTGCACGCTATCTCTTGGACTATTTATTTTTGTTATAAGTAAAAATGCCACTTGGTTTTGTAAATATCGAAAATATAATCACATTCTTGTTATAAGTAAAGTTGATCTGTGCTGACGCTTATTTCAATATATTAGGTTTAATATATTGAACGCTTATTATAGTTCTGTGTATTTAATCCAAGAGAAATTTCTAACTTCATCTATTTAATGTGACAAACAACTTTTTTAAATATATTTTTTAGTAAAACGAACACCGAAACTGTTATAAAGTGATAAAGATCGCTAAATTTATTAAAGTGGACCCAAACGTTTAAAATAAAGAAAACAACGGTTTTACCGATATCTTCCGTTCTAACGTACAACGATTTTAATAAAACTTCTTTATTAGAAACAGGCATGTAAAATTTCAACCGGATTCAGAAGCTTTAGAGTAGGGAAGAGATATATTTTATAATATTTTAAATTAATAGGCCAGGTAGGTAGAAAACAGTCCTATTTCAATCCAACATCCTTCAACAAACATACTATTTAACTATAAACTCATCATGATCAACTTCTTTCTTATATTCAATATAAGGGTGTCCCGGGTCAGGACCGACAAACTTTGGGATATGATAGTACAGTTAATTTGGAGTAAAAAAAGTTCTATAAACCATGGTCCTATTCTCATTTGTTTTCTAGTTAACTTTTTTTAAATATTTTTTTGTAAAACGTGACTTGAAACTGTTGACCGATGAAACTGTCATCACCAAGGATTATAAGTTAAACGTTTCGCTTCCACTTTTGGAAGTATCTTTAGAAGAGTTGGGGATTGCTTACTAACTTGGATTGTTTACTAGAAGCAACAACATATGAACATATGTGCATTGGCACGATAATCAACACATTTAGGTGCTTCCAGTAGAGGTAGTGGGACATCAAATTTGAATCCTTCATAACACAGATTTCACCGCAAAAATCAGATTAAGGACGAGAAAACCTGTGGAAACCTCCACTTTATGTATACATGTAGCATAGTCAAAAATGTAAAAAAATACGTGTGGTGTCGCGGGACACCCGGTAGGAACGAAGTTCCTTACATTTTTCATTAAATATAAATGATAAAATCACACTGCTAAGTACGTATACATTGCTAACTACTTATACATGGCGGAGTTAGAAAAGAGACAAAATTAAAGGAACAAACTGTTTGTACCTTGCAAGAGTTAAGGAAAAAATAAAAGAAAATCATTATTTGTATCATTAAAGCAAGCGTCTTACTATAAATATATACATATTTATTGATAAAGAGACTCTTGTAAGCTATACAACTTTCAGATTCAGATTCTAATCTGAAAGGAGCACAGAAACTCAAATTTGTAGAAAACACCAAAGGCTATAAATAGCTAATAAAACATTTCTGGTACTCTTTGAACCTTAATGGATTTATTTTTTCATTTGCCATCTCACCACACATGTTTCAAACAAGAACTGTACATTCAATTATAGGATGAGCAGTGATTTCAAACAGATAGCCAAAACAGTCAAGGTAAAGATGCTAGCAGATTTCATTAATTAGGATAGAACACTGATAAACGTCATGCCCCTATGATAATAACTAACTCTTTTAAAAGTAAATATATTAGTGAAATAAAAAAGAAAATGTGGAAGGAAAATAATGTGAAAGTTCAGAGTGTTTTATATATTTGGGGAGTATAAGACAAGGATTGAATTTTCCCCTTGAATAGACGTGGAAGACAAGCTTTTGAAACAGTGAAATCTGTCAAGTCCCATACTTTGCCTGATGAAGTGAAAACTAAGTTTTGTCACTGTGAAGTTAGTTTCAAGCATGAGGTTCTCATCTCATCAATTGAGCTTAGACTGAAGCCAAGTTTCCACTGTTTAACAATAAGCTTTACCCCCGACACTGTCAAACTGGAGGATAATTAGTCGAGAGAAGCATACTGTTCGTGTAGTACCACATTCTTCTCTTTATTTCACTCTCCTGTTCAATACTCCCAACTAATGTCTTAACAAACAAAAACCATTTATCTAGAGCATACTCGAAACAAAAGTGATAAAACAAAGCTAGTAAAGTGTCAGTATTACTTTAATTCTTTTTCCGGAGTTTTGAAAACAATAGCGATATAGACTAGAGATACAAGTGGGAAGAAACAATCAGAAGAAAGTTTTAAAACTAAATAAAGATCTGTAAGAGAAATGAAGGTGAAAGGGCGTTCTTTAACTATAACTGCATTATTTTGTCCCTTTAAAAGGGAATAAATTGCTCCAGTATTATTGTACGAAAAAAGAATTAATAAAAGAATATGTGTACAATGTTTCAACAGGTGGTGCATTTTAAAACATCCTTTATTTCAGATGGTTTTAGCGCTAATGTGTGGATTAACTTTATTTATGTTACAGAGTACCATTGAATAATTTACCGTAGGTCCTACCTATTGTAGTATTTAATGTTATTTTTTTGTCTTTCTTTTACCTAATGATCAACACCTCATTATCCAGCCACTTTACTCATATAATCTATTTGATCATCGTCATTGTTAAACATATCTTACCTCTCTAGATTTCGTACTCACTAGATTTGCCGTAATTAAGAATTTCAGGTAGAAGAGTTGTGAGAAGGCTATGCCGCTCCCCTCTATTGTTGTACTATAGAAAACATTGTCAATTTTCAGTTGAGGGGTGTGAATTCAATAAATGAGTATATTCCAAGAAATAGAACGCTAGCGTAGAGGAGAGCTTAAATGTCCAGAATAAGGCTTAACCGGATAAAAGGCTCGCCTAAATTTTACATTTAACGAACGTACTGGAGAGAAATATAATTGGGATGCTTATTGAGAACCGACAGTCTTGATTATTTTATTTTTGTCTTGATTTATTTTTTTATTTTTTACTCATTGTTTACTTAATTAACTCACTGCTGTTTTGTTGACACTTGTTATTAAAAGAAAAATCGTAGTGTTCCATCTATGTCTACCAGATTACATAGACCAGTTCGAAAGAATGTGTCGAATCAAGAGATTAGGTGGGGCTAATGAGACTGTCGAAAATGCCAGGAAAGTATTAGAGGTGGCGCAGTGCTTCTCATAATATTTCTAATCATATTATATTCCCCTGTTTCGTGTTCTTTGGTGTGGGGATTCCCATCTTATAGCTTCATCAATAATGTCTAGTACCAACAAGGCTCTCCCTCTAAATGTGATTGAGATCCATGGGACGAGTTAGCACGGCTTCTGGATCTTGCTCAACCCTGTAAAGGTTGATTATCTGCTCTCATACCTGTACCTGCTTTAGTTAGTTGATAAATCTGTCTATCTGCTTTTGGAAAGAATTAATCTGTTGGAGCAATAGCATAGACCAACTACGGTTGTTGTGTAACTTCCACTATCTTGTCAGTCATAACTACCATATCCGTTAAAGTATCTTTATTAGCTGAGAGAAATACCTAAATTTGGGGGGGGGGGGGGTGCTGCTGCAACTAGAGATATTTTAAAGCCTTCTCTGAAAGATCGTTTCAAGCTGGTCTTGCATGGATCTATCAGCTGTGACGGCTTCTTGTCTAATGAATGAATATCAGCTTTATTTAAAGTAAGTTTTTTTGCTATTTATGTTCGCTTGAATCAGCAAATCTCTGGATAAATGTGCGTTTTCTCTTGGAGGAATGAGTAGGATATCACTTACCTGTTCCAGGGTATTGTTCTTTATTTAACATATTTCTATTGATTCACTATGACCCCCAATTTTAAATATTAATATATATGCTCTCACACCGCCATATTTGCCCTGGCTGGCAAAACAAATAAGTAATACCAATACTGTGTTTGCACACCGCAATTAGCTACACAATATGGCGGTGTGAGAGCACGCTCGGCATTACGCCAAGCCAACATCTTGATGACGTAAGTCTGATGTTGGAACAGTTCCTATGTGCCATTTTTGCGTGGCACATCCCTTGGTGTCTCTCACTCACACAAATTGTGGAGCTAATTGCGGTGTGCAAACACAGTATTGTTATTACTAATATATATATATATATATATATATATATATATATATATATATATATATATATATATATATATATATATATATATGTATATATATATATATATATATATATATATATATATATATATATATATATATATATATATATATATATATATATATATATTTTTTTTTTTTTTTTTTTTTTTTTTTTTTTTGGGTCAAGAGGTAAACTCTCCTTTATTTTTTTTAACTCTAACCAAATTATTTTTTATCTTATGGCAGGTCTTTTACTCGATTAATACTCACCATGACTGGTTTTTATCCTTGCTTCTCTATATTAATGGTTTTCTCTGCTTTCCCTAGAACTTTAAATGGTCCTTACTAAGGTAGGGTGGTGGTAGTTTGACTGCATTTACTCTTAAAAATACGTGCGTAGCATTTTCAAGCGATTTCTTAATAATCGGGTTCATGTTTTGCGTCACGTTTGCAGCGGCATTGAAGTCAGCCATGTTTGGTATATCTATCAGGTATAAATAAATTGTTCCCCAATGTAATCTCCACATGGTTGCCAGGTTCCATCCTTTTTCGTGACCATATGTAAAGGCAATACCCAAGCAATTTTTGTAGGTCTGCATTTACTTAAATCGCGTACGGTTTGAAATTCTTGCTTAGCATCACTCAATTTTTCTGCTGACAATTTTAGTGGACATTTAGTCTCGATGACGTGTAACTGGAACTCGACTCTCAGTAGGTGGTCGTCCTGATCTAAAAGGTTCCGGGTATTGTAGAATATATGTCGGAATAGTAGAACCAGCTGCTGATTAGCAACTGGGGTGTTAAGGTAACTTGGCGTCGCACACCGCCCCTAGCGTCGGGCCCTGTTTCTTGTACTGGTTAAAATTGGGTATAATTGATATTAATCTCAAATAAATCGATTAGGTACTTACATGCATATACTATAACAGCCAATGACTACAGTTCGCTATTAAAAATAATTTTATTATTATACGACGTTAGAAAGTTTAAATATATTATAAGTATAATTCATTTTTAATCACCTATAATGTGCGATTTGAGTAATGATCAGAGTTCACCTTTGTCTACCTGAATCACTATGGTAAAATCTAAACTCTAGTAAAAGAGGATGCGTACCAGCTTTATGTTCAACCCATAATAATTATCCGTTTACTTTAATTTATCATTTTTCCCTCTTGTGATTTAAATGTTTTACGTGACTTAGGTCCCAGAGCTTGATAACCTTAGAAAAGTTTAAAATATGCTAAGTAGGCGTTAAGTTTGTCTAAGCAGGCGCTAAATGTTGCTTTAATTAAAGGCCAAGATTGTTTTTAAAGCGGAAGTTTGTCGAGGCCAGAGTCCGGCCTGTTGGAAGTAGGGCGGGCTTTCCTGAATGCCTCTAAAATTTATTGGGCTCCCTTACTTCTAAAGGCAAAGCAAAACTCGGTCTAAATTAATTAATGTTTAGAGGGCTGAAGCCCAGAACTTAGTCACACAATGTTACTCTTTAGGCTTAGTAATACATTGTTAAAATGTTTTAGGGTGGTACTCCTTCCTTGTCCAACAGGTTGGTTACCTACATCTATATAAATAAAACGACCAGAAAAAATAAAATTTCTTACACAATAGTTTCTTTATTAGCTATAAATTTGTAACAAAACTTGTTTCTTTTGAAATGTAATTTATGTTATTCTCTTATCGTTCAAAAACCCTAAAACGTTTCAAATAAAAATATATAAAGTACCTACATATTATTAAAGTTATTTAATTTTAAAATTAACTAAAAACTAAACAACTTCTAATAGAACAGAGTAAAAACAATATTAGCAGGTTATGAGGCCTAAAAAGTAATAGCAACAGTTACAAAACCATTGGCTTAAAATTTACACTTCTATTCCATAAAAATGAAATATAATAATTTTATTTATTTTTTTAATCTATATACATAAAAGTCAACGTGGTTGTGTTTGTATACTCGTATGTGTGTTTATGTTCTTTATAGGATCTTTCATTTTTTGATGTATCTGAACCAAATTTAGCACACATATTTGTCATCTCCCTAGTAAAAATACTGGCATATTTTCCTCCCCAAATACTCTCTACTATTTTAAAATGCCGGCCATTTATGTGCTTATCCTAAGGCCAAATTCCACTTAATCACTTATTAATCACTATATCTCGAAAACTGTTAATTCTAGAACCACGAATTTTGCTACAAATCATGCTTTAATCATTTAGACCCCCCTCTATGAAAGGGTAATTTTGATCCACCAAATTTATATGTTTTCTATATATCCTAGACTATATGGTGTAGAACCTTGAAATTTGGAGATAAGTTACTTATGACATAAACATGTTCTATAAAGGTATTGTGCAATCTGGATTTTTTGGAAGGAAGTTCCTTATTTAATTTAAAATTGAAGCAAAGTCCTTTAATAATGATGCATTCATTACTATATCTCGGAATTCGTGAACAATAGCCAATATTGATTAAGACGTTCACTAAGCAAGTTTTTTGTGAGCCGCCATTCTAATTCAAAATGGTTGACTTTCATAAGTAACATTTTAAGAACCACTTGATGATCTAGGACCTTGAAATTTGGAAATAAAATATTTCTTTTTTCAAAAATTTCCTGTAAAAGGATTTTTTAATCTCCAGTTTAAATTTAAGATGGCGGCCATATATACGTATTATATAAAAAAGTATTTGTACGTATGCATTACTAAATTTCGGAATCTGAAGACGCTAGAATCACTAAACAAAATTTATTTTTTTAGGACATTTTTTCTGCTATTATAATTCAAGATGGCGGACAATTTTTGGTCATTTTACAATATCTTCAGAACCACTTGAACTAGAAATTTGGAAATGGGTCACTTATTATGACAAACATGGTCGATAAAGGGATTTTAAAATTTAACTTTTAAATTCAAGATGGTGGCTATAATTATTTTTAAAAGCTAAATTCCCTTACTCTTCTGTGTTTTCTTTGATAATTTAAACTTTCTATGCAAAGTCTTTTTGATCTGGTATTTTAATTCAAGATGGCGGATATTTTCGTGTAATTTTTTAGGTGAATATATTATCTTCAGAATCATTTATAGTAGAACTTTGAAATTTAGAAATTACTCACTTATTATGATATACAAATGTTTAATAAAAGGATTTTTTGAAATCTGGCCCTTAAAGGGTGTTTGCGCCGCTGATAAAACGTACGTTTATCAATACTAGAATAAATATTTTGCTCTCGATTCCGTTATATCGATTCCTTAGGACGAGAGAAGGGAGGATCGATATATGTCATCAATAAATCGTAAACCGTTAGTTGCATAGCGAACTCAGAGGTGAGAGGTTACGCCAGCTGTCCCGCACCGCTCTATACACCTTCGTCGAGACTTCGAAAATCTCTCACCAACCCGTATACCTAAGGGCATCCCCCCGATAAGTATAATTTTATTTACATTTAGTTAGGTACACTTTACATGCACACACACATTCAGATAGGTTTGTTTTTCCCGCTTTCACAGGTACATGGTTAGGTTACTACACAATTAATTCCAGACTCTGTTACGCCCTGGTATTTCGGTATATGTCAGGAGTCAGACTATCAGGTACTCTACCATGTACATGCCGTATTAGCTTAGCGCCTTTTTCCGTTAACTTACCCGTTAAACCTACAGTCCACATAACCAAATTTTTATTCCCGTTCCGTTTAGGGCAGGCTTAAGCCCAACCATATAATTTGGTTCCTTTAGCGCCTGGATCTCCGTTCCGTTTTACTTACATATTCGTTCGTTTACAATTATACCTACAATTATAATTGTTACATCGCACCGTTTTATTTTCAGTTTTCTGTTCAGGTTTATGTATCATATACATATTTTATGCTGCATAGTTGAGGTTTGTGTTAGAGGTTGTTAGAGGAAACTTGACTTTGTACTTTAACCCTTTAGTTATAATTCAATTAATACCGCTCCATTCCATGCTATAAAAACTCGTAAACGTTCAGTTTGACCTTTGGCTTCGGTCGATTTGTATTCTTTCTTTTGCATATTCTTTTATTTCCTTATCTCTTGCTTTCTTTTAATCTTTGATCTCCGATAAAAGATTATTAGTTTTACGTAATTTATTTCTTTTTCAAAGAGGCTCAACTAGGGAACAGGTTTCAATACCCGTAGGTGGCACTCAAATTTTATTTTTGTTTTTTGTGGGATCTGTTAACATTTTCGTGTTCACCAGTTATAGTTTCCTTTGTTCTTCATATTTGGCTGAAATATTAGTTTCTTTTTATTATTTTTTATATTTTATTAGAAACTTATTATTATTATTTTTTTTTTTTTCTTCACTTCAAATTATTTGATCTCTTTTACCATGGCTGAAAAAGAGACCGTATCTGGCAAGGTAGATCCTAAGGCTCAGATCCAATCTAAAATAAAAGTCTTAACAGCTCGAAAAGAAACGCTCTTTCAGCGAGTTCAAAGAGCTTATGATGAATCCAAGTTTAAAAATGACAAATCATCTGCTGATGAAAAACTTAAGAGATCTTTTACAATCCGCTGTATGTCTTTAGCTGAAACTAAACAACAGTTTGAAACTGTAGTAGGTGAAATAAATATGCTTAAAATGGATATAGGGGAAGAGCTTAATTTTTCTGAATTAAATTCTTTTGACACTCTCTATTGTGTTATTCAACAAAAACTTGGCGAATTAAAAAATGGTGATAAACCTCCTTCAAGTTCATCTACTGTTGTCGGATCTTGTCCTACGTTGCCCGTACCCGCTAAACCAACTTTGCCGTCTTTAGAAATACCGCAGTTCGACGGAAACGAACTTAATTGGACATTTTTCTACAGGAGTTTTAAATCTCTTATTGTTGATAACAAAGACCTATCAAACGATGATAAAGTAAGGTTTCTCTCTGGTGCTTTGAAAAACAAGGCTCTTACCTTAGTATCCGGTATAGTCCCTGTTGGTGAAAATTTCCAGACTTTATGGGAAACTCTGTGCAACCGCTATGCAGACCCACGAGTATTGGCCACAAAATATCTCGACAATATTATGAGTTGTCAGACTCAACTTAAAGAGTCAGCCGCTGTCATCGATACTTTCATACAAAATTTTGTTGCGCCTGCTCAGGCTTTTTTAAATTTAAAACTAAATGATCCCGTTAATTTTTTGTTGTATTATATTGCTTGTTCTCGCTTACCCTCGTTTACTGTTCGTCAGTTTGAACTATCTATTTGTTCGTCGTTTAAGGTTGGTGAACAAGATCAAAGAGATATACCCGGATTTAAAGAACTTGCTCTCTTTCTACAGAACTATGTGAAAGTTTTATCACATAGTCATTTTCCGTCAAGTTCTTCTAACAAAATTACTCATACTGATAAAAATAAGTCATCGACACAACGTTATACAAACAATACCCGCTCCGTTACAAGTCCTCGAAATAAGTCTACTCAATCTTTCGTTTCTAAGGAAATTCCCGATAAGAAATGTCCAGTTTGCACTTCTTCAGATCACCATTTATACATGTGTGAAACTTTTAAATCATTATCGCTTAAGGAAAGAATAGCTGCTGTTGAAAACCATAAAATTTGTTCTAACTGTCTGTCTTATCGACATCAGGCACCCACTTGTCGTTCTAAAAGGTTTTGCTATACGTGTAAGAAAAAACACCATTCGTTAATCTGCGAGTCGACTAAAACCGAAGAAAAACCCGCTCCTGTGTCTGCAATCTCCGCGACACTCTCCGCCTCCGCTAGTTCTTCGACGACAACCGTTCTTCTGTCCACCGCTCTAATAACCGTTTTCGATGTGCATAATAAACCTCACGTATGTAGATCACTGTTAGACTCCGCTTCTCAATCTAATTTTATTACAGAATCCTTGTGTAAGAAATTAGGACTTAAAAGGCGTCCTGTCGTTACTAATATTCAAGGGATAGGCGCTCACTTTAGCTCCGTAAAGAATGAGTGTTCCGTTAAGTTCGCTTCTCGACTTAATAAGTCTTCAGAGTACGAATTAAAAACCTTAATTTTGGATCAGATTACTGATAACCTTCCGTCTTGTAACATTCCGTTAAAAAATGTATCTCATCTACAAGGGATCCCTCTAGCTGATGAAACCTACCGCCAACCTGGTACCATTGATATGCTTATAGGTGCCTCGTTGTTCGCCGTTATGTTAGGCCCTGGAAAGATTACAGGACCGCCTAACGCTCCGTTAGCTCTTCAGACTAGTTTAGGTTATGTAGTGATGGGACCTGTAGAAGATTCTTTGAACACGAATACTGAGCCCAAATATCAGTCCCTTTGTAGTATTGTTACTCAACCGCTTGAAAAGTTAGTCACACGTATGTGGGAATTAGAGGATATCCCTTCCGTTGATTCTATCTCCGCTGAAGAACAAGAATGCGAGCGCATATTTTCTGAGACAACCAAACGTATGCCTGATGGTCGTTACTCCGTTGATCTTCCTTTTTGTAAAGATAGTTCACTTCTTGGTGACTCAAAAAATATTGTTTTGCGCCGTTTTTATTCACTCGAGAAACGACTAGAATCGAACTCAAAGTTAAAGGACGAGTATCACACGTTCATGAAAGATTATATAAATCAGGGTCATATGGTTTTAGGTGAAGAAGATAGCGATGGCTGCTATTTGCCTCATCATTGCGTATTCAAGCCCGATAGTACTTCTACTAAAGTTCGGGTCGTTTGGGACGCTAGTTGTGCCACTTCTAGTGGATATTCTCTGAATGACATGCTTCATACAGGCCCTAAACTTCATGCAGATTTAACATACATTTTAACTCTTTTCAGACTTTATCCTATCGCAGTAACCGCTGATATCCGCCAAATGTACCGCCAAATTCTAGTAAATCAACATCATAGAAAATTTCAAAAAATATTTTGGCGTTTTTCTAAAGATGAAAATATTGCCGTGTATACTTTAAATACTGTAACTTTTGGTGTCAAACCCGCCCCGTACCTCGCTTTGAAGATTCTTCGCAAACACGCTCATGACACAAAAGATATTTACCCCGTCGCAGCATCTATTGTGGAAGATGGTTTTTTCGTAGATGACATGGCAATTAGTTTTCCTACCTTAAAAGATGCTCTCGACGCCTACCGTCAATTACTAGTTATGTTGAAGTCCTGCGGTATGGACTTAGTGAAATGGAATTCAAATTCTCAGTTATTTTTAAATTCTATTAATTCAGACATCCGTTTAAAACAAAATATAAATTTTGATTCTTCTGATATTACTAAGATTTTAGGCTTGGAGTTTAACCCGACTATTGATGGATTTATTTTTAATGTTAAAACAGATAACACTATTTGTACTAAAAGAAATATTTTATCTACTTACGCTCGTATTTTCGATCCAATAGGATTTCTTGCACCTGTCACCGTTTCTCTTAAAATATTAATTAAAGAATTTTGGAATCTAAACCTAGGATGGGATGAAGTTCCTTCTTGTAGGAAGTTACTTAAAACTTGGAATAATCTTCAATCGCAACTACCGCTTCTCTCTGAATTTAAAATTCCACGTCACATAGGTCTCGTTCATAACTCTGAAATAGATTTAATAGGATTTGCGGATGCATCGGGCAAAGCTTATGGGGCAGTCGTTTATTCAAGAATAAATATTTCTGGAAACATTATTATTTCTTTACTCTGTGCTAAAACCAGAGTGGCTCCGCAGAAATCTATAACTATTCCCAGACTGGAACTATGTGCCGCCGTTTTACTAGCAAGGCTAATGAATTTTATTTTAAAGTCGTTTTCCGGTAAACTAAATTTTAAAAATATATATGCCTTTTCAGATTCTTCAGTTGTTATTCATTGGATTGCCTCCTCATCTTCCCGATGGAAAGTTTTTGTAGCTAACAGAGTTGATCAAATTAAAGACTTGCTCCCTAACATTTCTTGGTTTCATGTTGCTGGTTTGTCCAACCCAGCTGATTGTTTATCTAGAGGTCTATCCCCTGAAAATCTGATGTCTCATCCGCTATGGATTTCAGGGCCAGACTGGTTAGTTTTACAGCCTGACCAGTGGCCGAAATCTGAACCCTCAGTCGGGGGAGAAGAGTTAATAGAAGAAGTCAAACAGGTGTATACTTCTGTAGAGCCCGCAGAAAATATTTTAAATACAATAGATCGTTGCTCTTCTTACGACATGGTTCTTCGAGTCCTCTCCTACTGCCGTAGATGGAAACATTATAAGAGAGAAAATAAACCACTCTCTTTCATCTCCACCGCTGAACTGAATGGGGCTGAAATTTTAATTTTAAAACTTATTCAGCAATATCATTTTAAAGAAGAAATTACCGCTTTAGAAAAAGATAAAATCTTACCTTCCCGTTTCCGTAAACTTTCTCCTTTTATAAACGAACATGGCCTGTTAGTAGTCGGAGGTAGATTAACTCACTCCAAGTTAAGTGGTTATCAAAAACACCCAATTTTACTTCCAAAAGAAAACCGTCTTGTTCATTTAATTATTGACAAGATTCACTCTACTCATTTTCATACGGGTGTTGCTATGACTCTCGCTCTTTTACGTCAAAAATATTGGATATTCGGAGGTAGAGACATCGCTCGTAAACGCATAGGTTCGTGTAACATTTGCTTTAAACACAAACCTCATGCCCCCTACCCTATCATGGGTGACTTACCTAAGGAACGAGTCACAGAAGTCAAACCTTTCTTGCACACTGGAGTCGATTATGCTGGTCCATATAATATAGTTTTTTCTAAGAGAAGAGGTGTCCGTACACATAAAGCTTACTTGTCATTATTTATTTGTTTGTCTACCAAAGCAGTTCATCTGGAACTTGCGACGGACTTAAGTACACCTACTTTTTTAAACGCTCTTAAACGCTTCCTCGCGAGGCGAGGTCCAGTACACACTTTCTACTCCGACGGAGCAACGAATTTTATTGGCGCTCGAAACCACTTAGACGCAGTTTATGAACTTCTTACTTCTAAAGACTACATAACCGCTGTTGGTCATGAACTGTCTTGCCAACGCATTACTTGGAGCCAACAAGTACCGTCTGCTCCACATATGAATGGTATATGGGAAAGTAATATCAAGAGTACTAAAACTCATTTAACTAAAGCAATAGGTAGTCAAGTTTTGACTTATGAAGAACTCAATACTTTACTGGCTCAAGTAGAAGCGTTATTAAATTCACGTCCTCTATGTACTCTAAGTTCTGATCCTAATGATCCGGTTGCTTTAACTCCCGCTCATTTTCTCTCAGGTTCACCTCTAGGTCATATTCCTTCTCCTAATGTAGAAAATATTCCTATTAACCGTTTGACTCGTTACCAGTTGCTGGAAAGGATGACCCAGGACTTCTGGAAACGATGGCACGTCGAGTACCTTCACACACTTCAAACCCGAGAAAAATGGAATACTCAAAGTAAGCCTATCACAGTTGGTACCATCGTCATAATCCGTAATGACCACTCTGCCCCTTTGACTTGGCCACTTGGCATTGTAGAGGTCGTTCATCCGGGGAAAGATGGAGTGACCCGTGTCGCCACAGTAAGATCGAAAGGCAAACTATATCGTAGGCCAGTGGTCAAGCTTTGTCCACTCCCTACACAGTAACTTTCGTGTTAATCATTAATTTCATTTTTTATATTTTTTTTCTTTCTTTTTTCCCTCATCGAAGTGAGTTCTTTTCTTATCACCGTTGAACAAAGGTTCATTTATTTTCGTTTTTTTTTTTACTTTTTTTTCCTCCGTCGCATTTTGCCCTAGCTGCAAGTTGTTAACTAGGGTTTTTAGAAGATTTTTATTTTGTTCTCTCAGGAAAAGGTTTCCTGAGCGGGGGAGTATGTTTGCGCCGCTGATAAAACGTACGTTTATCAATACTAGAATAAATATTTTGCTCTCGATTCCGTTATATCGATTCCTTAGGACGAGAGAAGGGAGGATCGATATATGTCATCAATAAATCGTAAACCGTTAGTTGCATAGCGAACTCAGAGGTGAGAGGTTACGCCAGCTGTCCCGCACCGCTCTATACACCTTCGTCGAGACTTCGAAAATCTCTCACCAACCCGTATACCTAAGGGCATCCCCCCGATAAGTATAATTTTATTTACATTTAGTTAGGTACACTTTACATGCACACACACATTCAGATAGGTTTGTTTTTCCCGCTTTCACAGGTACATGGTTAGGTTACTACACAATTAATTCCAGACTCTGTTACGCCCTGGTATTTCGGTATATGTCAGGAGTCAGACTATCAGGTACTCTACCATGTACATGCCGTATTAGCTTAGCGCCTTTTTCCGTTAACTTACCCGTTAAACCTACAGTCCACATAACCAAATTTTTATTCCCGTTCCGTTTAGGGCAGGCTTAAGCCCAACCAAAGGGTATAATCAAAGAGGGGAGGGGTAGGTATTAAGGTAGCATGTTATATCAATCGTACTATTGAAAGAAAAAATATTCAGATAATGAAACTTCTATAGCATGTTTTGGAAGGTTGTGTAAATAAGTTTTAGAACAGAAATATTATCAAGATGTAAAAAAGTTATAAATGAAACTGTTTCAGCATATTTAAAGGAATTTGTTAACACAGTTTAGAACAAAAAGGTCAGTAAGATAGAAAATATTACGGAAATGAAACTTTTAAAGCATGTTTTGGAGGTTCATGCAAAACGAGTTTTGAAACAATAGATCATTAAGACGTTAAAAAGTTAAAAAGAAACAAACTTTTAAACCATGTTTTGTAGGGTTATGTTAAATAAGTTTAGAGTAGACGTAAAAAAGTTGCAGGACTGAATTTTAGATAAAACTCTGAAGGGTCATATTAAATGAGTAGTTTAATACTGTAAATATTACAGTAATGAAATTTCTAACGAATGCTTTGGAGGGTCATATACGAGTTTCTAAAAGAGAGGCAAGCAAGACGGAAAAATATACGTGTGGTACGAATTGTTTTTAGGTTTCTGTACAAAGTACAAAAAGAAGCCTTATATAACGGCTCTGTCTGTCTGTCTGTCTGTATGTCTGTCTGTCCGTTGGTGTCTGTCCGTTGCTTGTTTCAATTCATAAACTACTATAGCTAGGAACATGAAATTCGGCACACAGGTGCATCTCGGCATTTGAGACAACTGGACACATTTTGGATTTTTCACACTTAATATTTTCAAGATGGCGGCCAATATGGCGGGCGACTAGAAAAAAGTTTTTAGTCACCATGACATGTTATATATCAATTTAAAGGTCTTGAAATTAAGAAAAAAAAAATGCAACTATTAAAATTTCACACGTAATATTTTCAAGATGGCGGCCAATATGGCGGGCGACTAAAAAAAGTTCTTAGTAACTATGACATGTTATACATCAATTTAAAGGTCTTGAAGTGTAGAAAATGAATATGCAATTATTAAAATTTTACAGTTATAAGTTTCAAGATGGCGGCTAATATGGTGGATGAATAAAAAAATAAAAACAAGTATTTAATCACCATGACATGTTATATATCAATTTAAAGGTCTTGAAGTGTAGAAATAGAATATGCAACTATTACAATTTTCAATATGGCGGGTGACAAAACATTATTTTAGTTACCATAACTTGTTATACGTCAATTTAAAGGTCTTGAAGTGTAGAAAAAGAATATTATTATTAAAATTAGTGTAATAATATTACACTCAAAAATTTTATCTTTAATGTACAGAAACCGGTGATCATCGCCCCCACGTACTTACGTGAAGCGTGCCTTACTTGTTTAATCTTAAAAATGGCTGGAATCGAACTTTTGGAGCATATTTGTTAATACCTTAATTTGAATTCTGTTATTAAAACAAGTAAGACACGCTTCACATAAGTACGTGAGGCGATAATCGCCGGTTCCTGTACGATTAAGTTAAAATCATTAAGTGTAATAGTTGCGTATTCTTTTTCTACATTTCAAGATCTTTAATTTGATGTATAACATGTCATGATGACTAAAAACATTTTTTTTAGTCACCCGCCACATTGGCCGCCATCTTAAAAATATTAAGTGTGAAAAATCGAAAAAGTGTTCAGTTGTCACAAATGCCGAAATGCACCTGTGTGCCGAATTTCATGTTCCTAGCTATAGTAGTTTATGAATTGAAACAAGCAACGGACAGACACCAACGGACAGACAGGCAGACAGACAGATCAGTTGTATAAGGTTTCTTTTTGTACATTGTACAGAAATCTAAAATCAATTATAAACACGTAAGGCGCGCTTCATGTAAGTGTGTGAGTGATAATCGCCAGTTTCTGTACGATTAAGTTAAAATTATTAAGTGTAATAGTTGCATATTCTTTTTCTTAATTTCAAGACCTTTAATTTGATGTATAACATGTCATGATGACTAAAAACATTTTTTAGTCACCCGCCACATTGGCCGCCATCTTGAAAATATTAACTGTGGAAAATCGAAAAAGTGTTCAGTTGTCTCAAATGCCGAGATGCAGCGGTCTGCCGAATTTCATGTGCCTAGCTATAGTAGTTTATGAATTGAAACAAGCAACGGACAGACAGACAGACAGACAGATAGATAAACAGACAGAGCCGTTATATAAGGTTTCTTTTTCAACTTCGTACAGAAACCTAAAAAAGGCGCTTTTTAAGTAATCCAAACATCCTCTTATATGATCTTGTCTTTTACAGACAATGTATAGTTATGTAAAAATGTATGCATACTTGCATTAAGTATAATGAAAATCCCACAAAGTAAAACTAAGTAATGAAGAAGAAAGTTTATACCAATGTAGAAGTTTGACATCACAGTGAATACAATACTTACTTTAATTAGTTTTCTATCATTTCAACTCGAGATTATTTCTTAAGAAAAATGAGAAAACTTTTATAAAATAATACGTGAATGTTTTGTTCTTTTACACAAACTCTTTATGTGCTGTAATTATTATTTCATAGCCATTACATTAATCAAAAATATATAATATTACAATTTCAGAGTATTGTGTGATAATGCAGTAGGCGTTATGAAATCTTGCGATGGACTGACTATCATTATACTTTTGTACTTAGTGATTTCCATTTGTTCAGGAAATTGAAGACACTAGATATTTCTAATAAAGAAATAAAGCAAACACTTTTAACCGTTGGAACAAGTTGGCCACTTGAGTGTAACACATTGTTTTCTTGCTATGACAAAAAAATAAATAAATGAAACAAAAAAAAAAAAAAATATATATATATATATATATATGGCAATAATTTCTTTATTTTTTTAATCTCCTTTGCTATAAAAGAACAATAGTGGTAAAATACTCTGCTAATTAGTTTGGCATATAGCTTCCTCGCGTTCTATTTTTATACTTTAATAATTTTATACCATTAAAACCTATTATTGTCAAATTTATTTAATTTCCCCCCGTTTCTTAAAACTGTTTTGATTTCTTACATTAATTAAAGTATCGATTTAGCAAAAATATTCCCTGATGACTGAAACGGATTTCTATCTTGGAATTTTAAGCTTGAGTTTGTGCATGTTAAAGAGCAAGCAATTGGCGCAGACGATTGAAATGTATATTTATGGAACTTTCTACAGGCTAATTTTTACGTCATTTAAATTTCATTAAAATCGGAGACATTTTAAAATATGGTGGTTCGTTAAAAATGTTTACCGACAAGCACATCACTAAAAATTTCACTTGATGTCTGAAACATATTTTAGTGTGGGTAATTTTAAATTTGGAAGCATGAATAGAAATTGCGTCCTTTAGAATTATTACAATACTTACGTTTAGTGGGTTTAGAAAGCTTTAGTGGGCTCAGAACCAAAAGTAGAACAAGTAGTGAGAAATCCCTTTTAAATTCGCAAATTTTTAACATTTCAAGCAATTAAAATGTATTATTTTTCCCTTACAGGGATAAAATACTGAAGAACGAGTGGCTACTCTACTTGAAACTATTATTGTAAATTTTAAAATATATTTATTATAACTTCTTGATCCGCTGTACTGTGGTGAACACGATAAAAAAAGTAACAAAAACCAAATTGAAGAATGGTGAGCTACCTGGACCTAAAATATTAAATGTCAAAAAAGGTAAAAGGAAGAGAGTTCATCCAGCAAATTGGAAGAAAGCAAAAGCTAAAGAACTTCGAAATTCCGGACAAGAATACTGGTCTATAAAAGCCAAGAGAACACTGTGAAAGCTCGGACTATGAAGGAAGCATGTAAAAAATGTAATCACAACTGCAGTTCAAAATTCAGTGAAGAAGATAGAAATGTGGTTTTTTCAGAATATTGGAAGCTTGGTGATTTGACCAAACAAAGGCATTATGTGGTTTCACATACTACTGAGATACAACCACAATACAGATACCCTAAAAGAATAGAAATTTAAATCATGCATTTTATTTTGATAAGGAAGGAATACGAACGCGTGTCTGTAAGACTTTTTTCATGTCAACTCTCGGCATAAATCGACGGGCTGTAGCAACCAGCTTTAAAAAATTTCATAATGGAAATATTGAAGAAGATAACCGTGGAAAAAACGAAAAACATTCCGTTGATGAAGACATTAAAAATGGCATAAGAGATCACATTAACTCGATACCTAGAATCGAGAGCCATTACTTAAGGACCAACACAACTCGAGAGTATATTGAAGGAGGAAAGACATTAATAGGAAAAAGAAAAAGAAGGTTAGTTCGATTTTATACAGGGACTATGTAAAAGCTTGCGAAAACACTAATAAGACCTATGGCACTTTTTCATTGTTTTCGAATATATTCACATATGAATTTAATATATCCTTTTTCATCCCCAAAAAAGATATGTGTGAATTTTGTGTTTCTTATGAAAACTCCGACAATAATAACCAAGAAGAAAGGAAAAAAGAATATGAACTACATCAAGAGGAGAAGATACTGGCTAGAATGGAAAAAGAAAGGGATAAGCTAGCAATAAAGACAAACTCAAATACAATTGTTTGCGTATACGATCTCCAAGCTGCTCTTCCCTGCCCAAAAGGAGACGTTTCGGTCTTCTATTACAAAAGCAAACTCTCCACCTACAATATGACAATTTTTTAATTGAATACTAAGCAAGGGCATTGCTACGTATGGCACGAAGGAGATGCTAGCAAAGGTGCCAACGAAGTTGCAACTTGTGTGTATGAATTTATTAAAAAAAAAGTTCTCGTATAATAAGGATGAACTTGAATTTATCTTTTACTCTGACAATTGTATTCCACAACAGAAAAATCAGTATACTATTTCGATGTATATGTATGCCCTGGCCAAGTTTCCTCAAATTAAATCGATCACCCATAAATATCTTATAAAAGTTCATACCCAGAATGAAGGGGATGGGGTACATTCAGTCATCGAAAAAGAAATCAGGAGAGCATGTAAATCTGGACCAATATACGTACCCGTACCCTCACAATATATACAATTAATAAGAAGTTCAAAGAAAAATCCTCCGTACTTTGAGGTACATGAAATGTGCTTTAAAGATTTCATAGATTTTAAAAATTTAACAAGCAAGTTCGGAAAAAACTTTATTTCAAATAAACTCTCGGAAAAATTTTCTTTTTCAAATTTGAAAGTTTTAAAACTGAATCAAAATGACCCATTTAACTTTTTATATAAAACATCTTACAAGGAGAATTTCGATGTAGTTCAACTTTTTACGAGTCGGGAGGAAATCAACCTGAAAAAAAGCCAGAGAAATATTAAGAAAAGATGCCTTCAAGGAGATGACGCCACATTTATTTGGGAAGAAAAGAAGAAAATCCTTCACCACTGGCAAGAAATGCAGCTCTATAAAGTTCCACTAGGTATTTCAAAAAATAAAAAAAGTGACTTGATGTCTCTAGTCAATGGGAATTATATTCCCAATATTTACTTTGACTTCTATAATTCTCTAAATATTAATAATAGTAGTAAATGATCTCATTTTTAATTTAAGTTTTAATTTTTGCTTCCGAGCTTACCGAAGGTAACGGAAGCTATGTGATCGTTCTGAAGAACGAAAAAATATTAGGTCTCCGATTTCAAAAATTCCAAGACAGAAATCCGTTTCAGACATCAGGGAACAATTTTGGTTCCGTGTCTGTCTGTCGGTCTGTCGGTCTGTCGGTCTGTCGGTCTGTCGGTCTGTCGGTCTGTCGTTCAATTTTTGCGAACCACCATATCTTAAAAACTACACGTCCAATTTTAATGAAATTTGGATGGTAGGTCATAATTAGCCCATTGTTGGTCCCATATAAGTTTCAACCTTCTGCGCTTATTTGTTTGTCATCCACATGCTCACAAACATACATTTATTTACAGCCATATCTTTAAGAGTAATCATCTGATTTTTATGAAATTTTTATGGTTTGTCGAAAGTAGCCTGCAGATAACACCTGATTAATTTCAACCTTCTGCGCACTTCTAATCGTGCTAAATTAATATGTCACTATACTATAAAGCCGCATGGCTAACTCACCCACTGACTGACATTAATGTTTACCCACTTCCAGAAGAGCTAGAGACTTGTGGTTTGCGCCATTCGACGCGCAACGTCCATATTGTGAACCAAAATAAATATAAAAAGTTCACTTTTCCCCCTCCTTCCCCCCTTAAAAAAATAAAAATGGGTGACTTGATTTTTAAGCTGGTTTGGGGGCTTATTGCGGCTAAACGGTAAGTCGTATTAGAAAATGGATAGCACAAGTGGTGACTGATTTTAAAAGATCTACAACTTTAGTCCTATGAGTTTTTGTCGTATCATCATCGGTTGTACCCTAGATGGTGACAATTTTGTTATTATTTGGTTTTATTTTTTTTCATTTTTGTCTTTGAATGGCCATAGTTTCTATAATAGTTGGCCAATTTTATTTCTGATTGCGGCGTTTGAATCTCACACTAATGCTCTTTAAATTGAGTGTATTTTATTTCATTAGTTCATCCTACTTGCTGAGAACATGAGAGTAAACTTTTTCCCGTGCGCCGTGTCACGTGATCACTTTTGTTTGTTTTTAATATTGTGTCATATATCATTTTAAAGGCTTTGATATGTACATTAATGCTATTTTATTTGTTGATTTTTTAAAAATTTTGTACATATACTTTTGTACCGATTTATATTTTTGTTGTTGGTTAAAGGGTTTAAATACTTTTTTGATATAAGGTTTTTTTATTTATATGTATTTATTAGTTAAATGAATGCCCTTTTGTATTATTTGTTTTTTAAAAATATAACTTTGGTACCTCAGAGTACAGGGGGTACAAATGTTAAAGTTAATCTTTTATAATATGATGTATATCGTTGAAAAGCTCTTGCATAGTAGATTAATTTTTGTTATATTCTATTTTGTGTTATTTTTAGTTTTGAGGGGGGGGGGGAATAAAAAAAACTGTTTATACAGCGGTTTCTACGATTTGGTTGCAGTTTTATATTTGTTTATTAAATTAATTATATGTGCGCTAACGTTTGGTGATTGTTGGAGGCTTTGTTTCTTCAACAAATGTTTAAGTTTCTTCAACTTTAATAAATATTTACTGGAACAGTGCCACGCCGTTCCAACTTTTTGATTATGTTTATTGAGGTATTTTTCTTAATTTGGCCTTTTCTTTGCGAGGAAGCTATGTGCCACATTAATTGGCAGAGTATTTTATTTAGAGATACGCTATTTTAATCATGTTTTAATAAGAAATTATTTGTTTTGATAAAAATGAACATTATACCAACTTCTAATGTTTACAACATTTCTAATTGGCTAATTAACCATGTTTTAATTATTTACCGTTTGATTCTCTTTGTTTACATTATCTACATGTTTTTTTATTCAGTATAATTTATAAATTAGTTTTATGATTCAATAAGATTTTTTTTTTTTCCTTCTATACTTAAGTATTATTCATTTATTATTAGCGTTAAACGTTTTTTTATATTTTTATATATTTTTTTTAAATGAGTTACTAAAATATTGGTTTCAAATAATATACTTGTGATATTAAATATTAATGTCTGACTGTGATTCAGTAAATTAGATGGTCTACGAATTCCTATTTCAAATATTCTAGTTTTAATTAGGTTTAAGTTTCAAAATTTATAATAGGTGTTAGTTTTTTTAATCGTATAACTATTTTTCCTGAGAATATTTTTTTTTTTTTTGTAAGTCATTTATTACTCTCTCTCTCTCCCCCTTTAGCAAGTATCGAGATTGATATGTTATCTGTATTCAGTTACTAATTTATCACATCACAAAGAACACATTACACAAACCATAATGCAGAAACATTTTTATAAAGATTTTTTTATTTTAAAACTTTTTATTTATTTTTATTTTTTATTTCTTTGTTATTATTTTAATTAGGCATAAGAAAAATACTGGCATTTGTCTTCAGATAAGAGAAAAATAAATATATTTTATAGTATTATAAAGAATTTGATCCTTTAGAGACTGTTTTTAAGGCTGATTTTTTATAGTCTACTTAAATTACTAATAATTGATAAAGTTTAAATTAATAAATATTTTGCTTCCGAGCTTACCGAAGGTAACGGAAGCTATGTGATCGTTTTGAAGAACGAAAATATTTTAGGTCTCCGATTTAAAAAATTCCAAGACAGAAATCCGTTTCAGACATCAGGGAACATTTTTGGTTCCGTGTCTGTCTGTCGGTCTGTCGGTCTGTCGGTCTGTCGGTCTGTCGGTCTGTCGTTCGATTTTTGCGAACCAACATATCTTAAAAAGTACACGTCCGATTTTAATGAAATTTATATGGTAGGTCATAATTAGCCCATTGTTGGTCCCATATAAGTTTCAACCTTCTGCACTCAATTGTTTCTCTTCTATATCCACACAAACATACATTTATTTACACCTACAGCTTCATAAGTACTTATCTGATAGGTATGAAATTTTTACAGTTTATCGAAATTAATCCGCAGATATCCCAAGATTAATTTGGACCGTCTGCGCTCTTTAACTTTTGCTAAATTGATACTTTAATTCTAGTAAGAAATTAAAACAATTTGGACAGATTAAAAAACGGGGAAACAATTAAACAAATAAGACAATAATGGCTTGTAAAAAAAGCATAAAACCAATACAGTACGTGGATAGGGTGCGAGGAAGCTATGTGCCACACCAATTGGCAGTCTATTTTTGTTACTTTTGATAACTTTACCATTATGTATTATAATTATGACTGATTTAGAAAAAGAATTGTTTGTATTGTTGAAGTTTAAAAAAATCAATATTTTGTTGTTGTGTTCTATAACTTTCTTTTTTTTCCGCCTACAATCACAGGTTCTATCTTTTATGATGTACTGAAGCCCACAATTGTAAATTGTAATGTAGCTTTAGGATTAGAGAAAAAAATCCTTTTTAACTTATATACAAGTTTACCATATAAAAACGTTTGCCAATTTTTATTAAAATTCAAATGGATGACATACAATGAACTGTAATTGTATATTATGACGTTTTCGTGTTAATTATTTCATTAATAAGAGGTGTAGTATAGGGACATTTCAAAATAATGTCATAAGCAATATAAATGGATAGTGTAACAACTCAAGACGTTTTGGGAAAATCGTGAAAATGCTTCCATTTTAATAAGCGGAAGCAATAAATTTGTGTTAGAATTTAAGTTTGATAGCCAAACTACAGTTTGGACTGGTCAAATTATTCTTAAATTGTTTTCACTCTTCTTGAGATAACTTCAAAGTTACTAAAAACTTTAAACTCGTTTTTCTCAAAACTAGGTTTTTTGAGTTGTCACGTTGCAGAATTGGGTGTGCGATATATTCTTTATACTTTCTCGATCCACTATTAGATTATTATTAATCATTTCAAGACGACTGTTAATGTAATAAGTTTAGTGTGGTTGAGAGTTCCGCCAACTTTGGCATACTTAACAGCACGAACATCAACTTCTATTCTATGCTACTCAACTCTTCTACATAAGTAAACACTTTTCATTATAAATAATTTAATAGAATCAGAAAAGTATAGAAATGTGTATTTCTTAACTATTTATCAGTTATATTTCACATTTAAAAGATAAATCGAACTACAATGTCGATTTATTGATTTGAGGTCGACTGAAAACACAAAAATGATCCTACATTATTTTGCTTTCTCAATATTATATCTTTGTTAAGTAAAAAATTATTGGTTTGGTGAAACCAAAATCTGTTAGACAATATTTGTTCTAATAAACCTAACACATCATCCAGTATTTTTCAATAGTTTGCTGTAACAGGTTTTCTGGTTAAACTGTCATTATTATTAACAGTACTGCAATGGTCCTCCTTATCTTTCAATCATATACTTTTTATTTCCATGACAGTATCTCAAGAACGGCAATAGAGAGAATTTTGCATGGAGGTTTCTCTTATCCTCAAGATGATTTCTATGATTTTTTACGATCCATCATCATTCGACATCTCATCATTCATGATTCAAGATAGTTGCAATTTATATTCAGAACGCAGCATGACGATATCTCCATAATTACACTAGAAACTTGAAATTCTGGCGTTATATTCTTTTTATGATATACTCGTAAACAACTTTTGTGACAAGATTTTCTAATCATGTACGTATTTTAAACGAAGTCCCACTCAGTATATTTATCACAACTTCTTTGAAACCATAAAATAAAATTATTGTATTTGGTACGATAAATTCTAAAATGTTGGCAGTCTTTTTAAAAAATGGGGGGGGGGGGGGGGGGGGTAAAGAAGCAAAGTAAAACAAGAAAGAGTATTGAGGCCAGACTGATCTTCTGAATTAGGAACTTAATACTTAGAAAAGAGCTTCTCTTTAGGAGATAAGCATAATAATTAGAGATAATTCAACGTCAGCCCAGAAATATGATTACTCAGAGAGGGAGGAAGGGGGCGAGACGATGGGAAATATCTCTGCTAGAAGTTCACGTTTAAAAATGCTTCTCCAAGAGTCGGAATCAATTACAGTGGGAATTAAGCAAATTAACTGTAATATTTCTTTATGTTAATTTACAAACATATTATAAAATTAAAAAGTCATATTAACGAAGTATTTTGAAACTTTTAAAAAAAATAGATATATATTTATATAATTTAATGAGGGCCAGCGTGGACGTGTGGATTAAATTACTTATACCTCGTCTGCTCAGCCATCAATCAATCAAAGGCAGCACGAGGGCGTGGGTTCGATCCCTCGCCGTAATGCTCTGATTTGCATGGCTCACTAATTATCACACCACAATCGCTTCGTCGGTGCATTGTGAAGATGTGTGAAGTGGCCGGAACTCTCTACAACGGTGCTAGTAAAATGGACCTAAAGTTTGGCCTAATTACTAGGTTCAAACAAGTGGTTCGTTTTACCCATCTAGTACTAGTACTAGGACCTTACTACTACAATATAATTTTCTTATCGTTCTGTAAGGGTGGTAATTATTGATATAAATATATTTCATAACATAATGTATAATATGCAACAAATAATCTTACACGTGAGCACGTAAGTTCAACCAGGTAATTTTGCACACTTCAGATCATGACTTGAAATCGGGGAACTAAAAAATTCTTCCAAATGATCACAATGGGTCCGTTGCCTTATTCGGTAACGGATGGAAGCAACTGCCTCGAAGCAACGGTATGCTCGCAGAAGCAAATACTTTTTTTGGACACAAGTGATCTTGGTACTTTTTTACTTTAGTACCCCCCTATATCCCTTTGTGTTAATAGTTATTTAGACAAAGGAACATTATACAAAGTATCATATATTCCTTAGTCTAAATTACTATTAAGACGAAGGGATATTTATTCTAATGTACCTTGGGACAAAGGAATATCACACTTGTGTATGTAATTGTGATTATATCCCTTTGTCTAATCAATTATTAAGATAAAGGAATATTAAATACTTCCCCAGGAGTCTCAATGTCTTGGGGAGTCAAACTCACAAACCTATGAGACTTTTGTAGGGCAGATAATTGTTTAGAACCAAGAGGGGGTGCTAAAGTAAAAAAGTGCCGTGATCTTAAAACGTGCAAATAAATTAATCAAAATCACTGTCATTTGTATTTATTATTACAATTGCTTTCTCTTCATATACTCTACGTATCTAAGGAAGTAAAACAACATAATTTTAAGTTACGAACCATATTTTAAACGTGGAGGAACGTTTATATTTTCTTTTTAACAGAATTTATTAAAAAATCTTTATAAAAACGAGAACTCTTTATGTATTAAGAGCTCTAAAAGCTTTCTTTTGTGTAAAGCTAATTTCATTCTTTTTTTTAATCCCCTTTGTTATAAAAGAATAATAGTGGTAAAAAAAAGCTTTTATTTATTGTTATATTGTCTAGAAGTCTAGCAGACCATTAATTCATAACTAGGCAAATAATTTTAGAGGGCCTTTGAAACAAAGGTATTGGTAAGAGAGCATCCGTTTCACTTCATATTCACCCCTTATTTCAAAAACAAAATCTATTTCACAAACTTCTTTTCATATACAAATTGATAATGAACGTTAATTCGATAATATCTCCATTAATTATTTTATAATTAATCATATTTAAAACGTTTTCATTTCGTTTCCGATTTTCAGCAAAAGCATATTTTAGTTAATATCTCAGAAACTAAATTTTGTCCCAGACAACAACTTATAAGACTATTATTAGTAGTTAAATAGACTAAAATATAAAAATTGTAAATAAAAATAGACAATACTGTTTTTGGTTTACTGATGTCAATGTCAATACAATTTTTTAAGTTACTCGAGAAATCTATAAAGTAAGAATAAAGATATAATTAAGTGGAATCAAATATTAGAAGCAGGGAATGTTTGACTTATTTTTCTTCATCGTGTCTCTAGAAAAGGTTGTTACTTCATGCAGGATTCGTTTATGCACAGGATTAGAGCCAGTAAAAAGGAAATAAGTAAAAATCTAATCAAAGAAAAAAGACAAGCTCAGCTATTTTCAAAGTTGAAAAAAGACAGATGATTTGCATTCAAAAACTACACCAACCTCATAAGTATAATTGAAAAATGAAAAACTGAAGTTTGATAATACATCCCCACTGATTTATACCTAAAATCATATCTCTTTCAGCTATTTATGAATTATGTCAACCATTGAAATCGGTTTAGTAGCTTAGACTCCACCCACATACACATGTGACATGTTTTATTTTATGAAAAAAGGACAGACTTTTGAAATCGGTGAACTATTATTGTTCAGTCGGGGTCATTATTGTTAATGATTTGTAAAATTCATCGAAATTTCAAAATCCTTTTAAATATGAAGAAAAACCTTCCAGATATTATTCATCTTGATGACTGTATCTCTATATCCATAAATCTTATTAGTATTATTTTATGCAGATATAGCAAAATGCAAAAAACGGAACAATCTTTATTGGCAATAAAGTTTTCGGAACATTTTAATATTTACTGAAGAATGTAAAATAGATTGTAGAAAGAATTTGCCATCTGTTGTGTAGCTTGCTAGAAGTAGATTCTATTGGAAATTGATTCTTCTCTGAAGAAAGTAATATATATAAAAGTTGGACTAAGGGACCTTAGACTCTGTTAGTCCCTTCGGAGACAGTCCAATGGCCAATTTGTTGCGGATCAATGATTCCTTAGGACAGGGGATGTCTCGTCGTAGCCATCTGATTTCAATAAGTCCAAGCAGGGGAAAAGGGACATCCAGACTTTTTGCCCTTACTCTTATTCTAGAGAGAAAATCTTGTCCTCTCTTTATGTGATTCACCTGCCACAGTCTATAATACTACAACGTCTCTCTTCCTTTCCTCCACTAAGTTGACTGAAAAACTCCAAGTTAGGCCTAGAAAGAGGAAAAACACTTAAAAAAGCCATCATCCTTTAAAATTACTCCTTGATACGGCGTCGTTATCCTTCGGTGCAAAATTGTCGAGAACGGCATCCGGCTTTTATCCTCTACAATCAAAATAACTGCTAGCAGAAAATTACCTATACAACTCCCTTCGCGCCATGTTGATTCGAGATCACCTCTAGAATACAGATTAACTTGTTGATTTCTTTCCACCTAGGCAAACGTGTGATTATTTTTCAAGCAGTTGCACTTTAACCTTCTCTGAATCCAATTAAAACACGATGATTGTTAAATTCTCTACGTGGAATTTAATTTTATTTCTAAATTTGTAATTCAAAGAAAAGAGGTAGCACGAAGTGTTTCTTTTCGTACTAATCAAGAAATTCTTTCTAAGTCACTTGAAACTATTTATTTTCTTTATTCTTAATTAGGTTGTTTGCTTTTACTTGCTTGAGCATGTAATATGTATAAAAAGTTAGTAATGTTATGGATTTATACGTTTTAAGGTCCTCCGTGTTCAAATAAATTTGTTCATCAAACCTCAAGTACCTGACATCTTACGGACCATCGGTCTCCATCCATGCCATCAGGGACCATATTTAACCGACCATGATCAGGTTCAACTAACTTGGATCGTTTATTAATAACACAGACCATATTATTTACAATGGTTTCCATCCATGCCATCAGTGACCATATTTAACTGACCATGATCAGGTTCAACTAATTTGAATAAAATGTCATTAATTAATAACATTTAATATAATGATCTTCACAACATTAACTTGACCAAATTCAGACCATTTTCACCTTCAGGTTCGATCATTCCATTTTAACTCTACCAACTTATCGGCCCCTTGCCTGGAATCGCACCTGGTACCTCCTGCTTCCAAAGCATGAATGCTATTTGTGCTACCAGGAACTCCAATGTGGTATGCTTAAATCGGAAGCAATTGCTTGAGAGCTTCTTAATGAAACAACATATTATGGAATGATATTAATGCAAAGGTGCCCTTATTCCTTTCATTAAGGAAAAACTAAAACAAAATAGAAAAACTAACTATATAGTAAATTATTTTATTTTCAATTAATACTGTTTATTCTGTCTTTCGTTAAAAAAAAAAAAAAAAATATTATTCACTAATTACTAGTTATATGGCAGAGGTGTTATTTTGCTGGACAAAGTTTAGGTGAATATTTCGTGCAGGCCCTTATCGCGTTTCTTTTGCCTTTAAATTTAAAAAGCTTTATCCACACTCGAGTGGATTCTAGGTAGACCCTTGAGCTCTATCTGGCCCTGCCCAATTTACAGTAATTTTATATAATTTCTTTTTTCCTCCATTTTAATCGTTTAAGATAAGAGAGGGAATTCTCACTTTTTTTTATTGAAACAACACGAAGGGAAAAATAAATAAAGGTTGTTCTTTAAAATAAAAGCCCTTAAATTATATGGGGTTGATTATTTTTAATCGTACTAAAAAAATACTTTAATTCTTAAAAATATAGCTATATTAATTACTCAATTTCCTTTTCTAAAGTACTTTAATGATATGATAATATAGCTCAAAATAATGTCTGAAACTTTAATAACAAACACATAAATCAAAGTTCTCTAGTAAATTTATTGGAAGCACGAAATTATTTAAGTAAGATAATAAATACATTTATTAGGTTAAAATAATTATACCGATTTTATAAAATTATAGCTTATATTAATTTAACGAAAAAAATATTATAGGGTGTCTGAAAAAATCGGGAACAGTAGGAGGTATCTAGTTTAAAAATAAAATAAAATAAAAAAAATACGTATGGTGTCGTGGGAAAACGGTGGGAACGAAGCTTTTTCCGCTTTTCGTTAAATATTGAACAGAATTGTATTTTTTATTATTTTTTTTTAATTAGTGTATAATGACTAATATAATAAGTATACAAAATATTGAAAAAATAGACTATCATGATTTGTTGATAACGAAAGAGAGTATGATTATAACAGAGAATCAAATAGTGGGAGAGCCACCCTGCATTCCTAATATTCTACCCACTAACTACACAACTCCACGCTTGTCGCGAATGCGATAATGAATTAGTTTTTTATTATTTATTTTATTCACAACCTGCGGCTCAAGGTATATAGAGGGCCGCATTTGTCATAATTGAGTTAGTCTTGTGTTAATATTCAAATATACGAATTGAATACAATAAACGGTGTCTCAATACATGGTAGCAGAGGAAAGAAAATCCACTTGAACAGTATCCGAAAGTGAAGACTCGAGGTACGGCGAATTTAATGCTTCGATGACAGAAGAATCTATGATAGGGCTATCGTGGCATAAGTATCCTATAAAAGAATGGCCTCAGTGGCAGATACCGAATAACAACGAAAAAGAATATCTCGATGAAAACGAAAAAATAAATTTAGGAATGTCAAACATCGAGAATTTAGTCAATAATTATTTAATCAATCAAAATTTAAAAATAGAACCACTGTTTGGAATTTAATTAGAGAACTATTCGAATTATAGTAAATTGATTAGACTTACAGCATATTGTTTAAGATTTATTAAAATTAAATTTAAAAATTTTAAATCAGAATTTATCAAAAGACTTGAAAAATTTGACTGCACAAATATTAAGGTAAATACGATAGCTATAATAGAGCTTAACAATAGTAAGATACATTGGGAAAAATGTATACAATCAGTAGAATATGTGAAATATTTAATTTACATTAAAAACAATAAGAAAAATGAATTACAAAATAAATTTATAGACGAAATACATACAAAAGTGAAGCATACTGTAGTTAGTATTGCTAGACGGACAATACCTGACTTGATACTTTCAAACAATGTAAGACAATTTTATTTGGCAAAAACCTTGCCGACAAACGATAACGAGACGGTAGAAAGTGACTGGACAACTAGTGTGAACAGAGAGACAAACAGAGATTGGGTATTTACTACCCCGAGAGCTCCTTGTACCTGTTTCAACTCATCAGCTGGAAATACAACAACAAAATACCGAAACAAAAGAACAACGGCAAGACAACTGCAAGCGGGGGAGGTGGTCCTCCTTGACGAGGAGAATGAACGCTTAAATTGGAATGTTAGACTGGCAAAAATCCGTTTAGCGACAGGAAATAAAGTGATACGAGCAGTAGCGAAATTAGACCCATTTAAATTAGGACTAGAAAACCGTCACGACATTGAAGAAGTCCTGAACGTGAATATGACTGAACATGACACTGACTACCTGAACATTGAAATTCACAGCGAAGACGACCAGCACGCACCCGACTGAGACCGAGAGGACGAACGAGCGTCGAACATTCATCGGCGGAGTGTCGCGAATGCGATAATGAATTAGTTTTTTATTATTTATTTTATTCACAACCTGCGGCTCAAGGTATATAGAGGGCCGCATTTGTCATAATTGAGTTAGTCTTGTGTTAATATCCAAATATACGAATTGAATACAATAAACGGTGTCTCAATACAACGCTTAGGATATCTCCTTTCCAACAATTATTTTAAAATTCATCACCTCACTACACAAAAACTTTTGTGGTAAGTTGAAATTTTACATGCGTGATTCAATTGTACTTTAGACGATTTACATGAAGTTTAAAGTCGTTACGTTAGAACGTTTGATATCGGTAAAACGCAGTTTTCTCAATTTTTAACTATAGATCCGCTTTAATAGTTTCATCACGTCATAGAGGTGTCGCTGTTGGTTTTACAAAAACTTTTATTTAAAAAAAAAATGAGTTCGTCTCATCGAATAGGCAATGAAAGAATCTTTTCTCGTCATAAAAAATTGTACATTTGAAGTTTCCGTTTACGCGAGCGTTGCGAGCGAAAACTTGGGCCGATAACATTGTCCATCGAGCTCGCCATGGGCATTGGTAAAGTAAACATTTGAACCAAATTTCAACTAAATAGGTCAACTTTTACTCAAGTTATCGTCATCGGTTGATTTTGTGGCGGTCGTTATTTTCGGATTCACTCCCGGACTCCCTACGCTGCAACGTGCGATAAGGACAAGGATTTCCAAAATAATTGATTCGAATAATAGTTTTAGGGTTTTAAAAAATCTATTAGATCATTAATACTACGCGACTTCGAAATCTTAAAATGACCTTGAAAAGCTCTGTAAGGGTCAACTTAAAATCATAATGGGAACCCAGATTTGTATATGGCAGAAAATGATAGCTAAATTCAAAACCTTTTAAAATTATCAGTTCACTAATCTCTCTCTTATAAGAGTTCCAATTTCATAATTTATATAATATACTAATTACAACTAACATTACTATATGAAGCCTAGTTGAACTCTAGACCTAGAATAATCTATATTTTGAATCACAAACAATTCAATACATTATGCACACGTGATATACATTATGATTGACGTGATGTCAATCATAATGTATGACAACATAAATTAATATTACTATACTACACCACCTCCTCCCTAAGTTTTTTCCCCCTTCCTTCTTCGTCTTCTGCATTTCTTTACTGATCTGTGTGTTTTCTTTCAATTTCATTATTTATTTTTACTTTATATGACAACTCTCCTGTTCTTTCCACTACTGTTCCTTTCTGCCATCCTTCCTGTCTATCAATCTTTACCCATACTGTTTCATATTTTTCAAATTCTCTTGCTTTTCTTGTTTTGTTTTTGTCGTTCAATCTTGTCCCTTAACCTTCTTCCCATTAATAATTCTTAGTTTTCCTGCCATTCTGTTCGGCGTTATACTATATGAAATTAGGAATTTCTACATATTTAATTGTACGTCACCTTTGTTTTGCTTCCCAGCCTTTAGCCTGTCGTTAAAAATTCTTACAAACCTTTTCACTTGTCCATTCAACTTATGGTGATTTGGTGAATTTGGATATGTCGGATTCCATAATTTTAACAAGATTCTTTAAACTCTTTTGAAATAAATTGTGGCCCATTATCTGAAACAATGCCATAATCTCTCTAAATATTATATTTTTCCACTTGTTGCTGGATTTTGATTTGTTCCATTAAGGTATAGCTCATTTTCAAACCTTAAAATCCAATATTCCCATTCTTCAGAATCAGGGCAATATTTATCGAATTTAAAATTTCTTACTTAATTTCTATTTTTCTGAATGTCATTGTCATTTTGTATTGAATCCCATCGTCTTCTAGGCATGTTTGACCACACTGCGCGAAATATTACAAATACGATTACTATAAGAAGCCTAGTTGAACTCTAGACCAAGAATAATCTATATTTTGAATCACACAAACAATACAAAACATTATGATTCACGTGATGTCTATCATCATTCAACATAACATATAAATATTACTATACTATAGGTTCTTTTAGTTCCATTCGATTTAAACTGAACAGTATTATTATTATTTATTATAAAAGAATTATTTCATGGTGGGAATCGAAATTGATTTCCTACCCTTCGCTATTAACCTTATTTTATCAAAAACTAGATTATTAATAGTAGAATGACATAATATGGTTAAATTCATATCTAAACGGACAACAAAATATCATTTATTTGATCAAACTCGTCTGGAACATTTTGGATAATTTTTTTCTCATGATTATTCAGTTTTTAACGGGCATAACCCCCAAAATTTAGAGTTAAAATTAATTTTTCAGTTTTGCCACATTTTTTTGAATTTTATCAAAATGGGTTCAGTTGTTACACAGACATACGTTTAAAGAAGCATTTGTCGGCCGTCGAACCCAATTTTAGAAAATGCAAGCAAATTGGTTCAATAGAAGTAATATCTACATGTCTACTAAGAGAACCTACAGATCAATTTTTCTTAAAACTACATTTTTGGATTCAGTAGACCTTGAAACGTGTAAATCTATCAAAATCCTAGGTTCAAAATTATTTCTCTTTTATATACTGTGTATTGTGTATACATTACAATACATACTATGCTCAACTCAGTTTCTCTTTTGGTGAACCGACACCTGAGTCTAATTTTTCAATACTAGCCTTCACCCTGCGCTTCGCGCGGGGCTCTTGCTAGGTATTAGTGGTTATGTTTTATATTATCATGTAGGCCTAGCAATTAAATGAAATTCTTAAATAGTTTTGTTTCCAAAGCCTTCTTAGAATAGAATCAGGACTATATTATACGATTCCACTACTAAGACTATAATACTCTCCAAATCGTAGTTTGGAGTCTATTAATATGTATAAAAATAGCCAATCGAAACTAAGTAATGTAGAATAAATAACAATGCTAAAAAAAAAAAAATAAATAAATTGTGGCTACCATGGTTACTGAAATTATTATTGTTTATTTTTGTGAGTTAAACCTTGACTCAGTTGTGTTTTTGAGATCATATAAAAATATATATTTAATTGTGGTTGTGGAAAAGTTCGTCTTAATTATAATTTATTATATTAGAATTAAATTGCTATGTGGTACTCGCCCACATAGAATTGGTGACCCCGAAAAAGAACACAAAATATAAGTAAGTTTAACTTCAATTAATTTCGTTCAGCTAACCTGTCAAAATTATTTATTTTTATTCAAAAGTTAACTGTCAACATCCAAAAGTAAACAAAATAACATTATTTAAAAAAAAAAAAATTCCCGTGTTATCAAACTTTGAAGATGACGGAACAGCAACCGACACGTCCAACAGAAGTAGCTCGCGTTTCAGTAAAGATCACACCGTTCTGGAAGAAGAAACCAAAAACCTGGTTTAATCAGGTAGAAAGTAACTTTCACGTAGCTGGGATAACATCCGAATTGACAAAATTCCACCATGTAGTCGCCATGTTAGAGAGTGAGATTGTGGACACAGTTTCAGACGTCGTAGATAACCCAGACCGGACAGCTCCGTATTCAGTCCTCAAAAGAGCGCTAATAAATATATTTTCGGACTCAGAAACCCAAAGATTAAAATGTTTGCTAGATGGAGTAGAACTGGGGGATCGGAAACCTTCGCAACTTTTAAAACAAATGCGTGACCTAGCCAGTACAAACCTCGATGACACCGCTCTGAAATACCTATTTGTTAGTCGCCTGCCAAAGGAGGCACAAGCTATTCTGGTGGTCAGCAACGAAGGCCTCGATAAGTTAGCCGAAATGGCAGACAAGGTCACGGAAGTAACGCGACAAACCGTGGGAGCTGTGGAGGCAGCCACATCTAGCAACTCTGAATTAGAGTCAGTTAAAAAAGAGGTTAGAGAACTAAGAGAGGAAATTAGTCGACTAACAGTAAAATCCAGGTACAGAAGCCCGGGACGTTCAAGAAGACGGTCAAGATCTCCGAAGAGTAACAGCAACCTCTGTTGGTACCACCAGGTCTTTAAAGAGAAGGCAACTAAGTGTACGCCCCCCTGCAAGTGGAAGAGCAATAACACGGAAAACTAGAAAGCCAGCGCATGATTAGGGCAGCTTGCGCGGGTGACAAAACAAATGCCTGCTACAATCGTTTGTTTATAACAGATAAAACATTGTCACGACGATTTTTAATTGACTCCGGAGCAGAAGTATCAGTCATTCCACCAACTGCTCAAGACCGCAGAAACGGGCCAGTTAACTTATCGTTATTTGCAGCGAATGGCTCAAAAATTATCACATACGGGCAACGCGTGTTATCGTTGGATTTGGGTCTTCGCCGAGACATTAAATGGCCGTTTACAGTTGCCGACGTCAAAGAGGCGATTATCGGGGCTGACTTATTAAAGCACTATGGCCTTATAATCGACCTAAAACAAAATCTACTGGCCGATTCCCACACGTCACTGACAACCAAGGCAAAAATGTGTCTCGTTTCAATTCCATCTGAAATCAAAACCATCGACGAATCCTTACCAGCGAAAATCAAAGACATCCTGATTAAATATCCAGCCGTCACAACACCACGTACATATGCCAAACCAGACACATCAACATCCACGTTTCACTACATCGAAACCAGCGGCCCTCCTATCTTTTGCAAACCACGGAGACTCTCAGCCCCCAAATATAAATTGGCGAAAGCGGAGTTCGATTCAATGATAGAACAAGGCATTTGTCAACCATCTAAAAGTCAATGGGCCAGCCCACTACATATGGTTCCGAAAAAAACTGGAGATTGGCGACCGTGTGGTGATTACCGGGCGTTAAATAAAATCACTGTACCCGATCGTTATCCGGTACCAAACATCCGTGATTTTCGAAACAATATCTACGGAACAACCATCTTTTCTAACTTGGATTGTCACAAGGCCTATCATCAGATACCAGTGAACCCAGACGACATCGCAAAGACCGCAGTCATCACCCCGTTCGGACTATTCGAATTTCCATTTATGGGTTTTGGATTTCGGAACGCAGCTGCAACGTTCCAGCGCTACATTGATCAGGTGTTAAGAGGTTTAGACTTCGTGTTTGTTTATCTGGATGATATATTAATAGCGTCTAAAAACACCGAAGAGCACCTCAAACATTTAGAGAAGGTTTGGCAACGGTTAAACAAGCACGGGGTAACTCTCAACCTAGCCAAATGCAACTTTCTACAAACAGAAATAAATTTTTTGGGTTTCATTCTGAACAAGGACGGCATCAGGCCATCACCAAAGAAGGTCGAGGCCATCGACAAGATCACCCCTCCCCAGACAGTCCATGAGATGCAACGCTTCTTAGGAATGGTAAATTTTTATCGCGATTTTATACCTCACGCAGCGACCATTCAAGCTCCACTTAACATCAGCTCGACAAAAAAGAAAGACAAGACCAAGCTCTCCTGGACCGGAGAGATGACCAACGCCTTCCGACAGCTTAAAGAGGCCCTAAAACAAACAACCATTCTAGCTTCACCTGTACCTGACCAACACGTGCAGATCTACACGGATGCGTCTGAGAAAGGAATCGGGGCAAGCTTAGAACAAATCCAAAACAACAAACGGAAGCCATTAAGCTTTTTCTCTAAAAAATTAACGGCGACTCAGACACGGTACAGTACTTACGACAGAGAACTCTTGGCAATCTTCGAATCCATTCGGCATTTTCGAGAATTGATCGAAGGTTACAAGGTGACAGTCTACACTGACCATAAGCCACTGACATACGGACTTACAAAAAACAACTCGACTCTTTCCAACCGGCAGCTCAGACAGTTGCAATTCATTTCAGAATACACAAGTGACATTCAACATGTAGCTGGACAGGACAATGTGACAGCAGACATCCTTTCTCGCGTGTCTGCACTCGAATCGGCCATGACACCAGGGAAAATCTCAGAAGCACAAAGAAACGACGAGGAGCTCAAAACTATCCTTGCGTTTCAAAAGGTTAGTCTCAACAAAATTACGTATGAATCTTTCGATATTTATTGCAAAATCGATAATAACAAAATTCGGCCATATATTCCAAATTCTTTCAGGAAATCTGTTTTTAATTCTATCCATCAACTATCACACCCAGGCATAAAACAAACTACTAAATTAGTGGGGGAACGATTTTATTGGCCGGACCTGAAACGTGACTGTAAAGAATGGGCACGCAGTTGCATGGATTGTCAGAAAGCTAAAGTCTTCAAACACACCAAAACCCCACTGTCTTCATTCATACCACCTAATGATCGGTTTCGCCACATACATCTGGACATCGTTGGACCTCTTCCACCATGCGACGGGAAACGATATCTCCTTACATGTATCGACAGATTCAGTAGGTGGCCCGAAGCATACCCGATGGAGGACCAACAGGCAGAAACCATTGCGAAAGCTTTCTATAACAACTGGGTAGCTCGATTTGGCGTCCCGGCTAAAATGACAACTGACCAAGGACGACAGATGGAGTCAAATATTTTTAAAGAACTACTTAGGTTAACTGGAACCACCAGGATACGAACTACCGCTTACCACCCTCAGGCCAACGGACTGGTTGAGAGATTCCATCGTAGCTTAAAGACAGGCTTAAGAGCACGAGGAAACAAAAACTGGGTCGAGTCACTTCCATCAGTTTTACTCGGACTACGTGTGTGTACAAAGGAAGATGTAAACCTTTCCCCAGCAGAAATGGTCTATGGCGAGCCTCTCCGTCTGCCAGGAGAGTTTTTCGAAGAGAGTCGACCAACCTGTGAGCCTCCAGAATTTATCACGCGTTTAAGAGAAGTCATTAAAAGTCTCCGACCAGTACCCGGTAAATGGCACTCAAAACAGAAGGTATTTATTTCAAAAGATTTCGAAAAGTGCTCACAAGTTTTCATTCGATGTGACGCCACTCGCCCTCCTCTTACTCCACCCTATGAAGGACCGTATGACATCGTAAAGAAAAAGGATAAGGCCTACCTGATTAACGTCAAAAATAAGGAAAAATGGGTCTCTCTAGATCGCCTCAAACCAGCTATCTTCGACACCAATGACCACAACCATGTAGGAAGTTATGCTAGTGAATTAAAGGAACCAGATGAGGAGAAGGGACTAACATCACCCGACAGAAGCTCGCGTAAAAATAGAAGAGTCTCTTTTAGCCTGTAGCATAATATTATTATTTTTCTCTATCAGTTATTGTATATATCAAGTTTAGTAACCATGAAAGCATCAGTATTATAAGTTATATTTTTTAATTTTCATTTCATACATTTATCGTTCAGTACCGCTCCTCTTGCCTTCACTAGGGGGGGAGGCCTGTGGCTACCATGGTTACTGAAATTATTATTGTTTATTTTTGTGAGTTAAACCTTGACTCAGTTGTGTTTTTGAGATCATATAAAAATATATATTTAATTGTGGTTGTGGAAAAGTTCGTCTTAATTATAATTTATTATATTAGAATTAAATTGCTATGTGGTACTCGCCCACAAAATAAATAAATAAATGAGAAAATAAACGCAGTCAAAACCAATCAGACTGGGAAGTCATAGAACAATCATCAACCATTGGTGCATTCATTTAATTACCAGTCTCTTCTCAATACGGCAGCTACACCATTTAATATTTAATAACTCTAATTCTTGGAATAATAGAATAATAAATACTCGATTTAAAGATCAATAGTGTGACAGTCAAGTACCTCAATCAGAAATTAAATCGGTTACAAATTGCGGATGCCATAAGTGGTCAAAGTCAAAATGTTTTAAAAAATATCTAATTTAGGAGGGTATCAAACTAAAAGAGGCGTATAGGGGCGCCTCTTTTAGTTTGGTACCCCTTATCTTTCTTCTTCTCTTTCTTTCCCTTCCTCAACCCCACACAAAAGCCCCACTGCTTTTGAACATTCCCGTATTAAGATTGTTAATTTTTTATACATAAAATCCCATTTCAATATGTATTTAAATAAAAATAAACGGGGCTACCAAACTAACGTGATGCCACATGGCGCCTCTTTTAGTTTGGTACCCCCCTATTGGGGGGTACCAAACTAAATGAGTACCGACAATTGAACTAACTTTTCCGGCCTTCTGATAAGTGTCGCTTAGTAGTGCCAAGTTTTCTTCTAAAAGAACCCTTTGTTCCTTAATTTCTTTACGGAGAAACTTGAGCTGAGACCTAGGAACATCCTGCAACTTCAGAAGAGCATTTACTTCACATAATCCCTTTGCGATCTTATTCTTGAAGGACTTGAGCCTTTTCTCTAGTTGCCCTTTAAAATACTCAAGCCTGACATCTGTCAATTTTCTTGGTCTGGTTGGTAAAGACATTAAGATGGATTAAATTTACTAACGTGAAAGTTTTTCAGATGGAGAATCTTGGTCAAACACACTTTGATGATTTCGATTAAGCTGTTATTTCTTTTACTGTCGCTGGCCTTACTTAACTAGCGGAATAAGTATTTAATGTAATTCTTTTAACGCAGAAAAATATTTGCTTTTATTGTAGTAAAAGAAATAACAATTTTACTTAAACCTTTGTCAAGAACCAGTGTCGCACCCAGGGGGGAGGGGGGGGGGGGGGGGGGCACGGGGGGCACGTGCCCCTCTCCCCCCCAAAGCCAAAGACCTAAAATTTAAGTATGCAATTCCGCAGCATATTTTAAAGTAATAGTGCTGTGATAGTAAAAAAAATCAATAAATAAGTAATTATATACCTAGTTTTGCCCGACATATTTTGTTTCTGGTGTTTAAAAAGACGTGCCCCCCCCCCCAAAAAAAAAGTTCAAGACCTAACATTTAAGTATGCAATTCCGCATTAATTCATTTAGAAACAGGTTCAATTATAGAATAAGATTTTAAAAATTGCAGATGCAGATACCCGATCTAAGGCAAGGAAGATAATTTTTTGTATTTATTGAATGGACTGTTAGATACCCTACTATTTTTATTTTAACCTAATACTATCAGCTAATTTCTGTTGAACTCAAAACATTTGGCGTACTTATTTTTTTTTTTTTTGTTAATTCACGTAACCAAAATATTTTTAAAATGTACCCCAATTTATTTTCTTGGCTACTAAAATGAAACCTTAATCTATCATATAGTGTACAACTTTTAATAATAAAATATTCGCATATAATTTTTTTTTTAAATAAAATACCCCGGTCTTCATGTCCCGTTCATAAAAA
Source organism: Gerris lacustris (assembly GCA_951217055.1). Taxonomy (NCBI): domain Eukaryota; kingdom Metazoa; phylum Arthropoda; class Insecta; order Hemiptera; family Gerridae; genus Gerris; species Gerris lacustris. The sequence goes on from OX578276.1 coordinate 47,400,470, forward strand.
TCTTAAATTTATTTGTATAAAATAACATTTTAGATGCTCTTAGAATAGGCTAAAAAGACGTTTTCAAGTAACGTAAACAATAAAAAATTTCCCGGGGGAGGACCCCCGGACCCCCCTAAAAGAGAGCCCAGCCCCCCTTAAAAATTTGCTGGCTCCGCCCTTGATATGAAGTAATTTAAGAAAAAAAAAAACCAGACTAATTAATTATCTGAGATTATGCTAAGCCCACATTACACCCCCCCCCCCTTTTTTTTTAATCTGTGCCCCTCCCAAAAAAAAATCCTGGGTGCGCTACTGTCAAGAACAATACAAAACAAACTGTGACAGACTGTCAAACTAAATTATAAACATTGAAGGCTGAGCCCGCTACACCAAGTCTCGCGTAAAAAGTTGTGAGATCATAGGTTTAGCCAGGGGTATCCAACTCCAGTATTCTAGAGGTGTAAGAGCACTAGCGCTCCACGAGAATATGGTGGTTAAAATTGTAAACTACTTATGATCTTTTGACATTTGTACTATTTTGTAAATAAACAATACAAAAAAAATAAACAGCCTCGGTGCCCGAATGAGATGCGCGATAGCTCATAATTAGAAAGTTCCCGGGTTCGAATCTAGTAAATTGACAAATTAATTTATTAATTTATTTCTTTGAATTAAGAAGCTCTATATCTTTTGAATGGTGTAAAAGATTTAGTTACAATATTAACCGCCAAATTCCCGTGGAGTGCTAGTAGTCTAACACAGGTAGATAAAGAGGGGAGTTGGAAATCTTTCCGTTTAAGGATTCTATGATCGCTAGGTTTAGCCAAGTCTCCCACTGTCCAAGTAAGTTCTACTAGGTCTAATTTATCCAGTGCTAGTACATGATGTTTGTCTGTCCCTCTCTCTATTCTCTTTCCCAAATGAATCTACACGTTTAAATTTAAAAACAATTTCTGACTTGGCAAATACACACCTCAAACTTAAATCAAATAAAAATATTATTTTTTCATTTGAGCGTCGCAGCACAGTTGTTACTGCATCTAATTTTAGCCTCTTTGGGGTGCGTTTTTGCGCAAGTCAGAAAATGATTTTAAATTATACGTCAATCAATACTGTCAATTAACTCAACATTGATTTTTAGTTTTAAAGTTCTCTACTAGGTAGCTCTAGTGGCGCTGTTTACAATTTTTTACAACGTTTGACTAGGCGGGTTTTCTATTAGCCTTTAAAGGGACAAAAAACCAGATTTTTCTGATTTTAATTTTTCCTTTATTTGTACAAGAAACTCTACCTATATACAAAATTTCAAGTTTCTAGGATTGTTAGACGTGCCTTAGAATTATGATGAGTGAGTGAGTCAGTGAGTAACAAAATAAAACTTTAGGCTCATATTATATCTTATGAACTACTATGGGTAGAGATTTAAAATTTGTATTTCTGGTTCAGTTTTTCATGGACTTTAAATTAAAATTAATGATATATAACTAAGTATCTTCAATGGGATAATAGAGGGGGTCCAAAAATGCCGTGAGTTGGTTCCAGTAAAGGATGGTACGGCTGGGCTCGACTTGGCGGGGGCACTACCATGCCCCCAGATTTGATTCAATAGTGTTCAAACATTTTTTTTATTTAAACTTGTTTATAAATAATAACTAATTTGCTTTCGTATCAAAGAACCTTTCTCATAATATATTAGGGAAAAAGTATTATTTGTAGTTATCAATTATTCTTTTAAGTAGAAACTCCGACTTGAGAGGCCTTGATTATTTCTATCGTGAATATATCAATACATTTTAATAAATTCAGGTGTCAATAAGGTCTGTAGAGACAGATCGTTGTCAATTCGTTAATCTATTTATATGTATGCTGCCAGTTGTCGTTTTGTTGTGGTTTTTATTTTTGTTCTCAAATACAAAGATAGTTTTTCGTTTCTTTAGGTCAAAATAACAAATTTTGAAGTCAACTGTATAAATTAACTACGCATAAATTTAAATTTGTCTCATGGTTCAATAACATTTAGATTATCAAGAGTTAAATTCACTTTTCATGTGTATATTTACTCGATTTGGGTTTACGATTATTCAGGCATAAGCATTGCATTATTCAAGCACGCTAAAATCAGTATCTTGTCACTTAGTGAATGAGTTACCGTATCTCTCGTGTTACATCTCTTTCCATTCATGTCTCATCTATTCACTATTAAACATACTCACTATTCCCTTTTAGCCAATATTGACGTATTCAATTTAGTAATTATTCAAATACTCATTTAAATTGTACGATATAATCACTACAAAGAGACAGTCTTTAACGCTATTCAAGTCAGAACCTTCCCACAACCTAATATTATCCTCAGTAATAACTGAATCCGAATTTCATTATTTCCCACCTCCCACCACAATGTGCAACTTGTATAAATAATATATTTTAGACTGTCTCATTGTTAAAACCTAATTTTATTTAGTTAAAATGTGTTTTTAATAAATGTGTTCCTTCGGAATTTCTTATGCCGCATCTACACATTCGCATGAGTGGCGAGGCGAGCCGCAAAGTGAATGTATAAACGATTCACTCGTCTGTCGCCTCGCCGCTCGTGGCGCCGTGTCTGGAGCGGTTTCCTGGCACTAGGCAAAAAGGCTTGCAATGTAAGTAAAATATAAGAAGGAGAACCAATGAAGTTATTATCAATACTGTAGAGGACAACATTTTTCAATAACTTTTGTATTTATAGTTCTTTCTACGTTATTTTCTCTTTTTTAAACGTTTAGATACGATTCAATTGATTTGGCCATCTACAACACTTTATAACAATGTCGTTTAGTAAAAAAAAGTATTTAAAAAAAGTCTGCCTCAAAAAATATATAAATATACCTAAAATGATTTCCCGTCTAAAAATTCCAATTTGAAATTTAAGCTCACGTTTGCACGATCGTTGCGATTTAGTTGAAATTTGGTATGCGTGTTCCTTTTATCAATGCTCAGACTAAGTTCGTTGGGGAAAGTTATCCTTCAAAGTGTTCACCTACAACCCTTACGCTAACGCGATTTTAAAATTTGAAATAATAATATAGAATTTACTTCAATGTAATAAACATTACCTACATATTGTTTACAATGATTTTTACAAAGATCATAGTTGTCAACAGAATCCTCTGTCTTACATAATTTAAACATTTTTAATTTTTTATACTGGCACACTAAATAGACAAAAAAAACAAAAACAAAAAAAATCATATCTAAATTTGTGAAAGAATAACTAGGTAAATTTTGTTATAAGGGCAGTCCTTTCTGATAAGCTTTATTGATTATTTTGGTTTTTTTTATCTTTGATTTAATCGGAAGTCTAATGTTTTGTGATAAGTGATAACGTTATTTGATTGCATTTGTTGAGCTATGTTGTTTATTAGATTATTATTATGACCTTCACAGCTAGATAAAAAAAATACTTGACAGAATCTATTAGGAACTTTTCAATATATTCTATATCTGCTATTTTATGGACATGTGATATTTTAATATGTCTAGGCGAATTGGTTGCAAGTCGTATAAATATATTTTAGATAACTAGTAGCTTTTTTAGATTTGTGTTGGGGGTGAAACTCCACGAAGTACTGGGGCGTATTAATATCTTAATGTGTATATATGTATTAATTTATTTTTAACTGAAAGCTTTGAATCTCTAGACAGAATCGGAAAAAGTTTTTTTTAACAACATACTTTATTGTGTAAATACATAATTACAGAAAACAAATTTTGTAATTTGCATAATATTAACAATTAACATAGTTCCGTAGTTTTATCAGGGCTTTATTTAATCTATTTACTATTGTAAATAGATTAAAAAAGCAGCTTTTACTAGCTTTTGTTTCCGTTCTCCATGAGGAACTGAAAAACATCGGCAAATATGGTCAAGTTAACTGGTATAAAACGGGAAATATCGCTTGAACAAATACTGTATAATACGGGCCCCAGGATCGAACCCTGAGATAACCCCGAGTAATTTTATTTCCTGGGATATGAAGTTATTTAAATGTATTTGAAATTTCCTGTTTTTGAGATACGAGTTTATTAATTTAATAATGTTGAGGGGGAATTTACACTTTATAACTTTGCATTTTAGTCCCTTGTGCCAGACGGTTCAAAAGCTTTTTCTAAGTCCACTACAGCTAACCCGGTATGTTTCCTAAGGTTCAAGTTAGTAGTGACATGCGTTAATACTCTAGCAAATTGACCCTGGATCGAGTAGCCACTTATGAAGCCAAATTGCTCGATCTGCAATAGATGATTGATATTGTTTATTCTGGCTTGTAAGATTTTTTCAAATATTCTACTCAAGCCGTTGAGCAAATATTGGGCCATAATTATATGGCTTTTGAGGAACTTTACCTGGTTTAGGTAAAACTATTATTTTGGCTTTTTTTCCCGCTCTTAGGGAAGTAATCGGTACGTAACATTCTGTTGTATAAATAATAGTTAGGGTTTGGTTGCGATAAGAATGTTTGCCGCTAAAGTGTTCGAGTAGAGGACTAAGAAGTTTTTTGGTACTTTTTGAAATAAATGACTAATTTTTGTCAAGAAGAGTTTTCGAAATTTATAACATTGTCTTTTGAACCAGTTTTATTAATAGGTTAAGGAAATGTGTTGGATATTGGCAAACACCTAGAGTGCATTTTCTATTAGTTCTAGAAGTGTGATGTTTCTATCAATCTGTAGATTTAGTAAATTTAGGCTTTACTGTGATACTTCAATTTGTGTAATTTTTAAATATATTCCAATCCATTTTGATGTTAAAAATATATAGGTTAATATTACGATATGGTATAGTATTGTAATAACGCAGTATAGAATTTTGATCAGATCCTAAAAGCGATCAACTTCGAGGTTTGGAAATGTTTAATTTAGAGCTTGAGACGACTAAATTTAAAGTAATAGGTTTCCTTGGTCTTGGTGGGAAATAAGTAGGTTTCTCAGGAGCATGAATATAATAGTTATTGCGTAGAGCAGTGTCGTTTAAAATGTTACATGCTTTATTAGTTGTTATGCATTGCCAGCTAGTATCTAGAGTTTAGGTCCCCTGTTATTATTATTTGTTTATCTATTGACAGTAATTTAATTAGATAATTTTATAAAAATTAGTATCACCTATTTTGTATGCTGAAATTATATTTATACGTCCACTGTAACATAGAATTTTAATACCGATTTTTTTTTTTTTTTGAGTATTTCTTCGTTATGTAAATATATGATTACCAAAATCGTTACTCCACCACCTCGAGAATTTCAATCGGCTCTGAATAATTTATAATTAGCAATTTTAAATGTTTTAAATGAACTTAGTTTCGTCTCATTCAAACAACATAAATCAATATCGTAATCATTTAAGACCTCAGTTAATTTATTATCAAATACTGAATTAAAATTTCATTGCATTATTTTTATTTTTTTAGGACTACCGATCAAGGAGTAAACAGAGATAATATAGATTCTATAAAAATGAATACTTCGCTTGACACATCTGGTGCATTTTTTTATTTGAAGTGCTAAGTTTCTAAATAATGGTTACAACTTTGATAAATTTATAAATGAACTGGGTTCTTTGATTAATAGTCCTGTGCAATTAGACATTCCACTTCGGAAAAATTAGGGGAAAGCTGAATTTTGGCATGAACCTTGATATTGCGGTTCTTAACAAAATGTCAAAAGTACCCATTGATCCGAGTGCCGCTAATAGAACTACGGGGGGTCAAAGGTCATAAAAATCGTTTTTTTGTGAATATCTCATTAACGCTCACGTTTACAGAAAAAATACAAGTAATCAAAGTTGTAGCTTAGAACATTTCCTACAAAATAGATTTCATTATTTTTATTCATAGGTGTAACGGTTTTGGAGATAATTCGATTTACAGAGTTGTTTCAAATTTGTTCAAAAATGTTTCAAATTTCAGAGTTGAGTTCAAATTTGTTCTTGATGGATTTTATGAATTATTTCAAAATGCTAGGACCAGCCGTTATATAGTGGTTGGGGGCGAGGGGATTTTTTTGGTATATTTTAACTTATTAAACCAATAAATAATGCAAAATTCAAAAAAGCATAAATATATATATATATATATATATATATATATATATATATATATATATATATATATATATATATTTATATTTATATATATATATATATATATATATATATATATATATATATATATATATATTTGTATCCTACTCTTCAGCAGCTTTCATTTGATACCCCACTCGAAAATTAAAAAAATATAAAATTTTGAGTTAATCACATTTTTGCGAAATGCGCATGCGCATAATCAATTTTTAACTTGTGCATATTTTTTTCTGCGCTTGGTTCAAAAAGTTGCGCCAGTGTTTCAAATTTCACATCCCCCTCGACATACCTTACCTTGCGCTTTACCTCTAAGGCGGTGTGGAAAGAAGTGCACGTTTCATGATAAATAAGAAAATAAATTAAGGTTATCTCCAAAACCGTTACACCTACGAATAAAAGTCATGAGATCTTTTTTGTAGGAAATGTTCTAAGCTACAAATTTAATTACTTGCATTTTTTCAGTAAACGTGAGCGTTAATGAGATATTCACAAAAAACCGATTTGGATGACCTTTGATCCCGCATAGTTCTTTTAGCGGCACTCGGATCAATGGGGACTTTTGGCATTTTGTTTAGAACCACAATATCAAAGTTCATGCTAAAATTCAGCTTTCCCCTAATTTTTACGAAGTGGAATGTCTAATTGCACTGGACTATTAATCAAAGAACCCAGTTCATTTATAAATTTATCAAAGTTGTAACCATTATTTAGATACTTAGCACTTCAAATCAAAAAATGCACCAGATGTGTCAAGCGAAGTATTCATTTTTATAGAATCTATATTATCTCTGGTTACTCCTTGATCGCTAGTCCTAAAAAAATAAAAATAATGCAATGAAATTTTAATTCAGTATTTGAAAATAAATTAACTGAGGTCTTAAATGATTACGATATTGATTTATGTTGTTTGAATGAGACGAAACTAAGTTCATTTAAAACATTTAAAATTGCTAATTATAAATTATTCAGAGCCGATTGAAATTCTCGAGGTGGTGGAGTAGCGATTTTGGTAATCATATATTTACATAACGAGATATTCACAAAAAACTGATTTGGATGACCTTTGATCCCGCATAGTTCTTTTAGCGGCACTCGGATCAATGGGGACTTTTGGCATTTTGTTTAGAACCACAATATCAAAGTTCATGCCAAAATTCAGCTTTCCCCTAATTTTTCCGAAGTTGAGCCTTTTTTTTGTCTAATTGCACTGGACTATAAGGATAATGCCAGATATATTTTATTATTTACGGCTTTGTGAGGTTGTGGCCAATCAGGTCGGCTAGATTTTTCCATAGTAGGTGACATCTGCTTTAGTGTATAAGGAAAATCCTCTAAGCGATTCGTGTAGGCTTTAACTGAAGTGTTCATTCCATTCCTAGAAAATATTTTTTTCTGCGACGGAGAATTTAGTGTAACAGCCTTGGTCAAAGGTGCCATGGTTTTTTCCGTAATTGACACCTTTGAAGTTTTTACTATTTTCGTAATGGCATTCTGTGTATAGAATCGTGGGGTTTAGCGCATTTGTCGCTTAAAACTTTCTTATGTCACAGTTAGCATCTACAACCTATGGCACCGTTAGCATCTAATGGCTAATCCATTTATTTATGTATTTCTCCCAGTTCACTCTAACGATATATATTTGTTCGGATGGCCATAATATCCTTAACTAAAGTTTAGGTTTAAATTAAACTAAAAACACTGGTGTATTTGTGACGTTTCCTTCATCATCTTAGTGAGTCAACTGTTTGATACTTACTGGTTCAGCTGTTTTGATTTCAGGTCAATTGCTATAATTTAAAATTGGAATTTTAAGACTGGGAAAAATTCTATATTTATCTATTTTTTGAGACAGACAGTTTTATCAAATACTTTTATCTAGTAAAACCAACAGCGACTCTGCTGTGAAGTGTTAGAGAACGCCAAATCTATTTAATCACATTTTCGGAGCGCAGGAACTGAGATATTGAAAGACCTGTGGATATATTGAAGAAGTTTCAGAAAATTTTGTCCTCTACATTATTGATAACAACTAATTTTGCTCTCCGATGCCATAGGGACAGAAATATTAGGGATAAGCCGTAAATGATCCAACACTTTCGCATTTTTTCAACATTGCTCTGCTCGCACAGGTCTTTCAAAGCTGCAAAATGGGTTTCTTACGATTGACTTAAGTCCTAACAACATGTATAAAATAAAAAATAAACCTATATGACCTTTTGAAAGGTTGGGTGTATAAATTGAATGGCCTTAAAAGTATATTTGGTATTTAATGTAAATTAAATCACTCGGAACAATCCAGTAATAAATAATAAATTTTCAAACGTTATCTTGTAAAAAGATCTAAAAGACTCCTTTACAATAAGAGAAAGACGAGACTACTGTGAAATCTGAAAGTGAAAATTTTATAAAGGCATAAGTAATTTTATGCAAAGGAGATTTCATTGCCTTTTGTTTTACTTGCTGGAGTAAGTAAAACAGAAATATCAAATTTAGAATTAGGAATTTATTAAATATATGAAATAAAGGATTTTTTTAATTAAAATAAAAGAGGAGGGGGATTATAAGTCGAGAATCTCAATCGGCTGTGAATAATTTATAATTAGCAATTTTAAATGTTTTAAATGAACTTAGTTTCGTCTCATTCAAACAACATAAATCAATATCGTAATCATTTAAGACCTCAGTTAATTTATTATCAAATACTGAATTAAAATTTCATTGCATTATTTTTATTTTTTTAGGACTACCGATCAAGGAGTAAACAGAGATAATATAGATTCTATAAAAATGAATACTTCGCTTGACACATCTGGTGCATTTTTTTATTTGAAGTGCTAAGTTTCTAAATAATGGTTACAACTTTGATAAATTTATAAATGAACTGGGTTCTTTGATTAATAGTCCTGTGCAATTAGACATTCCACTTCGGAAAAATTAGGGGAAAGCTGAATTTTGGCATGAACCTTGATATTGCGGTTCTTAACAAAATGTCAAAAGTACCCATTGATCCGAGTGCCGCTAATAGAACTACGGGGGGTCAAAGGTCATAAAAATCGTTTTTTTGTGAATATCTCATTAACGCTCACGTTTACAGAAAAAATACAAGTAATCAAAGTTGTAGCTTAGAACATTTCCTACAAAATAGATTTCATTATTTTTATTCATAGGTGTAACGGTTTTGGAGATAATTCGATTTACAGAGTTGTTTCAAATTTGTTCAAAAATGTTTCAAATTTCAGAGTTGAGTTCAAATTTGTTCTTGATGGATTTTATGAATTATTTCAAAATGCTAGGACCAGCCGTTATATAGTGGTTGGGGGCGAGGGGATTTTTTTGGTATATTTTAACTTATTAAACCAATAAATAATGCAAAATTCAAAAAAGCATAAATATATATATATATATATATATATATATATATATATATATATATATATATATATATATATTTATATTTATATATATATATATATATATATATATATATATATATATATATTTGTATCCTACTCTTCAGCAGCTTTCATTTGATACCCCACTCGAAAATTAAAAAAATATAAAATTTTGAGTTAATCACATTTTTGCGAAATGCGCATGCGCATAATCAATTTTTAACTTGTGCATATTTTTTTCTGCGCTTGGTTCAAAAAGTTGCGCCAGTGTTTCAAATTTCACATCCCCCTCGACATACCTTACCTTGCGCTTTACCTCTAAGGCGGTGTGGAAAGAAGTGCACGTTTCATGATAAATAAGAAAATAAATTAAGGTTATCTCCAAAACCGTTACACCTACGAATAAAAGTCATGAGATCTTTTTTGTAGGAAATGTTCTAAGCTACAAATTTAATTACTTGCATTTTTTCAGTAAACGTGAGCGTTAATGAGATATTCACAAAAAACCGATTTGGATGACCTTTGATCCCGCATAGTTCTTTTAGCGGCACTCGGATCAATGGGGACTTTTGGCATTTTGTTTAGAACCACAATATCAAAGTTCATGCTAAAATTCAGCTTTCCCCTAATTTTTACGAAGTGGAATGTCTAATTGCACTGGACTATTAATCAAAGAACCCAGTTCATTTATAAATTTATCAAAGTTGTAACCATTATTTAGATACTTAGCACTTCAAATCAAAAAATGCACCAGATGTGTCAAGCGAAGTATTCATTTTTATAGAATCTATATTATCTCTGGTTACTCCTTGATCGCTAGTCCTAAAAAAATAAAAATAATGCAATGAAATTTTAATTCAGTATTTGAAAATAAATTAACTGAGGTCTTAAATGATTACGATATTGATTTATGTTGTTTGAATGAGACGAAACTAAGTTCATTTAAAACATTTAAAATTGCTAATTATAAATTATTCAGAGCCGATTGAAATTCTCGAGGTGGTGGAGTAGCGATTTTGGTAATCATATATTTACATAACGAGATATTCACAAAAAACTGATTTGGATGACCTTTGATCCCGCATAGTTCTTTTAGCGGCACTCGGATCAATGGGGACTTTTGGCATTTTGTTTAGAACCACAATATCAAAGTTCATGCCAAAATTCAGCTTTCCCCTAATTTTTCCGAAGTTGAGCCTTTTTTTTGTCTAATTGCACTGGACTATAAGGATAATGCCAGATATATTTTATTATTTACGGCTTTGTGAGGTTGTGGCCAATCAGGTCGGCTAGATTTTTCCATAGTAGGTGACATCTGCTTTAGTGTATAAGGAAAATCCTCTAAGCGATTCGTGTAGGCTTTAACTGAAGTGTTCATTCCATTCCTAGAAAATATTTTTTTCTGCGACGGAGAATTTAGTGTAACAGCCTTGGTCAAAGGTGCCATGGTTTTTTCCGTAATTGACACCTTTGAAGTTTTTACTATTTTCGTAATGGCATTCTGTGTATAGAATCGTGGGGTTTAGCGCATTTGTCGCTTAAAACTTTCTTATGTCACAGTTAGCATCTACAACCTATGGCACCGTTAGCATCTAATGGCTAATCCATTTATTTATGTATTTCTCCCAGTTCACTCTAACGATATATATTTGTTCGGATGGCCATAATATCCTTAACTAAAGTTTAGGTTTAAATTAAACTAAAAACACTGGTGTATTTGTGACGTTTCCTTCATCATCTTAGTGAGTCAACTGTTTGATACTTACTGGTTCAGCTGTTTTGATTTCAGGTCAATTGCTATAATTTAAAATTGGAATTTTAAGACTGGGAAAAATTCTATATTTATCTATTTTTTGAGACAGACAGTTTTATCAAATACTTTTATCTAGTAAAACCAACAGCGACTCTGCTGTGAAGTGTTAGAGAACGCCAAATCTATTTAATCACATTTTCGGAGCGCAGGAACTGAGATATTGAAAGACCTGTGGATATATTGAAGAAGTTTCAGAAAATTTTGTCCTCTACATTATTGATAACAACTAATTTTGCTCTCCGATGCCATAGGGACAGAAATATTAGGGATAAGCCGTAAATGATCCAACACTTTCGCATTTTTTCAACATTGCTCTGCTCGCACAGGTCTTTCAAAGCTGCAAAATGGGTTTCTTACGATTGACTTAAGTCCTAACAACATGTATAAAATAAAAAATAAACCTATATGACCTTTTGAAAGGTTGGGTGTATAAATTGAATGGCCTTAAAAGTATATTTGGTATTTAATGTAAATTAAATCACTCGGAACAATCCAGTAATAAATAATAAATTTTCAAACGTTATCTTGTAAAAAGATCTAAAAGACTCCTTTACAATAAGAGAAAGACGAGACTACTGTGAAATCTGAAAGTGAAAATTTTATAAAGGCATAAGTAATTTTATGCAAAGGAGATTTCATTGCCTTTTGTTTTACTTGCTGGAGTAAGTAAAACAGAAATATCAAATTTAGAATTAGGAATTTATTAAATATATGAAATAAAGGATTTTTTTAATTAAAATAAAAGAGGAGGGGGATTATAAGTCGAGAATCTCAATCGGCTGTGAATAATTTATAATTAGCAATTTTAAATGTTTTAAATGAACTTAGTTTCGTCTCATTCAAACAACATAAATCAATATCGTAATCATTTAAGACCTCAGTTAATTTATTATCAAATACTGAATTAAAATTTCATTGCATTATTTTTATTTTTTTAGGACTACCGATCAAGGAGTAAACAGAGATAATATAGATTCTATAAAAATGAATACTTCGCTTGACACATCTGGTGCATTTTTTTATTTGAAGTGCTAAGTTTCTAAATAATGGTTACAACTTTGATAAATTTATAAATGAACTGGGTTCTTTGATTAATAGTCCTGTGCAATTAGACATTCCACTTCGGAAAAATTAGGGGAAAGCTGAATTTTGGCATGAACCTTGATATTGCGGTTCTTAACAAAATGTCAAAAGTACCCATTGATCCGAGTGCCGCTAATAGAACTACGGGGGGTCAAAGGTCATAAAAATCGTTTTTTTGTGAATATCTCATTAACGCTCACGTTTACAGAAAAAATACAAGTAATCAAAGTTGTAGCTTAGAACATTTCCTACAAAATAGATTTCATTATTTTTATTCATAGGTGTAACGGTTTTGGAGATAATTCGATTTACAGAGTTGTTTCAAATTTGTTCAAAAATGTTTCAAATTTCAGAGTTGAGTTCAAATTTGTTCTTGATGGATTTTATGAATTATTTCAAAATGCTAGGACCAGCCGTTATATAGTGGTTGGGGGCGAGGGGATTTTTTTGGTATATTTTAACTTATTAAACCAATAAATAATGCAAAATTCAAAAAAGCATAAATATATATATATATATATATATATATATATATATATATATATATATATATATATATATATATATATATATTTATATTTATATATATATATATATATATATATATATATATATATATATATTTGTATCCTACTCTTCAGCAGCTTTCATTTGATACCCCACTCGAAAATTAAAAAAATATAAAATTTTGAGTTAATCACATTTTTGCGAAATGCGCATGCGCATAATCAATTTTTAACTTGTGCATATTTTTTTCTGCGCTTGGTTCAAAAAGTTGCGCCAGTGTTTCAAATTTCACATCCCCCTCGACATACCTTACCTTGCGCTTTACCTCTAAGGCGGTGTGGAAAGAAGTGCACGTTTCATGATAAATAAGAAAATAAATTAAGGTTATCTCCAAAACCGTTACACCTACGAATAAAAGTCATGAGATCTTTTTTGTAGGAAATGTTCTAAGCTACAAATTTAATTACTTGCATTTTTTCAGTAAACGTGAGCGTTAATGAGATATTCACAAAAAACCGATTTGGATGACCTTTGATCCCGCATAGTTCTTTTAGCGGCACTCGGATCAATGGGGACTTTTGGCATTTTGTTTAGAACCACAATATCAAAGTTCATGCTAAAATTCAGCTTTCCCCTAATTTTTACGAAGTGGAATGTCTAATTGCACTGGACTATTAATCAAAGAACCCAGTTCATTTATAAATTTATCAAAGTTGTAACCATTATTTAGATACTTAGCACTTCAAATCAAAAAATGCACCAGATGTGTCAAGCGAAGTATTCATTTTTATAGAATCTATATTATCTCTGGTTACTCCTTGATCGCTAGTCCTAAAAAAATAAAAATAATGCAATGAAATTTTAATTCAGTATTTGAAAATAAATTAACTGAGGTCTTAAATGATTACGATATTGATTTATGTTGTTTGAATGAGACGAAACTAAGTTCATTTAAAACATTTAAAATTGCTAATTATAAATTATTCAGAGCCGATTGAAATTCTCGAGGTGGTGGAGTAGCGATTTTGGTAATCATATATTTACATAACGAGATATTCACAAAAAACTGATTTGGATGACCTTTGATCCCGCATAGTTCTTTTAGCGGCACTCGGATCAATGGGGACTTTTGGCATTTTGTTTAGAACCACAATATCAAAGTTCATGCCAAAATTCAGCTTTCCCCTAATTTTTCCGAAGTTGAGCCTTTTTTTTGTCTAATTGCACTGGACTATAAGGATAATGCCAGATATATTTTATTATTTACGGCTTTGTGAGGTTGTGGCCAATCAGGTCGGCTAGATTTTTCCATAGTAGGTGACATCTGCTTTAGTGTATAAGGAAAATCCTCTAAGCGATTCGTGTAGGCTTTAACTGAAGTGTTCATTCCATTCCTAGAAAATATTTTTTTCTGCGACGGAGAATTTAGTGTAACAGCCTTGGTCAAAGGTGCCATGGTTTTTTCCGTAATTGACACCTTTGAAGTTTTTACTATTTTCGTAATGGCATTCTGTGTATAGAATCGTGGGGTTTAGCGCATTTGTCGCTTAAAACTTTCTTATGTCACAGTTAGCATCTACAACCTATGGCACCGTTAGCATCTAATGGCTAATCCATTTATTTATGTATTTCTCCCAGTTCACTCTAACGATATATATTTGTTCGGATGGCCATAATATCCTTAACTAAAGTTTAGGTTTAAATTAAACTAAAAACACTGGTGTATTTGTGACGTTTCCTTCATCATCTTAGTGAGTCAACTGTTTGATACTTACTGGTTCAGCTGTTTTGATTTCAGGTCAATTGCTATAATTTAAAATTGGAATTTTAAGACTGGGAAAAATTCTATATTTATCTATTTTTTGAGACAGACAGTTTTATCAAATACTTTTATCTAGTAAAACCAACAGCGACTCTGCTGTGAAGTGTTAGAGAACGCCAAATCTATTTAATCACATTTTCGGAGCGCAGGAACTGAGATATTGAAAGACCTGTGGATATATTGAAGAAGTTTCAGAAAATTTTGTCCTCTACATTATTGATAACAACTAATTTTGCTCTCCGATGCCATAGGGACAGAAATATTAGGGATAAGCCGTAAATGATCCAACACTTTCGCATTTTTTCAACATTGCTCTGCTCGCACAGGTCTTTCAAAGCTGCAAAATGGGTTTCTTACGATTGACTTAAGTCCTAACAACATGTATAAAATAAAAAATAAACCTATATGACCTTTTGAAAGGTTGGGTGTATAAATTGAATGGCCTTAAAAGTATATTTGGTATTTAATGTAAATTAAATCACTCGGAACAATCCAGTAATAAATAATAAATTTTCAAACGTTATCTTGTAAAAAGATCTAAAAGACTCCTTTACAATAAGAGAAAGACGAGACTACTGTGAAATCTGAAAGTGAAAATTTTATAAAGGCATAAGTAATTTTATGCAAAGGAGATTTCATTGCCTTTTGTTTTACTTGCTGGAGTAAGTAAAACAGAAATATCAAATTTAGAATTAGGAATTTATTAAATATATGAAATAAAGGATTTTTTTAATTAAAATAAAAGAGGAGGGGGATTATAAGTCGAGAATCTCAATCGGCTGTGAATAATTTATAATTAGCAATTTTAAATGTTTTAAATGAACTTAGTTTCGTCTCATTCAAACAACATAAATCAATATCGTAATCATTTAAGACCTCAGTTAATTTATTATCAAATACTGAATTAAAATTTCATTGCATTATTTTTATTTTTTTAGGACTACCGATCAAGGAGTAAACAGAGATAATATAGATTCTATAAAAATGAATACTTCGCTTGACACATCTGGTGCATTTTTTTATTTGAAGTGCTAAGTTTCTAAATAATGGTTACAACTTTGATAAATTTATAAATGAACTGGGTTCTTTGATTAATAGTCCTGTGCAATTAGACATTCCACTTCGGAAAAATTAGGGGAAAGCTGAATTTTGGCATGAACCTTGATATTGCGGTTCTTAACAAAATGTCAAAAGTACCCATTGATCCGAGTGCCGCTAATAGAACTACGGGGGGTCAAAGGTCATAAAAATCGTTTTTTTGTGAATATCTCATTAACGCTCACGTTTACAGAAAAAATACAAGTAATCAAAGTTGTAGCTTAGAACATTTCCTACAAAATAGATTTCATTATTTTTATTCATAGGTGTAACGGTTTTGGAGATAATTCGATTTACAGAGTTGTTTCAAATTTGTTCAAAAATGTTTCAAATTTCAGAGTTGAGTTCAAATTTGTTCTTGATGGATTTTATGAATTATTTCAAAATGCTAGGACCAGCCGTTATATAGTGGTTGGGGGCGAGGGGATTTTTTTGGTATATTTTAACTTATTAAACCAATAAATAATGCAAAATTCAAAAAAGCATAAATATATATATATATATATATATATATATATATATATATATATATATATATATATATATATATATTATATTTATATATATATATATATATATATATATATATATATATATATATATATATATATTTGTATCCTACTCTTCAGCAGCTTTCATTTGATACCCCACTCGAAAATTAAAAAAATATAAAATTTTGAGTTAATCACATTTTTGCGAAATGCGCATGCGCATAATCAATTTTTAACTTGTGCATATTTTTTTCTGCGCTTGGTTCAAAAAGTTGCGCCAGTGTTTCAAATTTCACATCCCCCTCGACATACCTTACCTTGCGCTTTACCTCTAAGGCGGTGTGGAAAGAAGTGCACGTTTCATGATAAATAAGAAAATAAATTAAGGTTATCTCCAAAACCGTTACACCTACGAATAAAAGTCATGAGATCTTTTTTGTAGGAAATGTTCTAAGCTACAAATTTAATTACTTGCATTTTTTCAGTAAACGTGAGCGTTAATGAGATATTCACAAAAAACCGATTTGGATGACCTTTGATCCCGCATAGTTCTTTTAGCGGCACTCGGATCAATGGGGACTTTTGGCATTTTGTTTAGAACCACAATATCAAAGTTCATGCTAAAATTCAGCTTTCCCCTAATTTTTACGAAGTGGAATGTCTAATTGCACTGGACTATTAATCAAAGAACCCAGTTCATTTATAAATTTATCAAAGTTGTAACCATTATTTAGATACTTAGCACTTCAAATCAAAAAATGCACCAGATGTGTCAAGCGAAGTATTCATTTTTATAGAATCTATATTATCTCTGGTTACTCCTTGATCGCTAGTCCTAAAAAAATAAAAATAATGCAATGAAATTTTAATTCAGTATTTGAAAATAAATTAACTGAGGTCTTAAATGATTACGATATTGATTTATGTTGTTTGAATGAGACGAAACTAAGTTCATTTAAAACATTTAAAATTGCTAATTATAAATTATTCAGAGCCGATTGAAATTCTCGAGGTGGTGGAGTAGCGATTTTGGTAATCATATATTTACATAACGAGATATTCACAAAAAACTGATTTGGATGACCTTTGATCCCGCATAGTTCTTTTAGCGGCACTCGGATCAATGGGGACTTTTGGCATTTTGTTTAGAACCACAATATCAAAGTTCATGCCAAAATTCAGCTTTCCCCTAATTTTTCCGAAGTTGAGCCTTTTTTTTGTCTAATTGCACTGGACTATAAGGATAATGCCAGATATATTTTATTATTTACGGCTTTGTGAGGTTGTGGCCAATCAGGTCGGCTAGATTTTTCCATAGTAGGTGACATCTGCTTTAGTGTATAAGGAAAATCCTCTAAGCGATTCGTGTAGGCTTTAACTGAAGTGTTCATTCCATTCCTAGAAAATATTTTTTTCTGCGACGGAGAATTTAGTGTAACAGCCTTGGTCAAAGGTGCCATGGTTTTTTCCGTAATTGACACCTTTGAAGTTTTTACTATTTTCGTAATGGCATTCTGTGTATAGAATCGTGGGGTTTAGCGCATTTGTCGCTTAAAACTTTCTTATGTCACAGTTAGCATCTACAACCTATGGCACCGTTAGCATCTAATGGCTAATCCATTTATTTATGTATTTCTCCCAGTTCACTCTAACGATATATATTTGTTCGGATGGCCATAATATCCTTAACTAAAGTTTAGGTTTAAATTAAACTAAAAACACTGGTGTATTTGTGACGTTTCCTTCATCATCTTAGTGAGTCAACTGTTTGATACTTACTGGTTCAGCTGTTTTGATTTCAGGTCAATTGCTATAATTTAAAATTGGAATTTTAAGACTGGGAAAAATTCTATATTTATCTATTTTTTGAGACAGACAGTTTTATCAAATACTTTTATCTAGTAAAACCAACAGCGACTCTGCTGTGAAGTGTTAGAGAACGCCAAATCTATTTAATCACATTTTCGGAGCGCAGGAACTGAGATATTGAAAGACCTGTGGATATATTGAAGAAGTTTCAGAAAATTTTGTCCTCTACATTATTGATAACAACTAATTTTGCTCTCCGATGCCATAGGGACAGAAATATTAGGGATAAGCCGTAAATGATCCAACACTTTCGCATTTTTTCAACATTGCTCTGCTCGCACAGGTCTTTCAAAGCTGCAAAATGGGTTTCTTACGATTGACTTAAGTCCTAACAACATGTATAAAATAAAAAATAAACCTATATGACCTTTTGAAAGGTTGGGTGTATAAATTGAATGGCCTTAAAAGTATATTTGGTATTTAATGTAAATTAAATCACTCGGAACAATCCAGTAATAAATAATAAATTTTCAAACGTTATCTTGTAAAAAGATCTAAAAGACTCCTTTACAATAAGAGAAAGACGAGACTACTGTGAAATCTGAAAGTGAAAATTTTATAAAGGCATAAGTAATTTTATGCAAAGGAGATTTCATTGCCTTTTGTTTTACTTGCTGGAGTAAGTAAAACAGAAATATCAAATTTAGAATTAGGAATTTATTAAATATATGAAATAAAGGATTTTTTTAATTAAAATAAAAGAGGAGGGGGATTATAAGTCGAGTATCCACGAGTAGGGGGAGAAGGTCGAAAAAAAAAAGAAATCGTCAATACCAAGCCAAGTGACCTTATGACCTAGACTAACTCTAGAATTATTCAAAACTCCAACTTTGACCTTTAGATGCTACTAATTCGTCAAAGTTATCAATGTTAAAATTGATAAGAAATAATTAAAAGCCGATTGACAGTCAGCAAGAAGGTGTTGTAGATTTGAATGAATGATTAAGCGAGCCATTGATTTAATGAACTGCCCGAGGGTAATGATGAATTCAAATTGACTTAGAAGCATTGTATGAACAGGGTTCATTCTGCTTGTATTCAAAACCTTAATGGCGTCTCCTACACCACTCTAAGTCCTAAAACTAACAGCTAGCCCACAAACCAATAAATTGCTAATAAAGACAAAATAAAATTAATGTTTTTGACAGATAATTTATTTGCGAATAATATAAATAAATTTAAAAAATAATAATTAATATAAAAATGCCATTTTTCAAAACTGGTCTAATTTTCAACCTTTTTTTTTTTTTTTTTTTTTTTTTGGTTTCTGTATTCTTCACCTTAGTTGTATCTATGTGCAAAATTTGGGGAAGATTGAATCACGGTAAGTGGTTCAAAATTGGGGTAATAGGTGTGCGATGAAACTTAAAAAGCAAATAAATTTGACGCCATTTTGTTTTTATTTTTTGTTTTTTTGGTTTCTGTATTCTTCACCTTAGTTGTATCTATGTGCAAAATTTGGGGAAGATTGAATCACGGGAAGGGGTTCAAAATAGGGGAAACGGAAATGTGCGATGAAACTTACAAAGCAAAGTAATATAAGACCAGTAATAAAAACCGTAACTTTCGCAATTAAATAAGTCAACACATTGAATTTTTAATTATAGACTTATTGTAAATGACGTCTTTAAAACTCACTATTGGTGAAATCGATGTTTTTCTACTGTATTATTTCACTTTATTTCCATAATTTTTGGTCTGAAGACATTGTTTGGTTATTGAACTACACCTTTCATGACGAGTCGCTATAACACATTGGAGAAAAAGACAGTCGAAGATCTTTATAATGATTGCTCACGATTCGATTTCAATTTTAATTAAATCAAATATATTTTCATTAATAATAATACCTCGAATTCATAAAAATTATTACCATACTAGATTTTTCCAGTGAAAACAGCGTATAGTTGAATTCTAATTTAATTAGACTTAATTATAATCGTTAGAAATCTTCATGTAAAATTTTATATCTACTTACGGCAGCAAAATTAAACATTACTTAACTGTTTTTAGGCTGGAAAGTACTATTTCGCTGATTTGTCATTAAAATATTAAAAACAGTCAGGAAAATACTTTCTCTGCCTAGGCAGAGAAAGCAACAGTGTTTACCACTGCGTGTCATAACCTCTTATTTTGGCAAGAAAAGTTAATACTATTATCTCTATCTTATAACATTATATATTATAGTTTAATAAGTAATATTTAATAAATAAACGTTTTAATAATAAAATAATATGTTTATATAAGTTAATTCTGTTAAATTTTTCCTAGTTATTTTTTTTTATTGTAAGCAATAGAAGATATATTTAATACTTTTAGTAATTTTTTAGTAAAAATATATATAAATATTTTTTTTATATTGCGTGCATTATTCATTCAGAAGTTTTACGTGTTATATACGTGTATTTTGTATTTCGTTGTTATAGATTCTGTTTGCTATTCACTTATTGTTAATATTCCAAACCTTATTTGATTCTTTATGAACAAATATTTTAGGTATTACGTATGTTATTATCTTATTAATATAACATAGTAATTAACTATGTTATATTAATAAAGATGGTATGTTAGCAGTTTCATTTTTCTGCCGCCCGTAGATAAAATATTGTATGCAACAAGGCAGCAAAGGAAACATTTCTGCCTCATTTATTTATATTGCCTGCCTCAGCTTCGCGTCGACAGTCAAATAGGTAAATTACCTGCCTCGGCAGTTAATTATAATAGCCTGTCCTCGCCTTCGGCTCGGAGGCTAATCTAATCACTCGTCAGTAAAATTCCATTTTGCTGCCTAGTTACATAATAGTATATTATGTTACAAGGCTGTGAAGTGAGTTTTTTCTTTACCGCGGCAATTACATTTACTGTCGAGCGAAGCGAGACAGTAAATATTGCCAAGGTAAAGAAAAAACACTTCACAGTCGCGTAGCATATGCTATTTTTTCCGAGGTAGCAGACAATGAAAAAACATTAAATATTAATCACTAATCAATATATAATAATAACAAATATTAGTACATACTTAAGACTTAAAAAAAGAAACCTTAAAATGAGGTTACACTATAAGAAAAGATAAATAAAACGCATTGACATCTAGCGGATTTTTATCGTACTAGAAGCATTTCTACAAAGACTGCAGCACTACTAACGGAAGTTTTGACAACTACCCGCCGTAAAGAAAAAATCTTTTAGTGCCTAGGACGTAAAAGATTTTTTCTTTACAGCTAGGAGTAATGAAAAGATTTTTTAAGTCCACGTAATGAAAAAATGGATTTTAGCTATGTTTTTTAGGCTCTAAAGTTACTATTTCACAGCCTACCACGGAAAAATAACTATTTCCCCAAGATTTTGAAGTGAGTTAGGCAGGTAGCACCTCTAATGTTACAGCTAAAATTATTATCTCGATTTTGCCTCGGGGTATGATTTTTCAAATTATTTGTGGCAAATATGAATGACATCGGCCTTTTTGTTGCGCTCTGCACACATATTAAGTCCATGGAATCAAGATCCAAATCTAATCTCCTGACCTACCTTGTGATAGTAAAATATTTCTTATCATGGATTAGGATTTTATCCTACTACAGTGGCAATTTCACTAATAATTCTTAATCAATAATTCGCACGAATTAATAATACAGAAATAAAGAGCTGTGTTACATGGTACTTAAATTGTTTATTAAGCCGCATGTATGTAATTATGTAATAAGTATAAAGGATATAATATAACAATAATTTATTTTTAGTGCAAAGCAATAAGTCAACAATAATGAATAGTCTACCAATTAGTGTGGCACATAGATGTCTCGCGACCTATTAGGTACTCTTTAATGATTTTATGCAGAATTTATTCAATTTCCCACCCGTTATTTAATTCTGTCAAAATTGTTTTTATTTTGCTTCCTAGCTAACCGACGGGAAAGCCTTGATTAAGCCCTGATTATACGTAACGAGTACAGTGGCAACAATTCATTCAAATGTCCTACATCCATTCTCAGAAGCGCACTAAATCCATTAGGGCCTTCTCATTCCAAATCACGAAGAAGATTGCACTGGCACCAAGATCTGGTCCTCGCGCACTTCTTCGTGATTTGGAATTAGAAGGCTGTAATGAATTTAGAGCGCTTCTGAGAATGGATGTAGGACATGTGAATGAATTGTTAGAAAATATTACCCCAAAGATACAAAAAGGATATGCTGTCATGAGAGAAGCTATACCTGCAAAGGTTAAACTACAAGTAGCTTTAAGCTATTTTGCATCAGGCAGCTAATACCTTATTAGCTACCAAAATAATAATATATATATTGTAATTTATGCAATTGGATAAATATTAATGTTTAATCGCAGTCCCAATTACTATTATTATTAGCCATTTTAAAAAACAATGTATCAAACAAATGAAACAAATATCAAACTACCCAGTTCGACACCCATCTATTGAAATTATTATCATTTTTTAAAATTAATAAGAAGTTGTTTTTGGGGTGCACGAGCACTGAAACGAGTGGCGAGTAATCAGCCACCATAGTTTAAAAATGCCGAGCAGCCTAGCGAGTCAGTACCAGTAGGGTGGGGGGTCGGCCACTCGCCCGAGTAGGTAGAAATGGGTCTGAGTGACTCTCTCGCCATCCTGCTAGGCCGAGCGCTCGACCCAAGATGAGTAGAATATACAGGTGGTGACATAAGGCTCTCGGACCCGTCCCTATAGACTAGACTAGTGTGACGTCACTCGACTTCCCTACAGCTCTCTTCTACCCTACCTAGTATAGCACTTTTAACATACTTCTCATTTATTTAATCAAAAAAAGTTACTCCAAGCGGAATATTTTAACTGTTCTATTTATTTCATTAACTAGTTTATTTGTAGTATTATTTAAATGTTATGTTATTCAATAAACAATAAATGAAGAGTGTCCTAGTAATCACTTAAATCAGAGCTTCTTCCTCTGACTTTAATATTATTATAATATTCATAAATAAAAGATTATTGCTGAATCACTTCCTCTAATTTTAAAATTTTATATAGACAGATAATAATTATAACTACTATAGCTCATCGGTTAATGTTAATAAATAATCTAATTTCACGTAGAGTAAAGCAACTTAAAAGATTAAAACCACTGTTAAAAAGTAAACTCTAGTTCTAGTAAATTATTTGTAATATTTTATTTATATCGACTAATTTATACAACCATAAGTATTACAATACATACAACAAGTATATAATACAACAAGTCATAAGAATTACGTAAACGTGTTTATATTTTTAGCATGATTTTATTATTTTTTTTTAGAAAAATTAACTGTTTATTGAGATATTTATCATAAAAATAACTTGCCCTAGGCGGGAAATCGAACTCGGCCTCTCTCCGCCCGCGTTTAGCTATTTTCTCAGGAACTATATTTTTCCCGGGAAAACGGCTCATATCGTTTGATTCACATTTAAATGTACTACATTTTAGAATTTTTCATTCAAAATCGTCGAAACCGTCCTTCAAAAAAATATTTTTTTCCCCCGTTATTTCAGAGTTTTTGGAGGTAGCGCCCCCAAATTTGGGGCTAAAGTTCATTTTTCGATCTCGCCTCGGGTTATAATTTTTCTAAGCAAGTATGCCAGATTTCTTCAAAATCAGTCCAGTAGTTTAGGATCCAGGCTTCTGCACACACAACAGACAGAATTCTTTTTTGGACTCAGTGGACCTCAAAACGTGTAAATCCATCAAAATCTCTAAATCGAATATTCGTGCCATCGCAATATTTTTTTATTATATGAGAAAGTAAAGGCAATCAACAAAAAATCTATTACCAACAAAATAAATCACAGGGAAGTATATACATTTTAGGGTTTCGTAGATTATTCGGCATAATATACGCTATTTTTTGCTAAAATAACTTTTGAGAATTTCACCATCTGTATGCAAGTAAAAAAAAAATATAAACAAATTTAAATTGTTCTCCCCAAAAGAAAAAAATAGTGTAGAGTAAGGAGAGTAGATTAGATGTCCCAGGTTCGATTCCTCGGAGGGTCACATTGAATTCTACCGGTAATAACAAAACGTTAAATTAATTATTTTCTGGCAATTTTCATCACCCTATCATAAGGTATATACATAAATTATTGCAAAATCATAGCACTAGCCGTTATAGGGTGGTTGGGGGGGGGGGACTATTCTTGGTGAAAGTTAGGAGCTAAAAACGCATTATCGGCGGTTTACAGCACAGTAGTCATAAAATGTCATAATATATATTTGAAATCTACTCTTCAGTAGTTTTCTTTTTATACCCATCTCAAAAATTAAAATAAAAATTGCCCGACTGCGCATGTGAGCACACAAAATTGCAATTTTTAAAAATTCAAAAAACCAGCCCGATAATATCATTGCCGCACCATAAGGGCATAAAGAGTGATATATGATTTGTAATCTACTATACAGTAGCTTTTATTTGATATCCATCTCGAAATGTTTTAAAAAAATATACAAATTTGAGCATTTAACATACCGTATTGCTTCGAATATAAGACGCACTTTTTTCCGTTTTTGCTTCTCCAAAAATTGGGGTGCCTCTTATATTCGAGGAGCGTTTATATATGATGCATTAATTTTTTTCCCAGATTATTGGTTCAAAAATCGGGATGCGTCTTATATTCGGGGGCGTCTTATATTCGAAGCAATACGGTATTTGCGCATTAAGCATGCGCATATTAAATGTTCACCTTCCCTATATTTTTCTTATGTGTGGGTCAAAAAGTTACGCCAGTATTTTAAATTTCACATCTACACGTGTTCACATGTACAGAGACACATCACGCTCGTCATAAGGGTTACGAGGATGATCTATAAAACCCTAAAAACAACAACAAAACCAACAATAAAAAACTATAGCAATAAAAGGAAATTAAAGTAGACAATAGTAAGAAATAGAGATTGGGAGATGTTCACGCAGTGTGTTTTATAGCAAATAAATGCTATTATGAGAATAATTATGGTAGGGTTGAAGGTAAGAAGACGGTGCGGTCGGGAAGTCAGGTGACGTCACAGCCCGAAGATAACCGAACAAAACCGAACGCAAAAACACCCTTTTGTCACCACCTGTATATTCTACTCATCTTGCGCTCGACCTAGAACTAGAACTCGATAATGTGTTTAAACATACCGATCAGTCGGCCGAGAATACTTGCTACAATAATTCATTCAATTCTCAGGATTGGTATGAGCAGTTTAGTAATTTTTTTAATGAACGTTTTACGATCCATATTGGTCGAAAGTGAACTGACTCACCACAAAAGTAAATATAAAGAATATACGCATAAAAACTCACTCGCTCACACTACTCTCAGCCTAGTGACGAATTGCTGTCGCCACTGTACTCGTTACGTGTAATCAGGGCTTTGCGATAGGACCCAAAGAAGCTGTATACCACGCTAATTGGCAGATTATTACACATGATTTAAAGTATCAATTTAGTAAAATTTAAAAAGTGTAGACGGTTGAAATAATCTAGGGAAAAGAAAATTTTGAAAAAGATGAGCACTTTTGAAGATATAGGTGTAAATAAATGTATGCTTGTGCACATGTGGAACAGAAACAAATGGGCGCCGAAGGTTGAAATTTATATGGGACCAACAATGGGCTTATTATGACCTAATATTTAAATTTAATTAAAATCCGAAGAGTGGTTTTTAAGATGTGTTGGTTCGCAAAAACTATGCGAGAGACAGACACGGAACCAAAAATGTTCGATGACGTCTGAAACGGATTTCTGTTTTGGAATTTTTCAAATCGGAGACCTATAAAATGTTTGCTCTTTAGAACGTTCACATAGCTTTTGTTACCTTCGGTAAGCTCGGAAGCAAAATATAATTATTACTGTACTAAGAATGAATTATGTTTCTTGAGGTAAATTGCTCTAAGAAATTCAATTTGGGTGCTTAAACGTGTAAGAGACACCGATTAATCGTGGCCATATTTATTGTGAATTTATTTGAAGAGTTGTCAACAGGATATGCAACCCGTATTATGGAAAGTTGTTAGAAAGTTTTTCAAGTAGGAGGGGAGGAAAGTCAAACTCAAACGTATAAGGAATTATACTTGGTAAAGGACCAGGTTTTTGAAGCATATCCTATCAGCCTTGATGTTTATGGGTTTTCGATTTATCATTGTAGGGCTGGAAGGTTTTCTAAGTAGTGTGATGACAATAGATGTATGGGTTCGGGGAGTGTGTGCCTTCTCTCTCCAGGGAGCTTATCCATCAAGCGTATGTCACCGCACACCACATCCTGAAAACTCGTCAACCCCCAAGCTTTTTACTACTAAAGACACACCTGCCCGCGAGAGGAAAAAACCGGAACGAAATACCTTTACAACGGGACAGATCCCTTCCTACTTCGGGTTAGACTGAGAGAAGGAAAAAACTCTTATTTAACCCCCAACACAAGAAGAAACCTAACACACCGAGTAATTTTAGACCTGCTAACAACATTCGAAACATTAAACCCGATGGAAACTTTACCTTACACATAAGCATCACAATCTGAAAAAGCTGTTAAAAGTAAAAAAAGACAGTCCGACAAACTCGAACACAACGTTCTCATATCTCATAATACTTTATCACTTTATCCCATAAAATATAATTTAGTCATTATTTAATTAATATATTTTCCCACTCGAAAACTAGACTTCTCCCGGGAAATCTACTTATTCGTATGCATATAAGGTACGTTTTCCTTGACGCAACTCCAGCGATAGAAGGTCAGCAACTATCGCGGAGGACTGCTCTACTGTTTTCATGTTACCGTTTTCCTAGCTGAGCGATTCTAGCGATAATCGCTCAGTGATAGCAGCAGCCTGCTCCAGGAGCAGCCATATTCGCAATCGATAGCGATCCTTCGTGAATTCCACTCGAGCAGTGCCGGCGAAACGCATCATAACTTAGCCGTCATTGACGGTCAAACTATGAGATAAATTTAAATACACGAACAAATTCCAAGTTAAATAAATTATTATAATATAATAATATAACTCATGTAATCTAATTTAGTATAATTGAAGCGAGCGTAGCGAGCTTCCTACATTCAACGAAATATGCTCCGTGTCTGTCTGTCTGTCTGTCTGTCTGTCAGTAACGTTCACGCGTGTGACGATAACTTGAGTAAAAGTTGACCGATTTAGTTGAAATTTGGTATACATGATCCTCTTACTAATACTCAGGCTAAGTTCGTTGGACAGCGTGATCCGTCCAAGAGTTCGCGCGCAACGCTCGCGTAAACGAGAGGTACAAAAATTAAATTGGAATTTCAGGACGGGAAAAGATTCTATCATCATCTATTCGATGAGACGAACATTTTTTTCAAATAACATTTTTTACTAAAACCAACAGCGACACCGCTATGACTTAATAAAGATCGCTAAAACTATTAAAGCGGAGCTAACCGTTTATAATAGAGAAAACAACCTTTTTACCGATATCTTACGTTCTAACGTAACGATTTTAATAAAACTTCATATACTCCATCTAATGCACAATTGAAACAGGTATGCAAAATTTCAACTTGATACAAGCAAAATTCTTTGCGTAGTGACGAGATACATTTATAATAATTGTTTAAAAGCTACCGCGGGTGGTGAAGATTGTTATATTCGTATAGTGTATAGGTTTGTTTAGGAAGTTAAGCTTTGTACCGAGTACCCCCACTCTTCCCCCACACTACCCTCTTCTACTTATCTTCAACTATGACATTCTTCGTGATTAATAAATTTTAATATTCAGTATTTCATTGCAATACGCTCGCTTCAATGATAGAGCTACGCGATGCCTAGTTAAATATTTATTTAAATAAATTATTAAATTAACTAAATACTACATAAAACACTGGATATTTCTTGAAGTATTTGAAAAGATATTTCATTTGTCTATTATATTCGGCATTATAGGAGAATATTATTCGATATCAATACTAATCCAGCAGAATTATGAAATCTGAGATACAATCGTAGGAAAAGGATAATAACTAAAGGTCGACGAAGAAGTGATCTGAGGAGTGCGCTAGTATTGTTGTTTTTGTGTCATGTAGATTCCGTTTTGGGCACTTCTTTAGATTGTTACCCCCTTATAAAAAATTAAGAAGGGAGTAACAATCTAAAGAAGGTGTAGGGATTGTTCTTCTTTAGACTGTTACTCCCCTATAAAAACAGAAGTGTGATACTCCTTTGTCCCAAAGTACATTGGACTAAACATCCCTTTGCCGAATAGTAGTTTAATCAAAGTCATTTATATTCTAAAAAAGAACAGAAAGAAGTACCCAGTTTTGAATAAAATAGACCACTGTGTTTTAATATGAATATGATTTTCATATTTTACGATTTTGGTAGTATTCATACTACGGAACGATTAAATTTTAATTTAAATCAAATTATAATTATTATTAACTACGGGAAACAGACAGAGAAAAATAGACTCCAGCGCGGGGATTTGAACCACCGGCCTCTATATTTATAGTTAGAGCGCTATACTGGAAATATAGAGGCCGGTGGTTCAAATCCCCGCGCTGGAGTCTATTTTTCTCTGTCTGTTTCCCGTAGTTAATAATAATTATAATTTGATTTATATGAATATGATGTAAGGAAGGTTTGCCAGGGGCTGGTTATAAAACCTAACCCTTCCACTTTTTGAATGAGTCTGTTAATTATATAATTTTGAGACTGATAAAAAGTGTCATAAAACACAATGTCATTGTGAATTTACGTAGAAAACGCAGATATTTTGATAGGAAAAAACTCATTACTGTTCTCTTGTTTTTAATAAATTCATTTTGGCAACTTATATATTTTGTTTGTTATGGAGAGCTGTAATTTATTAAAGTATCAAATATTAGCACTAGACGTACTGACTTGGACAATATTCGGAACTTCCAATTATAAACGATGCTAAGTTTACAGTTTTCTCGAGTGCCATCACTTCTTGGTCGACCTTTTGCGCTCTTCATTTCCTACAGGTTTCTTCAAATGGGAGAAAAGCCCGCTTTCCAGGTGTGGAGTTCTGGGAGTTCTGGAGTGTGGGAAAACACCTAATTATAATTTTGTACGAGCGACTATCGCTCAGCGTCAATCGCTGGATTTGTGTCTAGGAAAACGCACCTTCAGAAGTTTTTAATTAATATCTTCGGAATTGTTTTCAACTTTTTGAAGGTAAACTTCCCCAAATTAAGAGCTTAAATTCATTTCTTGATTTTTGTCTCTGGGCATGATTTTACTAAGCATATATGCCAAATTTAATCGAAATCGGTTGAATAGTTTAGGCTCCACGCTGTAGATATTTAAAAAAAACTTTTTAGGACTCTTTAAGACCTCCTTTTGGAACCTTATAACGTTGTTTTGAAATCTTCGAAAGGAATTCAAGATAGTTGTCTTTGGGGAGAATTTGGAATTTAAATCTTTTAAACTATTTGGACTATAGTTTGATAACTTTATAAAGTAAATAAGATCTGGGGTAAAAATGCAGCTCAAACTATCTTAACTAGGAATTCCTTTGATATAAATTTAATTTAATATAAAATACTAAGTTTAACTACAATGCTTAAATTTGGGAAACTACAAAAACAAAGTATGAGGTTAGGACTGACACAAAAAACAATGGAAAGCAGCATGCTGGAAACGAAGAAACAATATAGAACGAAGAACAAATATTTATGTAGAAAAAGTAGATTAAAAGTAGTATGCAGCAGATTAAATGTCCTGCAGCTGTGTTGCGCCTCTGTCTCCGACAGACTGACAGATCGACACGGAACCAAATATGTTCCCTGGTGTCTGATACGGAATTCTGTCTTGGAATTTTTGAATCGGAGACATGGCCAATTTTCGTTCTTAGGAACGATCACATAGCTTCCGTTACCTTCGGTAAGCTTGTAAGCTATAATACATAATCAAACAACCAAAATGTATCGACAGGCAACACAAATTAAAGCTGGCGAAGTTCAATCGCCAGGGAAATTTCCCAGTGGGAAAAATGTCCACTCTTCTGGAAGCGAACCCTGAACTGTGAGGAGAAACCAAATCTAATCCAAATCTAAAATCAAATCTTCATATGTATTATCTCCGTAATAAAATGTGACGTCGTGTCACAAGTGAGCGATCTAATTTAAAATTCTCCCGCTGAAAATAAATTTGCTTCACTTGACGTTCGCAGATTCCGAACATCAAAAAGTAAATACACCTTTGACAGGGATGGATTTTATCGTAAAGATACCATCTGACCTTAAGTCTGATTTGAGTAAGAAACTTTAATATTACATTTTACTAGGGATGTATAAACTTAAATTAACCTACAAATATGACACATACATGACATGACAGACAAGTTATTTTATTTCATATTATCAATTTTATGTCATTATTCTAAATGAATAATATTCTGCTGTATTCTGAAACACATTGTGTGAACATTATAATATTTTTAAACCATTAAATGATTTACAAATGGTTATGGTTATAGGCCCAGGCTCAAGCAATTAAAATGTTAACTTTAAATCAAGAAATTTTATCAAACTTGATATGGCAACTGTAATCTCCTAGTAGAAAACATGGTAACTGATAACCTCCTAATTGTCCAGGCAAATTAGTAAATAAAACAGCAAATGGAGGAAATAATTTATAAAGTTTTGAAACTTTGTGAAAACACTTTTAAGGGGTGTTGTAGTAAGATACAGTAAAGTTCCCCCCTCCTGAGGGGGCGCGTCCCCCCCTCCCTCCCCCCTCCTTAAAGTCCAAAATTTACTTATTTTTCACTTTTTACCCAAACGGATTATTTTTTGAAGAGAAGTGTTATTACCAAAATTATTCCTCACATAATTCTGCACAAATAAGGTTCTATGCATGTTTGAAGTGAGACATACCGTTTTCGAGGTATTGTAGTTGGAAAGAGATAAAACGTATTTTTGCGAACCAAGATATCTAGAAAACAACACTTCCGATTTTAATGAAATTGGGATGGTAGGTTATACTTAGCCCATTGTTGATTCCATATAAGTTTTAACCTTCTGCGCCCATTATTTTATCCTCCACATGCGCACAAACATACATTTATTTAGACCTATACCTTCAAAATTACTCAACTGATTATTATGAAATTTGGATGGTTTGTCGAAAGTAGCTTGCAGATAGCCTCAAATAAATTTCAACCGTCTGCGCTCTTTACTTTTTCTAAATTGGTTCCCTTTTTGTCTGTCTATTGATCAATTTTTTGTCTGTTTTTTGTTATGAATTAAAGTATCAATTTATCCAAATGTAAAGAGCGTAGACGGTTAAAATTAATTTGGGGATATCTGCGGACTACTTTCGACAAACCATCCAAATTTCATAGTAATCAGTTGAGTACTTTTGAAGGTACAGATCTAAATAAATGTATGTTTGTGCGCATGTGGAGGATAAAATAATGGGCGCAGAAGTTTAAAACTTATATGGAATCAACAATGGGCAAGTATAACCTACCATCCCAATTTCATTAAAATCGGAAGTGTTGTTTTCTAGATATCTTGGTTCGCAAAAATACGTTTTATCTCTTTCCAACTACAATCTCTCGAAAACGGTATGTCTCACTTCAAACATGCATAGAACCTTTTTTGTGCAAAATTTTGGGAGGAATAATTTTGGTAATAACACTTCTCTTCAAAAAATAACCGTTTTGGGTAAAAAGTGAAAAATAAGTAAATTTTGGACTTTAAGGAGGGGGGAGGGGGGACGCGCCCCCTCAGGAGGGGGGAACTTTACTGTTTCTTACTACTACACCCCTTAAGAGTGTTTTCACAAAGTTTCAAAACTTTATAAATTATTTCCCCTATTATTCCTTATTTGCCTGGACTATAAAGAAATAATGCCATAATAGAATAAATTGCATTATAGCTGGTATACACGGGATCACCTAGAGCTAGACAGTCTAACGAGAGCGGTGTATGATCTGTATACCCTGAGAACCAAAATTTGGCTAGACTAGTCTCCGAGAGTAGTCTTGGAGAGTGACCTTGAATAAAGTTCCTAGAACAGTGTCCACACTTTCCACACGGTGTCGCGTTTGTCTAATCCAAATCACTTCATTTGGTCTCCACATTCATGATAGATTCACATGCTGCCTTTTTCGGGATTACGATTTTAGTCTATTTTATGTCCATCTCAATATAATTAATTTAGTTATATTTTAAATCTCATCGTGTTAACATTTGAACTATTTAAATAACATTGCAATATTTACAAAAAAAAAAATAGGGCAATAGGCAAACAAACAGTCCAACCTCCTTTACGTAAGTAACATTTTATAGAACTCACTTTTTATCTCTCCCGTCTCCCATTTAAGGGGAATCAATACACTATGGCATAGTTTTACTACCATTTATCAAGGTCAAATAAAAAAAAACAAGTTTAACCACGCAAAAATAAATCAAGGTGATAGACAGACGGACTGACAGAATGGAAACATTACAAGGGTTGTCGCCGGAGACTAACTCTAATGAGAAAAAATTTACTGGACGTGGAAACTGTTTATTACGTTTTTCTAGCTTGCGAGGATAAACCTCTACCAAGGTTGTGGAATTTGTTTTTCGTAATATTACTTCTCACCTGAGACTCAAGACTTAAATCCCTACTTAAAACATGAAATTTCATTTCACTCTCAAGGCTTGTGAAACAATGTCACATTCCTTAATGTTTAAATGTAAAATTGTGTTTTTCTCAAAAATGTAGATCGTCCTTGCATTTTCATGTAAATCTAAAGAAACATTATTGAAAAAACAGAATGTCAAGAAAGTCTTATTAAAATTTAGAATTTATTACAATCTTAATTTGTTTTTCACCTTAATAAGAATACTTTTTCTTTAATATAAAGGGAAAGGGTAGGCAATATTCTTATCTTATTTAATATTCTAGGGCTTAGGATGATAATTTTACCACTACTCTTTTTTCCCCCATTATTATATCTGTGACTAATTAGAACTTATCCATCATCAAAACTAACGTAAAACATCGATTTAAAGGTTTCGTCGGGGTCTTAGAAAAAAAGTGTTAAACGCAGTACACATCAGCATAGTAGTAAAATGTTAAACGAGGGAAATCGTAAAAAGCTACAGAAAACAGTAGCATTTTTGTATTATACTTGTTTTTTAGCTTGACAATTATATTATACACAATTTATTATAAAAATAATAATTTAAAATATAATATAGAAAAAAAATTATATTAAAACAGAAGTAATTATGTTCTAAACCTATTAGCTTATTTCTTAGTACTGAAAAGTCTCTTTATCCTAAACTTGTATACGTAGATGCATATATCTTTTCAAGGTTTCTACAGCTACTAGAGCTTTATAATTTGAGGGCGTTTCAGTTTCTTCTCCTGGATAATCATCTTATTGATAGTTTTCTTCTTAGGCCTTTTCTTCCATATTCCCCTTTTTGCAAAATTTCTTTTAACGTCTGGGTGGCAGAAGGTTCTAAGGCTTCGTCTAGAGACGCAAATTCTTCAATTGAAACTGGGCTTTAAAGATTTTCAAGCTGATTAGATGATATGTATGGCGGCATCCAAGACTGTTATTTTCCATTTCAATATTGCTATATTTATTAATGATTTTTCCTTTTGAGCTTACCCAAGGTAACGGAAGCATTGTGATCGTTCTGAAGAACAATATTTATCGTGTTTTCGAATTAAAAAATTTCTAAAGTTTTAAAACAGTCTTGTAAAGAAAACCCGGCAAACCCTCTCATCTTTGTCATTTTTTAACAGCTCGTTCTCGTAATTTGTCAGGTGGGCGCCATTTTTGTTTTCATCAAAGTCTACCTTGATCAAGAAAAGTTGGGGCCCGTCCAACTTAACTTGCATGCCCAAGTTGGCTTTGATACCCTATTTACACGGTCTAAATAGCCTTAAAGTAGAGTCGAAGCTGACTTGGTCCAAGAAGCCTTAAAGTAGAGTCGAAGCTGACTTGGTCCAAGTAGCCTTAAAGTAGAGTCGAACCTGACTTGACCAAGTAGCCTTAAAGTAGAGTCGAAGCTGACGTGGTCCAACTATCCTTTAACCGGATTTACACCAGGTTTAACTATTATAGAAACACTTTGTATTTCAAGAATATATATATAACAGTGCGACATTAGAATGCTATATCGTTTGTTTATTACGTGAAATAATCCAAAGTGACAGCTTATAATACATAACAAAGGTGTTGTGTTATAGTGTATCATACTTTGTTATAATGTTGCAAATTATAATCTCAGTTTATTATATTATTGGACACTTCTTTAGATTGTTACTCCCCTTAATAAAAAAAACCAGAAGTGTGATATTGCTTTGTCCCAAAGAACATTGGTCTTAACATCCCTTTGTTTTCATAGTTATTTAGTCAAAAACATTTATATTCTAAACAACATAGGGGAGTAACAACCTAAAGAAGTACCTATTATTGACTAATGGAAGGCTTACTGTCGATACGGCAGTGGGGTCTGACGAACTATGTTCAAATTCCAATTTTTCTTCATTGAAATTAGTTTAATTTTGTTAAGATCCACGCTCATAAAAAAAAATTATTGCGCAAATGTATACGCAATTAATACAAAGAAATTTTGTGTAAACTGAATTAGAAAAGCAAGTTTTCACAACAGTTCTTAAATTGTACCTGTATTTAAAGACATCATGATAATAGCCTCAGTTATCGAGAAATAAAGCAGGCTAATTTGAAAAGTCAAGAGATGCGGGTGAGAAACCACAACAAGATCGGTTAACCCTATCCCTTACCCAAAAACCTTGGTTGGCGCTTTAGGCAAAATCAAAGGGATAAATCTCCAAATAAAGTTATCAAGACCCTAAACCGCACTCACTGTACAATTATTTGCTATTAATGAACTGATGGCTGATAATAAGAGATTTTAAGAAATTCCTTGTTCCCTAATATACTTATTATATGGCATTATAATGAAATACATTATTATATGTCACCAAGTATTTCATAACTTCCTTATATCACACCTTACTAGCTTGCGAAAGTTATTCTCAATTTGACTGAAGTGGAATTTAAATATTTAAAGGAGGTTGTCCTGTACTATAAAATCATATATATTTAATCATATATTTAGTCGTCGCTCAAGGAGAGATTAGATATTGATGTAATAATTTATTGTTATTACTTAAAAGAAAAAGAAAGAAATTAAGTGTCTAGCTTAAAAATCGGTTGACACACGAAGCCAGTCGTTTATTGTATGAGCAACTTGACCTATGGACGAACACCGGTCGAGTATGCAACAAGGCAGCAATTGAAACATTTCTGGCACGTCTATTCATTGCCAATTTGGTAAATTGCCCATATAATTTCTTGTTAATTTTCATAGCCTGTCACTTGTCAGTAAAATTCCATTTTGCTGCCTAGTTAAATAAATAACTATTATTTTCTTGCATAATTTCCTCGTAGCGCGCTGATACTTTCTTCCATTCCCTGTTTTATAGCAGAAACGCGTTCTTCCTTTTTCAATTAAACTGAGCCTGGTTAAACATGATCTTTCAAGTTATCACAAAAATCAAAAAGTAAGTCGAAAAATCAGGTTATTGTTCTCGTATTTCCAAGGGCTCGACAATTGGCAGTTCTTCTAACTTCTAATTTTAAAAATCTGGCAAGATCGACAACTTCTTCAATTACTAATTACATGTCCAATTTGACTAGGTTCTGGCGCAAATTCCTCCATTTCGGAAAGGGGAAGATTTGAAAATCGAGTAACTCGAGATTCGCGTATGTCGGGCTATTACCGTATAGATAAATTTGAACGGTACAAAGAAGTACTGAGGACCTCAAAATGTTTTTAATATTATATAGAAAGATTTTAATGATAATAAAAATATAGAGATCTGGATGCATATTGATGAGCAGACTAGAGCCCTCCGTGGGCTGTAGAGCCATGGAGTAAAGTAAAGAAATATTATTAAAATTAATAGAGAATGGTATATTTGTTAATTTTCTACAATAATCAATAATAAACAATACTGAGAAGAAAAGATCAATAGCATTAATGCCTGTAATGAGAGGATGGTAAGCTCAAGGTGAGATTTTCCTGTCTTAATTTCAGTCTCCTGTTAATAATAGCGTTAATTAAGGTTTAACAGCCTGCTTCATTCCCACCGGAGCTTAACAAACCAGGTTAACGTTCACCCTGCGTTGTGTTCACGGCAACAACTTTCCTTCCGTCCTTATAAGCTGTTTTCTCCTTAGGATCCTGCGTTTTGAAAATTTCCTCGTCTCAGTGTTACTGCCATGTTCTCGACTAATTGGTGCCATGAGATTCTTTCATTGATTAAAGGTCTTAAAGACCTTCCGTACAGCTTTTCCACGAACCTATCCAACCTTTACCGATACTGTTTTCACAAGAAACCCCTTATTTGCCCATCGGGTATTATTCGATTAACGCCCTTACTTTAAATGCTTTACCGTCTTAAGAAGATATGTCCTCTTTTTAATTTCCTTCTAACAATAATTATAATAATAGGTCCGAAAACCGTAAAGTTTGCAGAAGTGAATAATCTTTTCATCAATTACAGTTCTAATAATCTTACAGTTTGTAAAGGAATTTATAATGCGGGTAGATGTGTAATTAGTAAGGTTGGTGACAAACCTATTAATACTGGCTTATGAAAGGAAGCAACGGACCTTACTACAAATTTGAATTCATAAGTTTGATGTAATAAACTTAAAAAAGGTTAGACAGCTGCAATCCCCTCGTATTCATCTTCTATTACTGATAAGATATCCAAATCAATTGTTGAATTAGGACGTATCAACAAACAGGAAAATAAAATCATCTAGAACTTATAACTAAGCGGATTTGTTACTAAATAAAATTTGTATAGGTAAATATAACCATTTTTGATTTAAATTTATAAATATTGATTGATGCTAATATAATAATTCGTCTCACCACTAAAGTAAATTTATTGTACAAAGCCGGCTATCAACCACTAGTGGTCATCTATAAAGTGCCGGTGGGATGGCAGGATTCAGATTCCAACCTCTGCCTCAACTCTACAATAAAGCAGCCCCTACACGATCAAGCCGCTTGATCAAAACATCGCGTCAAGCAATGGTGTCAAGCATGATTGATAGTCTAGGAACCCCGTTTGATGCTTGAGTCAAGCCTTGACGGAGATTGATGGAAAGTTTGAATGAGTCTAGCGGCTTGAAGGAGCGTTTGATAGTCTAGAGCAATTTTGATCAAGCATTTCGTCAATCACCTGCTCGACACCCCAAATCCTGATTCGAAACCATGGTATCTACATAATACTGATTTATTACAGTCCAGGAGGAGCAGTTCACTAGCAGTGGCGTAACTAAGATATCCGGCGCCCCCCCGCAACTTTTGAAAATGCGCCCCCCCCCCCCAACAGATTGCTCAACAGATTATTATTTCTATTTTTCTTAAATGCTCGTGTACAGTACTACTACAGTAATATTGTTATTTTTATTTCTTAATAAAAATAACACAAACAAACTAGCAACCTTGCTTCTTGCTTGACGACGAACTGGAATATCTTATTCGCATATACAGATGCACATCTATCTGCCAATTTATGTAGCACAAACCT
The DNA here is from genome assembly GCA_951217055.1 of Gerris lacustris. Lineage (NCBI taxonomy): Eukaryota > Metazoa > Arthropoda > Insecta > Hemiptera > Gerridae > Gerris > Gerris lacustris. The sequence continues at coordinate 47,438,238 of OX578276.1, forward strand.
TCCTCGCGTCCTTTTTTTGTATACTAACTGATTTTATGCTTTTAAAACTTATTATTGTTGAATTTATTTAATTTTCTCCGTTTTTATTTTAAATCAGTCAAAATGATTTGATTTCTTACATAAATAAAGTAACAATTTAGCAAAATTTAATGAGCGCAGACGTTTGAAAATAATCTGGGATTATCTGCGGGCTACTTTGAGATGAGTAATTTTGAAGATTTTATAGGTGTATTAATGTAAGTATGTTTGTGCGTACGTGAAAGAAAAATAAATAGACGCATTCGGTTTAGACTTATATGAGTCATGATGACCAATGAGCCACCATCCAAATTTCATTAAAATTGTACAAGTAGTTTTTACGACAGACAGACTGACACGGAAACAAAAATGTTTCCTGTTATCTGACTTGTTGTATGACTTGTCAATTTTGGAAGATTTCCTTATCTAGTGCAGCTAAAACCAGATTAGATAAGATGACTTTTAGTTGTAATAAACACTTTGATCTCCTAGCAGTCCAAAATGAAGAAGGGAGAATTAGTCCGATATACTTACCCATATAATAAAATAGGTATAGTGACACTTAACTTGAAGCTCTGAGCTCTAAATTCTAAACTAAACCATAACATCTCATAACATAATATGATATAAACTATTCTCACCATGATTTAAACTATTTTTTCTTTTATCTCTCATTTATTTTTATCTCCCAAGAATAATTTTATTCAAATAATGCCGCCCACATAGAGTTTATTTTAATTTTTATTATTAAATATTATTGTTTACACATTTTTCGGCGCCCCCTAGAGCAGGCGCCCACCCGCGCCGCGGGGTTGGCGGGGGCGCTATTTACGCCACTGTTCACTAGTCAAAAACTCCGCTACAAATGAGTGTTGATGGGATGCTTCATGCGCCCCAAGGCGGCTTGAAGGTCGTGTCAATCAGCTTGACGCGATGTTTTGATCAAGCAGCTTGATCGTGTTGGGGCTGCTTAAGTCTTTCTTTTATGCATTTCAACTCGTTTCATCGGGCACTGAAGATGACCACTGGTTGTTTAAAGCTATCTTTGTACACTAAAGTTTCTTAAGTGGAGAGATGACTTTATTTTTCTTAATCAATTGACTATCCTCGTCATCTAGACAAAATACGAGTATGTTGTTGATCAAGGCAAATGAGATTCAAATTTATCACTAACAATGAAGAATAAGAATCCAATTAAAAGTAAAATTATTTACTTTTGGTGGATCCTCACTATCTTTAATTTTTATTTAATTAATTGTCGATATCGACATATAGTTTCTAACTTTTTTTAATTTGACTCAACTTACTTCTTTTCTACTTAAAATTAATCCTAAACTAATTAAACATTGCTGAGTCTAGTTGAAGATTAGTGTTTAATAAGATTGGTCTAATCTAGCTTGAAATAGGAAGATAAGCTTAGCCTCACAAATTCCTATCCTTAGATAGATTATATAGATGCAATTATTACCATACATACATACATATACACTTATATCCATTACATTCATATACCTGCTGGTAAATCGGCCTAAGCCGTTGAGAAATCCCAGCCTTGATGACGATCAACATAATATATCGATATGTATGTTCAGTCTATTATCGGGATGGACAGAGAAAGGATTCTCTTCTCCTCTGACAGTTTATACTGATATTTGCCATGATCTGAAAACGAAAATCCAAAAACTCAAAAGTCTCCTTTTTTGATTAGACGATTTTAAGAGTAATAATTTGCTTTAAGGAAGATATTATGAAGTCTGTTTGATCAAAGTGCCTAGAGGTTTAATCACTGTATAGTTAGGGTTGAAGCCACCGGAATGTAACTATCTACTTACTCGGGGAAAAAAGTTTACAAATTAATGTCCCTCAAAAATAAATTAATCTTAGGACTGAAAAATGTATTAAGAATGTTTGCCTAAGTAGACACACATCAGATTTTTCTTATACATACTTTTCTTAGTAAGTTATTTTTACTTGAAATGGCTACAAGCGATGCGGCAGGTCAGTCAGTTGTACCTGCTGCACGCCACCTGAGCATTGAGTATGTGTACACACGACCCGGCAAGCCTGTAAGTTAAGGCTATACAGTCCGCCTGAAGACTGGGCGCTGGAAAGGCCGTATCTGTGTGACATTGTCGTGCATGTGACAATAACGTGATAAACAGCTAACTGATTTAATTACATAATATTTTTATCAATGCTTACGCAAGTTCGTTGGACAGCCTTTAACCATCCAAAGTTCGCTTGCAACGTTTGCGTTAACGTGAACTTTAAATTTAAAATTACAATTTTATGACGGAAAATGACTGCATCTTTTGGTGCGTCGAAGCAGCCTTTTTTACTATTTTTATTAGAACCACAGCAATTATTCTATAATGTGATAAAGATCGCTTATTTAATTAAATCGGATCAATTTCTTACGTTGATATATATATAGATAAATTTCATCGTAACAAATCGTATATCACATGGAGTACACTTTAACCTTTAAACTTTTAATATATATCATAATAACGGTTAAATTGACTATTAACCCTTTAAACGCCGCCCTAAAAAATAATGATTTTTTTTGCAATTCGGCTATCTTATTTTTTACTTATGAAATTTAAAAAAAAAAAAAATTTCAAAAAATTTAATTTTCCACCATTTTCTTTTATGTTACATTTATGGAACAATGGCGGGACTTGAGTTACAAGAATTACACATTATTTAAAAAAAAACAATTTTTAAAGAGACCACATAAATACAATAATTAATTAAATATTTTGTTTAATTTAATATTATTATTTAATATATTATTAGTTAGATCCCCACCCCTCTCTTTTCATAATAAAGCCATCCCCCCCCCAAAAAAAATATATATACATATAAACAAAAAATTTTTATTATCAACATGCTAATAAAACTACATACTATAAAAATAAATATCTCCCTATACCATTCCCCCCCCCCCCCCAACAGAATTTTTTTTGATAAACTCATACAATTTCATATAAGCATTACTTTTGTTGAAAAAAAAGTTGTCCTGATTTGGGACCATCCTTCCGGGGGCCACTCGTAGCAACGCCATAGCTATTTCTCTTCTAAATGAGAAATAATCAACTACCATTGAAGTATTTTTATATACCTTTGTGCAGAAGCCGAGCTGCAACAACAGCCATATTCAAACCGTTTGCAAACAAGTTCCACCACCATTTCTTAGATCTTAGTTGCGGGCGATAAGAACCTAGCATCCGATCTAATACATCGACTCCTCCCATTCCTTTATTGTAATCTCCAACAAGGCTAGGTTGGTCTACATCAATTCTTTTATTTTTCCCTCTTGAATATCTTTTAGCAGTTCTTATTGGTAAATGGGAAGCGTAATTTGACGCTATAGTCACCACAGCATTGTCGTTCCATCGACAAACATAAACTGAACCGTCACTCAAATAATCGAATTTCCCTCGGTCTCTCCTTTTTATTTCTTTTTGAGATATGAGAGGGCATTTTGATATTCTCCCTTCTCTTACTGTTCCTGTTGCCTTGAAATTTTTCGTACGGAGATCTTGCAATAAATCATACGATGTAAAAAAATTGTCAAAGAAAACTTCTACTTGGCGAGGTTCTTCTATAACGGCAAGAAGATCGTTTACTACTCTTGTACCAAGTGGAGTCTGAGGAGCAGCGTCTGTTTTCTTACCGGCGTATATTTCCATATTATACGGGTAGCCATTTGATGAACAAAGCATCCAGATCTTGAACCCGAATCTTATGGGTTTACCGCGAATTAACATTTTACATGAATGGTGACCATAGTAAGGGACCATTGATTCGTCGATTGACACTCGATCATGAAAAATGCCGAATTTCATAAATTGTTTTTTCAACTCGTCATAAAATGGTTGAATTTTTTTCTAATTTGTCTCCTTGTTTTAGTTTGGAATTATCCATAAGGGGAAAATTATTTTTTATATCCCTGAACACTATAGGTTTTCAAGATCTTATATGAATAGTATTCCTTTTTGCATACACTTAAAGCTATAATAAGAGAACCGTTATGCACCCAGATTAAAAGGTGGAGGGAGGCGGTTAGAAGCTCATGGGGAATTTGTAAATTGAGCGGGACAGATTGTTGAAAGGAAAGCGGCTTCTATTAGGAGATTATTTTCCTGTAAATATTTATAAGTTTTTGCAATTTTCCATGAAAGATTTAAAGTTCTTTAAAAATAAAGGGTTTATCCCATTCCAAGTTTAGGTCAATCCCCATCCACAGGTAAGTAATCCCATTCCTTCACCCTTCCGCTTTTCATAATCCTATGTTACCAACCCGTTAAGAAGCATGCCCTATCAATATTTAGTACACAGATAAAGATCACAGTACTGCTGTAATACATTCAAAGTGAAATAAGTTTATAGTAAAAAAAACAAAAATAATCTATAAGAGTATAGATTTCAACTAATTCCCTAATTTTACCTGCCGGATTATTAAGAAAGATACTTAAAATACAAATAGTATAAAGTATTCTATTTAATACGTATAAAAATCAGCAAATCAATATAGTAGTATATAATTTATTATAAAACAGATAAAGGTAGAGAAGGCAAGGAACAGTATACTATACATGTTCCATGCTACACTGTGTGTCTACCTTACCCGCCATTGTTCCATTTATGGAACATGCTTTTTCACTTCGACCTCAGAAGTTCCTTGTTTATATTTGTTTATCAAAATGATTTTTTTACTGTTCTATTATAATCTCTAAGTATACAAAATAATTAGGGACCCAATATATATTCGTAATATTTAGATAAAAAATAATATGTGTGGGAAGGTCAAAATCCTTAAAATTGCTAATTTTTAAAAAATTGTAAAAAATATTTAAAACCCTCAAATATGAAAAACAAAAATGCCACTAGTTAAACAAGGATCATAAAAACAGTTACAATAGTCAAGTTCCCCAAAATATAATCAGTAAATAATTTAAAAAAAATGTTGAAGTGCATGTTCCATAAATGGAACAATGGCGGTTAAAAGGTTAAAGCTGAACTGTCAGGCCTGCCAAATGGTGAGTATCCTGCTTTAGATATTATATACTTTTCTTTTGCAATATGTATGTACAGGTACAGTATGTCCACGGATTGAGTTGCCTATACATATAAATTCCAAAAAATTCCAATTTTCGAAGAAAAGTAACCCTTCATAAAATCTCCTGCTTGTTCTTAAATGAAGATTTATAGTATTACTTTTTGTTCAAAATGTACCCTGTACCCTGAAAGTACAATTTCCTCAAATCGTACAAGAGGCAACTGGTCCAAATTTCGATTATTCGAGAAAAAGTATTCTTTATAATTTCTTTTAAATAATATTCCAAATTTATTTTTTGCATAAAAATGCCGATAATCAAATTTCAAAATCACCCCCCCCCCCCCCCCCTGCCATTTCCAAAAAAAGTAAAATTTGTATGATTTTAATACAAGAGGGGTCGATTTAAAGGTCTCATTGAGTGCAATAAAAACTGTGGTATTGCTTAAAAACATGAAGTATAGAGCAATTCGTCTTTATTATTTAAATATTATTTATATATTTAAAAAAACAATTGAATTTCCTCTTTAATAGCTTCCATGTTGTTTCTATCAAAAAAAGGAATTCCACAGCTTTTAGTGCACTCAATGAGACCTCTAAATCGACCCCTCTTGTATTAAAATCAGGCAAATTTTACTTCTTTTGGAAATGGCAGGGGGGGGGGGGATTTTAAAATTTGGTTATCGGCATTTTTATGCGAAAAAAAATTTGAGATAGTATTTAAAAGAAATTATAAAGAATACTTTTTCTCGAATAGTCGAAATTTGGACCGGTTTCTTCTTGTACGATTTTAGGAAATTGTATTTTTTTGGTACAGGGTACATTTTGAACAAAAAGTAATACTATAAATCTTCATTTAAGAACAAGTAGGAGATTTTATAAAGAGTGAACAATTTTTTCAAAAATCCAAAATTTTTTGGAATTTAATATATATATATATATATATATATATATATATATATATATATATATATATATATATATATATATATATATATATATATATATATATATATATATATATATATATATATATATATATATACACCACAATTTGTGTTGGTGAGAGAAATTTGTGTACCTTATTGCAGTGTGCAAAAACACGGTATTACATTGCTGATGTATATATATATATATATATATATTTTTTTTTTTTTTTTTGCAATATGTATATATGATTTACTTTACAGCTAATATAAATTGAGGCGTTCTCTTAAAGAGTTTGCTTGATAAAGAATGACTGTTTCGCCTAGGTGAAAGAAACCCTCTCATTTATTTTCTGCTGGTTCTAATCCCCTGAGTAAACAACTCTGGCTCAAGTTAAACCCGTTCTAGAGATGCGATAAAGCTGAGGAAGAGTCTTGACCTTACTTTATAGTTTTCTTCACCTCACTTTATAGTTCTATTGACCTTATTCTATTCCTCTTACTTTCACTATTTAATCCTGAATTCCTCCGAAGAAAAACAATTAGATTTATATAATGAGTGGAAAAAGAAATGAAATTAACCTTCGGGCGGGCGCGTGATATTGGTTAGCAGCAGCGGGCGTGCGGCGGCATTTACACCGCTTTTGTTTCCTTCCATATTTAATGCTTGTAGATCCTTGTTTTTGTGGAAATTAGTTTCCTCAATAGGTTATTATAATAAAACATTCATTTCGAATAAATAAAAAATTATTGAGCACTTCTTTTTAAAAAACAAATTACACTTACGCATGTAGGTAACATTTTTTCAGGACTGTCATAAAAAAAATACAAACGCAACTTCTAACACTTTTTCTCCTATCCTGGTATTGTAATAAATATGTATATGTAATTAGAAAATGTAACTCTTTTAAAATGATCAAATTCTTTTGCATAATAATACAGTAAACAACAAAAATATCTCTAATATTTACACCGTACTAACGTGTGTACTACGTCGAGAGCTTGTCGATATTCAAACTAAAGTGAGGGCGACCCGATCATGTTCCGGGTATACCGATGGCTTTATTAAACCTAGGAAATAGTTATTGGAGAACACCTAGAAGAGCTGATAAGCTGGAATACTGTAAAATCAAAGGGGGCGTGTTTTTTCGAAAAGGCGGTGTGAATGCCGCCCACGCGCCCGCCCGAAGGTTAATAGAGATTATAAAATGAGAAAAGATAAATGATCATAAATGTGCTGATGGTCCCGATCAGCACAAGTAAATGTGTATGGTAGTTCTTTATTGGATACTTCTTTAGGCTTGGCGCAAATTGAGGCAAGTGTGGCGCGACATGACTCGTGTGAGGCTACGCGAGTTTCCTACATATGTCTCGTGGTGATCCGCAAATTGGAACGCGACTTTCCACTAGACTCTCACACGCCACACACGTGTATTGAAAAGTTTGAAAATGAATTTATCGCTTGAAAACCTTATAATTGATAATTTTTGTTTTCTGAATCAGATTCTGATGATTTTAATGAAAAAGAAATGTTGTTTTCGCTGACATATAAAATACTGAATAAGCGCAAAAACTATTTCTTATGCGACATTCAAGTTATCCGATGTTGTTTTTACAAAAAATGTATAGCAAAAAATATAATAAACAAGAAGCTTGAGCTGGGGTTCACAACCTTTTTCCTTCATCGACCCCATTGCATTTACCCATGTAGCCTTCTTAAACTAAGGCTATGCTGATAGAGTGAAGTTGTACCCAACTGAGTCGGTGGCAGGGAGGGGTAGATCTGTCTGAGGTGCAACGAATGAATTTGGGCGCCACCCCGTTCAGAAAGGGGTAAGAAAAAGGAGGATGAAGTGGTAAATAGGAAAAGGGAAATAAAAGATAGGAAGAAAAGGGACCTATTAAACCACCTAGTGGATTAATAGACAAAGGGGATAAAAAATAATAATGGCTAACTTCTTCTGGTAAAATTAACAAGAACTAAATCTATGGATGACTGCGCCCTAGCTGAAAAATGTAGATACATATATAAATATAAAAAAAAGTTTCCTATGGGATCCCAGTACAAAACTCCTAGAGGTGGTCATCCACCTACCTAACTTTTAAGTCACTGGGTGAAGCTTTTAACTAATTACACTTTATAAGAATAAAAGTTTAATAAACGTAAAATAATAATATATTAGTAATTGAATTTGCAGGGGCTTCAGGTAGGTTCCCGGTATGCCTATATGAGATGGAATCAAGCCGGAAGCTGGTTTGACCTTCTGCCTGTCCTCGGGGTACTTGTGGCCGAGGAAGAGGGGATGAACCAGGGGAAGAGAGTAACAATTAATTTTGGCCAACCTTACGTGTAGTCGACGACTGTCGATGACCACCTTAGCTCAACCTTGAGTTGGTTTCGCTGCGTAGACTTAGAGTTGGAATCGGAGACCTCTACGAAACACTGGTTTCGGTAATCCACAAAGCTCGGTTTCCTTAATCCTCCGTGAATGGAGACAACCCTAACTTCAACTTAATACAAAACTGGGGCACGTGAAGTTCCTCGTAACCTCTACTTGGACACAACCTGCCTTCCGAAACCTTCCTCTTCCAGGTCATCCTTTTCCAGGAATTCCAACAAAATAAAATAAAAATAAAACGGAAAAAATCCCTACTTCCTATGCCAATAAAAATCGAAATCCTAAGGGAAAAAAATAAACTGCCCTTTAAAAAAAATAAACCTTAAGATAAAAATCATAATGATAATTAAAAAACCAAATAATAATTAACTAACTTGTTCAACATTCACCCCTTAATTTTCATACACAAAATTTTCTAAGGGGTGATACAAATAAAATCGTTATACCCATTAATGTACAATGTACAGCATACATAAGCCGACTACTAATAATTGCACTTAATAACTTAAAGATAACAATCTGTGCTAAGAACTTGGACAAAAAATTAGAAAAAACACGCGTGGTGTCACGGGACACCCGGTAGGAACGAAGTTCCTTACATTTTTCATTAAATATAAATTATAAAATTACATCGCTGGTTTAAGTACGTATATATTGATAACTACTTATAGATGGCGGAGTTAGAAAAGAGACAAAATTAAAAGTAACTGTTTGTACCTAGCAAGAGTTAAGGAAAAATTAAAAGAAAATCATTATTTGTATCATTAATGCAAGCGTCTTACTATAAATATATATTGAATATAAGAAAAAAGTATCATGATGAGTTTATAGTTAAAGAGTATGTCTTTAACAAACATGATATTGGATTGAAATAGGACTGTTTTCTACCTACCCGGCCAATTAATTTAAAATATATTTCTTCCCTACTCTAAAGCTTCTGCTTGAATCCGGTTGAAATTTTACATGCCTGTTTCAATTGTACTTTAGACAATGTGTAAGAAGTTTTATTAAAATTGTTATACGTTAGAACGGAAGATATCGGTAAAAACGTTGTTTTCTTTATTTTAAACGTTTGGGTCCACTTTAATAAATTTAGCGATCTTTATCACTTCATAACAGTGTCGGTGTTTTTTTAAAAAAAAAATTATAAAAGTTTTTTGTCTTATTAAATAGATGAAGTTAGAATTGTTTCTTGGATTAAATACGCAGTGTTATAATAACATACCTAATATATTGAAATTTTACTTTCAACAAGACTGTGATTATATTTTCGATATTTACAAAACCAAGTGACATTTTGACACATAACAAAAATAAACAAGTCAAGTAACAGTCTCCCAAAATAACATTTTTTCCCGAAAATGAACATGTGTACCAAATTTCAACTAACTCGGTGATCTTTTACTCAAGTTATCGTCATCGGTAGATTTCGAGACGGTTTTTGCGTGACGCTTATTTTGTGACGGTGATTTTGGTCGTTTTTTTGGATTCACTCCCGGGCTCCAGAACGTGCCATAAGGAACTTCGTTCCAAAAAGTGGTTTATATAAGATTTCGGATAAAAGATATAAATTTGATTTTAGATATATCAATATTGTAATTGGACAATAGTTCGATTTTTATTAATATGGTCATTGTGTGATAAATTGATAATTTTTTTAAAACAATATTTGGCCTGAAATGACCTATAATCGTAGAGTCGCACTATAGCTAACATAACATACGTATTTTCTTTTAATTGTTTCAAGTGTTCAGTGTAAATTTTCAAAATAAAGATAATTATGTTCACCTGTAGCGTACGTTTGTAACAGGGCGATATTATATTTCGCCAGTGTTATGTGGATATCCGGTTTTTGCAATTAAAAACGAAATATTGTGAAAGGCTTCTAATGCCCGCATTATTTATAGAAGTTGATGGCTTAAGAAATTATACGCAAATTTTTCTTTTAGATTCTTGAAATAATTAATATTCAAACCTTTTAAAATTATAAAATGATCCCTGGATACTATATAGAACCTCAAGGGGTCCACCTGGACCTTGTTGGGAACCCCTGAGCTAGAGGAAGACAAATAAAGAAATAAAAACACTGGGAAAGAGAGACAAATAAAGAATTAAAAATAGGGCAAGAGAGACGAGTGCCGCGTGTGGCACGAGAAACTGTGGCTCTGCTACTGCGCCACGCGGGGCTCGTGGTACGTGCCTCATGGGACGTGGGACGTGTCGCGCATGTCCCAACTTGCGGTGCCCTACCATACTTACATTAGTTACCAAAACACTCATCGTGGCACACGGGTCATGTCGCGCCACACGCGCCTCAATTTGCGCCAGGCCTTGGATTGTAACTCCCCTTATAAAAAAAATAGAGGGGAGTAACAATCTAAAGAAGGTGTACGGAATGTTTTTCTTTAGACTCTTACTCCCCTTATAAACAAAGAAGTGTGATATTCCTTTGTCCCAAAGTACATTAGACTAAACATCCCTTTGTCATTATACTTATTTCGTCAGTCATTAATATTACAAAAAAAAAAACATAGGGAAGTAACAATTTAAAAAAGTGCCCATTATTGGTCCCAAATTGATTGCGCACTTTCTTATCTCTTCCTGTTGCGCATTTTTATTTTGCACTCAAGGTAGGTAACGGAATCCATGTGATCGTTCTGAAGAATGTAATTTTTTATATCTCCGATTTTAAACATCAGGGAACACTTTTGGTCCTGTGTCTCTCTGTCGTTATTATTATTGCGAACCTATTTATCTTAATAACCACTCGTCCGATTTTAATGAAATTCGGATGATAGGTTTCATAATTAGCCCTCTGACGGGTCCTTTATAGGTTTCAACCTTCCACGCCTATCAATTTCTCTTTCACATGCGCACAAACATACATTTATTTACGTCTTTATCTTTAAAAGGATTTATCCAATTTTATAGAAATTTAGATGGTTTTTTGAAAGTAGACCACAGTTAGTTTCATAATATCAATTTCAACTGTCTGACACACTAAAAATTTAAACAAGTCCAAATCTTGTCTGAATTAGCAGACTATTTCTAAAGTTCTCATCCGATCAGATGGATATCTGTTTAAGTGTCTGTGGCGTCCATCCAGTTACGGATGCCAATTATAAAAGTTTATACAGCTGACGGAGCTAACCACTAACCATTACTGAATTGGCCCTTTGGCGGGTCTAAGCCCCACCCTTCATGGGCTGTTGTTCTCCGGATTATTATTTAAAAATCGTGAGGAATCACAATATTTCACAGAAATAAAAACATTGTTTAGATTCAGATTGTAAATAGTACTTATATTGTTTAAATGTTTGAAATACTTTTTTCTAAAAAAAAGAAGTAAAGAGGAAAGGAAAATGTGTAAATACATGAAATTGTTCACCCTATATTATATTCAGAATGAAGTTACAATTGTATTTATTTTTTCTCTTTTTGTTCCTTTTGTTTTAGGGATGAAGTTTGGAAAAAAATGAACTGTTTTTAAAGAGTTTGGGAAAGTCTTTTTTATCTTTTTTTATTTACTTAATATGACGTGAGGAAACTTTTGAGTTGAAGAATGAAATTAACGTTTGAAAAGGCTAAAATAAGGTGACACCTTCCGTTGTAGATCAATACTAAGCCAACAATTTTATATCTTAGATAGAAAGACAGAATCTTCTCTCTACTGAAAAATCTGTGATAAAACATGTTAAAATCCTTTCACAACTGAACGATTACGAATTAAAAAACTTAATTTCAAACTTACAGTTACGAGTAAAAATTACTTAAATATGAACCTCCGATTTCAACAAAAGAAAAATAACGAAATATATATATATATATATATATATATATATATATATATATATATATATATATATATATATATATATATATATATATATATATATATATATATAATAACATACCTTCTCAAAAACTAAAAAAACCTCGTTAAAAACGTGGAGAAATAAAATAATATAAAGTTTAACAGTATTTAGAACGATAAAAACAATTCTGTAAATGAAGAATGTAGAAAAACAGAGGTGGGAAGGTAACATAGAGGAAGGAAAAGAGAATGGAGACTTCAACTCAGATACAACTGGGTCAGCTTTTACCTCCATGCTCATTTCCTAAAACAAGATTACAAGCCCAGTATACAATTAAAAATTAAGTTTTAAAAAATTAAGCAGGTTCGCATAAGAACAATTAAGACAGCCATTAATGTCAAACCGGAAATTTCGGCAATTATCAGATTTTTTTAATGAGATTCTTCTCTACCCACCTAAGTTTTTTCTCATTTGGGTTCTCTACCCCATCTGGTTTTCAGCCAGCTAAAAGTTTTGTTTCCTATCCAAGGAATGTTTAGCTAGGGCTACGGCAGTGAACTTATTCTCACTACTTGTGGAATGAGAATGCTGGCAAGCTTGTGATTTCAGATACCGGGTACTACCAATATAAACATCGTTGCAACACTTACACTGAACCTGGTATATGATGTGGACTAGTGATTTTTAGGAACAGCGTCCTTCAAGAGAGTAAACAAGCTACGGGCACTGCCTGGAATACAAAAGAAAATTCCTTGCGTGTATCATGGGATAAACAAACTTTAACCCCTCACTTAAACCTTAAACCTTAAGACTTATGTTAATCTTTATCACCTGAGTAGAGCGGATGGTGACCGCTTTATTCGATACAATATTAGTCTTACACCAGACTATTAACAAAACCCTTAGAAAATCTGCTAACAATAAATCAACACAGCAATAGGGGTTTTATCAATGAAACTATAGGGCCGCTGAGCGTTTGGCACGCTTTGTCGGTTTAACAGCAAGCACAATTGTGAGCAGAGGCACAAACAAGCGAATAACATATAGCATATCATTGGAACCGGTAAAAAATAAGGAACAAATATAAAAAAAACGATGAAATTCCATCAATTAGTTAAAGTTATAAGCGAACATAATTATTAATTAGTGTGACACTTTTGTTAATCGTTAAAGTTTGTTTACATCTGTCAAAATACCACCAAAATTAAAATATTTAAATAAATGAAATAAAATAATTAAAAATAATGTATACAATTTTTTTCGAAAAATGATAATAACAAGATAAAAAGAACTTTTTACTACGTTTTTATTAGCTTGCTTTCTTGTTTGTTTGTTTGTCCAGTACATATCTTGCAATCGATTTTTAACTAATTTCCCGAGTAGCTAGACATTTGAACCTTTAGAATAGCACAGAATACGCTGACAATGCAATATTTTAATACTTTTAGCCATCTTTCAGCAGAATTTAATTCGTTTTTAGCAAATTTTGCTGTATGGAAAGTTAGTTCGGACAAAAAATCCGCAAGTTATTTTATTTGTTTTGACAAACCGTCAAAATGACCGTCAAAATTGTGATTTTTTATTAAGAGATGTTTATGAATGACAACGAAAAAGAAAAGTAAAGGGCTCTACACACGATCTGACCGTGTCGGCCCGACCAAGTCGGGTCCCGATCTGGTCGGTCGTAGACTCAGCTACACACGTTCCCGACTTTGTTAGATGTCACCGTTCCTTGGCAGTGTTAACATAAAAATCAAAACATATAAACAAACCAAATCGTAAATAATGATAGGCTTGAACTGTCAAATCCAGCTGATTATTATCAACTTGATGACAGCGCTACCCACGGTCCAATCTTGTCTGTTGGTTGCCCGACCTAGGGCGTTCGGGTGGCAATGCCCACCCGACAGCCGACTTAGTGCACAGACCAAGTTGGGCTAGTGCCTCGACTACACACCACCCAATTTCTCGTCCAACCGCCTGACCAAGTCAGATCGTGTGTAGGGGCCTTAAACAAAAAAAAAAAATACGTGTGGTGTCGCGGGACACCCGCTAGGAACTAAGTCTTACAAAGTTCCTTACATTTTTCATTAAATATAAATTATAAAATCACACTGCTAAGTACGTATACATTGCTAACTATTTATACATGGCGGAGTTAGAAAAGAGACAAAATTAAAAGTAACGAACTGTTTGTACCTGGCAGAGTTAAGGCAAAATGAAAAGAAAATCATTATTTGTATAATTAAAGCAAGCGTCTTACTATAAATATATATTCATATTTTACGATTTTGGTAGTATTCATACTACGGAACGATTACATTTTAATTTAAATCAAATTATAATTATTAATAACTACGGGAAACAGACAGAGAAAAATAGACTCCAGCGCGGGGATTTGAACCACCGGCCTCTATATTTCCAGTATAGCTCTCTAACCAGAGCGCTAGATAGAGATATAGAGGCCGGTGGTTCAAATCCCCGCGCTGGAGTCTATTTTTCTGTCTGTTTCCCGTAGTTAATAATAATTATAATTTGATTTATAATATAAATATATATTAAATATAAGAAAAAAGTTGATCATGATGAGTTTATAGTGAAAGAGTATGTTTGTTAAAGGAGTTTGGATTAAAATTTGTTTTCTACCTACCCGGCCAATTAATTTAAAATATTATATAATATATCTCTTCCCTACTCTACAGCTTCTGCTTGTATCTGGGTGAAATTTTACATGATTATATTTTATTTATTTACATAACAAAGTGACATTTTTGACATATACAACAAAAATAATCAAATCAAGTCAAGTAAAAGGCTTCCTTAATAACACTTTTTCCCGTCTTTTAAAGCTTACGTTTACGCGAGCGTTGCGCGCGAACGCTTGGGGGATAACGTTTTCCGACGATCTCAGCCTGGGCATTGGTAAGATGAACATGTGTACCAAATTTCATCTCACTCGGTGAGCTTTTACTCAAGTTATCGTCATCTGTAGATTTCGTGACGGATTTTGCGTGATGGTGATTTTGGTCGATTTTTTCGGATTCACTCCCGGGCTCCAGAACGTGCCATGCCATAAGGAACTTTGTCGCAATAAATTAATTGACGTGTGACAATCAAACATTTGTACTTCTTTACTTGTACACATTTTTTTTTCTTCTCTTACTGTCCCTACACGGGGGCATATCAATGGCACGGTTTAGATTCGGTGTTGGCGAGATCCGTTGTACAAAGATTTGTCCTTTTATAGGTTTAAGATCAGCTCTCTAGATGGTTGTCATTTAAGTGAAGTAAATAAATTCGGAACTATTTTTTTTCACTAACATTATATTATAACAATGATAATTATATTATCAACATTACATATGATTCAACAGAAAATTTAAAAACATAGTATATAAAAAGTTCTTTTTATCTTGTAATTATTATATACTACGTTTTTATATTTCCCTTGTGGATATTCTTAGCTGTCACTGGTCGTGTTTGTTTACAATTGATTTTGAATTTGACCGCCGAAATATTTAAGAACTTTAGTGATTTATCGACTAATTGTAATAATTTGGTACACCTAATTACTGATTATTGTATTGTCATCGGAAATACATAATCTGTGCAAGTATCAGCTTTCTACTTAGTCAGAAAGTACCCTATTTTTAGGGTTTCGTTGGTAAAACCAAAAAAAGAAACCCTTATAGTTTAGTTCCTGTGTCTGTCTGTCCGTCCGTCTGTCACTCTGTACGGTTCGAATAACTTTTGAATCAAAAGAGATAAAAACATGAAACTTTCTAGTATTAAAGAACCTTTTGACGCGCACACAGGAAAAATATAGCGAACTCAAAATTATCACCTTTTCAAATACAAAATGGCGGATAATTCACATCACGCGAAAAATTTTTTTTTTTAAAATTTTGAGTGGGGTATCAAATGAAAGGTATTGAAGAGTAGATTACAAAAATATATACCACTTAGGGTAAGTGTTTAATTTTCGGCCCCATTTTGTCAAACAAACAACGAAATTGTGTGTTCCCCCCCCCCCTAAAATCGTATTTTTGCTGTTACTAAAAATATAGAAAAATGTGCAAAATGTGCGGTCTGGTGGGCCAATGAAAAAATAAGAATAGCAATTTGATCCGATTAACTGGAAATTCAAAATGGCGGCTGATTGCTGTCACGGGATTTTTTTTTTTTTTTTTTTAATTTTGAGTGAGGTATTAAATGAAAGGTATTGAAGAGTAGATTACAAAAATATATAGCACTTGTAGAAAGCGTTTAATTTTCCCCACCATTTTGTCAAAAATCATCAAAATTTTGTGTGTCCCCCCTCTAAAACTATATTTCCGCTGTTACTAAAAATATAAAAAAATATTAAAAATGTGCGGTCTGATAGGCCAAAGAAAAAATAAGAATAGCAACTTGAATGGATTAACTGGGAATCAAAGATGACAGCTAATTGCTGTCACGGTTAAAAAAATATTTTTTTTAAATTTACTACTCCATTTTGTCAAAAAACATAAAAATCATGCCCCCCCCCCCCCTTACTAATTGCATGTTTATAACACCAACGAAACGTGAGACTTCACGCACTACCAATTTATTTTATATTACCTCGTTTATAATAAGGTTTCTTAGTGCTTTGGTGTTTGTGGTAGTCAGTTGCTGTGTTTTTTTATCTCAATAACTTTAATTCGTGTTTTATTATTTTATTGTATTTGCTAATGCTTGTAAGTGTGTTTTGTACTTTTTGTTTTGTAATGGATCTGTATTTACATGTTGCTTGTGCATTTATTTTTTGGTTTTTTGTTTGATTTCTCTTTTAGGGTTCGCCCTGATGAATATATATGTTTTTAGAACTGGTTGTTACTCTATAAAGGATTCGTTTATGCATAAGATTACCAGCCTGAAAAAGGGAATTATTAAAGACCTAATATCAAAGTCAAGTCCAACTATTTTCAAAGTTGAAAGTGGAAGACACACAATTTGCATTCAAAATACACCAACCTCATTATTATAATTGAAATATAATAATAGTAAAGTAACAATAAACACGACAAAGGTTGGCATATTAATAATAAAAATAAGATAAGATAAAAATCAAATTATAAAGAAAAGTGGACAGATTTTCTTGAAATAAAAGGAAATTTTATAAATTTTCTCTCTTTATCATTCTTAGATATTGAAATTTTCATCATTAGACAACGGATAATATTAAATTCACGATTTGATAAAACTCAATAATAACTTAAAATAGGTCAAGTTGTAGCATTAGTACGACGGTAATATTTAATTCAACTTATGTAATCACCTTAAACTATAAAAAAAAGCCAGTAAGGGGCTTGGGTAGCCGGTAGAAGAGAAGACTATATTAGTAAGGTTAACAAGCATCGGCTGGGGTCTGTAATTGGATGGGTGTCCACTGACAGCTCTCCGTTCAATTGACAGAATGTTCATCCAACATTATTTAAACAAATGGAAAGCTGCTCAAAAGAATTAGCGCCACCAGGTTTCGGCCAGGATCACAGAAATATAAAGAGTTTGGTCTTGGAATCTGATTTTTTTTTTTTAATTAGCACACCAAGTGGTCTGCGTCTTTGGGTATTAAAGTCCTCCGGAAATAAATAAAAAATAAATAAATAAGAGCCAGTGTATATATGGATGCTTATCAAGCGGTGCTGAAATAAAAGTTAATCCTGAAAATGCCAGTAGGGCCATGATGGAAAATAATTTTGATCTATAAAGAAATTTAATAAACACAAATAAACTAAAATCCTTCTTAAAGTATAATAATTTTACATTGAAACGATCCAAAATAGTTAGGAAATCCTACGAATTTACAACATCAAAACATTCGTGTAAATAAAGCAAGATGGCTTCAGATCAATTAAAGCAACCCCTATCCCGTACCCAGATAACATTTAAAATACAGATAAAAGCATTTATATAAAGTAATTTAATCTTATATCTGCAGGTAAAAAAGAGATTTGGGATAAAAGGTTTTAAATTTATTTAAAATGTTAAAATTTTGAACGTATGACAACTTATAAATATTTTGCTTCCGAGCTTACCGAAGGTAACGGAAGCATTGTGTTCACTTTTGAGAACGAAAAACTTAAACTATGTCTCCGATTTTAAAAATTCTAAGACAGAAATCTGTTTTCCGACAGACACGGAACATTTTTAGTTCCGTGTCTGTCTGTCGGTCTGTGTGTCCGCGAATCCTGAAACGTGCGACGATAACTTCAGTAAATGTCGACCGATTTTAATGAAATTCGGTAGAAATGTTCATTTTACCAATGCCCAGAACGAGTTCGTTGGACAACGTTATTCGTCCAAGCGTTCACGCACTACGCTCACGTAAACGTGCATTTCAAATTTAAAATTGGAATTTTAGATCGGAAAAAAATCAACAGCATCTATTCACTATTCAATGAGACAAACATTTTTTTAAAATACAATTTTTTAGTAAAACTAACAGAGACACCGCTATGAAGTGCTAAAGATCGCTAAAAACTATTAATAGTTTTTACACAATGAACAATATAACAATAAAGTAATATAACGTTGTTAATATAACAATAAAGTTCATGATAGGATTCGAGGAAGCTATGTGCCACTGTAATTGGCAGTCTAAAAGACCTAAAATTCCAATTTTTAATTTTAAGTTCTCGTTTACGCGAGCGTTGCTCGTAAACGCTTGGACAGATAACGTTGTCCAACGAACTCGTCCTGGGCATTGATAAAATGAACGTGTCTACCAAATTTCATCAAAATCGATTGACATTTACTCAAGTTATCGTCGCACGTTTCATAATTCGCGGACACACAGACCGACAGACAGACAGACAGACAAACAGACAGACAGACAGACAGACACGAGACCAAAAATGTTCCCGAAATATCTTTAGCATGATTCCACAGAATAATGATAAGGTGATTACAAGAAAGCAGTTGAGAGTCTTCCGTATCTACTTAGAATAATTCAAAACGCTTCCATTTATGAAAATAAATTGAAAAGTGGAATAAATATGGTACAGAAAGTTTATCTTGGCCAGTAAGGCAATAGAAATGATACGGGTAGGGGTAGGGTAGGGGATATAAAGGAAAAAATCGGTCCGAGACAATTCAGACAAACAATATGATTGCCAAATTTCGTCAAAATCGGCCCAATATTTATACTCCAGGCGTCTGCACAGACAGACGACAGATAGAAGACAGACGTTTTTAAAAACAACTTTTTTGGACTCAAGGGACCTCAAAACATGTAAATCCATCAAAATCTCAAAATTTAATTTTTGCGTCTTCACAATACTTTTTTTTTTTTTTTTTTTTTTTTTTTATCAAATTATAATTATTATTAACTACGGGAAACAGACAGTGAAAAATACACTCCTGATCCCGGCACAGGAGTGTATTTTTCACTGTCTGTTTCCCGTAGTTAATAATAATTATAATTTGATTTAAATTAAAATTTAACTTTCCGTAGTATGAAAACTACCAAAAACTTAAAAATTGAATACTTTTTTTTTATATGAGAAAGTAAAAATCATAAAGGAATAACAATCTAAAGAAGTGTAAGTCTATTAAAATCCTAAAATCGAATTTTCATGATTTGCAATACTTTTTACTACGTTTTTATTAGCTTGCATTCTTGTTTGATTGTTTGTTTGTTTGTCCGGTACAAATCTGGCAATCGATTTCTAACTAACTTCCCGAATAGAACCGTGTGTAACCATAACTAGAACCGTGTGTAATCATAAAACGTTTGAAACTTTTAGCATAGCTCAGAACACGATGACAATGCATTATTTTAATACTTTTAGCAGAATTTAATTAGTTTTCAGCAAATTTTGCTGTGCGGAAAGTTAGTTCGGAAAAAATCCGCAAGTTATTTTATTTGTTTTGCCATATCCAATATTTACGCAATCTTCATTTTGACGGGTCTCAAATTTGTGATAGATAATCATTGAATGACAGCAAAACAGGAAATATCGATTATATTATTTCAAATAAATCTATGGCATGCTTTAGATTTGGTGTTGGGGATATCCGTTGTACAAAGATGTATCCTTCTATAGGTTTAAGATCAGCTCTCTGGATGGTTGTCATTTATGTGAAGTAAATAAATTCGGAACTATTTTTTTTTTTCACTAACATTATATATTATATAACAATAACAATTATATTATCAACATTACATACGATTCAACAGAAAATTTAAAAACGTAGTATATAAAAAGTTCTTTTTATCTTGAAATTTTATTTACATATACACTACACAAAATCTTAATTCATCTACAACGAGCTATCAAAGAATTGTAAAGGAAAACAAAGAATTGTTGTTCACTAAAGGTGACGCATGTAGTGTGAATAATAAATGGGTCGACAAATTACAGCGTTACACAACTCGAAATTAGCGTCTAAAAGAAAACCTTGCACTATCTGATATCAATAGATTAGGTTACAATTAAATAGGTAAACCTATCACATTTCACGAAAAAGGAAAAATGTAGTGCGCTTCATAAAGGCAATGATGATTCTCTGGTGTTGACATGTTAAGACTACTTCAGATGTTTGAATTCTGAAAGGAGTATTACATGTAAAACAGTCACCTCTAGAGGAGGAGTAGACGAAGTCCCAGGAATTGATGAATCGTATCTCAGAGTGATACACCTGATGGCAATAGCCGTGGGAGATTACCTCTATAATAGAATGATCTTGCTAATTTGAGAAATCTTTACAGCAGGCCAAGGCCTGCCCGTCAAAAATTAATAGAATTTTTAAAAAAAATGTATTTGTTAAAACTGACGATTCATATATCAGAAACTTAAATAACAATAAATTTTACAAAGAAACATCGTCACACTATCCGTCAAAATATTCTTCAATGTGTCTTAAATGACAATGTCCACAGAGACCAGTACCGTCCCGGACAGACAATATTTTAAATCATCATAGATTCACGGAAAGAATAGTCTGACGGGAAAGTCCGGGCAGGTGCTTGTCCTTTCCAGTGCCAATCAAGAACTATAAATGTAGAACCAGACGGTCACCTCCAACTTTCTGCCTACGTTTTTATCCTCTTGTCACTTTTTTAAAATTTAAATTCTAAAGGTTAGAATATTTTTTAGATTTATTTATTTTTTACAAAGCCTTTAAAGCTTCACTCCTCACAATTCAATAAATTGTAAATTCAATACATTTTGTAAAATCGGGAATAATATATTTGATAGAACAAATCTAATTTACAAGAGCACTTTAAATAAAAATAAAATTATGTAGTATTAAAGAAAAAAGTATTAAACAAACTTCGCATTATTATAAATCTTATTAATAAATTAACAAAGAAACCCAAAAATATTACACTTAATTTAAATTAAATAAACATCAAAATTTCTTATTTTATTCTATCCATCATTTTTGCTTTAAACCCTAAAAAGCTTTTTAAAACTATACCAAGGTTTTTTCCTGTGGTTTTTCTTCTCTCCCTCTCGACTAGCTATATATTCTTTCTAATATATTGTCGGTTTGAGCTTAAGGGCAAACAGACGGTGCAGGATCTCTTGTGTAAGGGTTGCCGGTTCCTTCCTTAAGGAGGGCTCAGATGGTCCATAGGGCAAACTTGTTGCCCTGAAGAGGAGATGCCCTCAAGTTAAACCCGCCCTTAGACCTTGGCTCCCCTTCCTAAACCTATAAATTCCAACAGTTCTTCTATCCTTTCACCATGAGCTAACCTTATCTTGTAAACCCACCTTAGAAACGGCACTTTTTCCTTATAATAATAATACATCATCTCAACCCTTTTTCTTAATCTTAAACTATAAAAATTCTAACCTTCACTGACCGAGCAAACAAAATTAACATGGAATTATTACAAGGTACGAAATACCCATTTATTTTGTTTTATAGGAAGCATAAAACACCTCATCCTTCTTCATGTCGACACTTTTTATAGAAGAAGAAAAAGCCCCAAGAAAAAAAAAGCCCCAAGAAAAAACCCAAGAAGATTCGCCACTGCCAAATTCTCACTGAACATAGTCGGAACGTTAATACCACAGGAAGCTCATTGCTATTATTTACGCTTTGAACTTAAAAGGTCTGGGTTCGATTCGAGAATTCAGCTAAATGGGATAACGCTCGATGTTCACGTATCATCTTGATTATAAATAAGTATGTAGAGTAGGGTGTTTCATTTTGTAAGGCAAAAAATAAAATTTGAAAAAAGTGCAGACTTTGCTTACGCCCCGAGTCTAAGTGGTGTAAAAGATATATATGAAAAATTTCATGAAGATTGGATAATATTTAGAGGTTGCACACTTTGATCAGTTTTGTAATAGTAGGCAAAAAATACGGTGTTTCAATATTAAATATTTTTATTGGGAAAACTAGAAATCAAATACTTAAAAAAATATATAACTAGAAGCTAAGATTAGTAGGTAATATTATAGGTAAATATTATATTATATTAATTAATTTTGAACGATGCAATATTTTCTTTTGTTCGCTTGGTGACGACTTTTCTGTGATGCTCGACTATCTCAACAAGAATAAATTGTTTTTGATTTTCGTCCATGGGTGTTTCGTTGGACTTTTTTATCAGATCAATTCCCCTTTCTGCAGTATCATTGACCACCTTAAGAGCATGTACCAAGGAGCATGCTTCTTAGAGAATCGTAGTGGATCCCAAACAATTTAACGAAAATTTTTGTTTTAGTGGTAACGAAATGGCTTAGGTCTTTTCCTTCAAAAACTAGGTTTTAAACGATCCTCTAATCGTTTCATTTCCTTTTTCTTTGCAGGTTTGGTTTCTAAATTTTTATTCATATTTTCTTTATCTGCCTGAGTAATACGTTCGTCAAAAATCCAATCCTGCATTTGTTTCTGGTGGATACCAAATAGTTTCTTAGCAGCTGTGAGAGCACTTTATTTAAACTCTGCATCTGGGAAAGAGCTCAAAAGCTCCAGCATATCCAAATAATTTTTTATCGACTTACAACTGACTCGTGCCATAAGCGAACATGTATGAGGCTGACAAAATGGTCTACCCGTTTCATTCCTTTAAATTATTGTTGAGGAATATTCAATTGTTTTAGGACATTTTGCATGTAGTTATCATTCTCACTCGTTATTCTTCTAGAAAGCGTTGAATGGTAATTTCTTCATCCAGCATTGTCTTATATGACTTCTTATCCAATGAAGCCCACAGACTTACAAAAAATCTGGATATCAGGACCGGTAAATGGTATGCTACAACACTCCTTTAGATGTTAGTTCAAAAGTGAGTGACGGCAAACCAACCACAACAATATTCGTTCCTTGAATTAGTCCTGAAATAGAAGCTGTAGTATCTAACGAAATAGTATTATAAACATATACCAATGATATTTTCAAGTAGCATCAACTCAGTTCACTTCCCGAATAACTATTTTCTTTCAGGGCAACAGGTAAGCCAAGCGAATGCTCACAATCATTGCCAGTCACTAGAACTGAAACTCTATCTTCCAATGTTTTGACACTCCCATAGGCGTCATATATCTAAAGGAAAGAGTTTGCTATCCCAATGTAAGACCAAATGAGGAGGATTTTCAAAGTGTCTCTTCAATTTTGTTTGCCATTTACTTTTATTTGTAAACGGCTGGAGATACGGAAAACCGCTTTACTGAATTTTAAGAAATGAAACGGGTTGACCATTTTGTCAGCCTCATATATGTTAGCTTTTGGCACGAGTCAGTTGTAAGTCGATGGGCTTCAAACAATGATTTGGACATACTAGAGCTTTTGAGCCCTTTCCCAGATGCAGACTCTAAATAAAGTGCTCTCACAGCTGCTAAGAACTATTTGGTATCCATCAAAAACAAATGCAGGATTGGATTTTTGACGAACGTATTACTCAGGCAGATAAAGAAAATATGAATAAAATTTAGAAACCAAACCTGCAAAGAAAAAGGAAATGAAACGATTAGAGGATCGTTTAAAACCTAGTTTTTGAAGGAAAAGACCTAAGCCATTTCGTTACTACTAAAACAAAATATTTCGTTGAATTGTTTGGGATCCACTACGATTCTCTAAGAAGCATGCTCCTTGGTACATGCTCTTAAGGTGGTCAATGATACTGCAGAAAAGGGAATTGATCTGATAAAAAAGTCCAACGAAACACCCATGGACAAAAATCAAAAACAATTCTTGTTGAGATAGTCGAGCATCACAGAAATGTCGTCACCAAGCGAACAAAAGAAAATATTGCATCGGTCAAAATTAATTAATATAATATAATATTTACCTATAATATTACCTACTAATCTTAGCTTCTAGTTATATATTTTTTTTAAGTATTTGATTTCTAGTTTTCCCAATAAAAATATTTAATATTGAAAAACGGTATTTTTAGCCTACTATTACAAAACTGATCAAAGTGTGCAACCTCTAAATATTATCCAATCTTCATGAAATTTGTCGTATATATCTTTTACACCACTTAGACTCGGGGCGTAAGCAAAGTCATATGAAAATCCCACCTTTGGAAAAATGAAACACCCTAATGTAGAGTCTTAGCATTACTATAGCATTAAATGAACTGATGAAGACAAAATATAAATTAATATGTCTGCCAATTTCAGCTCTTTATATTCTTTTTTCATGGTTCCTATTACTACTAACTAACCTTGGGCAACATTAACTAATGTAACTGAACAAATAAATAACAGGAAAATTAAGAATAAGATTAAAATCAATAACGGATCGATTCTCCACATTTCCTCCACAATATAAATACCAGAAATATAATATTATGTTAAATAATCTGTCATTTATGGCAGTAGCTTTCTCGCATCTATTACATGCACTTTAATGATTTTACAACCTAAAATATTGTCAAATTTATTTATTTATCCCTTGTTTTTTAAATCTGTCAAAATTATTTTGCTTTTTTACGTAAATTAAAGTATAAATATAGTAAAATTTAAATAGCACAGACGGTTCAAATTAATCTGGGGCTATATCTAGGGGTTATACTTTCGATTGACTATGAAAGTCTCATTCATATCAGATAATTATTTTCGAAGATATCGGTGTAAATATATGTATGTTTGTTCGCATGTGGAAGAATTGTTTTTGCTTCAAACACAAATAACATTTTCCGAATTTTAGAAACTTAATTTTTTTTCCAATTTCGATTGTATTGAAATAATTATAAATGTATTAAGAAACTTTTAAGGTTTGCATTCTTATTGGAAATTTAATGAGCTTTTCAATGGTTGTTTCAAATTTGCTTTAGGACCAACAATTTGGGAGATATGACCATTTTTATGAAGAAAACTCGTGTTTTTCAGAAAAATCAGAAAAACCGAAATAACTCCCTTATACTTGAGAATCGGACAGGGGTCAAGAGGCAATTTTTTGTTGCTTTTGGGTTGTAGAATCACCTCCCGAAGTTTGTAACATTTATCGTGAAACACCCTGTATAGCAAAGACCATAAAAATAAGTAATTATGGTTAGATTGACCACACTATTAGGAGGAACGAAAATGGCAATAGTCAAAAAGTCCTAGAGCGGTATCCAAGAGAAAAGGATGTCAGGATGACCCAAAAACACACAGAAGAGAACGCTTGAGAAAGAAATTAGAGAAGGCAACGCATATAGGAGAATTATAATTCTTGGCCCTACATCGTTCGCGGTGGAGACTTTGTGGAGCCCTAAGTCTATGTGGGACTAAATGAAATAATGATTATAATAAGTAAAGTCAAGAATATACTGCTTCAATTTGTTATGTTGGATCATTCATTCAATTAGTTACTTGCAACATTCACTGAATTTGTTAAATATTGAAATATATAATAGCCCAGGAAAATTAGACAAAAAACCTGGATTTTCCATACATTTTAAGGAATGTTTCATGGTTCCATCAAAAAATATCAGTGGATGAAGAATCTTTTGCACTTCGACGACATTGCTCTACAGCTTTGATCTTTTTGAGTATCATTATAACCCAGGGCCGTCCTAAGATATTCGGCACCCGTGGGCTACTACAAATAATGAGCCCCTCTTCATAAGAAAATACATGGAATGGCTGAAGGAAGCGGGGCATAGTTATAATAAAAAAGAAGTAAAAAAAGTCAATTAATTGCCATTATAGACTAAACAAAAAAATATAATTTATACAAGATTAATAAAACAAAACCTGTATGAACAAGAACAAAAAAAAAGCTGCAATTTGTTAAGGCAATACTAAAAAAAATGTGCAGTGCTGTGACCACGTTAAGAAATGTAGACTCAATTTTCAAGTCGATTATTGTCTGTCTTAAACTAAGTTCCGCAGTAGGTATATTTTCTTTATTTTCCAATACATATACGTGTTTAAAATGAAGGCATTCCTTAATAAATTTATTTTCTACATCGTCCTTATACGCTTCGCACAACTTTGCAGCATTATTTCTAATTGTGTCTTCATTTAAATTTTTAAATTGAGCAAAAAACCCAATAATATTGAGTAATGTCATCATAGGAAACCTTCTCTTCTGTACTTCTGCTAGAAGTTTATCAATAATAGCAAAATATGTATTCATGCGGAATTCGGCATTAGCATTAAATTTAACTTCTTCTGATGTACTTTCGTCGTACTGTTTCTTTCTTTTGTGTATTCGTTTGTACTCATCACATCCGGAGAATTTTTTACCTTCAGATTTGAAAAGGTTAAATGATTCTGTACATCGTTAAGACTGTACAAATTTTTCTAAAGAAGTATCAATTGTAGTATCAACTTTTTGAAGTGATATATTAGTTTTATCTATGATATCTAATGTTTCGCTCCAAAATGCTACCATAATAGCACTTTCCAGTGAGTTAAACTCATTTAACAACCCCTCAGCTTCATTTTTCGTTGCAGACTTTTAAAAATTATCTTAATATATTTTATTGAAGGAATCTTTAAACATTTTATAACCGGAAACCTAATATAACCCTAATAAAAATTGCCGCCCCCAAAATACAACTGGGGCTATTAGTCCAGTCACGAGGGGAAGTCCACCGTGCGTTTGGTGCAGGAAATGATTTTATTTTTTTGTGTCCTCGGGCATGATTAGGAGATGCCAAATCCAAATTTGCGACCTCTAAATCAGAGCGGATAACTTTTGGTGGGCTAAAAACCACGATGTTTTTGCACATTTTTCGGTTTTTCGCCTATAACTTGAAAACGGCTGGTCCTGTCGACAAATTAGTTCAATTCAAAATTAAAGAGCACAAAATTTACTTTCAAATGCACTAGTCAAAAGTATTTCTACTCCAATTTATACCGGTTCAACAGAACTATAAAAATTGCTAAAATTTTCCAAAATCGAAAAAAACTCATATTTTTAAGCTTTTTAATATTTTTTTCCTTCGTAATGTTGGTCTAAGCCATTTATAACTTCTCCAAAAGTCTTAAATCGCTTTTAGAAAGGGGATAGGAGGGGGGAGTTTGTTAGGGGGGGGGGGGGGGGGCGAATTAAGTAATGGAACGAATATTCAATTATTGCAGCGTAAAACGCAGTCCATTCACGAGTTTTGCTATATCAAATTTATTTTACTGGGGGAGGTTAGGAGGTTTAGGAACCTAGTACCGGCCCAACATTTAAAAAGACCTGAGAGAAAATAAATACAAACAAATCCGTATCAGACCATTCTAAAACCAAATCCGTAAAAAAAGCATAGATATATATCTCTGTATAAGTTTGTATGTATATATATTTGTTTGTTTGATAAAATATTGTGTGCGCCTGCCAAACTCACCTAAATTATAAACCTATTGGCGTGCGCTTCCTATTTATTCGATGTAGCTTTCGGTCTATAGATGTGCATAAATTTGAAGTAAATGAATTGGAAAGCGTAGTACATTATAATTAAAATTGACCTAATCACCAAGTTAAAGGAGCATCCCCTGTAATGTGTGCATTTCATACCAATATGTAATACTTCTTAAACTGCTTTGCTTCTTTTAAAGATAATGCTGTTGTTGTGTGGATTTGTCGTATATACGTATTTGCTAAAGAACGTCTAAAAATAAGTATAATCGTTTGTTTATTTGTGACCACGATCTCAGTGAAGGTGAAGTGATAATTTTTAAAGAGACAATTGTTAATGAAAAAGGTGTAATAACCTTGTTAGACAGCAGCAAGCAACAAATGAAACAGCTGTGCCTGCGAACTCGACTCGTTCAAAAATGAATGCTTTCATTTTTAAAGAGAAATGATTTTTGTGTGAAATTGCTTACAGAGAATTTAAACTACGACTCTACAGGAAGCCAGATGATGTTCGACATTCACTAGGTAACAATCCTCGAGGTGAAAGGGAGAATTATGACATCTACATCAGCGTTGGCATTAAGAGGTGCTGAACCGCTCAACAGATCGTTTGAGTAGAGGGCAGTCGGACTTGGTCGCACTTGGTACTTGTACCGTCGTACAAATTATAAAATGTTTCCTCAAAGTGGCTAGTATCACTGATAGTACATCAGAGAGGAAGTTATATGCGGATAGATATTGCTCTGCATTGTATACAACAGACCCACAGTAATTTTGGCTCACAGGGTTATTGAATCTGTTTGAGGAGAAACATCATCCTCGCGTGAGAACAGATAAAAATCAAAATTAAAAATTAATCAAATTTGAAGATACAACAAAAATTGTTGAGAAATCAAATGAACTTGCTGTGATTTGCTTTACAAATGTTAGTGGTAAAATCCTAAATGATACTTCCTACGAAAACAGATAATAAAAAATTCAAGGGAACGTGAAAGAATTGTGAAAGCTGCAGGAGACATAATTCTACAGGATATTAGCTCTGTTGTATACAATGCAGAGCAAGATCTATCAGCTTATAACTTCCTCTCTGATGTGCTATCAGTGGTTATTAGCCACGTTGAGAGAGCATTTTATAACTTGTACGACGGTAAGTATCAAGTGCGACCAAATCCGACTGTCCCCTTCTAAAAAAATCCACAATCTGTTGAGCCCATTCATCACCTCTTCATGAAAACGCTGATGCTGGTGTCATAATTCTCTCTTTGATCTCGAGGCTTGTTACCTCGTGGATGTCGAACATTTCATCATCTGGCTTCCTGTAGAGTACATAGTAGTTTAAATTCTCTGAGAGCAGTTTCCCACACAAAAAATATTCTCTTTAAAAATGAAAGCATCCATTTTTGAACGAGTTGAGTTCGCAGGCACAGCGTATCATTTGTTGACCTGTCTTTAACAATTGTCTCTTTAAAAATTATCACTTCACCTTCACTGAGATCGCGGTCACAAATAAACAAACGATTATACTTATTTTTAGACGTTCTTTAGCAAATATATACGACAAATCCACACAACAACAGAATTATCTGTAAAAGAAGCAAAGCAGTTTAAGAATTATACATGCATTACTAAAACATGCATTACAGGGGATGCTCCTTTAACTGGTGTTTAGGTCAATTTTAATTATATGTACTACGCTTTCCAATTCATTTACTTCAAATTGATGCACATCTATAGACCGAAAGCTACATCGAATAAGTAGGAAGCGCACTCCAATAGGTTTAGAATTTAAGTGGTTTGGCCGGCGCACACAATATTTTATCAAACACACAAATATATATACATACAAACTTACACAGAGATATATATCTATGTTTCTTTTACGGATTTGGTTTTAGAATGGTCTGAAACGGATTTGTTTGTATTTATTTTCTCTCCCTAACAAACTCCCTCCCTCCCCTGAAACTCTCCCCCGACCTTACCACACCTTTCTAAAAGCGATTTAAGACTTTTGGAGAAGTTTTAAATGGCTTAGACAAACATTACGAAGGATTTTCGATTTTGGAAAATTTTAGCAATTTTCATAGTTCTGTTGAACCGGTATAAATTGGAGTAGAAATACTTTTGACTAGTGCATTTGAAAGTAAATTTTGTGCTCTTTAATTTTGAATTGAACTAATTTGTCGACAGGACCAGCCGTTTTTAAGTTATAAGTGAAAAACCGAAAAATGTGCAAAAACATCGTGGTTTTTAGCCCACCAAAAGTTATCCGCCCTGATTTAGAGGTCGCAAATTTGGATTTGACATCTCCTAATCATGCCCGAGGACACAAAAAAATAAAATCATTTCCTACACCAAACGCACGGTGGACCCCCTTTTTGAACCTCTCGTAACTGGACTATATAGCCCATTTAGCCCTGTGGTTAGGGTAGCCCTGTTATAACCATCAAATACAATTATAGCATTATAACTATAATGGTTATTTATAATATAATGGACATAGTATCAAAAACACGAGGGAAGGGTAGAACTAATTACAGCTACAAGAGAGGCGAAATTGTCAAAGGAAAAAAAGTTAGCGACTAAAAATAAGGTATGATAAGGAAAAAAAGTGGGGCGGGAGGAAGATACATACACATTATTAAAGCAAAGAAAATGTGAAATAGATATGACTAGATAAGTTTTAGGGAGTGACTCGGCGGTTCGCCGTCGTAAGTCTACGAGTTTTATTTACTGGTGAATAAACAAAGTTCATTATTTTTTTTTTATGCTATTTATTGTTATAAGGTTTTTCTTATTTTTCAACAGATATTAAGGATATCTCTTTACATTATGAGGTACCATAATATTAAGAGAAGTATATCGGGGTGTTACGATTATAACTAAGTTGTAGTTAAAGTCCAATGAGATATATACATGTTGTTCAGGGGTGCATATTGTTCGTTACAACTTGAATTATCTCCTACAAATAAAATTTTTTTCTGTAAAAGAAAAAGTTAATGAGATACAAAAAGAAAGATTTTTATGATCTTTGACCGTATGTAGTTTCTTTAGTGGCACTCGAATCAGTGGGGGACTATTGACGTTTTGTTAAAAAACACCAATATCAAGGTTCATACCAACATCCAACTAAATTTTGAATGTTTACATTTAGTATAACTATGTATATAGTTAGTTATATGTTTTACTTGAGTTTGCTGGACCCTTCTTTTTTTTAAATATATTATCCCCAACTAAACAAACAAAAAAGTGTAAAAAAACAAAAAAATATACTGCAAATTAATGTGGCACATAGCTTCCTCGCATCCTATCATGTACTTTATTGTTATATTAACATTAAAATTATTGTTATATTCATTATTGTGCAATAGTACATTACGCGTCGAGTGCGGAAAGTAGCATTTTGCATGCGAGTGTGGAGTTTGGTAAAACCACACGAGCAATGCAAAATGGCGTTTTCGCATGAGTTGCGTACCGTACTTTATCTACGATTGTTAAAATACAGAAAAAAATAAGCTTCCTGTATACAAGTTCGTATTTCTCTTTTGATAAAGATAACATTAATTCATTAGTTGTATTTTGTGCCGAATTATTTCGGGAGGCGTATTATTCTCCTCATATTCGTCATAATCATTTAAATCACTCATTGATTTTCACAAAAAACTCGATATAAAAGTTACTTTTAATAAACAAACAGCAAATTAGTCCTGTTAAATGTAAACAAACTCGCTAATCGTGCGTAAAGCTGAAGAATTCCTCTTCTTTACCGCGCTAGCGTGGTAAAGAAGAGGAATTCTTCAGAACTATGAGACGCGCATGCGCAATGAATACAAGTACGTAAATAATCACTTTCTACGCATCTAAACAGAGATATAATGTTTATATTTCGTATATAAAAACGTAGATAAAAACTATTAATAGTTTTAGCGATCTTTAACAGTTCATAGCGGTGTCGCTGTTGGTTTTAAAAAAAAAAAATTGTATTAAAAAAAAATGTTTGTCTCATTGAAAAGATGATGTTAGATTTTTTTCCTGAACCTAAAATTCCAATTTTAAATTTGAAGTTTACGTTTACGCGAGCGTTGCTTGTGAACGCTTGGACGGATAACGTTGTCCAACGAACTCGTCCTGGGCATTGGTAAAATGAACATGTCTACCGAATTTCATCAAAATCGGTCGACATTTACTCAAGTTATTGTCACAGGTTTCATAATTCGCGGACACACAGACACGAAATCAAAAATGTTCCCTGATGTCTGAAACGGATTTCTGTCTTGGAATTTTTAAAATCGGAGGCATTAAAGTTTTTCGTTCTCAAAAGTGAACACAATACTTCCGTTACCTTCGGTAAGCTCGGAAGCAATAAATAAATAAAAGTGAATTGCTAAAATAAACGTTGATGTTACATATTCATTGATAAAGATCAAACTCCATAAAGCTACGAGTAATCTCATATTGCGAATACGTTGAGAGTAGTAGGAACATTTGTCGGTTTTTTTTACGTAAAGTAAAGCAACAGGTGAAGATATTCAAGTCGCAGTGAAAGGACACGATATATTTGTATAATTTATATATTTATTCCTGTCAAACACACTAGTACTTCTTTTATATATTCGTTTTTTATCTACTCAGTAAACAAAAAAACCTTAAACTCACATTTGTTTTTATTTTTACTAGACTGTTTGATAAATATATATTTTCCCATCAGCTTATTTAAAAAAAAAAAAAAAAAAAAAAAAAAAAAAATAGAAAGATAGTCAGACCTAATTGTATTGAATTTAACTATATTATAAAATATTATCTGAAACGGATTTCTAATAAGGAATTTTCGAATTTAGAGACAAAACATTTCATGCGTGATCACACTTCCGTTACATTTTCAAATGACAGCCTTTTTCGGCTATTTTTCTTTATTTCATGATTCAAATGACAGCCATTTTCGGCTAAATTTAGAGAAACGAAGGGAACTTGGTTCAGTTCCAGACTGCGAGATTTTTTACCTATCATTCCCCCTTTCTTTTTATAAATTATATTTATATGAAACATCTAAAATTTAGCAGTTCAAAAGATATATGAAGGGTGATCCAAACAAACAGAGGGGCAGAAAGACGGTGCAGTAAGGGGGCCTTGGCAGAGATTACGGATTCTACAAAGTGAATTCACAATGAAAGAAATTCTTTGTTATTGAATATAAAGGGAAGAATATTGTTATTTTCCTTAGAAGGTAAATAGATAAGTATATATCTATAAATGTTTTGTTATAAACTTTTATGGTTTAAGAGAAAAATATAAAGAAAAAGAAAATAAGCGATAAGAGTTTGACTGGGTAAGATTTGAAGATGAGCTTGACGAGGTCCGAAGGATTTGAGAAAAGCTTCCTTTTCCAAGAACAACGTGACCGAAAAACATCATTAGAACTGGAACTAAGGATCTAACCTTTTCCTTACACCAAACAAACCTAACAAAGCTAACTAAACGACTCCAAGCCAAGCCCTAACCTTTCATACAGAAACCTTCCTTCCTGTATTCCTTTAAATATCTACCTACTTCCACCAAGCACTTGCCTTTAGGGCACTCCTTTAATG
This sequence comes from Gerris lacustris, assembly GCA_951217055.1. Taxonomy (NCBI): domain Eukaryota; kingdom Metazoa; phylum Arthropoda; class Insecta; order Hemiptera; family Gerridae; genus Gerris; species Gerris lacustris. The sequence goes on from OX578276.1 coordinate 47,471,805, forward strand.
TTTTACAGCTCTCTTAGACTTCTTAACGCGCATCTTACCTACCTTAAGGGCACATATTTACGCTTTGAAGAACACCACTTAAGATTCCTTCAGCCATATCATCAACTTGAGTGGTTTTACGCACGAAAAAATGCCTTCTTAATGTTATAAAACACTTATAACTTTTGACTTTATATATATATCAGTTACTAAACTGACCTTATTTATTTTGTCACACTTCAATTTAATTGAAAGAGCTTAAGTGAGCTTTTCATTTCAAAGGACTGAACTGGCAATACATGCGGAACACTTAATTTTTAAGTAGTTAACATAAAATAAAAAAAATACTTTTCATATAAACATAGTTAATTCCTTGGATTATTACCAAGGTAATAGAAGATTTACTCATAATCAATTAGCCCCAATTTAATAAATTATAGTCGAATAACAATCTGAAAAAAGTCAAATTCTACGAGTATTTAATTAAACTCGATTTCTTCCCTGATAGCTTTTAAATATCTCATTTTAAATTGAACCCCAGTTGAAAGAAAAATAGACTGGCAATTGGTGTGGCACTTAGCTTCCTCGCCTACTATCACGTACTTTTTGATTTTATGCTTTTACAAGCCATTATTGTCTAATGTGTTGAATTGTTTCCCCTGTTTTTTTAATCTGTCAAAATTGTTTTGATATTTTACTTGTATGAAAGTATCAATTAAGCAAAAGTTAAAGATCGCAGACGGTTCAAAGTAATCTGGGGCTATCTGCGGGCTACTTTTGATGAACTATAAAAGTTTCATACAAATCAGATTAGTACTTTTGAAGCTATAGGAGTAAATTAATGTATGTTTGTGCTCATGTGGAAAAGAAACAAATGAGCGTAGAAAGTTGAAACTTATATGGGACCAACAATGAGCTACTCATGACCTACCACCCAAATTTCATTAAAATTGGACGACAGACCGACAGACAGACACGGAACCAAAAATAATCCCTGATGTCTGAAACTGATTTCTGCCATGGAATTTTTGAAATCGGAGACCTAAAAATGTTTCGTTCTTCAAAACGATCACATAGCTTCCGTTACCTTCGGTAAGCTCAGAAGCAAAATATCCATTTATAAATATATTATGCGTGTTTCATTTTTAGATTTGTATTACAGAGTAATGAAAAATAATAATAATAATAGCATTGCCCATAGCTTATCACATTAATTTTCAATGTTAATTGAATTTTTGTAAACTTGAAAAAAAAAAAATCGTAAAGTGATATGCAGTATTATTTCGTTGTATTTTCTAGTAATTACAATCTAAAAATGAAACTATTAACTGACATCAACCAGCCGAAGTTATATTTTTGTTTAATCTTCATTATTAGGGAACAATAGAGCCAATGTTCTGAAAAAAAGCTACTTTATATAGAAGTTAAAAAAAAATCAAACCATGATTCAACATGGGGTTTTTATTAAGAGATGAAATTGGGATAAAACTTGTGCGACTGTAATAAAAAATATTTAGAGGTAAAAGTGAAAATAAAAAAGGAAAAATGTATAACGGAAATGTTAAACTAATTTATATTTTGTGAGAAGGAGTAGGTTTGTGTATTGTTTTATTAACAGTATACTTTTTCCTAAAAAGAAAAAAAATTGTTTTTCACTGTGAGGTTCAACTCAATTATTTCGTGTTGTTTTTCGAGAAGAAAAAAACACTGATAAAAATAAAACATACATGACCGTAATCTTTCTGTTGTGTAAAGAGGAAACGTTTGTGTGGTAGCAAAAATCTTCAGAACCAATACCAATCATCTCAACATTTTGAAACTAGCTTTATTATGTATTCCGAAGTGCCATAGGCTATATAAATATAAAAATGTGAAAATTATAAATAATAATACACTCCAGTGCTGAACTTTTCCCCTCAACAATGAATATCATGAATCACTTTTGCTCACAATCTAATGGACAAATAAATACACAAACTTTCTTTTGTTATGTGAACGTAAAATGCTTTCATTGAGCCACTAGTACACATATCTTTTTGTAATTATTTCTCTTAATACATCAAATGTATTTAAAACGAACATTAATACTGAAATTACCGTACCATTTTGGCATCTGGCTAACTTACATACAATTCTTACCAACAGGGATTCATAAGGCGAATTAAATTTACTTTTAAAGGAACTGGTTACGTGCATTAGTTATTGAGATAACGATTTTTATTTGTCCACGCAAAACGAAATCTAGCTCGTACAAAAACAAAGACCTAACAACTCAACTCAGGGTCAGGGACAGTTAAGTGAGAGAAAAAACTTCACAACTTCAAAAAATACATAATTCAGAAAATTAGACACATAAAAGGGCTTGGCATTGCAAAAGGACATGTATTTCTAATTTTTGTATCTAACATTAGGACCTAAGCCGAATGTAAGAAACCAAGTTTACAGTTTTTAAAGATCTGAGCTGTCTGCATAATATCCCAAAACGACAAACTTTTCAGAATTATTACACTTTTTTCTCAATATCTTCAAAAGCCTAACAGAACTTTTTTTAAGTTGATTAAATTTTCTCAAATGTGAGCCCTCGCTGAGCTCCGTAAGTCCAGTACTATTGTTCCAGAAAGTGAAAATTTCGTTTTAGTCAAATATAAAAAAAAACAAAAAACAATAAACCCCCAATTTGGACAGTAGTTATTAAATAGTTAATGAATTTCAACTAAATATGTATCCTGTCTATCTGTCGGACTGAAACGTTTACGCGTGTGGCAATAACAAATAAAAGTTGCCCGATAAAGTTGAAATTTGGTATACATGTTCCTTTACGCCAATGTGCTGGCTAAGTTTGTTGGACAGCGTTGTACGTTCAAGTGTTTGCGTGAAATTTGAGCATAAACGTGTGAACTTAAAATATAAACTTGGAATTATAGGGCGGGAAAACATTCTACATTAATCATTACTACGAGACTAACTTTTATACCAATACATTTCTTTAGTAAAAACCAACAGCGACACAGCTATGAAGGGATAAAGATCGCTCAATCCATTAAATCTATCAATATCTTATGCTGCGTTTACATTTAGCCACATGCAATGCTCCTCGCGCTACAGTATTTACTTACCGAAATACTTCTGTGGCAGCATCAAGGGCAGTAAGTGTTTACATTCTTCTTTACTTGTTTCCCATTCTACCACGACAATAGAGGACAGCGATAAAATGTTGCTTGAGCGACATTCAGACTTTTGTCCTTTATGTTAAACAATTTTTAACGACATTTGTCGATATTGCCGAAATAGTAATGCAAAAATAGTATTATCAATTATTTAGCGTTAGGCGCTGTGCACACTGAAGAAACTGGTTTCATAAAACCAATTTCATAAAACCAGTTTCACGTTTCAGTGCACAAAGAGTACCCCCTTCTTCTTACAGTTTCATCATGTCCTCTGACAAAGTTTTATTATTTCAATGTATCACATTCAATTAATTAAATGCTTCTTAATTCACTCATTTTTAATTAACAACGACACAAACAACTGAACACCAAAGAAAATGCAATAATCAAAACTGAAATGATAAGCAAAACAATAAATATTAAATTACGTGTAACTTGGTTTCGACGAAACCTGACTTTTTGGTTGCGTGAAACATGTTTCATCAAACCAAATGAAACTACAGTGTCAAAAAACGCAGTGTGCTCCTTTCTGTATGTTTAAAATCAAAGGTTTTCATGATACTAATTTCACGTTTCATGAAACTTGTTTCTTCAGTGTGCACAGCGCCAGCGGCTTAAAGTTTAAAATGTTGATATTTTCAAAATGGCGGCAGATATCAATAATAAATTCACTGTGAATGTTTGTCTTATAAAGAGGTACGATTGCTGCTAATTTCAGCGCAATTGAAACATTTTTTTATTATTTACGAAGTTTCAAAATATTTGCTAATACAGCAAAATGAGTTTTGGGGAAGTAAGCACAAGAGCAGAGTGAAAACACTCCCTGCCTTTGATTCCACACGACTACGACTACCCCCCGATGTATATATTACTACTAATATATATATATACACACACACATATCTATATATATATAATATGTGTATACCTTTTCTTGTTATTTATTTATTTCTTTGTCACTGAAATTTTCTAGTTGAAAGCCTTCTCTCTTAAAAATAATAAAAATTCTTTTTTGAGTAAGGATTCTTTTTAAAAAATATTTTTTTCGGTTTCTTTGACATGGAACATTTAGTGAAGTCAAGCGATCCCCTCCTCGTTTTAACTTTGACCAGTTCAGCATTATAAAACAAGATATACCATAATTTATCTATTTCGAACATATTTTTTTCTTTATTATAACAGAAAACAACATAATGTAGCGCGTGTTTTTGACCTCATAAGAAAATACATTTAATTTAAAGTTTTATATATTTCCTGCTTCTCATATTGTTACCAAGCATTATAGATAAATATTTAGAACTTTAGATCGTAATAAAAGGTACGCAGTGTTATTGAAGCAACTGTTGCTATGATCGCTCGCTATCTAAACTTTTGTTTGGTTTTCTGTTAAGTAAGATAAGAGGATCTTGAGATGTCTTCTTAGAACTAGGCATCGCGTGGCTCTATCATTGAAGCGAGCGTATGGTAAGAAATATGTATTGAATATTGAAAAAATAGATAATCATAATCATAATCATAAAAAATAGATAGATATAGGGAATGATGGTAGTACAGCTGCTAGTACCAAGGGAACAAACCTGCATTCTTACTATTCCTCTAACCACACATCTTTAAACGTTTAGGTCCACTTAAATAGTTTTAACAATCTTTTTTAATTCATAGCGGTGTCGGTGTGGGTTTTACTAACAAATGTTATTTGAAAAAAATTTTCGTCTCATCGAATAGATAAAGTTAAAGTAAACCAAGAACAATCACAACAAAAACTAAATAAACATGACATATGACATAATCATTTCCTGATATAACACCTTCCCCCTTAATCGCTAACTAGTCTCTCACCAACTCTTCTTAACCAGTCGACGCTGGGTTTTAAGTTTACATATCATCTTCATCAGGTAGTACAGCATACCGTCTCGTTTACTTACCTTCCCAAACTCCCATTAATTCGCCAATTATAACACCAACTGCCTTCTGCTGCTCTTATGGGAAATTGGGAAAAGGCTATTTTTGAACGGTACCACATTTCGCTCTGCTTGACCGTTTGTGGCGGGGTGACTAGGCGCCGAGGATTTTTGTACTAAATACTACGGAATATTCCTTTTTCGGCACAGAGCCTCGTAAACTCTACTCTCTTAAATTGGGCATGTGGAAGTCACCTTATGAAAAATCTTCCAACTCTTCTATGGTTTCATTTGCTGACATTGAACTTCCTTGTGCAACTTCCATACATGCATGCATCCACAATAATTAAATACAATGCCCCTTAAACGGGCCCGCGTCTTTCTATTGGTCCAGAAGGATACTCCCATTTATGCAATAGTACTTTGGCCGGATTATTCCTAGTTCCTTGACATGATTCACAATTAATTAAATCGTCAATATCCCAATTTAATTTAGGCCACTACACAAAACTCCTAGCGAGGCTCTTGGTTTCAAATATCCCTTGGAGACCTTCATTTAACTCTCGCATGATTTCCTATACCTAGTATCGTAATTAGAACCCTGTAAATACACAGCATAATGTTGCATTATTGTCACAGAAAGAAATACAGTTGGGGTTTGTGTGTTTCGAAAATTGATACTAATGGCCTGTGATCAGTAACCAAGGTAATTTACGTCCATATCAAAAATAAAAAATGGTCTTACCCAAAAAATAATTCCAGAAACTCCCTTATCAAGTTGGCTATATTTTAACTATTAGACCAATTTTAATTTCAACTTTCTGCACCCATTGCTTTGTCTTACACATGAGCACACACAGACATCTCTTTTAAAATTACTTATAGGATTTTATAAAAATTGGATGGTTTGTCGAAATTTCAAATTTCCCCGACATACTTTCAAATGTCTGCGTTAATTAATTATTTAATTTCCTGTAGCATCATCATTTTATACTAATGTCGCAATAGAACGCGACGAAGCTATGTGCAACACATGTTGCCCTTATTTCTTATTTATTTAATTTTTACATCTATTATATATATATATATATTGTATATATATATGTGCAAATATAAAACAGATTATATACAAAATGTAAATTGTAGCGACATGTGGGCATTATAGTGTTATATCTTAGAAAGATTATATGGGTATAAAGGTTATATTAGGTTCTTCTTTTAAAAAGACGAAAAATAAACCTAACATATGTACAATACACTTCAACAATGTTTTAAAGACCCCCAAGAACAATAATACAGATATTGTCTTCGGAAGAAGAAATGGTAAAAGGAAACAGCGCTGTTAAAAACCCCGATCTATAACATTATGCAGACCGATTGCAGGCCAAGAATTTTTATAACGGTACTAAAAAATATTGTTGGGATATGAATCGGTTATAACATGTTGAGTTCACTCTTTTATTCATCCTACCAAAGGATAGTATTGGGAAAAATCTCAGGATGATTTTAACTTATAACTGTTGTGTGCTGGATAAAAGATTTATCAAAAAGCTGAAGAACAATACCTGTAAGGACTCTCTTAACTAGTTTTTGCACGATGTCTTGTTGTTTTCTCTCAACCATTTTTATCAGTTCATTTTTTTAAAAAGTTTAAGATGATATAATATAAAGAGCATTCCATAAATGTCGAAAACAACTTCAAGTTTAGTTTGAGGTTTAGATCATCACGTACAATTTTATATATTTGTTTTTACTGTTTCGCTGCAATGATCTTTAGATGTTACATTCGTTTTCTACTTTAGTTTATTTATGTTCTTTTTATTACTGCGAATATTTGATAGCTGAGGTAATTATTCCAACAAATATTATTTCAATGAATTATAACTTCCATACTTGCATATCTTGTACATTTTTGTTGGAGTAATTTTGTGCACACCTGTTTTATGTTACAAATTATTGTAATCGGCTACCAGAGACCCCCTTGGTAGCTCATTGCTACAATTTAGAAGCAGAACATCCGCGTTCAATTCCCGGCTCCGGGAAGCAAGTTCAGTGTTCTCAGCATCGTGCAGGATGCCAATTGAAAACTCCTGATTCTCCATATTATATCATTTATTTGTTATAGCTATATAACTGACATTGAAAACTTATGTCAAACATTATAATTAAATAAATTAAACATCAGGTTTCCCCCCGAATTTTGAACCCCTTACTTGATTTTGGTATTTTTGGAAGACAGCCTAAGAACTTTTTAATTGTTTGTACTTCCCTTTCTACCAAAGCCATTGGATTGTGGGTGAAAAGGAGCCGATGTCAATTGATTTAAACCGTTATTTTTAAGGAACTGTTTAAATATGTGTCCCGTTAATTGTGGCCCGTAACCACAGTTGTAGGCTGTTATAAATAAACTCGTTAACTCTTTGACACACCAGTGTACCGTTATATTGTAAGTAAGTATAACCTCAATCTATTTAGAATAAGCATCAACTGCAATTTGATAGTGAAAAGCTTCCATTGGTCCTGTAAGGTCTAAATGGATTCTTTCGCAAAGCGCTCCAGCTGTTACCTATAGTGAAGTGTCGCTTTAGGCGGGTTATTTTGTTTTTCTTTACATGGTAAACGGTCTCTAACCATATCTTCAATATCCTTATCTATATTTTTCAAATAAAAATATGATCTGCCCAATTACTTCATTTTTGTCATTGCTATGTGTCCGTGTAGTACTGCGAGTATAGTCCGCCTTCTTTTTTTATGGAATGAATACTCACGAGCCTTTATAAATACATCAGTTCTGCAGTGCCATCTCATGGTTTTTATAGTCGAGCCTTTTTAAAGATCCGCCCCGTTTTAATTCCTTCATTATTAATTTTGTTTTTTCTTCTTGTCTACGGAAAAGGAATTAATTTGACTTATTTGGTAGAGTTCACTTTCGACTTTGCTCCATTCCGATACTGATGTTTCTGGGATCCGCATTTGCTTGTAGTTTGGTATTTCTGTACTGAATTCATAGTCAAAACCAGTCAATAAAAGGTTGTAGTGGAGTAAACGTGTCGCGGATAAGGTCGGTGAGGCTGTGTTTGGGTTAAATATGGATACCAAAAGTTTGTCGTCTGTGACTCCGTGATTAGTTTGAATTTTCGGACATAACAGTAAGGAAAACACTTTCTTTTATACCCCAAAAAATAACCAATAAATAAAAAGTGCCTCTTTATCGATTTGGCTGTAATGTTTTTCACTCTTAGGGATCTTGACACAAATGCTATCGGTTTTCTTTCTCCTCTCGGCAGTCTGGGATAACACTGCTCCCGATGAATCCATTGTAGTAATTTGCAAGACCTAAAAAAGTTCTTAATTCCTTTACATTTTTCGGTTTGGTCGCATTTACGAGGCTCTTGGTATTCTCTCTGGATGTTTGAATATCTGTTTCAACAATAACGAGTCCCAAATATGTTACACTTGTCTTTATTCAGACGCCAGTTAAATAACTGTAATTGTTTGAATACCATTTCAAGTCTTTCAAACATTTCCAAGTCCGTTTTTCCATGTACTATTATATCATCAAAAAAATAACTGAAGCGAGGGTAAGCGAGCTTCTTACATTCAACGAAATATGCATCTTGTCTGTCTGTCTGTCTGTCTGTCTGTCTGTCTGTCTGTCTGTCTGTCTGTCTGTCTGTCTGTCTGTCTGTCTGTCTGTCTGTCAGTAACGTTTACGCGTGTGACGATAACTTGAGTAAAAGTTGACCGATTTAGTTGAAATTTGGTATACATGATCCTTTTACTAATACTCAGGCTAAGTTCGTCGGACAGCGTGATCCGTCCAAGAGTTCGCGGGCAATGCTCGCGTAAACGTGAGCTTCAAATTTAAAATTGGAATTTCAGGACGGGAAAAGATTCTATCATCATCTATTCGATGGGAAGAACATTTTTTTCCAATAACAGTTATTAGTTAAACCAACAGCGACACCGCTATGAATTAATAAAGATCGCTAAAACTATTAAAGCGGACCTAAACGTTTGAAATAGAGAAAACAACCTTTTTACCGATATCTTACGTTCTAACGTAACGAGCTTAATAAAACTTCATGTACATCGTCTAAAGTAAAATTGAAACAAGTATGTAAAATTTCAACTTGATACAAGCAGTATTATTTGAGTAATGAAGTGATACATTTATAATATTAGTTTAAAAGCTATTACGGATGGTTATGATTCTTATAGTCTGTGTTGTGTGTAGGTTTGTTATGAAGTAAAGCTTTGTACCGAGTACCCTCACTGTACCCCTTACTACCCTCTTCCACTTATCTTCAACTATGACATTCATCATGATTAACAAATTTCAATATTCAGTATTTTATTGCAATACGCTCGCTTCAATGATAGAGCCACGCGATGCCTAGTTAACTTCTTTCAATATTTTGGCCATGAAATTTTTCATGGTCCTCAATATTTGAGGAGCTTCATTAACCCCAAACACGAGTCGATGTACACTCTTGTTCAGGCCCTTGTGAGTGTCGATGGTTTGCATTTCAGCAGTCTCCTCGTCAAGCTTCATATTAAGATAGGCATTGGATATATCCAGGGTACTAAAGTACTTAGATCTTTTCATAGAAGCGTAGATCTCTAATATTCTAGAAACCGAGAAAATGACTTGTGTTTAATAACCTTGTTAAGTGTTAATCAGCGCTCTACCTTAAGCTACTACTAATTGGCTTAAGGTTAGTACAGGTGTGACCTACTCACAAAAATCGGCACTCTTTGACTTTGTTACGCATCTTTATTATTTTAAAATAATATATATAAAAAAGTGTGATATTCTTTAGTCCCAAAGTAAGGTTACAAGTATTTACTTGTAACCCATCCTACTTTTTTATATTTTATGGATATCGATATAGGTGGGTAACAAACTAAAAGTTGCGTATTGGGGCGGGCACCCCTTTTACTTTTAAACAAAGTAAAAAAGTACATACCCAAAAATCAACGAAATTGGGTCTAATTTTGCATCTATTCCGTAAAGCTTTCCCAAAAAAACGTTTTATGTTGTGGTTAACTTGTACATACGTCACCCTATTAGTTTAATCAATTTCCCCGTGTATGTTTTCATTATTACATTCGTTGGCTGAGTTTCTGATGACATATTCAATGTTTTTGGAACGAAGTTCCTTGTGGCACGTTACACCGCATCGTGTAGAGCCCGGGAGTGAATCTGAAAAAAACGATCGTCACAAAACCAAACGTCACGAAATCGACCGATGACGATAACTTGAGTAAAGGCTGACCGATTTAGTATAAAATGGTACACATGTTCATTTTACCAATGCCCAGGATGAGTTAGTTGGGCAACGTTATCCGTCCAAGCGTTCACGTACAACGCTCGCGTAAACGTAAACTTCAAATGTAAAATTGGAATTTTAGGACGGGGAAAAATTCCAACTTCATCTATTCAATGAGACAAACAACTTAATTATTATTATTTTTTTTTATTAAAACTAACACTAACACCGCTATGAAGTGATAAAGATCGTTAAATTAATTAAAGCGGACCTAAATCTTTAAAATAGAGAAAACAGCGTTTTTACCGATATCAAACGTTCTAACGGAACGACTTTAGTAAAACTTCATACACATCGTCTAAATTACAATTGAAACAGGCATATAATATTTCAACCTGATTCAAGCAGAAGTTTTTGTGTAGGGAAGAGATATATTTTATGATATTATAAATCAACAGGCCGGGTAGGTAGAGAACAGTCCTATTTCCTACCCACTACAACCATACTCTTTAACTATAAAATCATCATTAACTTTTTTCTCAATATTCAATACATATTTATTGCAAGAAGCTTGCTGCTTCAATGATAAAACTAATGATTTTCTTTTAGTTTTGCCTTAACTCCGCTAAGTACAAACAGTTAGTTACAGGTCCCGATTTACCAATGGGCAGACAGGGCAATTGTCCAGGGCGGTAATTTCCGGGGGGGGGGGGATTTTCGGATGATTTTTATTTTTTATTATTATCTTCAGAACAACCGTAAAAAATAAAACAGGAACGACACAACTAACTTGCGTAGGCCACGCAAGAGATGGTTAGAAGCAACTGTCTTTGTCTATCATTGTTTTGCAGTAGCGCAGCATATAGTGGAGCGCAGGAAGTGCTGGTCTGGCCAGCCAAGTCTGTGGTCTGTGGTTCACTGAGTGAAGCTGGCTGCAGACCAGATGGTTTGCAAGAGCAGATGGGGTTAAAGCATTGGCAAAAGGGCATAAAGATATTAAGGCATCTTTAAAAGATTTAGCCGAAGACCTCAGTGTAAAACCTGCTTGCAGATTGGCACAGTTCCATGACTTTGAAAACAGATTTTATTTGATGATTTATTTTGGTTTTTTGGAACGATATTTCGGAAAGGGTAAACAAATTTTCAAGTTACTTGCAAAGTGAAACAATCAACTAACAACGTTAGAGGGTTATTTGCAGGTAAAAAGGGACGACTTTGATGCATGTGAACAGTCAGCATTGTCCATTGCGGAATGTGAATCTCCTGCTTACAAAAGAAAGAGAAAAGTGTGGCATTGAAGGTGATCTAGACGCTAGAAATGCTTTTAAAATTAACGTGTTCCTAAATATTATAGACCCACGACTCACTAATAGCTAACTTCGCAGCCAGGAAAAAAGCCTATGAAGAGTAGTATCATCAAGATTTCAAATGTTGCCAAAGAAGATTTCCAATTCTTTCAATAGTTAAAAATCAAAATCGACGATCTAAGTGTAGCCCCAGGTAGCGGATGGAATTGGAATGAGGAATAAGGATTTGGTTAAGGGTAACTGGTTCACACATATCGTGCCTTAGAGCAAACAGGGTGGCCACTAATATAGCTTGACAAAATTCCCTGACTTTTCCCTGACATTTCCCTGACCTACTTCAGGTTTTCCCTGACCATCATCGATATTTACTTTACAAGATTTACCTTTAAAAATTTAAAGATCATCAAGCTAAAATAGAATACATATACAAGTTGATAATTACTTAGCCCAATGTTTTTCATATATTAGTTTTCATGTTTTCGTAGAAAAAATTAATTATTATTGAACATTTCATCAAAATTTGTCATAAAAATAACTTCGCCTCGGCGGGGAATCGAACCCGGGCTCTCTCCGTCCGCGTTTAAAGCTATTTTCTCAGGAATTAGATTTTTCCCATGAAAACGGCTTAAATTGTTAGATTTGTATTTATTAAATGGACTACATTTTTTTTTCTTTTTTTAATTTAAACGATTTCGAGAAATAATTCTTTTTCAGAGTTTTTTGGGGGGGTAGCGCCCCCAAATTTCAAGCTAAAATTCATTTCTCGACTTCGCCTTTGGGTATGATTTTTCTTATGTCTAGTATTTTGTCGGGTCCACACCGATTTTTCCTGTTGAGCGTTTTCCTGTTCAACGCTAAAAAGTATAAACTAATCGTAACCTTTCCTTATTATCCTAGAAAGTAACAATTCACGTATGTTTACTTTCTCATGTAAAAGAGAAAGTATTGTGATGGCGCAAAAATTCGATTTTGATTTGATTTTTATTTTTTAGGTCCCCTGAGTCCAAAAAAGTGGTTTTTAAAAAATGACTGCCTGTCTGTGCAGACGCCTGGTTTAAGCTCCAGGCCTCTGCTGGGCTGATTTTGACGAAATTTGGCATAACATGTTTAGAAAAAACGTGAAACAAATTATTTCTCGAAAACGGTTCCGACGATTTTGATAAAAAAAATTTAAAATGTAGTCCATATAAATACGAATCTAACGATATAAGCCGTTTTCCTGGGAAAAATCTAGTTCCTGAGAAAAAAGCTTAAAACGCGGACGGAGAGAGCCCGGGTTCGATTCCCTGCCCAGGAGAAGTTATTTTTATGATAAATTTTGATGAAATGTTCAATAATAATTAAATGCACATACGAAAACTATTAAATGGAAAAAAACTGGGCTAAGTAATTATGAACTCGTTTATGAGAAAGTTTGTCCGAGTTGTCTCAGACCGATTTTTAGGGTTTCGAGGTCGTCCTAGAAACCCTTATGCTTTTGTTAGTTCGTCCATCCGTCGCATCTTGGAGTATATCTCCCGACCTACTGAAGCTGTAGACTTGAAATTTGGTAAATAAATTAAACTTTTTTGCCCAAAAAGCAGAAAAACTATTGCAGACTTAAACACTCCAAATTTATACGATTTGCGATCAATTGCGAGAAGATCGCAATATTTTATATTTTTTGTAATTTTCAAGTTGGGTATCATTTCAAAGGTATTGAAATGTAGATTACAAACATATATCGCGTTTCCAAAATGGCGGCCATTTTACCCCCCAAATAATTTTTGTAATTTTCAAGTTGGGTGTCATTTTAAAGGTATTGAAATTTTGTTCACAAAAATATATCGTGTTTCCACAATGGCATCTATTATACCACCCCAAAAAATTAAAACAAAACGCAAAAAAATTGCCCCCCCCCCCCCATACCCCATTAGGACAGGAGCTAAAAATAAGGCAAAAATACAAAAATATGCATCTCTGTAGTCCAATGATATATCCGGGAGTTAATATAAAAAAGTCAAATTTTAAAAATTTTAGGGGGCCGTAACTCGGGAGCCCCAAAATTTTTGTCATTTGAAAATTCGATGTTGGGTATCATTTTAAAGGTATTGAAATTTGGTTCACAAAAATAAATCGTTTTTCAAAATGGCGGCCATTTTACCCCTAAAATAACTAGATTAGTGCATACTACCGAAGATAGTAATGGATAGTATGCACTCCTCGTTTCATAAAAGTGAATTTTTATACATATTTTTGAATGTTTCGATGAAGGATAATTTAGGTGTAAGAAAAGCGACATATTACATATTTTTGTTAAAAAAAAAAAATAAAATAATAATAATAATGTACTTATGAATTCTTATGACCGAAGAAACCTTTTTGCTAACTTGCTGGTAAGTACTTGACGGAATTTTTTGATATAATTTCTAAGTATAGAGGTCGTTAATCCTTCCGCATTTTTTATTTTTATTAGAAATTTCGAGAAAGTTAAAGTTTCTGTGCTTTAAAATTATGAAATAAGGATTTTAATTGCCGGTAGATTTTCCCTGACCTATGACAAAATTCCCTGACTTTTCCCTGACTATTCCCTGTCGGCCGAAATTCCCTGACTTTTCCCGGTATTCCCGGTTTTCCCGGTCGGTGGCCACCCTGGCAAAGGTCACGTGGGAGCTTTTTGTTTCATTTACTTTTATTCGCCATTTCTTAAACCAGGTTTCTAGGAGAAGAAGGTGCTGTTGGACATGATCGGAGGCTGTACGAGGAGACTTCTTTGAGGATATGATATATTTATCGTCGGCGAAGGAAGCAAGAACTGTTGAAGGATGCTGGGGAATATCGGAAGTATAAATGGAATAAAGGATAGGACCTAAAATGCTACCTTGGGGCACCCCTGCTTCTACGGGGAAGATGGAAGAGATCGAGGAGTTATAGGAGACTTGGAAGGAACGGTTTTCCAGGAAGGATTTTAGGATGAGGTAATAGGTGAAAGGAAGAATACTCTTGAGCTTCCAAAGTAAGCCGAAATGCCATACCCTATCAAAAGCCTGAGCTTCATCTAAGAAGACAGCCGAACAATACTTTTTTGCTCAAGAGCAGAGGAAATCACATCCACCTTATGAATATATCTTATGAACCGTTTCTGCTAGAGACTTCAGAGTAAGTTCATTGCGTGTTAACATTAATAATTTGGTTAACATAAATAAAGTAAGTGCATTCAGCTCCAAAATGGCCCGTCAATGGCCGGGCAAATGGCACGTATGCAATACCAAATAGTGTGATTTCATTAACAAGCATAATTGGCTCAGCCATATCAAGATGGAGCCATTTATAAGTTTGTTCTAGCTATAACTTTAAGCCATTTATTTTAATGGAGTTATTAAACTTATACATTTTTATTGTTTACACTGTTGTATAACCCAATTCGTTCCTATTTTTAAGATTTGGGTGAGGGGGACATTTTTTTCACAATGCTGCATTTCTGTTAAAAAAATCAACTTCAACCCTAGTTTTTAAGGGATGGTTTTTTGGGACTTCCCCGTGATTGGGTTATTTCATATAACATAACTGAAAAATTTCAAATTTTTGGGTTGGGTACTTCGGAAAGCAGGTGCGTTACGGACAGACAAGCCCAGGAATATATAATGGTCCTCGTTTTGTCCTATAGACCAGTGGTTCTTAACCGGGGGGCCGCGGCCCCCCAGGGGGCCTCGAAAGGTATTTAGGTACTATATATATTATATTTGGAGATTTTAAGGGGGCCGTGGTTACCAAAAGGTTAAGAACCACTGCTATAGACTGTACAAATGCGTGTGAAAATTGTATTAAACTTATTCTTTTTTTTCACTTCATTATAATAACGGTTTAAAAGTTGTAGCTAAAACAAACTTTTCTGCTCATCAACGAACTCGAAAGATATTCAGATTTAAATGGTCTGAGCCAAATTTCATCAATATCAGACAATAAATATGTTTAGATTCTCAGACCTATAGTACATTACCTACAAACCATTTGTGTACCATTGTGAAAAGAGCTAGCGTGGCCGTGTGGGTTAAACCACGTCTGCTCAGCCATCAATAGATGAGGAGGTCGGGGTTCAATCCCTCGCCGTGATACTCTGATTTACATGGCTCACATCATACTCGCTTCGGCGGTACAATGCACAAAGGTATGATGGAGTGAAGTGGCTGGAACTCTCTACCACGGGGCTAGTAAAAAGGGCCCGAATGAAGGCCTAATTGCTAGGTTCGAACAAGTGGTTCGTCCTACCCGTACCTTACTACTACTACTACTACCATTATGAAAGCTTATTTTGGCACATTTATTTGAATGACTTTTCCAATAAGCTTTGGTTCTTTAATAAATATTAATTTCTGGGGATAATCATAGACATGCGATAACAGCACTCATTATCACCAGATCCACTGTACAAAACGCCGAAAGTCTAGTAAGAATCCAAGAAAAGTTAAAACATATATATTTATTATATAATTGCATTTATGAGCTGAAGTAGGTCTAAGAAGAAAACAAAATTTAAATGACAAAGAAGTAAATTTAAATATCAGAAGAAGAAATAATGAGCAATCGATAGCAAGAAGAGAATAGATGCCTGTCGAATCGAACTTGTATAATATTCATGGAATGAAAATGACTAGAATAAAACCTCCACGAGTATCCAATAACTAGGGAAATTTCGTATTTACATTTTGAATATTTTTAATAACTTTTTTTTTATTTACTGTATTTTATACGTCTTGTTTCATTTTATTTTTGGCCTCTTTCTGTTTTCAATTAATTTTAAATAATCGTTTGAATTGGCATTATCCATTAGAAAATTCTGCAAGAGTATGATTGCACTTTGCATTTCTATCTAATCTAAGATGGGGACTTTTTAAACGTTACCATCTGACGGTTTTATTTTAGATAAAAAAAATAACAAAAAACAATTGATAGTCAAGGAGATATCGTGCAAAATGTCTGGTTAACATTAAGCGAAAGTTCGTCTGAGGGAAACAAAATCGGTGGAGAGCGGCCATGTCCCACCCATTATGGTGGACAATTAGTCCAGTCAAATTAGCTCAAAATGGCGGCGAATCTTGCATTAAATCATGTAGTTCCAATTTTTTCAGGAATGTGTAGAGGGTGGTCCCCTGAATAACGCCTAATAAAGTCCCATCGATTTCAGGCGCCGCGGGAGGGGGGAGGGGGGGGGGGGGGGGGGGCAAAAGGTCACATTTTTCAGTTTTTGGCGTTTATCTTGAAAACGGTACGTCGCACAAAAAATAATAATCTATTCAAAATTAAAGCTGATAAAATTATCTTTCAAATCATATATATCTTGTTTCAACCTAAGTCTTACCGTTTTTGAGATATGAGCCGTTGAATATTAAAAAATCGGTCCTAGACAACTCAGACAAACTTTCTCTTATACGAGTTCATAATTACACAGCCCAGTGTTTTCCATTTATTAGCTTTCGTATGTACATTTAATTATTATTGAACATTTCATCGAAATGTATCATTAAAATAACTTCTCCTGGGCGGGGAATCGAACCCGGGCTCCCTCCGTCCGCGTTTTGAGCTATTTTCTCAGGAACTAGATATTTCCCGGGAAAACGGCTTATATAGTTGTTAGATTCGTATTTAAATGAACTACATTTTAGAATTTTTTCATCAAAATCGTCGGAACCGTTTTCGAGAAATAATTTTTTTCATGTTTTTTCAGAGTTTTTGGGGGGTAGCGCCCCCAAATTTAGAGCTAAAATTCATTTCTCGGGGTATGATTTTTCTGAACATGTATGCCAAATTTCGTCAAAATCGGCCCAGTAGTTTAGGCTCCAGGCGTCTGTACAGACGACAGACGACGAACAGACATTTTTTAAAAACCACTTTTTTGGACTCAGGGGACCTCAAAACGTGTCAATCCATTAAAATCGAATTTTCGCGCCATCACAATACTTTCTCTTTACATGAGAAAGTAAAAATGAATAAAAAGGGGCAGTGGTTCAGGTATCTCGTCAATCTTTCTCTTCTAACTCTTTCCCCTTCGATTTTAACGATAACTCGTGGGAAATAAAGTTGTAGAGCGAAAAATTTCCTTAAAAAATGAATGAAGTTATGCAAATATATCTTTACCCCGTAAATAGCTAGAGCGTTTTGAAGTTTAAGGGCACTTTTCAACATTTTACTAGTAAAATTCTGCTTGTGACTCAAGTTTTGTTTCCAACGTCTGTAACTCTATGTAAACAGTCTCTCAAGCGTTTGCGCCAAGTTATGATCGTATACAACATTTTTATTACAATAATAGGTCGTTCAACATGAGTGAAAAGTGCTTAATTTGTGATGAAACAGCTGAAGAAGGTGCAAGTCAAGAGAGTGATAAAGGGATGAAAACGTTATTAAGTGCTAATCTTACACGAAGAGATAAAAGACATGATTCGTTCCGAAGATTGAAAGGTGGTGTCGACCATGTGGAGTGCAGAAAACGGTACACCAGGCCATAGTATAATGTACATTTAGACAGTCAATATTTCTGACATTAGAACTAAACCAAGAATTAACGCTTATAATTATAAAGTACTCAATTAGTACCTGTACCTTGTACAATCAATTCGAAATTCAATTTTTAAGTTTTTGGTAGTTTTCATACTACGGAAAGTTAAATTTTAATTTAAATCAAATTATAATTATTATTAACTACGGGAAACAGACAGTGAAAAATACACTCCAGCGCCGGGATTTGAACCACGGGCCTCTATATTTCCAGTATATAGAGGCCCGTGGTTCAAATCCCGGCGCTGGAGTGTATTTTTCACTGTCTGTTTCCCGTAGTTAATAATAATTATAATTTGATTTAAATTAAAATTTAACTTTCCGTAGTATGAAAACTACCAAAAACTTAAAAATTGAATTTCGAATTGATTGTACAAGGTACAGGTACTAATTGAGTACTTTATAATTATAAGCATAGTATAATGTTTCAAGCGGTATGCCAATGAAACAGCAAACATCGCAAAATTGTTTTATGACCCCAAATCTTCACCAGGAGACATTGCTGAAGCTGGGGAATGAATGTCCCTGCTCATGTTCCAGGCCCCGTTAAATAAGTATATTCACAATCAGTACAGGTACCTTTAATTTTTCTTAGACCGTACTGACCCCATTAAGTAAATTTAATAATTCATTTAACTAATTAATATTTACTAATACGTTATCGTTATATTATTAATAATACAATAATTAGTATTCAATAATTATTAAATACAACTAGCTACAATTCTAATCTATTTTATTCTATTTTGTTCACTGATACATATGCTTCGTGATTCGTGAAATCCACTGCAATAATGAAAGCCAACCTGCGCGCTTTGCCGCCCACAACAGATGCTGCAATGCAACATTCATACAGAGTGTTTCTGGAGGTGCAGCAATGGTTGGGGAACGAATCCATCCTACATGAAAGTTGGTGCTGGACGAGAAAAGATGTGGACACCTTACTCCTATCAAGACAAAACCCCCTTTGGCACCAGACATTGTCCTCAACACACTCTTCTGCAGCTGTACCACTGGCTGCGGAACGATGTGTGATTGTCGGAGAGCCAGGACCAACTGTTCCCTGGTGTGCAGCAACTGTCAAGGCTCGTGTACAAACAGTGTTCCGATCCAAGATGACTTTGAGCAATTTGATTGAAGTATCATATTGACAGCTTTTAACAATTGAAAGAGCAGTTGATGAAATGAATTGTATACATATATTCAATGTTAGTATTGTTATTTGAATCTATTTTTGATACCCAATTTTTGATTTTATGAACAACTTTTATACATCTCAAATTGATTTATTACTTCCTCCTCTCTAATACAAGTGTCCTTCTATATATTACGAGATATAGATTTTGGTACATGTATACATAATTCATTATTAATAAATAAATAAATAAATAAATAAATAAGCCATTTATTGATCATACAAATACACATTGAGATATAAAAAAAATCATTATTAAAAGTAATAGGTACTATTTGTATTTGCATTCGAACAAATCAGCAGAACGCTGTGGCAACTCGTTTGGAGTATGCGAGTGATTATTAATATTAATATTTTTATTTTTATTTTATTTTAATATATTCTATTTTAGTATTGTGTTATTTTTATTTTTCATAAGGCAAGCAATTTAAATTATTATCTATAATACACTTTTCTTATATACATGCGTTTAAACATTATTAGAAATCAATAAATAATTAATAAATAAACACAAAAACAATATAGTAAGGAATTAACAAGTAAGGAACAACAAACATAAAAATTTACTTTAAATAACAAAACAAATAAATAGAATATGTAACTATCATGCTACTCACTAAAATTTATTTACATGCAAAAACTAAAATGCTTTATAATTTCTAAACGAGAAAACTCTGTATACAATTTAATTTAACCACAAGTTTCATATTAGTTTTTCCACAGCCAAACATCACAATACACTTGGGTCATTCGCTTCCACTCCGCTCTTTCTAACGCAACCCTCTGCCAAGTTTCCCCTCCACATATCTTTCTCATTTCTTCATCCCACCTGGTAGTGGGCCTTCCTTTTCCTCTCTTTCTGTCCCTTGGATACCACTGCATTATTCTTTTGGTCCATCTGTTATCATTACTCCTTATAATATGTCCAATCCATTTCCATTTCTTTAAACTTACTATTCTTCCAATGTCCTCCATCCCTGTTTGTGCCCTTATCCAGTTGTTGGAACGCTTGTGCTTTATTGTGATGTTTAACATGCTTCTCTCCATTTTACGTTGCATCACTCTCAATTTCCTGATTATTTCATTGGTAAAAGCCCAAGTTTCACATCCGTAACTTATCACCGGCAGGACACACATGTTCCAAAGCTTACTTTTTAGTTCCATGCTAATGTTCGATCTAAATAATCTTCGGTGTCTATTGTAGCTTCTCCAGCCCAGGGATATTCTTCTACTAATTATTCATTATTAATACGGGTTATAATTACTATACTTATCCAATTAAACAGCATACAAAGTGATCAAGAGAGTTACAAACCTTGGAAACAAAACTTGAGTCACAAGAAGCATTTTACTAGTAAAATGTTGAAAAGCGTCCCTAAACTTCAAAACGCTCTAACTATTTACGGGGTGAAGATAAATTAGCATAACTACATTCATTTTTTAAGGACATTTTTCGCTCTACAACTTTATTTCCCCCGAGTTTTCGTTAAACTCGAAGGGAAAAGAGTTAGAAGAGAAAGATTGACGAGATTCCTGAACCACTGCCCCTTTTTTTTCATTTTTTAATATTCAACGGCTCATATCTCAAAAACGGTAACACTTAGGTTGAAACAAGATATATATGATTTGAAAGATAATTTTATCAGCTTTAATTTTGAATAGATTATTATTTTCTGTGCGACGTACCGTTTTCAAGATAAACGCCAAAAACTGAAAAATGTGACCTTTTGCCCCCCCCTCCCCCGTCCCGCGGCGCCTGAAATCGATGGGACTTTATTAGGCGTTGTTCAGGGGGACCACCCCCTACACATTCCTGAAAAAATTGGAACTACTGTGATTTTCATGATCCTGAGTACAAAATTAGTTAGTAGACTGGAAATCAAGTTGCTGTTAGTTAGTCTTTACATGTACTACTTATATGAGATAGAAAATAAAGTTAAATCATTACATTACATAAATTAAGACAAAATAAAAATTAATAATTACAAGATAAAAAGAACTTTTTATGTACTATGTTTTTAAATTTTCTGTCATAAATCAAATTTGAAACCCGTCAAAATGAAGATCGTAAGTATGGGATATGTCAAAACAAATAAAATAACTTTTTTTCCGAACTAACTTTCTATAGAGCAAAATTTGCTGAAAACAAATTAAATTCTGCTGAAAGATGGCTAAAAGTATTGAAATAATTCATTTTCATCGTGTTCTGAGCTATTCTAAAAGTTTTCAATGTCTAGCTACTTGTGATGTTAGTTAAAAATCGATTGCAAGATTTGTACTGGACAAACAAACAAACAAACAAGAAAGCAAGCTAATAAAAACGTAGTAAAAAATCATTGAAATAGGCCTAGACGTTTAGGCTTAACGCATCTGCATAGACGATAGACATCGTCTATGCAA
Organism: Gerris lacustris; assembly: GCA_951217055.1. Taxonomy (NCBI): domain Eukaryota; kingdom Metazoa; phylum Arthropoda; class Insecta; order Hemiptera; family Gerridae; genus Gerris; species Gerris lacustris. The sequence goes on from OX578276.1 coordinate 47,493,558, forward strand.
CGGTCAATTGAAAGGATGGTTATTCAAATATTACTCAAAGATCAAACTGGTAACAAACTATCATCTACTTGATTTTTTGTCTACTAACTAATTTTGTACTCAGGATCATGAAAATGACATTTTCCACCATAATGGACGGGACATGGCCGCTCTCCACCTGTTTGTTCATATGCCTATTGCAAGCTATGTCCTGCAGACGGATTTAGCCGAAATCATATTCATAAGGCACTAACAGATTAACTTATACACACAAAATTCTAGCTATATGTTAGTCAGACACTTTTTGCACGCTATCTCGTGGACTATCAATTTACATTATAGGTTTAAGTTTGGACTTTATTAACTAGAAATTGACAAGAGAAAATTTTTATATGAATTGGAACTTATATAACCTTCATTGCATTGAAACTTCAATACATTTATACTGAAAATAATTTTTATTGCCAAATCTTTACTATATCTATTTATATAGAGATTTTAAGTAAATAAGTTGCTTCTACGACAAGCAACTCCATCAAATACTAATAACACTTTATTGGGATTCATTCTATAAGGCTTTGTTTACTGACATAACAAGTAACTCCATCAAATGCTGACTCCTTACTGGAATTCATTATCTAAATCTCTGTGGATCTGATTGTCACGTCACAATAAGCAACATCACAAAATTTATTGGTCCTTATATTTTTTTGATTAACATGTTGTTAGTCTACATTCTTAAAGATTTCCTAGTTCATCATTTGCAAAATATACTGATTATTATGCATTTCAATTGTAATAATCAGGTTAGTTGATAATGTATTGGTTTTGTACGACCGGAGCCGTCCTATTTATTTTACAAGCATTAATGGACATCAAGCCCTTCGACGCGGAAAAGCATAAATTATTATAACCTTTACACCGAGAAAATTGAATAAGGTAAACTTATAAAGAAAGCACGGTTAGATTTCAAGGAGTGAGGTGAAAGTTACCCTGAGGCTATAGAGTAAAGTATATTTACTTCTCACCCGATAAAGAAAAAAAGACGAAACTTTGCAAGTTTATTACCTTAGTTGTTTTTTGCAAGATAAGGACTTCTTAAATCTCGTAACTTGATATTGAAATATTTATTTTAGAAACAATTTATTATCTTCTTTTAGTCTTACACTCTAAATGTAATATAGCTTTAAGAAAAACAATATTACATAAGATATTATCTTTTTATAAAATTTGTTTCTGAATTTATAGATTAAGTTAATAAATATATATTTAATTGTTGATCAAAATAATGAAATTTATCTTTACTTCACATTCCTCTTTTTGACCTGAAACTAGATGACAGACCTTTCTCACTCATACGCCAAAATGTATGCCCTTCTCGATCCCTACTGGGTTTAACTCAGTGTGCTTCAAATTTTCGAATTATTAGCGTGAAATGTTGTAATATCAATGTAGGTATCAGGGTGTGTATTTGTAATTGTAATCAGGCGTTGGCAGATGGGAAATCGAGGACGGTGGTTATGGAAAGGTGTTGAAGTCGCAGGCTGAAGTGAAGATGTGGTTAAGTCAGGCTGTTCATTTTTATACTCCACCCCAATAGTTTTGGGATATAAAGAGTGATATTGCCCATCGGCAATCACTAAGTCAGAAATTGACTCTACACTCTCCACGTTATATTATGGCGCGGGAATACGCATCATTATATTGTTTGGCGAGTTTTCAAACATTCTCTCACCACCAATTCCTTCACAATATTGATGAAAGGTTGCGTTTAAAGTAAAAATTTCGTTTTGCATTACTCCACAATTTGGTGGTACTTTATTTTCAACAGTGAGTTTTAAAAGCAAATATAGTTTGGTTAAACGTAATTGTTGTGTCATATGACCCCTATTGATAGAGGTAGCAATAAAGTTTTCGTTCAATTATTGCTTCCAACAATTCTTCTCTCAAATAAAACGAGCAAGAATGTTACCATATTCTCATTTCTTACTAGCTTTAGCCTACGACTCAATTTTTCCATCATTTTTCTTCACCACCGTCGTCAGGTTCCTTTAATTAATACAACACTTCACGCTTGCAATTCGAAAATTCGAAGCATTCTAGGTTAAGAACAGATAGAGAAGGGCATACAGTTTGGCATGTAAGGCGTAAGGCTTCAGGTACGATAAGAGCAGTAAGTGGTGGGCGGAAGAGCGACGTTATGTTTACATTGAGTATGAAGTAAAGGCGGAAATACACATGCTAGTAAAAAAGCATTCCAGTAGCGAGTTACTAGCATGTCTGTAGCTGGCATGCTGCAGACGCTGTATACATTTGCCAGTAAAACAGCATGCCAGTATCATCCGGATGATCGGTCTTGTGCGAGATACTAGCACAAGACAATACACATTCCAGTTACACATCCACAGTTCTAGTTTTGAAACAGGCAATCGTTTCTTGCCTTCTTTTAGCCGGAATAAATTATGAAATAATTGTATTTGATTTAATTAATTTTGATAGTTTTATTAATTGTTTCAATGTACCTTATGAATGTATCGGTGCGGAATGAAATTAATTAGATTTTTCTGTTACTTGCAAAGAACTGAGTTTTAAAACATTTGAAAAATAATAAAAAGACACGAAGAGTGTGGGTAAAGATTGGATAGCTAGAAGGGAATTAAGTACATGGAGCGAGTCAGTGGCTACTAAATGCAATGTGGTTCGGGGACGTTAATGGTTTTAGGAATCAATTGCGAATGCTTCCGGAGAAAGTTGATGAGTTGTTTTCAGATACCCGCGAAAGAAAGGAACGCGCAACTGAAGACTGAAGGGCTGAGGGAGACTCGTGCTAGCTACTAGCAACCTTGCTGCGCTGGCAGGCCTGTTAACACGTGCTTTATCAGTTCCCCCTCCCCTCGACACGTGCCACTGGCAAGACAAAAATCAAACCCCGTGCGATTTACTCGCATGCTATTTGATGTATACACATGCCAGTAGCTCTCCTCTGCGAGCTACTCGTATGTTTTTGTGCGAGTAACTAGCATGTGTATTTCCGCCTTAATGGAAGTAGAGGGCTAGATGACAAGCACTAGCGTCTGAGTGACAATGTTATCGCTTGGCGCTAACCGCTCACCGCTGAACCTATATAGACATCAATTTTCACTCACCTCTCTCTCAGTCTCTTTAGTTGATAAGAAATATCGTCAAGTACACATGACAGGGAACTGATAGAAAATACCGCCCAAATAAATAAATTTATTATTTTCACTTTTATCGTAGCCAGCACCGCTAACCGCTCGTATCGTACCCGAGTAGGCGAAGTGGGAAAGTGCAGCAATTTTATTGTCTGGATAAAAAGAGGAATATGAAGTAAAGGTTAATCCACACGGTATCAGGATAGATGTACACTGGAAAAAACTACACGGAATAAAAGTACACAAAGAAGAAATTACACGAAGAAAAAATTACATATAGAAAAAATTAATGTTAAAGCAAGCGGATAAATGTTAAAATATGAAGTTATTCTAGTTTGTTCTAGCTTAGAGTGTGGGGAGAGATTCAGCCAGCCAAGGCCCTTGCTGAAGGCCACTGTTACACACATGCACGCAGACAAAGGAGTTTCTGTTTCTCGTTTTATCCCATCTGACTTAGAGAATATTGTAATTAAGTGGAATTTGATCTTAAAATCAGAGCATAAATGTTCATCTTGGAAACTAGAGAGCAAAAAAGAATAAAACTATACCAGTTTACTTGACCAGGAGGTAACAAATGTGTGTGCCAAGTGTCATCCACATATCTCAAAGAATAAAATAACACCCAAACACACGACCAAGTAGACTTTTATTGAGCTGAGCCAAGCGAAGCTCTTATACATAACACTCTCTTAGCTTTGTGTTCTTATCTAAGCACTTTGCATTTGGTTGGACATGTACTGCTCCTGAACAGCTGAACCGATCCGCACAAAATTCGGCATGGTCATAGTGACCATACACAGAAAGGTATACATCTGAAATGGTCCACATTGGTACACAGGGGTACGGGGTAAAAAAGTTAAAATAGTATATTTATGCCCTTCATGATCCATGTCGTTGGAAAGCTCTTTAAGAGAACAGTTATTTTTGTTATGTTCACTTTTGTCATGTTTTCATTTAAGAGGGGGGTAAAATAGAAAAACAGGAAAAAATGCTTTTTAATTAAAAATTAGAAATATTACTATTTTTTCCGATTTCAGCTGTTTATATAAATAAAAATGTTTGTGGTTTAAGATTTAAATGCACACTCAGCTCAATATTGCAAGCAGACAACTGCATTGCACACTTACTAATATAAATGTACTAATGGATACTTATATATGCTTTATATAGGAATAATTAGTAGTAATTAATAATTAGTTATTAGTAGTTTTTAATGATCAATTTAATCTATGTAACCATTATAAAAATTATAAATTTATAACAATATGATATGACAACTAAATTATGTAATAAATCTTAAATTAAATTTAAATGTGTAATTTCTTCCTTGTGAAATTTATTTAATGAATAATTCTATCTATATGTAATTTTGACACGTGTAATTTTTTTCCTTTGTAATTTTATCATGTAAACCATTCAGTTAATTGGCTTTGTTATACTTTACAATTATTTACTCATAAACACTTTTGACGTTGGCTGTATCCAGGCAATAATTAATTAGAGTTAAAAAAAAAATTAATTAATTCAATTTATTGGGTAATTATTTAGTTACAAATGTAAATAACCAATTAAATTGTTTTAGATAATGATATTGTATAAATACAGCTCTGTTTATACAATATCTTAGCCACACAATACTTTACAATAGCTTAGCCGCTACGTCCAATACAAACAAAACTTTATCGCGTTCTAGCGCCTAAAATGTTCGTTTGATAAAAAAAAAAAAAAACAGACTTAAGAAACATAAATCATCTTCGTCATTAGCTAAACGCTCAAATAAATACAGTTGTTTTGCCGCTTTGAAATGTTTGTCAAATTTCAATGTGCTCTAACGTTACAACTATTTTTTTTTATAAAATAAACAATATATTTGTCTACAACTACAAAACAAGTCCTTTATGTTTGGTTATTTTTTTAAAATGTTTTTAATGGTTTTGGAGATCTGGGAAATCCAGATAAAATAGTATTTACGAGTACCTATCCGGACTAGAACCGCCGTTGGTTTTTTACAAACATTTCTTAAATATTTGCTCCTGCCAACTCAGGAACTCATGAAAATATTTTATAGAACATAAAATAAAGATGATAAAATATCAGCTGTTGAATGTATGTACTTTATTAAGTACAAATTATTTAAACTATTCTCACAAACTGTAGGTTAAAAGCAAATATAGTTTATTAGTTTCTATAAGGCTGTTAAATATATATGTATTTTATTTCACAGCAGTTGTATATATATGGTTGTATATATATTGGGTATATTAATGTATACTGTAAGATCTAGAGGAATTGTGTGTCGAGAAAAGGTTATTGGTTGTGAGGTGTACCCCAAGGTGATATTTGTGTCACATTGCTTTTTGTTGTGTATCTTGTTTGACCACTCCCTTTCTGGCAGCTTTTTTTCCTTTTTCCGACATCATTTTCTCTTTTAGACCTATATATATATATATATATATATATATATATATATATATATATATATATATATATATATATATATATATATTATGTATACACCCTGACTGCCATCTTCCTTCAACCAATATTGGGCCTTATACCCTTATAAATAATATGTTATTTTATAAACATATCAAAACTGAAGGAGGAGCAAGAGAGAAGGTAACGTAAAAAACCGAAGCTCTCGGAGTGGACATACCAAAGTAAATGTTTGACCAGACTCTATCATCTCTGGGACAGAATATATAAACCTTGTTATGTTCTATGCAGTAAAGTATATACGATATATAGTTTACTACAGACTACAGACTACCGAGTAAAAAAAAAAAAACTAATACGGGCTTAGTGAAGACATTCTCATATCCTTAAGTTATATAAGTCCTCTTTATTAAAAGCCAAACTTTAATTCGATAGACACTCAGATATTGTATCTATTTTCTATTTTGAAGGTAACGGAAGTTATGAGATTAATCTGTAGATCGAAACTTTTTTGTGCTCCGATTTAAAAAATTCCAAGGCAGAATCCTTTTCAGACTCAGGGCCGTTTCTACTAATAGGCAAGACTAGGCGGCCGCCTAGGGCGGCAAAATATTAGGGGCGGCAAAAGGAAGAGGTAAATGAAAGTTTAATAAAAAAAATTGAGCAAATTAGGAGGGAAAAAATAAATAAAGGAAAAATTAAAAAATCGAATTGTTTAAGCATGTACACCAAACAATTACTTAATATTATGTGTTTACGTTGACTGAATAACTCAAGTGGGGACAAATTAACAACTCTTGTGGATAAAAATGGGCCAAAACAAGTGAGATGAAAATTTTGTTTGATAAGAAACTCAAATTAATAATAACCTTCAGTTATATTAGTCATAAATATGGCTTCTGTTCCAAAAAGATCGGAGCTTCAATTTTCTTTTTTTGATCACTTCATTTTGACGTTCTAAAAAACATATTGAAAATCGGCAACAAGATTTTAAGAGCAAACAACATATTCGTTTTTGTGAATATATCTAAAGAAAGGTGGTTATCAAAATTAAAGATAAAATTTCCTACAAAAAAAGTTCCATTTATTTTTTTACGTACAATGGACGGTTTACGGATTATAAGTCGAAGACTATCTACAAATAAATAAAAAATAAATCGAAGCTCCGGTTTTTTGGAACAGGAAACCTAAAACTACTAGACTACTATCAGCGCAATTCCATGAACCAATAAAGACGCAGCACTAGCTACAATTTTATTAAAAAAAGACATTAATTACCAGCTGGCAGCTGGACATTAGATATCTTATTAAAGAATTTTTCTAAAATAAAGGTAAGGAAGGAATGCACTAAACAGACAAAGAAAGTTAAAAGAAAGAACCTTAGATTCCTCCGAAGTTATCAGATATTTAAAATGGAATAAAATATATTACTTATTTAATTTCTGATAGGATAGGATTTATGGTAAATTCAAGTTCTTTTATATATAATACTTTAATTTCTTCTAGCCTGTATGACAAAGGGAGAAGGTGTTGATGATAGGGGGGGGGGGGGGGGGGGGGTTTAATTCTCGCCTAGGGCGGCAAAACATCTAGAAACGGCCCTGTTCAGACTACAAGGAACATTTTTGGTTCCGTATCTGCCATTAGGTCTCCTGCTCAATTTTTGCAAACCAACATATCTTAAAAATTACTGGTCCGATTTTAATAAAGTCTCTGGTTGCGTATGCCAATTTTAGGTTTAAACAGCTGATGAAGCGTCACAGTAATCCCGTATCATCCATTACTTTTGGTCCTCTTTATGCCTGAACCACGATTTTCTAGGTTTGTTAGGAAGTTGGACTTCTTGCTTTATAATTAGACTTCTAGTATTGCCTATGGCATTTAGATGATTGTGAAATAATAATGAACTTTGCATTTAGTTATGCCAAAAACAAGGAGAAAGCCAACAAAGTTTTCTACAAGCAAAACTTCTGTGTTGGGATGTCATGGTGGCACACTTTCCTAAAATAAGGGGGCAACGACCTTCGTTCTATATACTAGTTGAGGATATGTGCTGAATCCCTGCCTAAAGAAATTGTTAAACAAAAATACCACCTTACAATGAACAAAAAAGCCGTAATACCGAAGGATTATCCAATTTTGCAAAAAAAAAAAAAAAAAAAAAAAAAAAGAAGAAGAAGATGTTAATGGATGTAAATTGTGTTTTGATCATTCAGGTGTATAAAAATTAACAATTAGTTAATTAATAAAAAAAAATTGGTAAGGCGTGAATCTCACGTAAAAAGGGTTTCGCTGGTATTGTGAACACAAAATTAGTAATAAAATTAGTTACAAAAAAGTAACAAAAAATTAAGGGGGGAGAGGAGAAAGTTTTGATTTTTTTTGACAAAATGGAGCGCAAAATTAAATGTTAACATCAAGTGTTATACATTTTTGAAATCTACTCTTCAATACCTTTCATTTGATACCCCACTTAAAATTTAAAAAAAAAATTTTCTTTCGAGTGACATGAATTATCCGCCATCTTGGATTTCCAGTAAATCAGATCAAATTGCTAATCTAATTTTTTCTATGGCCCAGCAGACCACACATTTTGCATATTTTTCTATATTTTTAGTAATAGCGGAAATACGATTTTAGGGGGGGGGGGGGACACGCAAAATTTCGATGTTTTTTGACAAAATGGCGCTGAAAATTAAGCACTACTCCTAAATGGTATATATATTTCTATTCTACTCTTCAGTACCTTTCATTTGATACCCCACTCAAAATTTTAAATATATTTTTTTTCGAGTGACATGAATAATCCGCCATCTTGAATTTTCAGTAAATCAGATGAAATTGCTAATCTTATTTTTTCTATGGCCCAGCAGACCACACATTTTGCATATTTTTCTATATTTTTAGTAATTGCAGAAATACGATTTTAGGGGGGGGGGGGGGGACACGCAAAATTTCGATGTTTATTGAAAAAATGGCGCTGAAAATTAACCACTATCCCTAAGTGGTATATATATTTCTATTCTACTCTTCAGTACCTTTCATTTGATACCCCACTCAAAATTATAAACAAATATTTTTTTTCTCGAGTGACATGAATTATCCGCCATCTTGAATTTCCAGTAAATCAGATCAAATTGCTAATCTTATTTTTTCTATGGTTCAGCAGACCACACATTTTGCATATTTTTCTATATTTTTAGTAATAGCGGAAATACGATTTTAGGGGGGGGGGGGGCACGCAAAATTTCGATGTTTTTTGACAAAATGGCGCTGAAAATTTACCACTATCCCTAATTTGTATATATATTTCTATTCTACTCTTCAATACCTTTCATTTGCTACCCCACTCAAAATTTAAAAAAAAAAATTTTTTTTCGCGACGTGAATTATCCGCCATTTTGAATTTGAACAGCTGATAATATTGAGTTCGCTATATTTTTCCTGTGTGTGCGTCAAAACGATCTTTTATACTGGAAAGTTTCACGTTTTTATCTTTTTTGGTTCAAAAGTTATTGGAACCGTACAGAGTGACAGACGGACACAGGAACGAAACTATAAGGGTTTCTTTTTTTTGGTTTAGCAACGAAACCTTAAAGAATGAAAAATAATTAAATAAATAATTATATTTTTATATGTAAAAAGAAAAAAAATTCAAGGGTGGACGTCTACTTGATAAGAAAAGAGTCATTAAAAGAAGAGCTCCTTTTAATCTTGGTTTTTCTGAAGAGATTTTTAGGCGTGGAAATGCGGAAAGGGCCTGTGGGATTTAGGGTGCCGTTGACAAAGGCAAACAGATTACAGGCACGGCACCTGTGACATGCCACGGTAAGTTCAGCACGCGTATGGAAAACAGCAAAGCTCTGTTTGTCTTTCACTAACAACTAATAATTCACCTTATTTCCCTTCCGCTTTCTACATGAAAGGAAAACCAAAATCAAAACAAACGTCTCTACCTGTAAAAGAAAGATAAAACGTTCTATCTATATCCTTTAAATAATTGAATAGTGTCCCGACGACTCACCTTAAAATGATTTGTTATTGCCAAGCTAAATCAACCACATTTATTCCAATAAAAATAAATGTTTGTTTTGATTTGTTGGTCTTTAAATAGATATAATAGCGTATCTATAATAAATTAATTAACTTACTTTTACTTTTTTTTCTAAATATTGAGCCTTGGACCGTTGCCACGGGCCTACAGGCTCATTAAAAAAAAAAAAAATACAAAGGAGTTATTATTAAAGTCTAGATTTTTAAGTTAATACGATTATAATCTTTTTTTGAACTTAAACGTAGATGAAGATAGACAACGCTGCTACTTAACGGTGATATTAGCTACCGTTGCAGCTCTTTAGTCAGTATACTATGGTCAAATAGGTGAGGGTTGTCGCTATTTATTATACTACACTTGTCGTGCCACTTTCACCACATCTTTGCTGCAAGTCTTCGCACCATTGTGATCTTGCTCTATGTTTATCCATATTTTCTCTCCCTCGTCTTCTTGGATCCTACCTTCACATTATATAATTAGTCTTATTTACGTACTTTTCACTTTCCGGCAATCTTCCCTTTCTTAAGTAGGAAGGCTTGACTTTGCATTAATTCTGGCTAAGGAGTTTATCTAGGCACTTCTTTAGATTGTTACTCCCCTTACAAAATAAACAGAGGGGAGTAACAATCTAAATAAGGTGTACGGAATGTTCTTCTGTAGATTGTTACTCCCCTTATAAAATAAACAGAGGTGTACTACTAAATAAGGTGTACGGAATGTTTTTCTGTAGATTGTTACTCCCCTTAAAAAATAAACAGAGGGGAGTAACGATCTAAATAAGGTGTACGGAATGTTCTTCTATAGGTTGTTACTCCCCATATAAAAACAGAAGTGTGATATTCCTTTGTCCCAAAGTACATTGGACTAAACATCCCTTTGTCTTCATAGTTATTTAGTCAGTCATTTATAGTCAAAAATAACATAAGGGAGTAACAATCTAAAGAAGTACCTTTATCTCTAGGTCTTCAACTTAGAGAGAGTAGATGCTTATTTTCTTTTATAATTTTTTTCAGAGTATTGCGCCCCAACTGCTTATAGTCATTGTTTTTCACAGCTCCAATCAGTGAATAGAAAAGAGTCGCCTCAAGCATCTAATCCTTGACTCTAGTTTAATTACATACTTTTTACCCCCCCCCCCCCCCCAAAATATATATATACTTATTATAAGATCTGTATGAGAACTGTAAGTTCTTCTAAAATTCGTGATGAGAGAGCTGCAAAGACTCCAATGATATGAATAACACGATTACTTAGACCAGTCAATGATAATTAATTAGTATTGATAACAATAAAAGATTTTTGTGGTTAAATTCATTCTGAAAATGTTTTTCTTTTAGTAAGCTTCAGAGTGCCTTGTTATAAAACCGATCAATAAATTACTCGAGGTCAGTAATGAAAGTAAGAAGAGAGCTTTCGGATCCATATTTCATTACTCTATGGTGATAGGAGCTCACTTCGTTTTAATACTTTATGACATTATACAGTTTCTTATACTTAGTGTTAACGGTGGAGAAACAAAGTGTTAAGTAATACATTTTTTTTTTTTTATATTAAATTATGATTTAATATATGAGAACAAATAAACAGCGTATTCTTTATTACATAAAATTTAAAATCAAAAAAATAAATCTAGATTTTAACAAGAAAACGTTTGCTAAATTGTATTTAAAGTATAAATAATGTTCTTAAAAGCTTATTTGAGTCAGTAACGATACATCTTTATATTATATGTTACTATGAACAGAGCAATATTAAGATATTTATTTTAAAACAAAAATAAGAATCAACCACTCCACAAAGAGTTTAAGGTGAAATCGGCTTGCAAGCAGTCATCCTCAGTTAACAAGATGCTTAACAGCATGAACTAAGACTCGTGGGATTAGCAAAATGACTATATACTCGTAGATGTAAATGTAATGCAGATATAGTGTGGGCTAATTATTTGTTTGTTAATTTTTTTTTTTATCCTAACCATTTCACTTGTCAATTAAGAAAAATATGTTCACAATTATAGGCCAGTAGCGTTAGACCCACCCAATACACAAAAGATTTTTGTTTTAATGGCCTCATTTGTGACCCAACTTGACTATCCAAAGTTCCCCCCGCGGTGGAGCTGTGGAAAAGGGGTGGCTTTTGCGGGTTATCGCTTTTACCTCCTAAACTATTACGTTTTTGTATCAAAAGATTTTTCTTTTAAATTAATTTGAGAACTGTCAATAGTTTGATAGATCTCAAATAAATAATTTTTTTCTTTTAGCTTTGAAAATTATTTGTCCGTCTTTAATGACATTGACTTCAGATTTTGAAAAGTTTACGATAACTTTAGGATTTGAGGTAATTTTACTAACAGATTTTAAATTATTTATTAAATTTAGGACAAATAAAGTATTATTAATATGAATTGGTTCACTCTCTTTACCTGGGGGAAATTTAAGTGAACCAATTCCTTTAACAGGGGGTTATCGACCGTCGCGTCGCGTCGGCTTTTTAAATCCATTGATTATTTACAGAAGCAAAATCTTGTAGGAATTTATTTCTTGAATTACACATGTGGAAAATTGCACTGCTGTCAATGTAAAATTTTACTTCATTCTTTAAATTTGTATCTGTAGCTGAGAGAACCATATAATTAGTATCTTTATTTGTTTCGTCTTCATCTTTATTTTCATCCTCATCTTCAACTGCAATTTTTCCTTTATTTTTGTTAAAATAGCAGTCAGAAGCAGAATGGTATTTTCTCTTTGAAGAATTTTGATTTTTTACATGTCGAGGAAGATTTTTAGCAATTGGTCTATTACTTTCTGTCGATTTTTATTTTGGCTTAAGAATAAGTGCTTCTTGATTCATTTCTACGTCGTTTCCTCTTCTAATTTCTTCTATCATTTGTATTTTTAAAATTTCTAATATTGGGTATTTGCCTCGGGTTTCTAAAGCACATCTAACATTTTCATAACTTTCCGGTAGACTACTTAATTGAATTATAGTTAAAAAATCTTCTGGTAAAGCAAAATCTATTTGTTTTAGTACATCAATCAAAGAAAATAATTTGTTTAAGTAGTCTTGCATGGATATTGATAAGTTTTTTTTATTGATATAAGTTCTTCCATAAGTTTAACCTTTCATCCAGGATCTCTTGGTTGATGAGTGTCTTTTAGTTTATTCCAAACATCATTAGATGATTTACAATATTTGATATTTAATATTTCAGACGGATTACGACCTAGAATGATTGTTGCTTTCGCTTTTCTATCATTTTTTGTCCAATCATCGAAATGTTAAATTTTGTTTGTTTGGCTTCGGAATATTTTCTATGAAATCCCAGAGATCGAATTAAATTAAAACACTTTCAATTTGAATTTTCCAGTATTCATAATTATTATTCCCTTTTTTTTAATTTATTTAATGAAGACATTTTTTTTTATTTACATATTTAGAATTTGACTTTTTATTTTTTTTTTGGCTATTTTTCGTGTTAATATAAATATACTAATTTTGTATATATAAATTTCTGACCCACATCTACATTACTATACCTGAAGTAGAAACATCCTCATAGCAAATGGTCCAATTTAACTTTTTTGAAGATATTTTCTAAAATGTGAAGTTGACCAATTATTGTAGTTTGGTGATGTAATTATGGTTTAGTAGTTTGTAGTTTGGTAGTGGGTGGTGTGGTGGTCCATAAAATTCTCTTTTATTCTCATTCGACGCAGAATTTAACAATTTTATGATAACAATATTATGATATAATAATATAAACAGGTTATTTTTGAAGATATTTGAGAAAATATGGCGTTGAAACGCAATTTTTTTCGTAAATATAGAAAATCGATCCAACTTTGACCTTCTATTGTTTGGTAGTGGTTCGTCCAACAAATTCGCGCTTGGTCTCATTCAACGCAAAATTGAATGGTCTACCTTTTATTTGGAACACTTTTTCAAAATCTTAATTAGTTAAGGAGATAAGAGCGAAAAATAGCAAAGAAAACCCTTTTGGGGGTACATTTTTACCCCCCTCTGCTTCACTGAAGGAGTAAACCTAGGATAAACAAACATATTGGGTAAAAATGAAGCCATTAAAACAAAAAACCTTTTGTAGGAATTATTTCCGAGTTGGATGATTAACGCTACTGCAGACCTGCAGACAAATGAGGTAAAGAAAATTATGAAGATGCATAGTGATAATTATGAAGAATTTTTTTGTAACTCTTCAAAAATTGCAGGAGATCCTGCAGAAATCCTGAAACAGATTTCAGGGAATATTTTTGGTCTCATGTCTGTCTGTCGGTCTAACCTACATCTTAAAAACTACCTCGCCTATTTAGATTTCCAACAATCAATATACAATAATGTTAAAACGATCTAAAATTATTAAGACGAGCTAATAAGTTCATATTTCATATTTCTTTTAGTTATGATATAGAATTTTAAGATGGAACAGCCTTAAAATTGTATGAGTTCTGGATTAGCTGATCATTAGGAGATTTCAAAACATGCATTAAGGAAAACAATAATTTTTCTATTTAAAATATATTTGTAATATTGACTTCTTTTTTCTTATGAATTGAAAAAATATATGAAAAGTTAAAGGTAATGTATAGGATGATATAATAAAAGTTCTCCCGCTTTTCCAGTTTTTCATACATGATTTTTCCCTTTGAAGGGAAACTGTTATGCGAAGTAGAGGTTAAATCAATTAACATTTTAAAATGTCAAGTATATTATTCGCTTACAAACCAGACGTGAAAAGGACAGATTTTACAATATTATGCTGCCGAAAGTTTTTCCACTTGTCAAATGAAAATCGACTTGTATGGAGGATTTTATTAACGCTTGAATAAATTCGAGAATATTTTAAGAGAGGTGTAATTTAGAACAAATATAAACAGGACTTACATTTGATGCCTTACATCTAACATATGTAATTTCATTTAAAGCTAGAGGTATTTACATTTTTCCTCCATTTTCAAATTCGTTAAAACCGGCACGGTCAAAATTCTCATTAGCAGTCTTCTAAAGTCTGCCTACGACACATAGTTTTAACTCGACAAGATTTATTAACAGACATAACATCTAATTAGTAGTCTTTTACCGTCCTCTTTAAATATAATCCTTAAAATCTTATGATCCAAGCAGGCCCTAGACGCATTAGCAGTCCTTTATCCTCATGAATTCTTAAACTGGAATAAAATAAACTGTCTCTCCACTTTAATTTACGAGGAGAGACAGTTTATATTATTCTTTAAGATGACCTCCATAGACGCTCCCATATCTAACATCAAGAATTTGTATTCGAATCTAAACCAGGTTTTAAATTTTCAATGGTAGTCTTTTATGCGAATAGTCCCTGACTCAAAGACTTTTTTTAGCAGTATTTAACAGGGAATAAGTACTAGACATTTGTATCCCGTCAGTAATTACTTTACCAAATGTTTAAACTATTTAAAATATAAATTTAAAAAAAAAATACATTTAGTAAAATTAACACCAACCTCCCTAAACCCCTCATTTGTGGACTCCTAAACAAATGAAGTTGTCCCCGGGATCATTCACTCTAAGGAAGCAGAAGATGAAGGTTTAATTCCCAGCATCACCAAAAGACCCCACGCTTAGTGTTTATCCAGTTAATATTAATATTGTTGTTGCTGGTGGGTCTTTCTTTAGGGATTTAATATCAACAAACACTTACATATCATTTTTGCAATATTTGTTTGAGTCCTTTGCAATCACTATGTACATGAGCTAAGTTTAAAGTATTTTGTTATTACATCAAAATCGACAAATTAAAAATGTGTTAAGTGCTGTACACGTAAGTTAGTGGTTCGGTGTTTGCAGTGTGTTCACAAAACATGGAACCTCTAATACATTTCTACCAGTTTGAGCTGGCGCTGCAAAATGGCCCTACTCCTTGTTACTAGACACGGTGGAGGGTAGTGCGACAGACTCTGTCTGAATACACTTTAACAAACGGCCTTTTGATGTCCACAAGAGGCGCGTACCCACCCTCAAACTTTCAGCCGGCCCTTACCTTTAAAGATAATACTTTTCATTTTGTTAAAAATAATTAAGTGGAACAATAACAAAAATTCGCCAAAACGCTAAAGCAAAACTAATCTTTATTAACGCACTTCACTTGGTTCTTTAGCAATATTGTGGTTTCTTTAAATAGGCGGGTTTTTCTTAAAACATTTTGCAATTGTAATATCTACAAAAAAGGATCAATAAAAGCAATTGCAGCTTTTTTGAAATGTTTATGAAATGGACATTTAATAAAATTGAACGTTAATACAACAAGATAAAAGATATAGTTAATATATAATGCATTAATATTAATATCATTAGGCTTAATATTATGTGGTTAAAATATAAATTTTAAGAACAACTCACATCGATAGATGCCCCCGGGAAGGTGTAATTGCGATGAGGTGGTTTCCTTCCACGTACAAACTGGTATATCTTCCTCTGACCGTGATACCACTCGACTTTATGAAGCTGATCAGGAGATATGGAGTAGTCACACTTGAGTACAACATGACCTCCGACTTCAACATACCTATCCGCTCTCAGAACAACGTCTAAACAACAAGCCTCTGCAACATAAACCATAATCAATACTATTAGAAATATAATACTACGAAGAGAAGCAAATACAATTATTGTTTTGCAAGAGAACAAATTTTGATTAACTTTTTTTTTTATTGTTTAACACAACTACAAATAATTACATTGTAACAAGTGATATTCATGTTATTGTTTAACCATGAAGAGAGTAACGTGAATAAGAAGTAGTCAAGTGAATACACTTCCTTGGCGACGTATGAAGTATAATAGTTTTAGTAAAAATAAAAAATAAAAAAAAAATAAAAAAAAATGATAAGGTAGATTAATAATGTATGTAAGATTTTAGAAACAGATAATAATAATAGATTGCAATAATAATTATAATTATTATGTAGGTGTAGATCTCTAGGTCACTGCCTCTTTAGACATCTTGGAGGTTACCTTAAGGAGAATAGGTGTGATACAAGAGGATCAGGATGACGGGATAAGGATTCATGGAACTTTCTATATCGGGATTCGGATAGATTTCGGACCAAAGGAACATTCAGGTCTTCGTGGAGAGTAAGATTGGAAATATTGTGAGGAGCATCGGTAATTTTTCTAACAATTTTTGACTGCAGGATTTGGAGACAATGGGAATTTGAAGGCTTGGTTTTACCCCACACTTCCAGACCGTAGGTCCAAGCTGGCTTTAAGACTACATTGTAGATACAGTGATGTAATGATTGACATTTACGAGTGAGAGAAAAGTAGTGATAGCGAAAGAAAAATAAATAGAGAAATAATACTTAAATACATCCTAAACTAAAAGGTTAGTCTGTTTATTTATGCTCGTATGTTGTAATAATGTTATATGTTACAAAATTAGTTAAATATTTATTGTAATTACATAAATGGAATTCTCAAAATCGAATTTTCATGCTATCTCAAACCTTTTCACTATGTATACTACGTTCATAACAAAGCAGCATTTAATTAATATCGTTACTTTATAAGAGAGGGCAATGAATTCAAATTGTTAAAAGGGTACCTACAATTATTAATTTCTAGGAATAAGACTTATGCTTATGGAAGCTAACACAAAACCTGTCCACTTCATAACACTATTCATAATTAATATCTACAAAAAGTAATCGTTGCCAGTGAAATCCTTCTTATGGCCTACCAAAACTACCGTAAAGTAAAGGACACTTCAAAATATAACATAACAATTAAAACTGGAAGCGCAACTAGATGTCAGGGGTAATAAGGAGACACCTTTATTTTTTCCCGAAGAGACCATGATCTGGAGCACCACTACACACGAACCAAAATCGGTCCGAGACAACTCAGACAAACTTTCTCATATATGAGTTCATAATTACTTAGCCCAGTGCTTCCACTTATTAGTTTTCAAATGTACATTTAAATATTATTGAACATTTCATCAAAATTTATCATAAAAATAACTTCTCCTCGGCGGGGAATCGAACCCGGGCTTCCTCCATCCGCGTTTTAAGCTAATTTCTCAGGAACTAGATTTTTCCCGGGAAAACGGCTTATATCGTTGCATTCGTATTCAAATGGACTACATTTTAGATTTTTTTTTAATCAAAATCGTCGGAACAGTTTTCGAGAAATAATTTTTTTTCAGGTTTTTTCAGAGTTTTTGGGGGTAGCGCCCCCAAAATTAGAGCTATAATTCATTTCTCGATTCCCCTCGGGGTATGATTTTTCTGAACATGTATGCCAAATTTCGTCAAAATCGGCCCAGTAGTTTAGGCTCCAGGCGTCTGCACAGACCACAGACGACAGACGACAGACAGACGACAGACAGACATTTTTAAAAACCACTTTTTTGGACTCAGGGGACCTCAAAACGTGTAAATCCATCAAAATCTTAAAATCGAATTTTCGCGCCATCACAATACTTTCTCTTTATATGAGAAAGTAAAAAGTAGTCCTCCTCATAATTTACATTTGTTTTAAGGGAAAATTCTTTTATGAATAAAACAAAGCTATTGAGTAAAGTAAACTCAAATATTTTATAGTCTACCAATTACTGTGGTACTTAGTATCGTTAGACGATAGGTCACATAAGTATAAATAAAATATAATGAGATTTTAATAATTAGATATTATTACTAAAAACCTAAAATGTGAGTATTAAAAAAAATGATTATTTGGAAAACCTGTTCGATTTCCATCGGTTCCTGATCACATTTCATTTTATTCAATATTTAAAATACGCAGAAGGTTAAAATTCATGCAGCCATTAACCCTGCAGTGTACGGGTAGGGTCTGTCAGACCTAGGGTGTCACACTTAATAGCAAAACATGATTAAGGAGGTCCTCCTATACCCCCAAGTCAAACCTACTTGAGTTCAGTACCACATTTTAAACTATTCACATAATTTCTTTCTGTCTATTGTTTTACCTCAAAATTACCCCTGGCTCTGTGAGACCCGTCTACTCATGTAAGTATTTTTTTTATAACTCGTAACAACATTTTATTATATAGCTTCTTTAATAACTCTTTAGGTTTTAATTTTATTTATATTTACTTGAACTTTATTTAATAATAATTTCAGGTACTGTACTAAGTATTTATTATGACTGATTATTTTCAATTCGATTTTTAATCGTTAATTTAGTATTTTCTTGTGAAAGGAGAAAAAATATTGCAATTACTCTCCTGGCAGGAATGTAATTAGAATATCGGGAAAAAATAGTTCAGAAATACCGGGAAAAAAGACTTGGGATTAAAGCTGTGCCTTCCAAACCTCAAGAGTCTACTAAAAGGGGGAAATGTTCATAGACTGTGAACTTGAAATTTTTAGATCGTATTAAGTTCCTATATTGAAAAATAACACTTATTTTTTCAAAATACTTTTAATTTTTTTTGTAATATATTCTTTTCATGTTGGACAGTAAAAATGAAAAACTTAAAAGTCATAAAAAATATATTTATTTTTTTTATCTAATGTGCTTTTATTGATATATTGCATTCTGTATTTTTTTTATTAATAAATAAAGATTAAATAAAATTATAAAAATTAAATATATAAATAAACAATCTTAATTTTTTTTAAAAAAATAGGGTCTGACAGACCCAACTCGTGCTGCAGGGTTAAACATTAATCTGGTTAATTTTTACGTACTCTCAGCACGTAAGAAAAAAGGAAGTTTTACGCAAAAAAAAGCAATGCCTAATTTAAATAAAATCGAGGGTTTTTAAGATGTAGTGTTTTCCAAAACTGTAGGTCTATGGTCTATGCCATTAAGTAAGAAGATTTATGATATTTTATATTTCTCTTCGAATAATGTTAAAATTAAACACCTACTTTAATTGGTATAAATAATTTGTTCTTTATGGATAATTTTAGGTGTAATCAAATACAATCAAAACTAGTTTATTTTTATTTGCTTAATGTGAGATATTTGCCGACCCTTTACATTGATTTTAGGGTCATTTTTCAATCACAGCTATAAAAAAAAAGTTAACATATTTTTAATATCCTCTATGAGAGTGTGTCAATATAAAAATTAAATTCTAAATAAGTTAACATTTTTTAAAAAAAAAATAACGTAAAAACAGAGACAACCAGTATAAGAAGCAGTCTAACTAATTATTACATTATAATCTACCAAAAAGTACCTACAGTGAAAAAATAACAATAATTTCTTAAATATATTTACCATATCAACGTCTTTTTTATATTTTAAACACTTTAGATTTAACTTATCAATAAAATAATTTTTGAAAAAAATTGTAACATTTAAAAAAATAAAAACATTAAAAAATGTTTACCTAATCTAAAAAATGAATAGTGATCATAGGGAATTTTATGAAAAAAAATCGGTCCGAGACAGCTCAGAAAAACTTTCTCACATTCGGAGTTTATAATTACTTAGCCCAGTGTTTTTCATATATTAGTTTTCGTATGAACATTTAATTATAATTAAACATTTCATCGAAATTTATCATAAAAATAACGTCTCCTGTGCGGGGAATAGAAACCGGGCTCTCTCCGTCCGGGTTTTAAGCTATTTTCTCAGGAACTAGATTTTTCCCGGGGAAACGGCCTATATCGTTAGATTCGTATTTAAATGGACTACACTTTAGAATTTTTTAATAGAGAAATACTTTTTTTCCACGTTTTTTCAGTTTTTTGGGGGTAGCGCCCCTAAATTTAGAGCTAAAATTCATTTCTCGATTTCGGCTTGGGGTATGATTTTTTTTGAACATGTTTGCCAAATTTCGTCAACATCAACCAATTGTTTAGGCTCCAGGCGTCTCGTCTGCACAGACGACAGACGACGAACAGGCAGACATTTTTTTAAAAAACACTTTTTTGGACTAAGGGGATCTCAAAACGTGTATATCCATCAAAATCGTCTAAGAGTAGCGTCTCAGACGCGGCACGCTATACATCGGCTCCGTTACTTTTCGTATTTTTGAACAGTTAACTGCCTTCTATCGCGCTATAAATTGTGTATACAGATGTGTTAATGTCCGGCGATGTTTTGATAAAGTTGATATAAAAGAAATACAGTTCTGTGAGTGTAAATTAATTATATTCTTGAACCAGATTAAAAGGTTTTATTTGCTGGTCTAAGATCACATGGAAGAAATATAGTCCAGATACGGTTGTACGCATGTGCGAGGTGAAACGGTAATTGTAGTAGGGGAATGTCAACAAGGCAATAGTAGCAGGGGAATGTCAACAAAGCGACAGTAGATAAAAACACCTTATTCAAAACATTTGATTAAAGAGACATTATCGTACAAACAAACAATAAATAGTAAATCAAATTTCATTCATACTATATCTAATCTTAAAAAGTCGCAATCGTATAATAGGAAATCGTTGGATATACTAAAACCAAATGGATAAATTTCTTGGAAACTCGCCGTCAGGCAAAAGTAGAATTTCAAAGAGAATGAACGAGGATTTGTCTGAGGAGGTAAACCAAGGAAAAAATATTGTCAACCTGCGGGAATTTCTAGTCCTCTCGTCGGATCTATGGACCAATTAAATACGGTCTTAAAAAACAATATTGCAATTAGTGTAGGTGCTATTCTAGATGAAAAACTAAGTAACCTGGCTACAAAGGAGGAAGTAAGCAAACTTGAAGGGAGGGTATCTACTCTGGAAGAGGAAAACACATTATTGAAAAACAAAATCCTGATCGTAGAACAAAATAACTATTCACAGGGTAGACAAATTGAATTTCTACTTAACAGCTCCCGCCGTAATAACCTTATTTTTCAAAGACTTCAATTTAGTGAAGAGGACAACCCAGTGGAGGTGGTTCGAAAATTTTGTACTGAACTTTTGGGTGCCCGAGAAGATCTACAAATTTCGAAGGCATTTAGGATCGGTTATGCAAATAAGTTGATTAAAGCTTCGTTTCCATGTGTGGAAGATGTACTTTTTATTTTAAAAAATTCAAAAAAATTAAAAGGAACGACTTTTTTCATAAATAAAGATTATGAATTTAAGTATAGAAGGAGGCGAGGTAAAATGTTCACTTTAAGGCGTGAAATTTTGAAGCATAACAAGGAGTTAAAAATATGGATAACCGGTGATAAATTAAATATTGAAACGAAGAAATTTGAATGGATTGAAGGAAAAGGGTTGACGAGTGAAGGAAGAGAAGGAGTGCCACTGCTAAATGATATGATAGCAACCGATATGACTGAGTTCATTCAACAACTGGGGACCCAACCAGATCATCATACAGCATCATCACAACCATGACAACTCATCTCACCTCGACCTTCTCCTAGTCACCACTCTGTATCCTCAGCTCCATGTGTGAGTTATTCATCACCATGTAATTCAATTAAAATTCTTTGTTATAATATCTGTGGATTAGAAAGTAAAGCTAAAAACACTGATTTTATTAATTATATCAAATCTTTTCATATTAATTGTTTTCAAGAAACTTTTGTAACAGAGGAAAATTTGAAAAAATATGATAGTTTGTTCCCTGAATTTGTACTACAGTGGGAGCCGGCGGTTAGAGGTAGTCGCATGGGGAGGGCAAGTGGTGGGATGTTGTATGCGATTCGTTCGATTCTAACGAAGGACTTAAGTGCTACGTTTGTTGAAATATGCCATACCCAATTGATCAAATTAAGAACAAAGGAAAAATTACTTTATGTCGGCCCAATCTATTTAAACTGCAATAATTGGCAGGAATGTTTCCAGAACCTTTCCGAATTTATAAATAATAATTTAGATTTAGATTTACTTATAATTGGGGATAGTAACGGAAGAATTGCTTCAAACCAAACCATCAATGACGATTTTTTCCATAATACAGATGTCGAATTTTGTAAATATAGAGTGTCGAAGGATAAAGTAATTAATTCTAATGGTCGTAAATTTCTCAAATTATGTGATGAAAATAATTTAATTACACTAAATGGGCGATCTAAAGGTGACTTAACAGGAGAGTTTACATTTATCGGACCAAACGGTAACTCAGTGATCGACTTGGCATGTATTACTGCCACGAGTTTACATTTGGTACAAAGATTTGAAATCAACGAACTCTACTTCTCGGATCATATGCCTCTTGTTATTGACATTGTCATAAGTGAAGAGGAGGGAGAAAACTCACTCACCCCTCTACCCCCAAAAATACACTGGAATCAACAGAACGAACCAAATTTTAAAAATAAACTTACTCGATACACAGATAATAAAATTAAGTCATATTATTCAGATAATCAAATCACAGATAATGTAGGATTGGAAATCGAAAACTGTTTAGAAAGTATGTTAATCGGAATCAAAAGCTCTGCCACTGAAATAATGCTTCGAAATAGTAAATATAGAAATAAGGGAAAAAATCCATGGTTTGATGCGGAGTGCTTCAAATACAGAAAAACAGTGTTCTACCTTCTACATTTAAATAGAAATAACTGGTCAACTTACAGATATAATTTGTACAGAGAGGAACTAATAAAATATAAACTTTTGTGTCTAGAGAAAGAGAAGGAGTATTTCTAATACTCCTTCTTAATAAACTGATCAATGTCAAAGATGGGAGAGAATTTTGGAAAGTGGTCGGAATATTTAGAAAGCAAAAACACGAAACCCGAGATCTTGTAACTATGGATGAATGGGTTAAGTTCTTTAAAAGTCTATTAAACCAGCCTTTCAAATCAGATTCCTTATCATATGCAGAGCCATATTACACTGATGACTTCTTAGATGCAGATTTCTCTTTCAGTGAGTTAAAAGATGTTTTAGTCAACTCGCCCAATAATAAAGCCCCCGGTGTAGACAGAATCCCAGCTGAATTCTTTAAAAACGCACCAGAAAATTTTATAAAGACTCTTCTAACTCTATATACCAATATATATAAAAGTGGATATGTTCCCGATCAGTTCAAGGGTTCTATTATCAACCCGTTAATTAAGAGAGGAGATCCATCCGAGGTTAAAAATTACAGAGGGATTTCACTTATTACTGCTGTAGCTAAGGTGTTTTCGGGTCTTCTGCTGCAAAGAATTGTAGCATGGATGGACAAAAGAAAAATACTTTGTGAAAACCAAGCTGGATTCCGGAAAGGCTATTCAACAGCGGATAATATATTTAACCTAATGTCGGCGATTAAGATTCTGCAAAAAAGGGGGAAAAATTAGATATATGCATTTTTTGTGGACTTCTCTGCAGCATTTGATACACTAGATCGGAAAGCTCTGTATTACAAACTAAGTTGCTTAGGGTTTTCGAGAAAATTAGTGAATATAATTAAACAGTTATACAACGGTACAAGGTCAGCTGTTTGGAGCAACAATGGAATTTCAGAGTGGTTTAGCATTGAAAACGGATTAAGACAAGGTTGCGGGCTTAGTCCAGTATTGTTTAGTATTTTCATCAACGACTTGGAAGATTTTATAGGATATGGTGTCGATATAAACGGAAGAATTATAAATGTTTTATTATACGCCGACGATTTAGTAATGATTGCAGATAATCCGGTTAAATTTCAAAAGATGATCAATGCTTTAGAAAGATACGTCGACCTATGGAACCTAAAGATTAACATGGAAAAAAGTAAAATTATGGTGTTTCGTAAGGGTGGCAATATAGGGGTAAAAAACTTTATCTATAAAAATCAAATCATTGAAACGGTCAACAAATACAAATATTTAGGAGTTATGTTGACGCCTAAGCTCTCCTTCCAAGTCCACTTGGCAGAAAAAGTACGAGCTGGAAAGCTAGGATTGCATTCGGCCTGGAATAAGTTCATAAATGATAAGTCGGTTCCTTTTTCGGCCAAAGAGAAAATATTTAATACTGTAATTAGGGCGGTTGTAACGTACGGAGCGCAAGTGTGGGGATACACAGCACATAATATTTTAGACAATTATCAACGTTATTACCTTAAGAAACTGTTATCTGTGCCAGCAAGTTCACCTAATTATATGCTAAAAATA
Organism: Gerris lacustris; assembly: GCA_951217055.1. Classification (NCBI taxonomy): domain Eukaryota; kingdom Metazoa; phylum Arthropoda; class Insecta; order Hemiptera; family Gerridae; genus Gerris; species Gerris lacustris. Next base: position 47,518,201 of record OX578276.1, read on the forward strand.
GAAACTGGAATGCAGAGTATAAATGACTATACATTTCTACTTCACCTCAATTACATTAATAAAATAGTGTTTCTAGGTAGTGAGCGTCTCCCAAACTTTTTGGCTAAAGAAACCGTTAGGGCTAACTGTTTTTAGTTTTTCCGCTGGAAAAAAATGTGTGCTGAAGCAGGAGTTAAATTAAGGGAAAACTGGGAAAGCAGGATTGTTTGGAAGCAGGACATGATGGATGCGCTGTGCAAATTAAACGTCACAAGTTCTCTTAAGACTATCGATCAGGCGAGGTCATCAAATTTTTGTACCCTCTACAGATCATTGGTTTACCCAAATACCAGCTTCAACTATTTCAATGACGATTTCAAAACAGAAGACATCAAAATTATATTTAAGTTAAGGACAGGTCTCATAAATTTGAATTACAAACCGTGGCAAGAAACCAATCCGACGAAAAATAAGTGTGAATTATGTAACCTAAATGCGGACGAGGATGTAGTTCATTTTATTGGCGTGTGTCCGCAGCTCAAATCAAACCGTCTAGCTTTTTTCGGCAAAGAAGTTTTAACTGGAACCGAATGCTCTGATTATTTAAACGGGAAATGCTGGGCTAGTTTGTTAGGTTATGTAAAAAATTCCATTCGGTTAAGAAGTGAATTTATATCATATATGCAAATTGTCTAAACAAGAATGGATTTAGTAATTTTGTTCAATAAATGAACTACCTAATTTAATAATAAGGAAATATGAATGAGGTATAGGAACAGAATTTATTTATAGGACATTTTAATGTTGTTTGTTTCTTAAAGTTTATTGCTTTTATTTTTAATTTGTAGGCATGCTTCGTTAGAAAAATATTTTACTAACTAATATTTTGCTAGCAAAATAAAAAGGATTGGAAGTAGGAAAAATAAGATAAATAAGGATTATAGAATGTTTTGTTTAGTTAATTATGTTTTGTTGTTAAGTGTTGTTGTTTCATTATTATAATATTTACCTTTTGGTTAATAATCTTAGGTATATTGTCTTGTTCAAATATTATTAGTACTCTTGTCAGATATATTTAAATAATTTATTTTTATTTTTGATGTATGCATGTGTGTGCGTAGGTTGTTAAGTATTTATATATATTTATATGTACCTGATTTGTGTATATGCATGTATAAATTTATTTAGGTTTGTATTTGTTAGTTTTTTAGAAATTGTCAATTAAATGGATTTAATTACTTCTTTATTAAGTTTCTAGTTCTTTAACAGAAATAGAAACTTGTAACTGCATGACGCTACTCACTCCCGCACGGCCTAATAGCCACAGGGTAGTATGATTTAATGTAAAAATGAAAATTAACAACTGTATCTTATTTTAAATATATCATTTATTCATTCATTCATTCATTCAAAATCTCAAAATCGAATTTTCGCGCCATCACAATATTCTCTTTAAATGAGAAAATAATAAAATCGTCACAATTCATATTTCATTGAAGGTAATTTATTTTGAAATTATGAATTTTGCTTCCGAGCAAAATTCGAGTGTGTTTTATTTTATTTATATTTGTTAAATCCGAAGTTTATTTTGTTTCAATTTTATGTAGTTATTTTATTTTATTTTATTTTATTTATATATTTAATTTTTTGTTCTTCTTTACCTAGCTAATCTTTGTTTAGTCTTTTTTATATTAATTTATTATTGGCAAACCTGGCGTGAGAATTTTTGTCAGTCATAAGTTATAAAAGTGTGTATGTGGAATTTATCCACCTGGATAAATATTTCCCATCTCCATTGCAAATACAATCGTTACGTCCGGCCGGATAACATTTTTTTTATCTCCAGTGCAAATCAAATTGTTTTTTTCTGCCATATGTAAATATCTGTAGTGATACAAATGTCAATCAATGTTAAATAGTTTTGTTTGCATTTCTATTTATAAATTTGATAGATTTAATTATTATTTTGTTAGAAGTGTTAAATAAATCAAATCGATTATACCTAAAAGTCCTCCCACCTACAACTAAGACCTAAAATACATCCTACAAGGATACTCTGAGGAAGCAAAAGCCTACAGTCTATAGAATCCAAAAGCTTACAATATTATACTATAGCCAATGTGCTCTATCTTGAGCTAAAAATCCAGTTTACCACAATAGAAGTAAGCACACTGAGATTATATATATCATCAAGTGAGAGATCTAGTTCGATCAAAATTGATTGAGCTAGAGTACATTTAGTTTTTCTTCTTGATACTTCTTATTCTAATTTGTTTTTTCTTTGTTGGATGAAAAGCAGTTTCTTGGTTTACTTTCTAAATCACAACTACAGAACTAAAATAAATAAATAAATTAAATCATTTGAGATCGGAAATTAAGGAGACAATAATTAAATACATGTGTATAACGGTAGCTACAAAGGTAATAATCTAAATTATTATAGCTAACAGTTGAATTATTACTTATTAATAAAGGTAATATGTGAGTTACTTGTTGACGTCAAGATAGGTCTAAGAGGATATTCACCTCATTATCGATAAGTGGAGTTTTCAAAACTTTGTAGGAAACCCAATAACTTAAAATTGTAGTTCTAAATCGCTTCAACAACCATATCAACGTCAAAAAGTTATGTTACAATACTTAATTTCCGTCACTGACGAATTTCATGTCATAACTCTTACATTAAATTTAATGTAAACATAGACACGTTTCAACTTGCAATACTTGAATTTGAATGAAAATACAAAAAGGTAAACTACTAACATAGAAAAGTTTACATACCATGAGCATGAGCACTTCAACAATAAAATATTATAGTTTTCATTTAGTTATAATTCGTCGATCTCTTTATCCACTTACTAATTCTTCGAGTTTAAATAACTTTTTAAAGTTTGTTTGCTTCAAAATCTGTTGCTATAATAATGTCAGGGATATAAAATTTTTAACATAACATTATTTATAATTTTTAATGATATTTAAAATCATAGATTTCTATATTGACATGATGATTTATGAACAGTGTATTTATAACAATTTAAAAGTAAGTAAGCCTTTAATTTATTTTTTTATTGTTATTACCCCCCCCCCCCCCCCCCCCGCCCCCCAAAAAAAAATCAAAATTACTTCTGGGAACGTCTCTTTAATATATTTTGTCGATATGAGAAAAAAAATGTATATATATATATATATATATATATATATATATATATATATATAATTTTACTTTAAGAGTTAGTCCTTGCTCTAGAATTCTTTTAATTTCCTGCCCATGAGTGTCGCGAGACGAAGGGAAATTTATTTATCGGTGCCAGTGCCAGCGTGTTTATATAAAGAGCGGAAAATTCGTCCAAGCCCGTATAATGTAGAGAGTGGAGTATAATTACACCTACTATCTCCTCCTGGGTTCTGGGTTGGTAGATAGTAGTCCCTACCCTTCTCTGTAGTCCATTGTAAAGTCAATCAGTTGAGAAATGTTTCTTTCGAATTTATGACGTCATTAGGTCTAGAGGAACCCTCGTCTACCGTTCCTTTCTCCTTATCACTAATGATATCAACGTTTTCCTTTAGTCATAAACATTGCTACTAAACTACTAAATTTTCTTTCATAACTTGCTTTTTGTTATTAACTCTAGGCCAGGTTAGTATATTTTTTTATTATTATTCTAGTTTACCAATATTATGTTACATTTAAATAAAATAAAGTAAATATGTCTGCCAATTAGTGTGAGACATAGCTTCGTCCCCCGTCCAAATTTTCGATAGATGGTCACAGTTAATATTAAATGTCCGTAGACGGTTGAAATTTAAATGGAGCCATCAGTGGTATATTTTCGGCAAACCTATAAAGTACATATTTACCACCAATTGATGTCAGAAGAGAAAACTTTATCAAAAGAATGCAACATTTTGTTTAAAATTCCCAAAATTTCCCAAGGGCCCCCAGATACCCACCTTTGTCTGGGAGCTGCAATAGCTCCACCACCCAATGTCTTGTTTTCGACTAAATTTTATATTATGGCCACCCTAATTAAACATGTTTTTCATAACTATTGATTAAATGACACAGTTTATTATAGATTTTAATTAATATTGCATAATGTTTATTGACTGATCTATTTAATCTACAATAATTAGGTGCACTACTTTTATTATGTTACAATAATTATTTTTAATTTGGTTGGACATTTTTTATAAAAATACTTGTGTTCATACTTTTGTTCAAACGAACTACACCGTAAGTTTACTTTATACAAAGTATTAAAATAATATTTCACCTAGAGATGCATAAAAACACTGTTTTTGGAGGTCTTATTTTCAAAATTTTACGGGAAAGGGCCCACGGACCCCTCTCCCGGAATGTGTCCCCCCCAATAATGTACTGCCTATGACGCCCATGGTTTTATGTAATAACCTAAACACAGGATAAATGTAAGAAGGACGCCCCAATAAGGTTTTATACGATGTAGCAGATTCAGACTTTTACAAAATTACCGGTAAAGAATATTTTAAAATGAAAAATTGACTTCAAAACAAGATTTGAAGATATCCCAATTGAGGGATGAAATATCACCTTTTTTTATATAAGAAAAGTGTTTAACCCCTGAAGACCTAAGTAAAAATGCATTAATAAATAAATATCGGTTCTTTCGACTTGAAACAGCTATGAAATATAATTCGAATCTAACATCGATATATAATTTAAGGAACGGTAACGTTGATGTGATGTGAGTTCAGATATTCTAAACAAATCTACATTCATAATATTTGGCACAATATGAATATGAACTAACTATAACATGTAATAACTTATAAACTAAATAGTGAAAAAAATATACGAAAGTCACTACGTACCTTGAAAGCACAATTCCTTAAGTTGGCTTTACCACTGAATAAATATTACATCGTTATTATGTATTATATACGTCAAAAAACATTAGTTTATCTATAAAAGTAACGGAAAACTAATATGTCCGGCAAAAACTTAAATTCAAACTTTAAAACGATAACTTAAACTTAGCACGTATTTAACAAAATGGCGGATAAGAAAACTGAGGAATAAAAATCTAAAAATTATAATAATTTGATCACTGTTGCCAACAATTAAATTTTCTAGAATAATTCTTCTTTTTCATTATTTAATTGAAATATTTTTCCTAGAAAATAAAGAATATTTTTAAAATAAGAATGATAACATTTTGATTTTTTTTTTTTGTTAAAAATAGGTAATACTATAATCGAAGAAAACAAAATATTTCGTTTGCAGGGGTTGCCTACCTCTATCCTTATTTTTGGATCAGCTGTTCGGCTTTCTTTTTGTTCATTTTTCGACGAATATACCACGTCACCAACTTCGTTTTACAAAAGTTTACGTTCGGATTTTACTTAATTTATTTATTGTAATAGATAGTGAAACAGGCGATTTAACGGTTGATATTTTTTGAAAGTTGTTTCTCTAAAACAACAACTTCGTCTACAAATATTTTATTTTAATTAATTTTTGTGTTCTCTTCTAGTTTTTATTTAAGAAAGTGAATTATTCAAGTGAAATTGTTTAGATTAAAGATCATTATAATTATTTTTTCTTCACACGTACTTTACTTTACTTCAAAAGGATGATAGAGGATATCAAAATATCTGAGGTAAGCATTTTTTTTTTTTTTTTTTTTAAATATGTTTAAATTATTATTTAACGTCTATCCGATGAAAATGAGTTTCTATTTACTTCACTACAGTTTTATTTATTTAACTAGCTCAAGTATCCGGCGTGACTCGGGCTTTACGCTGTGAAAAGAGGCTTCATTTCTTTTTCAAAATTATCAAAACTTTGATGTAAAAAAGGTTGATCAATTTTATCAGTCAAGAAACGGTATTAAATTTGGAAATCAGACGTAAAAAGTAATTTTCGTCTTATTTTGAATAACGACAAGTGTGCAAAAAGATGTGCGCGGGCTCACATAGTAGTTAAAACCATGAAACGTGTATAGTGACTCCATGCAGCCCTTTACCACGGCTACTTTATCACGGAAAAACACGAGAGATCCGTTACCTTGATGGTTATATTACTTCTTCAGAGCTTAGCAATTGATTCTATGATCAAGTTATACAGTGGTTTCCCTAAAAACCATAAAATTTCTGTTCATGATGAAACATGCCCATACAAAAATTATTATAAAATTATTCCTATTGTGCTTCTTTCGCCAATATTGCGTTTTTAGCATCAAAATTACCCAACCCCCCCCCCCCCCCCAACCACCCTATAACGGCTAGTCCTAAAAATATGAAATAATTAATACCTTATGGTGGGGTGATTGAAATAATTTAATTTAACTTCTCGTTATTACCAATAAATAAAAATGTCAAAAACATTGTCACCCCTCCGGAAGATCGAACAAGGGACCCCCCCCCCCTCTACTCTACTCCTTGTTTATATTTTTTTTACGTTCATATAGAGCGGGATGCGAAAGAATAATATGTCATTTCAGAATATTATAACGTATAATATATAGGTATGCTTTAATAACTTGCGAAACCCTAAAAAGTACTTAGGGGAATGTACTTGCCAGTGATTGTTTTAAGTTTTAAGATCTTAATACAATATTTAAGTTTGATTTTAATTTAAATCAAATTATAATGTATTTTTCACTGTCTGTTTCCCGTAGTAAATAATAATTATAATTTGATTTAAATTAAAATTAAACTTTCCGTAGTATGAAAACTACCAAAAACTTAAAATTGGATTTAAGTTTGTTCTTTATACAGAAAAACACCTTTACATTAGCTGTAGGCTTTACTTTACGTGCTTTAATAAAGTTAAAAAAGGAAATAGAAACCATTTTTTGGAATATAATGATAATTGATAATAATCAATTAGTATGATATCCAAGCATGTTTAATACACAAAAATCTGGAAATTGCAATGATTTTTTTTTATTAAAACTATTATTTTGTTCTAATAAATGGTACAGTAAAGGATATCTTCTATCAATATTGTTAACAAGATTTTTTTTTTTTTTTTTTTTTTTTTTTATATATATAATTACTTACTTGTATTTATAATACACAAGTATTATTAACTTAACGCCCACACTCGGTTTTTAAGTTTTAATTAATAATGAAATAAAGTTTACAATAGTCGGTTATTTTTTTAAATAAAATTATCAGGTCTACTCCTAAAGTTTTATTCATAATGAAGGTGATTTTAAACGATAATTGAGTGAGAAAGAGACCGAGAATTATTATTTACATCGGGAATTATTTAAATATTGGCTGCTGTAGCTGTAAGTAAAAAAACTAATATATATTTATTTTTATGCATAAATTTATAGATATCAGTACGTAGATAATATACTTAACCAATATAAGAGATAAAATAAATATTAATTGTTTAAGCTGAATTCACAAAAGATGAAAACAAGAAATAAATAAGGCTTCTAATTATACTCTAGTCTAGAATATTCCCATTTTAACACGAGAATAAAGATTTAACAAAAGAAAAAGTATAATAAAACTAAAACCGGAAGCGTTAAAACGATCTTTTCACTGATAAAATCCACGGAAGACTAAAGTCTTGTCTATAAGCTTGTTTTGATGAAAAGACATCTGTCCCCCCCACCTGGTTCCTCTTTCCCACTTTTATACGTTTTTCAAGAGAAATCGAAGGATTTCAGAAAAGCAAAGATAAAAAAAACAAACAGACACCTCACTTAGTTAAAATATCAAAACAAAGAAAGCAATACGGTTGTTCACGATTCTCTAGTAAAAAAAAAGAAAGAGGTTCAAACATTACAATGTAGAGATTTATAGTCTTCTAGGAATCAGCCATTACAAAACCCACTACTTCATGTATAATCTTAACTATTTTGTTTATTTTCTTAAACATAATATTAAAAAATCCCGTCAAGTACTTGCCAGCAAATTACTAAAAGGGTTTCTTCGGTCATAAGAATTCACAAATACATTTCATGAATTCTTTTATTTTTCTTTTTTAACAAAATATGTATAAAAAGTTTCACTTTTAAGATGCAAGGTGTGCATATATCCTTTGGTATCATCGGTATGCACTTATTTGGTTGTAAAATGGCCGCTATTTTGGAAACACATTATATTTTTGTGAACCAAATTTCAATACATTTAAAATGATACCCAACTTCGAATTTTTAAATAACAAATAATGTGGGGCTCCCGAGTAACGGCACCCTAAAATTTTTAAAATTTGACTTTTTTATATCAACTCCCGGAAATATCATTGGACCACAGAGATGCATATTGTTGTATTTTTGCCTTATTTTTAGGACCTATCCTAATGGGGTAGGGCAGGGGGGGGGGGGGTACATTTTGGATTTGTTTTAATATTTTTTTTTGGGGGGGGGGGGCGGTAAAATGACCGCTATTTTTGAAACGCGATATATATTTGTAATCTACATTTCAATGATAACCTTTGAAATGATACCCAACTTGAAAATGAGAAAATAATTAAAATATTGCGATCTATTTGCGATTGATCGCAGATCGCAGAAATTTGGAGTGTTTAAGTCCGCAATAGTTTTTCTGTTTTTTGGCAAAAAATTTTAACTTGTATACCAAATTACAAGTCTATAGCTTCAGTAGGTTGGGAGGTATACTCCAAGAAGCGACGGACGGACGAACTACCAAACCAAAACCCTAAAAACCACACCAAAAGGCGTTACATGAAAATGTCTCACTGTTGCAGACTCGTATGCAAGTAATTTTTAATTTTTACACAAGACGGCTTATTTTTTTACAGAAATGTTTCTGTTGGGATAATTTATTAATAGTGAAATAAGAAAATTATTGTTTAGCTTAAAGTAGTTGCGAAAAATAATACCTGACCTAATTATATACCGGGTTCTGCCTTGGATCTTCACTTCATATTTATTATCTCTTACCTACGTCTTACGTTCCTTATTATTTCTATAGCCCTAGTCTACTCCCACATTACATTCTTTGTTTAAGTCATAAAAACTTGCAAATATTTAGCTAGTCGAATCTTCACTCTTACTATGCTAACACTTTACACTGAAGATAATATAAAATGTCGAAACGCATTTGTTAAAAATTAATATAAAATTGTGGTGACAATACTGTTTTGTTACTTTGTATTAGTCATAATTCTCTATTCATAACTCTCAAGTTATAATTTATAAATAAATTCCAGAAAATCCTACTTATTCAGTACTAAAATATAAAGTTCTTTGTTCGTTTATAAATTTTATAATAGTACATACATAAATTTTACTTGTTAATATGTGTATACTTATATAATAAAATCAACAATAGAATATCCTCTAGGATTTCACGAAAGGTTTTATACTACATAAGCTCAGAGGATTATGCTTGCCAAAATAAATTTAAGAAAGTGCTGTATCCTTGAATTTAGGACGATGCACGTTGTTGAAGTATTGATTTTTTCTTTTCGTTTCTCAGGCTATAATTTTGTAAACTGTATATACAAGAACCCTCGTTATGAGCTAGAGAGGGCTTCAGCTCTAACCCGGAGAAAAAGCATTTTATCTTATCTCTCTCAATTTTTCACACGTTGCATACAAAATAAAAACCTCTATAATAACAACTAAATCTCATTGCATCTAACTTAATTGTCTATTTGATCCTTCCTTTTATTTCATGCAGATTTTTACTAAATTTTAGATATAATTAAACCAAATTTTTGAATCAGAGACTTGATGTTTAATCTGTCTCTAATAATTTTTGACGTTAAGCTTATTTTATGGTTTTATATTTTCAATTTCCAACCAAAGACTGGCTTTTTTAGAAGTATTTTCTTTACTTTACTTAATTTACTTAACTATACTTAATTTTGACGTAATAAGTCTCTATAAATAAACCTTACTATATCGCCTTCGCGACTCTTCACCCGAAGAGTCTAGAGATAACGTCTGAGTTTCAATATAAAAATGTTTTTACTTTTCCTCACTACTAATAGTAGGAAAAGTATTGTTTTCAGCAAAACATTTTTTTTCGAGATTTCAACGGAATTATCCGTTTTAGGTGTTTTTAAGACCTCCTGAGTGGTTTTCAGCATGACATATGTATGTGTGTGTGTATGTGTGTTATCATCGTAGCGCCCAAGGTATTTAACCTAGAGAATTGAAACTTGGCAGAAAAATCAGTCCTAACCTGTAGTTGTGCTGCCCGGAAAATCAACTTTTCCCGCCATCTTGAACCCAGTTTGCTGAGTCAGCAAAATTTTTAAAAAATCGTAATAAATCGAAAATGGTCCTGATCGAGTTGAAATATGGCTCGAATGTACCTCTCTGTATGACAAACAAGCCCACTAAATTTCATTTTGATTTTGGCCGCCATTTTGAAGTTATACATTTTTTTAATTTTTAAACTTTGACGGTTAATAATACTGAAATTACATATAGGTTTTTGACTTATAGCATATCGTTGAAACTGGAAAAAATTAAGGAACAAATATAAAAAAAACCCGATGAAATTCTATTAATTAGTTTAAAAGTTATAAGTGAATATAATTATTTATTAGTGCGATAATTTTGATGACGTCAAAGTTTGTTTACATCTGTCAAAATACCGCCAAACTTCAAATAAAATATAGGTATTAAAAATGAGGTTGTTTTTTTTGTAAAAATGATAATAAATCAGTTTGTTCAGAACGGTCACCCATCCAAGTACTGATCTCGTCCAATGCTGCTTCCTCCTGCTGCGAAGTAGCAGGAGAGGCCACTTTAGTGGCCTCTGAAGTGAGGAAAAGTTCCGAGGTACCCCGCACCCGATTTTTTGTTTTTGTCTTTATATGAAATTGAAATAATAACAGCACTATCTCGAAGAAAGAAATAAAATTAAAAAATTATATCAAAAACAAAAGCAAGACGGCCTTAAAAAGGGCCTCCATAAGACTCTTACTTCTACAAGTAAGAGTCTAGATATCAGTCGTCTAATAGAATACTTCTTTTAAGATAGTCTTTTCTCCAAGAATCCCAGAAGAGATCTAATAACCTTCCTTTCTAAAAGACCTCAGTTACTTCTGTTGAAGGTTCAAAAGTCTTTTATGAGTCGTACAGTCCAAACATAGCAGCATTTTGCATACATGGGAAATGCAACAGGGTTACTCCCTCGCCTTCCTTCACCCCCGCGATCCACGTTCCAACGATTTTGAGTTTAGAATATCTTCGACTTCCAATATTGCGGTCGCAAACGGCTTTCTCAAAAAATGAAAATTCTCATTAAAAGTAGATTTTTGCTTCCGAGCTTACCGAAGGTAACGGAAGTTATGTGATCGTTCTGAAGAACGAAAATATTTTATATCTCCGATTTCAAAAATTCCAAGACAGAAATCCGTTTCAGACATCAGGGAACATTTTTGGTCCCGTGTCTGTCTGTCGGTCTGTCGGTCTGTCGTTCAATTTTTGCGAACCACCATATCTTAAAAACTACACGTCCAATTTTAATGAAATTTAGGTGGTAGGTCATAATTAGCCCATTGTTGGTCCCATATAAGTTTCAACCTTCTGCTCTTATTTGTTTATCTTCCACATGCTCACAAACATACATTTATTTACTGCCATATCTTTAAAAGTAATCATCTGATTTGTATGGTTTGTCGAAAGTAGCCTGCAGATAACACCTGCCTAATTTCAACTTTCTGCTCACTTTAAATCGTGGTAAATTAATATGTCTTATACTATAAAGCCGCATGGCTAAGTGACTCACTGACTGACATTAATGTTTACCCACGTCCAGAAGAGCTAGAGACTTGCGGTTTGAGCCATTCGACGCGCAACGTCCATATTGTGAACAAAAATAGCTATAAAAAGTTCACTTTTCCCCCTTCTTCCCCCCTTATAAATTAATAATGGGCGACTTGATTTTTAAGCTGGTTTGGGGGCTTATTGCGGCTAAACGGTAAGTCGTATTACAAAATGGATAGCACAAATGGTAACTGATTTTAAATGATCTACAATTTTAGTCCTATGAGTTTTTGTCGTAGATGGTGATAATTTTGTTATTTTTTGGTTTTATTTTTTTCCATTTTTGTCTTTGAATGGCCATAGTTTCTATAATAGGTGGCCGATTTTATTTCTGATTGCGGCGATTGAATCTCACACTAATGCTCTTTAAATTGAGTATATTTTATTTCATTAGTTCATCCTACTTGGTGAGAACATGAGAGTAAACTTTTTCCCATGTGCCGTGTCACGTGACCACTTTTTTTGGTTTTTAATATTGTGTAGTATATCATTTTAAAGGCCTTGATATGTACATTAAAGCAATTTTATTTGTTGATTTTTTAAAAATGTTGTACATGTACTTTAGTACCGATTTATAATTTTGTTGTAGGTTAAAGGGTTTAAATACTTTTTTGATATTAGGTTTTTTATTTATATGTATTTATTAGTTAAATGAATGCCCTTTTGTATTGTTTGTTTTTTAAAAATATAATTTTGGTACCTCAAAGTACAGGGGTACAAATGTTAAAGTTAATCTTTTATAATTTATGTATATTGAAAAGCTCTTGCATAGTAGATTAATTTTGGTTATATTCTATTTTGTGTTATTTTTAGTTTTGAGGGGGGTAAAATAAAAAAAAACTTTTTATACAGCGGTTTCTACGATTTGGTTGCAGTTTTATATTTGTTTATTAAATTAATCATATGTGCGCTAACTTTTGGTGCTTGTTGGAGGATTTATTTCTCCAACAAATGTTTAAATTTCTTCAACTTTATTAAATATTTACTGGAACAGTGCCACGCCGTTCCAACTTTTTGATTATTTTTATCGAGCTATTTTTCTTAATTCGGTCTTTTCTTTGCGAGGAAGCTATGTGCCACATTAATTGGCAGAGTATTTTTTTGTTCATTATAAATCTATCAAAACTAAATTAATTATTGAATTAGATATTTTATAATATGTATAACCGATTTGGATGTGTATAAAGACGAATTATATCTTTTAGTTGTAAAAAAAATAATATAAGCATAATATTCCAGTACAATTATGGGACATATAAATCCAACACACCGTAAAGGGTTAACAAAAATCCCAAAAGCCTTTTTAGATGAGCTTATGAGCCTCTCTTAGGCACACCCTCCTCCCATCCAAGGCGTAAATTCGAAACCCAACACCAAGAAATTTATTTTTCCGCATAATACGCAGCGCCCGCGCCCCTATTATTATTGATAGCTCTATTCCATGAACTCGTATTTCTAAGTTAGACCTGTAATGTATTAAACTGTGTCGCATTGTTCGTCAAAATGGGACTAGGGACTCTCCTTCGTGCAACAAATAACCCTAAAACATAACAAAAATCCCAGCACTTAGACTCTCAATAACTTCTAGATGCATGGCTCTGATTATTAGGCATGTAAAAAAAATGACCCTAAACCTTAACCTTTTTCCCGGAACTAATAATCCATAAGCATAAGGGACCAAATATATTCCGATCGCCGAAAAGCTAACTGTTTCTGTTACTATAAATTCAAGGAGAGGGAAACACTAGGTATTTAACAATGGGCTTATTGTGACCTACCATCCAAATGTCATTAAAATCGGACGAGTAGCTTTTAAGACATGTTGGTTCGCAAAAATTGACCGTCAGACAGACACGGAACCAAAAAGTTCCCTGATGTCTGAAACGGATTTCTGTCTTAGAATTTTTGAAATCGGAGACATAAAATATTTTCTTTTTTACTTTGAATAATAATAAGTAAATATATCCAAAATAAAATCAATAATACCCTCTTTATTTTCAAATAATATGTAAGCAGTCGCAGTTATACAAAAAAAAAAAATAAATAAATAATAAAAAAAAAATTAATAGTACTTGAAATCAGAGCTTATATTTGATTATTACATTTCAACCTTTTCCATGTATCAGTAATGCCACTACAACATATTAAATGTTTACTTAGAGCATATAAGTGGAAAGTTGTTAAGGCATTTTTTAATTATAATATTTAGTTTAGGTATTGGTATCAAGGTTTTTGATATAAATGTTAATATAATTATTATTGGCATCAATGTCAAAAAAACTGTAGAGAAGTGAAAAAAACATGAGTGAATGAAAGAACTAAACTATGGTTTAGTGAATAAACATTAAGAACAATTGTGATCAGTTTATTGTAAACTCAATCACAATTACCTATAAATATTTGATTACAGCTCGATTCCAAACCACTTTAATTGGTCATTATCAGTGATATAATAATAATGTCTGATCAGAATTAACTCTAATTGCACGTTGATTGGCAGATAAGGTTGCTGTTAGTAACTAAGCGAATTAAAAGATTATTTTACAAAACATTTCTTTTGAGTTTTTTCCGCCGCCCCAATGATAATAATCTGTCAATAATCTGTCAATGTGTCAAGTGTTCTGGAGCCATCCAAAAAGAGTATAATATTTTTATCAGACATGTAAGTTAGGGATTGGTGTGGCTGAGTGGTTAGCGTACTCCCCCAATTCACCTCAAACCTAGACTAACACCGACTTATCTGGTTCGAATCCCAGGTAGATGATACACATATTTCACGCTGATTATCACATAGAATAAAGTGATAAGTAGATGAGTAAAGTGACCGATTCTCCATCCTGTAATAGCCTAATGATGTGTTATCAAGACGTATAAAGAAGCGACAAAATGTGTAAGTTGATATCCCTTTCCCAATTGATCAGGGTTTCATCTTAAAACAAATAAGGTTGTTATATTAATTAATAAATTGGCAAGACAGGGTCGTGAAATCTTGGTCTCAACTGAGTTCTAAACATTTCATTTCCTCCTTTTCTTTTCACATCCCAGGGTTGATTTTCTGCTAGGTCCTGCTACTTCCATTATCACCTAGTCCAGTTTAATATTCCTTCCGGTATGTCGTTCGATCAGCACATTTTTTTCAACAAATAATCGAAATAAGATCATTGTTTAACCAGTAGTGTCCTTCAAACGCAAAAGGAGTATCAAATTAAAATCCTGATTTTATAGGATTTTATAAGATGGCATCCGATGATCATTACAAATCGGTAGAAAATTATAAAATTATTAATTGTTTATGTACTAAATTATCAATACACAAATGACATTGCCCTAAAGAAAAAATTGAGGCCAAATAATATGATACACAATTACAAACATTTTAAAAAGTGTCCCGTGATTCGGCACTGGATAGAAAGTACACTCTCGTGTACTCAGCAAATTGGCCGAATTTATAAAATAATAAATAATCGATTTAAAAAGCATTAGAGTGAGATTAGAGCCCTCCAATAAGATCAGTCAATAATTGAGGACGCTATTAGCGCTCAAAGTCAAAAATAAAAAAAATATACTTATCAAATCTGGCTACAACTAAGGTAAAACTGATGGAGGTGCGATAAAAAGTCATAAAATCAAACTTGTAGATCTTTCAAAATGGGAACCTAATTGTTCAATCAGTTTTTCTTAATTCTTTTTTTAAAAAAACTCTAAAGTTACGTTTTCAATTTCAACTTTTTATAATTTTGCTATAGCAGTTACACGGCTATAGCATTAAGTGTGCCCAATTTCAATTTTTCATCTAATCTGGAAGTGACTTAAATGTAATTTTGCAGTGATGAATGTGTGTTATTTTTTATGACGAGTGGGTTAGTCAGTCTGTCTGTCGGTCGGAGTGACAACACCATCAGCTGTACATTAAGGATACAAGTTTCTGGTCGGTCTTCTGGGTCGAAGGACTAAGAGTCCTCACAACAACAAACTTGGGATTTATAATGTTGTTCTAAACCCCACCAAGCCGCACCAAGCTTTCCAATTCCTGTCGTCTCCAAATCCTGCAGTCAAAAATTTACTTGTGTAAAATCCGTAGAAAAATAACCAATGCTCCTTTCTAACCTTATTCTTCATAAAGATCTATTCTGAATGTGCATTTTGTCAGAAATCTAACCATGGCACAATATAGGAATTTTCATGAATCCATATCCCACCATTCTAATCATTTTTGAGCAACTCTTATTCACCGAGCTTATCCCAGGTAACCCTCCAAGACGTTTAAAGAGGCAGTGGCCTAGAGATCTCTTATCTTTAAGTATACTTTTGTCCTTAATGTTGTGTTAACTAATTATAATTGTTATAAGTATCAACAATTATTATCTATTTCTGAATACTACCTTCTTATAATTTAGGTATCTTGTATTTTAACTACCCTACTATAATCATCGCCAAGGAAGTTTAGTCACTGGACTATTTCTTCTTCATGACATTCCCACCATGCAAAGCTTTACTCTCCTTATTGCTATAATTGCAATAATTGCAGTTGTGTTAATCAATAATAAAAATAAAAATAGACTGAAAATTAGTGTGCCACATAGCTTCCTCGCATCCTTTCATGTTCTTTATTGTTACATTAACATTAAAATTATTGTTATATTACTTTATTCTAATATTATTTATTATGTAAAAACTATTAATAGTTTTAGCGATATTTATCACTTCATAGCGGTGTCGTTGTTAGTTTAATAAAAAATTGTATTTGAAAACAATGTTTGTCTCATTGAATAGATGAAGTTAGATTTTTTTCCCGACCTAAAATTCCAATTTTAAATTTTAAGATCACGTTTACGCGAGCGTTGCTCGTGAACGCTTATATATATGATAACGTTGTCCAACGAACTCATCCTGGGCATTGGTAAAATGAACATTGAACATGTCTACCAAATTTCATCAAAATCTGCCAACATTTACTCAAGTTATCGTCACACGTTTCATAATTCGCGGACACACAGACCGACAGACAGACAGACAGACAGGCACGAGACCAAAAATGTTCCCTTATGTCTGAAACGGATTTCTGTCTTGGAATTTTTAAAATCGGAGACATAAAAGTTTTTCGTTCTCAAAAGTGAACACAATCCTTCCGTTACCTTTGGTAAGCTCGGAAGCAATAAAAAAATACGTTAACATATTTCATCTAAAAATATTTCCATAAACTTGATTTAAAGTAAGAAAGACGTCCCCCAAGCGAATATCTTTAGGATTTTAAATAACTTGGTTAAATAATCTATGATAAAAAATATAAATTTATATAATTGTATGTCGGTTACCTATCAATGTGCAATACAATTACTTACTAATATCTATCCCTAAATTAATCTCTTTATTAACCCATTCCTAAATTATATTCTCGATAAATCTATCACTAAATTAACTTCATATAAAATCCTTTAAAGTAACGCGACCTTCCTTTTGATTTATTTATTAAATAAATAATAAATACACGGATATGAGAGAAAATTTTGTACTTTACAAGGTAAACTATAATTGAATGATTTGTGAAGTTAATTATTATTTGAATCTCTGTCAAATCAAACGTGAAAATGAACATACAAAACATTTCGTCCAACCAATTATAATGAAATTAAATAATTAATGATATTCTATTCAATATATTATTAGATTGCATTCTATGTCTACAAACTAATGATACGTCTATTTAACACATTAATTATTTACATCTATTTCAACAAGTCATGCTCAATTAGATTAATTA
The DNA here is from genome assembly GCA_951217055.1 of Gerris lacustris. NCBI lineage: Eukaryota > Metazoa > Arthropoda > Insecta > Hemiptera > Gerridae > Gerris > Gerris lacustris. Next base: position 47,535,691 of record OX578276.1, read on the forward strand.
TAATGTTGTTTTTAAACAGTAAATAAAAGTTTTTTACAAACTAAAATTATTTGTTGAGATAAACTAACAAAATAATAATTAATAATGTTTCTAATAGTTGTCCTTTAATAACCCCCTTTATTTTAAAGCTTAATAAATCCAAATAAAACAGTTATATTTATTATTTTAGCTTTAAAACCAGGATGCAGCTCGTGGAGTCTGATCATATGACCCGTGACCTTAGTTAATCGACGCATAGTCGAATTTACCTTAGACGATCAAATCAAGCTTTAGAATAATTAAACTAGTGTGCAATGCAGTTGTCTGCTTGCAATATTGAGCTGAGCGTGAATTTTAATCTTAACCAATAAACATTTGTATTTATAAACAGCTGAAATCGGATCAAAAATAGTAAAATCTCAATTTTTAATTAAAAATCATTTTTCCTGTTTTTCTATTTCACCCCCCTCTTAAATGAAAATATGACAAAAGTGAACAAAACAACAATAACTGTACTCGTAAAGAGCTTTCCAACGACAAGCATCATGGGGGTGCATGGGGGCTTATACTATTTTCACTTTTGTACCCCGTACCCTGTACCCCTGAGTACGAAATTGGACCATTTCAGATTTATACCCTCCTGTGGTTGGTCACTATGACCGTGCCGAATTTCGTGCGAATCGGTTCAGCAGTTCAGGAGGAAACTTTTGTACCTCGTACCCCGTACCCCTGTGTACCAATTTGGACCATTTCAGAATTATACCTTCCTGTAGTTAGTCACTATGACCGTGCCAAATTTTGTGCAGATCGGTTCAGCCGTTCAGGAGGAAACTTTTGTACCCCGTACCCCTGTGTACCAATTTGGACCATTTCAGAATTATACCTTCCTGTGGTTAGTCACTATGACCGTGCCAAATTTTGTGCAGATCGGTTCAGCCGTTCAGGAGGAGTATGCGTCAGAAAAAATGCAAAGTGTAGTATAAGAGCTTCGCTTCGCTCAGCTCAATAAATCGATGCAGCAAACTCGAATAAAACATTATCATATAGATAGCTATCCCATAATAACTAATTTAATTAATTATTATAAGACATACATACTTATACACAACATTTAGCAATAACAAACGAACAAAGTTTAGAAATTACTATTACTAAGGACTTACATTGTTACCATCAAATTTATTTGATGAATTATTATACCTTTTTTTTATTTTTTTATTTTAGATCATTAATTTTAGTTTATTAACGATCCCAATTTCCCCTACCTTCCTATCTTTATATATTTTATTTGTTTATTATGTCGATACCTTGATCAGCCGTAGTTTTGTAAAAGTATAATCTTATGTTTATTTGTCATACGGGTGTAGAGCGGGGGTGAAGGTTTTGTTATGAGAAGAGAGTGAAAGACTCTTTATATTCTTTAATGTATTGCTGAATGTAAACAAAACCATCTCACCTGGGCTACACGGATTAACCTACGAGTCAGTCTTGCTATCACTGTGGGGGAGTGCAGATCTGTTTACTGCTGTAACGCCCGTAAGTGGCGGAGTCTTTGAAATACGTCAACTTATTCACTGCTAGTCTACCTAATGTTTCCCTGTGTATAGGGGGAAATAAGCTACCAGTGTTCTTAATTTTGTTTTAACGAGGACATTTACGTTGACCAATTTTTTTGTATTACCAGTTGGTGAAATTGTCGGTGGTAAATAGTAAAAATACTTAAATTTTACCCAGGAAGTTATGTGCCGATAACGGAAACGGAAGTGTGGGAAAAAAACCTACAACTCTCGGATGTTTTACTCTTATGGAGGAATATTCACATTGCTTCCCGGAATGAGCGTTCTAATTTTAATTCGTGTTCAGCGATCGTCAGAAACTTGTTCGTCACAACGACTGATGTCTTCACCGTCGACGGCGAAACCATTAATTTTTAAGAAACTTGTCGAAGGAAGGAGTATAATTTAAAATTATTTTATTGGAAAACCTATTTCCTTTTCTTTTTTTTTGCGCGGATATTCACAAATCAGGTAATCCTTTTTTTCCCTTTACTTTTTATTTAATTTATATAATTTGGATACAAATAGAAGTCTTTCTCTTTCCTTTCTACTCCGAATAGTATATAATTTTATAATATTTATTTTCTTTAAATTTATGTTTTGAGAACAAACCCAATTACTTAATGTATTTAATAATATTTCTTTTTCTAAATTTATATTTTGAGAATAAAGCCAGGGCATTTATATAATTTAATAATATTCCTTTTTCTAAATTTATATTTTGAGAATAAAGTCAGGGACTTCATATAAGTTAATAATATTTCTTTTTATCTAAATTTATATTTTGAGGATAAAAGCAGTTACTTATTATAATTTTATAATATTTACTTTTCTAAAATTTATATTTTGAGAATAAAAGAAGTTACTGAGAATAATTTTTATAATGTTTATTTTTCTTAAATTTATATTAAAATCAATCGTTTATGTTTAAACTCAGTTAACTTGGTATAAGAATAAATAGATTTGGATATAATTTTATGTTTTAAAATAATCTAGATCCTCTGTTATTTTCTTTGAGACGTAACTGTTTTAATTTAATTGTATAAGATTTAATTATTTTTAGCCTACCTGGGGGCTCCGAGAGAATTTATTAATTAATTTTCTTTCATTGACTTTTATCTGTAAGCTCTTTTATTTGTATGCCTATTATTATTAACTTTATTTAATTTAATTATAACCCGATTAGTATGCTTTAAACATGTTTCTTTTACTTCTTATTTTTATATCAAAATCTAACTAACGACCACCGGTTTAGAGGAACTTGTGTTACCGTTGGATTTGATATATATACTATATATATTTATCTTAATCTTTAGATTTCTCTTATCTTTTTTTTTATACTCTTCTTCCGATTGAATTTTTATTTTAACTCCGGGATTTTATTTAAAACCACTGTGGTCGATAGTTTGATCCCTATAATCTGCACCTAGTTAGATTAAAATAAAATAGTATTTTAATCAACCTGTAAAGTGAAACTGACTTACCGTTTTATTGTGGAGAGAAATTAGTAATTTTATCTGGTACCAGCCACTTATTTATTTTATTTAGCTGATTGAGTAGTTACTGAGGTATCGATAATTATCTAATTTTTTTTCCTACCTTTAACCTCACCTCCTCGTACCCTCCGTCTATTATTGGACTCTTCATCCCATCTTATAATTAGTAATTTGTTCCTAATTATATTATTCTTTTCTTCCTATTTTACTTAATTATATTTATATATATTATTTACACTTATCGTGGTTACCTGTTTAATCTCTCCCGGTTCCTGTATCCTCTCCGTCCTCCCTAAACCTCTTCCTTAGTTGTCTCTCTATCCTAATAACCGTCCTACTCCTGGTTTCCTTCCACTTTAGTGTCCTATTTATTTTTTTTTTCTTTTCAGGGTTCTCCTAATCTTACCCATCAATTAAGAAGATTAGGTGGCGCTCAATCTTTTCTTTTAAAACCAGACTTTTACTTGTCCACCATCCGGGTACGTGTACCAAGTGGCAGGTGCAAGACCGTATTCTCTCCCTTAGCACCCAGCCCTAGCGATCCGACCGAGCAGGGTTAATTTCTTGTAACAACATGCAACAACCTAACTGAATATAATGTTACCTTGTAAAAATTGCAAACAATTGCAGAAATGGTTTCATATAAATAATGATTTTAAAACTTGTAATTTATATTAATAACACCTTGTTACATTTCTTATATTAGTATTTATTAACAATTTAATTTATTGGAATGCAGGTCTGTTTTATTTTATTTATTTATTTATTCTACCTTATTATATTTTATTATTATTAGAATGTGCGTAATTGGATCTATTAATTCATATAGGACCATGTTTATACCTATATTTTGTAGCAATTTCTACATAACCTATCATAGTTTTCCAGGACATTGCATTCAAATAACTGAACATTTGAAGTTCTTCCATTGAAAGTGACTTATTGTTAAACCAAGCTTTACAATATTATTTCAACATTGGACATATAGCAAGAACATGGTAAACGTACATAGGTGACATTTATTTATATCTAAATCTGTTTTGCACCATGATTTGAAATTTAAAATTAAGGTTCCAGTGCGTATTCTGAAAATTAGCTTCATATTTTCAAGCTTAAGATGGTCGAAAATATCCAAAATCCGGTAGAGATCAGTACCTTAGAAAGCAGTTAAAATTATATGGGAAACTTCGGCTGATTTCTTGGTTTAACAATAAACAGTGATGATAAAAAAAAATAAATAAATAAAAATAAAAATACACTGCCGATTAGAGAGGCATATAGCCTCCTCGCGTCCTATCGCGTATACTTTAATGATTTTAGGCTTTTAAAATCCATTATTGTTTAATGTATGTATTTTACCCCAAATAAAGCCTGGTCGCCTGGTCTCGAGGTCCATAGGTTCGCTGTGCTATTGAAGAGGTAGGTCAAATAGAGAGGTGGGGGACCCAAGCCACATCCTATCTATCCCCTCGTCTATCTCCCTCCCCACGTTCTCTCCATAATAAAAACTATTAATAGTTTTAGCAATCTTTAACACTTCATAGCGGAGTCGCTGTTGGTTTTATTTAAAAATTGAATTTTAAAAAAATGTTTGTCTCATTGTAATAGATGAAGTTAGATTTTTTAAGTTCCAATTTTAAATGTGAATTTCACGTTTACGCGAGCGTCGCGCGCAAACACTTGGCCGGATTACGTTGTCCAACGAACTAGTCCTGGGCATTGGTAAAATGATCATGTCTACTAAATTTCATCAAAATCGGTCTACTTGTACTCAAGTTATCGTCACACGTTTCAGGGAACGCGGACACACAGACCGACAGACAGACAAATAGACACGAGACCAAAAATGTTCCCTGATGTCTGAAACGGATTTCTGTCTTGGAATTTTTAAAATCGGTGACATACAATTTTTTCGTCCTCAAAAGTGAACACAATGCTTCCCGTTACCTTCGGTAAACTCGGAAGCAATATGCACAAAGAAGAAATCCTACAAAAATATGGTATAACAGATGGCCGGCCATTCTCTGTCCACAACAGAGAACTTAGGTAAAATCCCACAAGATATAAAACTGGCTAAACTTGCTACTCGTGAAGATTATCAAAGCCTATTGGCTCCTTATTATATCAAGCTACAGCTAAAAGACCTAACTTATTCAGTCAACAAACTCAACGCTGGAATGCGGCAAAAAAAAACAAAAAAAAAACAATATATATCTTAAAGGGACAACAGGAGACCAGCTAAAATATATTCAAAAACTGGGTAGCCATTGAGAGGCTAAGTCGATGCTGACCGATGATGTCTGGGCTGGTGATACTAATGATGGAAAATCCAGGAAGGTCCCTGGAAATTCATGAAACAAAGCCTTGTCACCCACTCCAGTATGGAAGCTAATTATTGTGCCTTGAGTGAACCAACGAGGGAAGTCCTAAACCTCAAGAGGATGCTTAGACAATTAGACTTACCCCAACTTGTTGAAGTCCCAACACCATTTACGCGAAATCAAAGCGCACAAGAACATACGAAGAACCCAAAAGGAGCAAACATAACAATATCAAGTATCACTACGTCAGAGAATTAGTGAGTGAAGGCTCTATAAAACAAACATACGTCCTAACATTAGGCATGACTGTTAACTTCTTGACCTAACCGGTATTAAAGGAGAAGTTATACAATTTTTTCAGGTAGCTTGGGATTGATATTGTCTAGGTTTAGTAAAACCAAGGAGTTAGTAAATTACTTTTTACTACGTTATTATTAGCTTGCTTTCTTGTTTGTTTGTTTGTCCAGTAAAAATTGCAATAGATTTTTAACTAACTTCCCGAGTAGATAGACATTTGAAACTTTTTGAATAGCTCAGAACACGATGACAATGCATTATTTTAATACTTTTAGTCATCTTTCAGCATTCGTTTTCAGCAAATTTTGCTGTATGGAAAGTTAGTTCGGAAAAAATCCGCAAGTTATTTTATTTGTTTTGACATATCCCATATTTTCGATCTTCATTTTTACGTGTTTCAAATTTATGATTTATGACAGAAAATTTAAAAACGTAGTATATTAAAAGTTCTTTTATCTTGTAATTATTTTTACTAAACTTACTCTAATTTTTATAATTTTCTTGTCAATTTATTGAAATAAATTATTATTTAGTATTATTAATCAGTTGCGTGAAATTTATAACACTAGTATCTTGGGTTGATTTAAAAAGATTTCCTTAGTAAATCTTCTTAAATATATTTCACTACAATCCCCGAGCCGTACTACTATTTTTCTGAGACAATGAAAGTTATTACTGTTAATAAACTAAAGCGCAATTGAAACACTTGTTCTCTTTTCTTCTTTGTGATTATATATATTGAGGTGCACTTGCACATCCATGGTTTATTTATTATTTTTCTAATTTTTGTTGATTATTTTCTGTCAATATAATTCAGTCTCTTTTTGACATTCATACAAAATCAATGTGTCGATCTTTGTGTAATATGTTAAGTGTTACTTATTAGTATTAGTTGCGCGTTGCACCCCGCAAACTGGTGACCCCGTTGAACGTTGAACGTTGAACCGTTGAACCGTTGAACGTTGAACATTGAAGAATAATTGTTACTCAGGAACTACGTAAAGGTCAGTTTTAAATTTTATCTGCAATTATAATAACATAAAATTTTTTTTTTTTTAAACATTTGACAGTTTGACATAAAAAGTTTTATTTTAATAAAAAATTAAAAAATGAATGATTCACTCATTAATTTAGAAGACGAGGAAGCTGGGACATCCCAAGTAGCTACTGTTGCTGTAAAGCTACCTCAATTTTGGAAAAATCGGCCTGAATTATGGTTTATTCATGCCGAAGCTAATTTCGAAATGTCAAAAGTGACGGCAGATACAACGAAGTTTTATCATATAATAAAAACATTAGAGGGAGACATGTTAGAATATGTTTCCGATGTAGTTTCGCAACCACCCGCTACTGGAAAGTATGAGGCGCTTAAAAAATCTTTACTAGCCGCATTTTCAGAAAGTAGTGAGAAGAAAATCAGACGTTTATTAAACGAAATGGATTTAGGTGATCGCAAGCCATCCCATCTGTTGCGACAAATGAAAGATCTGGCTGAAGGAAAAATTTCAGATGAAGTTTTGAAATCATTATGGATAAAACATCTACCCTCTAATGTGCAATCAATTTTATCAGTTAGCAATGAAAATGTCACGACTTTGGCAACCATGGCTGATAAATTATTTGACTTGAGTGACACAAACGCAACTGACAAGACAGTCAACGCTGTAACTAAACATAGTAATGCTTCAACATCCACCGAACATAAGGAACCAACGACATCAGCTACGAATCTAGGAGAAATGATGAAAACAATGCTTAATGAGATGACAACTCTGAAATCGGAGGTTGCATACTTAAAAGGACGTTATCATCAACCTTACCGTAGAAGGTCAAGATCCCGAGGTCGTTCAAATTCAAGAGCTAGAGAGCGAAAGAGCGGCAACTGCTACTTCCACGACAAATTTGGAAAGGATGCACGTAAGTGTACAAAACCGTGTGCATTTAAGCAGCAGGAAAACTAACAAGCCAGACTGCTTCAGCGGCAGGAGTAACTGGCGTAACACGTAGCCGCATGTTTATAAAGGATAAAAAATCAAATCTTCGTTTCCTAATAGATTCGGGAGCGGATATTTCGGTTATTCCTCCCCAAACAAAATTTGAGAAACGACCAACTAGGACTAAGCTATTTGCAGCCAACGGTTCACCTATAAAAACGTACGGACTAGTGACGTTAAACATAGACTTAGGGTTACGTAGGTTGTACAAGTGGACATTCACAGTTGCTGACGTAGGTAGACCAATTTTAGGAGCTGACTTTATTAGTAAATTTGGACTCATAATAGACCTGAAAAATTCTCGACTTACTGACAGCTTGACAAGCATTTCAACCAAAGGAGAGACAGCACAGACACCACCCGTGACTATACGATTGGTACAAGAAAGCGATAAGTTTTATGAGGTGCTCAGAAACTATCCAGAGCTACTGCATGAAGAAGACGTGTTTCGAGAAGCGGTAAAACACTCCACCACCCACCACCTCCAAACGGTTCAAAAGTTCCGACGTCTGGATCCTGCTAAACTTAAGGATGCCAGACAAGCCTTTGATGAAATGGTTGCACAGGGGATTTGCAGACCATCAAGAAGCTCCTGGGCCAGTCCTTTACATATGGTGCGCAAGAAGAATGGCGAATGGAGACCTTGTGGCGACTATAGGAAGTTAAACGCAGTTACGGTGCCGGACAGGTACCCACTTCCCCATATCCAAGATATCACAACAAATCTTCATGGAGCCAAGATATTTTCCACCATAGACTTAAGAAAGGCCTATCATCAAATCCCAATGGAGCCGGCGGATATACCGAAAACCGCCATCACCACACCATTCGGTATGTACGAGTTCATTAGAATGCCTTTTGGACTACGCAATGCCGCACAGACATTTCAAAGACACGTCAGGCAGGTGCTAGCTGGTCTCGATTTTGCACAGCCGTACCTCGACGACATCCTAATAGCGTCAGAGAACGAAGAGGAGCACATAGAACACCTCAAGTTACTCTTTCAGCGATTAAGCGAGTACGGTGTAGCAATCAACATTGCTAAATGCGTATTTGGACAACACCAAGTAAGTTTTTTGGGACACGAGATCTGAAGAGAAGGTGTGAAACCACTCACTAAGAAGGTTGAAGCCATCAAGAACTTCCCTAAACCTCAAACCATACAAGAGCTTCGCCGATTCATTGGCATGGTGAACTTTTATCATCACTTTATACCGAACATTTCTCGAATTCAAGCACCTTTGACAGCACTGACGAAAAACTTGAGCAAGAAAGACCAAAGACCGGTACAGTGGGACCAAGAAACAGACAGAGCTTTCAACGAATGTAAACAAACCTTATCAGACGCGACAGTACTGGCATTCCCCTCGACAAACGGACAGATGTCACTTATGACAGATGCATCAGACGTAGCTATAGGAGCCGTGTTACAACAACGAGACGACAATGCTAGACCGATCGGATTTTTTTCGAGGAAACTTACTGCAAGCCAAAAACAATACAGTACATACGATAAAGAACTACTGGCAGTGTATGAAGCAATAAAGTATTTCCGCCACCTTTTGGAGGAACGAGAATTTACTGTATACACTGATCAGAAGCCCTTAACGTATGCATTTCAACAGAAAACAGACAAAAGCTCACCCCGACAAATTCGACAGCTAAATTTTATAAGTCAATTTACTACTGACATCAGACACGTTTCTGGAAGTAAAAACATTGTAGCGGATACACTATCTAGACTGGAAGAAGTATTTACGGGACAAACAATTAACTATGAGACATTAGCTAAGTTACAGGAGACAGACGATGACTTGCAGAAATTATTACTTGATAATAAGACAGTCGTACGACTTAATCTGACTGATATCCCTAATTCAAACATGAAGGTTTACACAACAACGGACGGGAGACCTATTATTCCCGAGGCAGTACGAAAAACAGTTTTTGATTTAGTTCTTAATCTGGCACATCAAGGAAGAAGAGCTACATCCAAAGCTATTAGGCAGCGATTTTTCTGGCCGAAGATGAATGCGAACATCTCTTCATGGGTTCGCACATGCATTCAGTGTCAGAAAAATAAAATACATCGCCATACTTAAGCCCCACGAGGAGAGTTTGTTGATGCGCCACGATTCGCACATATTCATGTAGATTTAGTGGGACCGCTTCCCCTTTCAGACGGATGCAGGTACTTACTAACGTGCATTGATCGGACAACACGATGGTTAGAAGCAATACCACTGAAAGACATTTCTGCAGAAACGGTAACCCAAGCTTTCTTTACCGGATGGATCACGCGTTTTGGATGTCCTGAAACACTGACTAGCGACCAAGGAAGACAATTTGAAGCGACAACATTTCGGAAGCTTATGGAATATTGTGGCATAAGTAAAACAAGGACCACAGCCTATCACCCGGAAGCTAACGGAATGATAGAAGCGGTACACAGAACACTGAAAGCTGCAATTAAATGCCATAACCCGACAAAATGGACTGATTCACTACCACTTGTGTTACTAGGATCAAGGACAGCCTACAAAAATGACTTACATGCCACAACTGCTGAACTGACATACGGACGCAATCTAAGACTCCCTGGACAGTTCTTTACTAAGACCGACTTAGGCCGAATAGACGACGCTTACGTTAGCAAGTTAAAAGAACAGGTAGAGAGGATTAAACCGCAAGGAATAAAGAGACATGGAACATCTGCAATATTTATTCACAAGGACCTAACTGAAGCAAGCCACGTATTTGTACGAGTAGATAGAGTGCGAAAGCCATTAGAAGCACCCTACGATGGCCCCTAAAAAGTTATTGCTAGAGAGGCAAAGTGGTTTAAAGTCGACGTCAATGGCAAAGAAAAAAATATTTCAATTGACCGTTTGAAGTCGGCGTACCTAGCAAACAGTGAAGAAGCAGTTCCGAAGGCTAAGAAAGTCACCTTCGCCCCTAACTCGCCTTAAACGAACAACTTAGAGGAAGGTCACTAAGGGGGGAGGTATGAGGTGCACTTGCACATCCATGGTTTATTTATTATTTTTCTAATTTTTGTTGATTATTTTCTGTCAATATAATTCAGTCTCTTTTTGACATTCATACAAAATCAATGTGTCGATCTTTGTGTAATATGTTAAGTGTTACTTATTAGTATTAGTTGCGCGTTGCACCCCGCAATATTATAACTCTAAATATTTGAATGTACTTCATATTTAACTTATTACATTTAAGATTCGATATTGCACTTTAAAGGGTGATTCGGAATAATAAAAATGACAGTAATGTCCTTTCATTAATAATTTAGCATTTAATTCAGCATCAAAGATTCACAACACTAAGTAAAGGTAAAAGCAATTTCCCTATGTACCCAATTTTTTTTTTTTACCTAATACTACTTTAATAAGTTAATAAATTTAATTTGAACCCCATTTTATCAACTAGATGTGCACTTTAACACAATCTTTCAAAATTAAATATTTATATTGCCTTAGTGCTAGTTTAAGCAGAAATAAAGTTGCCAAGTATGTGCTTTCAGCACACTCAAAGGTGCAATGCAATTTAACATTTTACATTTATATTTTTAATAAAATAAAAAGGTATTACTTTATATTATAAAACTAAAAACGAGTTTAAAGTTAGTTAGCATAATCGGCCTAGCCGTTTCCATTCGGCCATTTTAATGTTTGTTTTAGCTATAACTATTAAACTGTTTATTACTATGACGTAAAACAAATGCCTTTAATTGCAATTTTATCGTCCAAACGCAATGAAACTACTCGGATCGAAACTTACTTCTAGATAGTTATCAGACAAACGGACTTATATAGGGACAATATAGCTAGTAGAAAACTGACTAACTTACTGAGACACTCTGAGAAAGAAATAAAAAAGAATACTTTAGGATTTTCACTTTAAACAAAGGCAGATCAAAAAAATAAGAGCGCTAGTGGAGTTGATGACAATAAGTTATAAAAAAAAGTGTGGTGTCGTGTTAAGAACGAAGTTCCTTATGCTTTTCATTAAATGTAAATTACAAAATCACACTGCTAAGTATACGATGCTAACTACTTATACATGGCGGAGTTAGAAAAGAGAAAAAATTAAAAGTAACTAACTAAAAGTTAATCATGATGAGATGAGTTAATAGAGAAAGAGGATGGTTGTAGTATGAGGGAAAAGGACTGTTCCCTGATTTCTGTCTTGGAATTTTTGAATTGAAAAAACTGATTTCTGTCTTGGAATTTTTGAAATACCTAAGTAAGCTCGGAAGCAAAAAAAAAAAAAGGAAGAGGTAGCAAATTTTTTATAAATGATTAAATGTAAAAATTTGGGAAAAATTAAATAAATAAAATGGAATGAAATAATTCGATTACAAAAGTGATAAGATAAATAAAGTAATTAATCAATTAATGAAATAAATAAAGAAAAAATGATGGAATAAATTTTAACTATAAAAATAAGCAAATGCAAAGAGATAATTTAAAAAAAAAAAAGTTAAAAAGAATAAAATTAATAAATAGAATTAATTACCCGTAAAAGGTAAAGGAAAAACACGACGTTTTTTTTCATTTAGTTTTTTCCGTCTTTTTTCGTCAGGTTTTTCCTTTACCTTTTACCGGTAAACTAACAATTTACACAAGTGTTGTATAATTTTGCAATCTACTCTTTAATACCTTACATTTGATACCCCACTCCCTCGAATTATCCGTAAAGGGCTGATAATTTTGAAGGGCTGATAATTTTATGTTCGCCATGTTTTTCCTGTGTGCGCGTCAAAAAGATCTTTATTATGGCAAAATTTCATGTTTATATATCTTTTGATTCAAAAGTTATTGGAACCGTGCAGAGTGAGAGAGAGACAGACGGACAAAGGTACGAAACTATAAGGTTTTCTTTTTTAAAACGAACCCCTTAAAAAAAGAACTAGTTAAAAAAAACAAAAAAACAATAAAACTTAAAACAAAAAAAAAACGTAAAGAACAAAAGGTTATCAATTAAAGAGAGCAAAATAACATAGGTACTAAAAGAGACAAAATACTACCTAATACGCCTTCGCCAACTGCCTTCGACTTCAAACTATTCAATAAAAAATCGTAAAAGATTCGTAAAATCACCGATGCTCCTTTCTATGTATCTAACCTTATGCCTTTAGTCCGTGATCTATCTATATCCAGATATCAAAAATCCCAATAACCCTTATCAAATCACCCTAATCCTTTAGTAGAATTTCTTTCTTCTCAATCCATCCCTGATAAACCACCTCGCCGGGAGAAAAAACAGTGGCTCAGAGATCAACTAAAATATACCCAACTTAAACCTTATCATTCTTTATAATTATTAATTTGGTTTATTTATTTATTTTCACTCACTTTTTATTTCATTATTTTACTTATTCATGTTCTAAATCAAATAATTCATGCTAAAAGGAGTAATTAATGGATTATTACCTTTACCATTTAAATCAACGTCCAAATAACAATTTACCAGTATCACTCATAACATTAAAATTAATGTAGTGATATTCAATAAAAAGAAGAGAAAAAACTCGGTTTTTGACAAAGAATAACAACTTCTTTTTCTTTAAGCGTAATTTTTAAGGACTAACGGCGCAAAGATGGATTTATACAAAAATTAAACCTAGAAATATATATATATATTTTTACTCAATGCTTCCTCCCCCTAAACGACCTGACGCATTTCTGTAAAAAAAGAATACTCAATCCTTGTTTTACAAGGATGATTTTTGGATCTTCCCTATATTTGTTCTGTGTTGGTGTTATTACGCATAAAATAACTGCAAACTTTCAAATTTTTGGAGATGCGTTAATTGCATCCATAAAGACGAATGCACGATATTATAAGAGTCCTTAGTTTTGCCTACAGACACTAATTACCTAAACTAACTACTGAAGTAATAAATGCTACTAATTACAAACCCTGGAAAATATTTAACGCAATAAAGGTAATATCTTCTACAATAATGATAATAGCCCAGCCAATGAGATGGGATAAGTACATCGATTCCCATTACACTTAATCAATAATATCTGATAAACAATATCATGGAAATCGATGGGCTTAACCTTAAATCAAATATAGAAAGTAGACCCTTCTTCTTAAATTATGACAACAGCTTTTCCTCATGTGATTTTTAATCATCACTTTAGTTTCTGGATTTTTCTTACCATTAAGTAAAACCTGTGTTAGATCCAAGAACCACTTAAACAAAACTAAAGATTTGATTAAGAATAGCTGATGAATTAAGACGATTTACTTATTTTTGGAGAGCCAATTAAATAGATTCTAGGAAATTTTAAGGCTATATTTTGTCTGAACTTAAGTGGAAAAATACGAATTCCCCCTACAATCAAAATTAAGCAAAAATATAATATACTTCAAATTCATCTGGTACCTACGTAAACAATCTTTATCTGATATAATAGGAGATCATTATCAAATACATAAATTGTTTCTCTACGTATAATAATTCAAGTATATTTATCAAAGCGCAGCTTACAGCCTTTAAAAAGGTGGCATGTCAATACAGCGACTAAAAAGACTAAAGCCGTGCGAGTAAATGGGACTCCTTTTAGGTAAATGAATGAAACCCTTTCTAAGTGACATCACGAAATAAGTGATTTTAAAAGTGAAACGATAACAACTACGATGTTTCCTCATTGACGATGACGTTACCGAAGCCACTGAAAATCGGATTGGAATAGCTGATATATCCCAGTTGTAGAAGTGGACTCATATTTCGCTAATTATTTTTTTTTAATCATAATTATTTGACACAGATTTAAGAGAGAGAAGCCAATATTGTAGGATGAGCAATAAATCCCATCGGAAAGTACACCTTTAAATGTTAATGTATATACAATAAAGGTTGAGTTCTGAAAGGGAGACGTCGCCTTGTTTAGATTGCAATTTAAAGATAGGACACATTTTATGATTAAAACACCCTCAGATGTAGCCCTAGAACGAATTAAACTTAAGGAAATAAATCCCTTATAGGATGTTAACTCTAAGATGAACTGATTACGTTAAAATCCATACATAAAAATGAATGATAAGATTAGGGAATATTCCATGGGTGGCGAAGTAATATTCCAATCTAAGTTGGTTTAAAGTGAAGATTGCTAAATATATATTTAGAATTATTTGATTTGCCTACATCAGCAAACCTCACTACGACTAGTTAATTTTTTGTTTACACTTATTCACAGATTTATTACAATTGTCGACCAATTTTATCTTACTATTACTGGGGTTTGAGAACTCTCTACAGCTATCTTTAATGTGTCCTAAAATGTATCAATTAAAACTTTCTCTCATGTTCGTAATATGATCCCGGAGTTTTACCTTAATTTTCTCTCATGTTCCTACGTTATAAGATTCCCCGTAGAGGTTTAGAGGTGTGTTCCAATGTATTCCTGTAAAGAGCTCAAGATTTACTTTAACAGACCTGTTTTATTAAAAATATTCCCTCGTCAAACACATTCGTTATGTTTCATTGTCTTCTTATCAGATTCTTGAGGTGTGGTTTTGACAAACCACATTGTCAAAGCCGCGCTGTTATTGGATTAAATAGCGTGACTTGTTCACGTAAGTATATGTGATAAACTTTGTCGATTAGAACTACTCATTCCTTTGTCGTAGGGCTTTAAATATTTGTTTCCTTAAGGTTTTAGAGTAAATGTAAATTATTTACTACTTTACGGCTGGCTGATATTCGAGCTTACCGTGAAGTAGTCCTTGTCATCGTCTCTTTTGGGATTGTAGTTGACTCGTGGATGAAGACAAAAAATCCAATTAGCACTGAAATTACCGTGCAAGATAATTTTCCAGATGAAAGCACCTTGGCCCACAAGAAAGCTCTTGAGTTCCTTGATACAAGACTAATGTACTAAGAAAAAATTATTAAATGGGAGGAGATCTGGTCATAGGCTGTGATTATTTCTGGCAAAGCCTTCCAGTGATACCAAAATTGATACCCAAAGATGAGATTGGTGCTTTTCTCCAAAATATAGCTCTATGGAAAAACTAAAAATAAGTTTGAACGTAAACAGGCGATTAGCTTTTATAAATCTAGTGTCAACAACGTATACCGATCCACCTGCAGAGCAAGGTAAAGGTAGAAATTGACAATATTGTACTAGAGGGTATAGTTAGTAGATGATGCAACAATACCCAGGTAGGATTGCAGGTATAGTGATGAAATTGAAGGGAGATGTAAGAATATGCGTCGATTTTCCTGAGGAAAACAAATTTTAGAATGAAAAATGTTTCCGAAAGTCGGTAAATCTAAGCTTCGATTTCTAATTTTGACTAATCCTTGCAATGACAACTTTCTATTTAATTAACTGTCGTTAATAGCTTTAAATTATTTAGGGTTACAATTATTTAGACATTATTCAATTGGGAAACTTGAATACGAGAATAGGAACGGAATTAAGTTATAATAGTTAGCATTTGCAAATCTAATCCGGCGATGGGCCCTTATCGTAACCTTCAAAATCAAATATTCCAACTTGATGTTCTCAGCTGGTGTTACATCTGCCTTTAAATCGTCTTCTCTAGGACTTTCTGTCAAATTCACAAGGCTTACTAACTTTCATTTTAATGCTACTAAAACGTGTAACTTTTAGAAATAGGAGTGATTTATGCTCGACAAATCGAGAAAGTTGTGGGTTTATCACGGCTTTTGATACTAAATGAAGGACACATTTTCAATTTGTCTTTAGTAAAACATATTTATCAAGTTTTCACAAAATAAACCATTAATAAATACAGTAATATTAAAAGAGACTACAATGCATTATATGGTTAGATTAGTATATAAATGGAATAAATTTAAAAATTTATAATCGAAATTGTGAGACCTGGTTTTTGGGCCGGGATTATGGAGGCTATAATCTCTATTTCATCTCATAGTATGTTTTTCTTATCAATAATAAAATTCAGTAATGGCTGGACTGACCACTCGATGAATAAGATAAAAAGTTTAAAACTACGAAAAGAGAAAACACTCAAGAAAAAAGAACGGCTTTTAACTGAGGATGTACAAAATATTTGCAACCTAGTTATTGTTAAGCCTTTAGACTATTATTTCACATACTATAACCAATCGTAAAAATGCATTTCATAAAAATTTAAACTTGCGTTAGCTGCTATTACAAATAAAATAAACAGGTCAAGTGTGTGCTAGTCAGCACACAGCGAGGGTCCGTAGGCAACCCTGTATAGTTTAAGTAGTACCCCATTGATGGTGTTTTTTAAAATGCTAAAAAGTTTACTTTGAACTATCCTATGGGTTTGATATTCTCAAAACACATAAACAAACTTCTGATAAAGTATTTTTTTGCCACTGAACCGGACTGCAACCATATAAATACATCGAAAAGACCATAGCTATAAAAAAACGTATTTTGTCAATAAAAAATAAAATAATATTTTTTTCGAAATTTCCAAAAAATGGTATCTTTACTTTTAGTCGAAGACTTGCCTATGCTCGGCCAATCAAAGTGATTAAGAAAGAATCATATATTTTTGTAATCAGCTCGACGTACCCTTTCAAATGATACCCCTCACGGTGTCGCAAAAAAATAAAAAAATGTTAACCCTTAAGTTTTTTTACCCTAATTTTTTTGAGAATTTTTTTTTTTAAGTCGCTATATTTTTAAAATATGTGGGTAGGTACAAGACACATACATGCCAAATTTCAAAGTGATCGGACGAAAGGTGTAGCCGTGAGAGCAGGCGACTGGACGGACGGACAGACTCACGCAGGAAAATATAAGGGTCCTTGGTTTTGCCTACGGACCCTAAAAAGAATTTTGAACTTTACGCAAGTGAGACAGGGCTAACATCATTAATTCTGTAAAAGTCTATGCGACACTTAAAATTGATTTATTTTTATTCCAAATGTTATATATTATTAGTACTAATATTAATAAAATATTTATAGTGATAAGCCTAAAACACAATAACCACGTGAAAGTGTTACCTCGAAGGCCGTGGTTTTCACTCATATTTAAGAGGTGTTTATAGAATCCCATCATAATTTTGATAGAGGTGCGTAAACGGGTTTGTAAGGACTATGGTTATATAAGTGTTTAAGAGTATAAAAAGCCTTGTAAATAAATAAATATATGTATATATTTCTGTTGGGGTGCTCCTGAGTATGTAAGATGTGAAGGTGCTAGTAAGGGAAATGTTTCTAAGGCGCCCAAGGCTTCATGCATTATATACCGTGTTCTGCTCTCTACCTGAAGAAAGACATTCTCTAGTTAAGAACCCCCAAAGCTTCTTACACGAAGAAAACATATTCTGAGGAGTGGGTGTGTGCGAACGCCGCCAGAATGCCATGTCGTGAAGTGCCTACTAAATATTTGAAATCCTTTGGGATATCGGCGAAGCCCTGACTAGGGGCCCGGTGGAACTCCCTGTGTCTCATGCTGAAACCCAACTCTTACCTTAGAGTAAAGAAACCATCTAATGAACCTGCACTCTCCTCTAGAATTGTGAAAATGTAACAGCCGGACTCACATCATAATAATCCAACTACATGTTTTGCTTCTTCTTAAACTTATCCACAATTATAATTTGAAAATGTGATTCAATAATATTATTAACCTGATAAAAATGTATTATTAACATAGCATATTGGTGAAACATTTTTAATTTTAATCAAGTGGTAGAAGTTTTATAAGAAAATTGCATAATCCATTATTTTTGGTCTGTTACCATCCTCAGTAAAAGTACTAAAGTAATAATATGGGTATCATTACAGCTGATTGGTTAGCACTCTACCATACTCTCGCCTATAAATAAGGTAATTTCCCAACATGGCTGGTACTGATTCGAATCCCGGAAAGGTAGGACATTACACTGGTGATCATCATATCGAGTGTGACAAAAAAGAATATGAGTGTGGTGTCGCGGTACACCAGGTAGGAACGAAGTTCCTTACGCTTATCATTATAAATATAAATGACAAAACGCTAACTACTACAATGCTAACTACTTATACATGGCGGAGTAAGAAAAGGGACAATATAAAAAGATATACTACGCCAACTACGTATTTACTTAGCGGAGTTAAGGCAGAATTAATGAACAGATTTTTTTTATTTATTTAATTTGTAATGATTTATAATAAGTATACACAATGTAATTATATAAAATAAATATTTATTGAATATTGAGAAAATAAACATTCATGTTAGGTTGATAGTTAGAGTATGATTGTAATAGAGAGTCTAGTTGTGGAGTAGCCACCCAGCATTCTTACTATTCAACTCTACGACACGTTTCGAACGTCTCCTTTTCAACAATTATAAAAATATATCACTTCACTTTACAAAACCTCTGCCTGTATCAAGTAGAAATTTTACATGCCTGTTTCAATTGTATTTTAGACGATGTAGGTATATGAAGTTTTATTAATACTTTAGAACGTAAGATATGGGTAAAAACATTGTTTTCACTATTTTGAACGTACATGTCCACTTTAATAGATTTAGCGATCTTTACATTTCGAAGCGGTTTCGATGTTGGTTATAATAAAAAATGGTATTTAAAATGTTGTTTGTCTTATAGAATAGATGAAGTAAGAATTTGTTTCCCGTCCTAAAATTACAATTTTACATTAAAAGCTTACGTTTATGAGAGCGTTGCACGCGAACGCTTGGGCAGATAAAGTTGTCTAACAAACTCGTCCTGGGCTTTGGTAAAATGACCATGACCATTTGTACTAAATTTCAACTAAATCGGTAAACTTTTACTCAAGTAATCGGTCATCGGTCGATTTCGTGACGGTCGATTTTGTTACTGATTGTTTTTTTTTCGGATACACTTTCGAACTCCTAGCGCTGATATGCGTCGCAAAGAACTTCGTTTCATCAAGTAATTCTTTTTTTCTTAACTTGCTTAAACTGCTGCATAACTTTAATGATGTACATAATTCCATAAAAAAAATATATATTATTTCAAAATTGTCTCAAGGTGTGATGCAAAATGAAAGAAATGTTTTTTTCTATCTTATTTTTTTATTTAAATTAAAAGAAGTAGGTAAAAAAGGTTAGTTTAAACAAAACAAAAGCGTAAGACAAAGAATAAACCTTCATTATCTCGCTTCTATAAGAAATTTCAGAAAGTGTATTGAAAATATGACAATGGAAACATAGCAATTTTATCAACAATGTAAACATTATCTTGATATAAGCAGGCACATTTTTTATTAAGACATTTAAAATTAGAAATGTATGCTTGCTTTGATCGTTGTAATTAAAATACTCAAGATAATCATGTAACTTATAATCGTGTGGATAAGAATTTGCATTCAGATCGTTGAACTGATATTTGAGTACAAAAGACATTTTCAACCTTTTGAGCCATCATATCAAATCTAGTAGAATAAAACTGTCGGTGTGGCACAATAAAAAAATCGGTCCGAGACAACTAAGACAAACTTTCTCATATACGAGTTCATAATTATTTAGCCCAGTGTTTTCCATTTATTAGATTTCGTATGTAAATTTAATTATTATTGAGCATTTCATTAAAATTTATCATAAAAAACTTCTCCCGGGCGGGGAATCGAACCCGGGCTCTCTCGGTCCGCGTTTTAAGCTTTTTTCTCAGGAACTAGATTTTTCCCGGGACAACGGCTTATATCGTTGGATTCGTATTTAAATGGACTATATTTTATGTCTATGAAGTTAGCCCCCCATTATTTAATTTTTAATATTTTTTTAATTGTTCCAAGTTGTTCTATGAGTGTTCTATATTGTTCCAAAGTTATAAGACCAAAAGCCAAAAAACAAGACAAAAAAAAAGCAAAAAACAGTTTTTATTAGTGGCCCCCCATTATTTTAAAAATCCAATTCTTTTTGCTGTTCTGGATTGTTCTAGGTGTTCTAAACATTGTTCCAAAATACCAATCCTCTAATAAAAATGTTTACCTAGATTTAGTCCACCGAACCAAAATTTAGTGGCCCCCCATTATTTTAAAAATCCAATTCTTTTTGCTGTTCTGGATTGTTCTAGGTGTTCTAAACATTGTTCCAAAATACCAATCCTCTAATAAAAAATGTTACCTAGATTTAGTGCACCATACCAAAATTTAGTGGCCCCCTATTATTTTAAAAATCCCATTTTTTTGCATTTCTGGATTGTTCTAGGTGTTCTAAACATTGTTCCAAAATATCAATTCTTTAAAAAAAAATGTTTTCCTAGATTTAGTCCACCAAACCGAAATAAATTTTTTTTAGGGCCCACCATTTTTTTAAAAATCCAATTCTTTTTGCTGTTCTGGATTGTTCTAGGTGTTCTAAACATTATTCCAAAATATCTATTCTCTAAAAAATGTTTTTACGAATATATATAAAAAATGCTAGAAGGTCGTAACGAAGGTAAGGCCCCGAAATCAAAATACTGCTTTTTTCACATATCAAAAAATCTTGTTAGATAAATCGTTTTACGAAGTTATAGTTATAGTTATTTGCACAACTAGTGCGCAAAGTGCCAATTTGCTGCAATCGAGAGAAATATTTATGCATGAGTCGCAGGCGAGGGCGGAAAGGTTTCTCGAGTGCAGGAAAGACAGTTTAAGCTCTTGTTGCACATTTTTTCCTACAGTTAGTTTATAATCTGTAAATAAAATATAAAATAATAGAGGGTTCATTATAATGTAATAGTACATTACGCGTCGAGTACGGAAAGTAGCATTTTGCATGCGAGTGTGGAGTTTGCACCCGAGCGACAGCGAGGGTAGTAAAACCACACGAGCAATGCAAAATGCCGTTTTCGCACGAGTTGCGTACCGTACTTTATCTACGATTGTTAGATTTAAATAATAAACACAGAAAAAAATAAACTTACAGTATGTAAGTTCGTATCTCTCTCTTGATAAAGATGGCATTAATTCTTGAGTTGTATTTTTTGCCGAATTAATTATTTCTGGAGGATTATTATTCTCCACATTTTCGTCAAAGTCACTAGATTCACTCTTTGTTTTTCACTAAAAACTCGATATAAACAGTTACAGGCTTATTTATAAATATTTAAGAAAGTCCCTTGGTAAAATATTATTAAAAATAAAGACATTGAACACTGTCATTACTGAGGTGGAAGCCGTACTCAATTCCAGACCCCTGGTGTACGTTGGAGAGGGAGATGTAGAGGTGCTCACACCCAACCATTTCCTGTCATTAAGGGATATGAACACGGCATTTACACCGACGACCTTAAAAAATACTGTTCTAGGAAGTACCAAGGACCATACCCTAGATGTTTGGAAAAAAGCATCAGCGTTACTCGAGCGCTTCTTAAAGCTTGGAAAGACTGGAAAGCTTGGAAAGACCAATATTTGCTGAGCCTTAGAGAAAGGTATAGTAAGGAGAGCAAGACCCCACAAACACTACCTCTAGTGGGAGAAGTAGTACACATCGGGGATAACACACCGCGTCAAAAATGGAGACTGGCTCGAATAGAAGAACTAAATAAGAGCCGTGATGGATCCGTACGATCTGCTCGACTACGAGTTGCTTCTGGAATACTCACCCGACCAATATCTCAGCTTTACCCACTTGAGATGGACAGGACTGAGGTCAAGGCAGGGAAGTAGAATCATCACAGCTGGGCTCGGGAGTGTCGCGGAGCGAAGATTTAGTGATTTTTGTATTTACGATTTTTATATTTAATTGAAAGTTGCCATAGTTACAGAGATTCAAATGTTTTGTTTATGACTTATAATGTAAGTTTTGAAAATTTTGTCTTGTTCGTAAAATAAAAGGAATTTAAGAAGATCAAAGGTTTTAGCTGAATCTTAGAGGTAAAAGACTCTAAGCCGAGACAGATATTTTGGAATAATGTTTAGAACACCTAGAACAATCCAGAACAGCAAAAAGAATTGGATTTTTAAAAAAATGGTGGGCCGCTAAAAAAAATGTCTTTTGGTTTAGTGGACTAAATCTAGGAAAACATTTTTTTTAAAGAATTGATATTTTGGAACAATGTTTAGAACACCTAGAACAATCCAGAACAGCAAAAAAAAAAAATGGGATTTTTAAAAAAATAGGGGCCCACTAAATTTTGGTTTGGTGCACTAAATCTAGGTAAAAATTTTTATTAGAGGATTGGTATTTTGGAACAATGTTTAGAACACCTAGAACAATCCAGAACAGCAAAAAGAATTGGATTTTTAAAATAATGGGGGGCCACTAAATTTTGGTTTGGTGGACTAAATCTAGGTAAAATTTTTTTAGAGAATTGATATTTTGGAACAATGTTTAGAACACCTAGAACAATCCAGATCAACAAAATAAATGGGATTATTAAAATAATGGGGGGCCACTAAATTTTGGTTTGGTGGACTAAATATAGGTCAAAATTTTTTTTAGAGAATTGATATTTTGGAACAATGTTAAGAACACCTAGAACAATCCAGAACAGTAAAAAAATTGGGATTTTAAAAATAATGGGGGGCCACTAATAAAAACTGTTTTTTGCTTTTTTTGTCTTATAATTTTGGAACAATATAGAACACTCATAGAACAACTTGGAACAATTAAAAAAATATTAAAAATTAAATAATGGGGGGCTAACTTCATAGACATCTATATTTTAGAATTTTTTAATCAAAATCGTCGGAACCGTTTTCGAGAAATAATTATTTTTAACGTTTTTTCAGAGTTTTTGGGGGGTAGCGCCCCTAAATTTGGAGCTAAAATTCATTTCTCGATTTCGCCTCGGGGTATGATTTTTCTGCACAGATTTTTTTTGTCTGCACAGACGACAGACAGACGAGAGACAGACGACAGACAGACATTTTTTAAAAACCACTTTTTTGGACTCAGGGGACCTCAAAACGTGTAAATCCATCAAAATCTCAAAATCGAATTTTCGAGCCATCACAATACTTTCTCTTTATATGAGAAAGTAAAAATTATATTGGTCTAAAGTATAGAGTTTTTTCCACGGTATCCCTGAGTAAATTGGGGAGGGAAGTAAACAAAAGGAAACTGGCCAGTAGAAAATGTCCGGTGTTGTCGCTCTGATTTATTTTAACAATTAAAATATTCGATGAACAAAATTAAACAATAAAAGATTTGGCAACATGCAACCCCACTCCGTTTTCCTCAGAGACACCGTGGGAAAACTCCACTACAGTTTGTGAAAGTAAACAAAAATGTATGCATAATTTAGGTGAACGAGTAAAGGTAGTAAAAGGCTTCTCTTTAGAATGTGAGCATATAATAATAAGAGTTCATTCCACTTTAAATCAAGGAGAAAGAGATAGAATATAAATACATTAAAAATAACAACATTCGTAGCGAAGCACGGGAGTCCATCTTGTATTAAATAAATAACCAAAAACACGATAACGAACATTGTTATTATTCGAGCTGATATTACAAAGGGCCCCTTACGGGCAGAATTCTGAAAAAACAAAAAATCTCATAATTTAGGCACGACCTAAGCAGTTGGTATAAAATGTTTTATTTAAGTTTTATGTTTCTGTGAATATTTTAATACAAGAATCATGACAAGATTTTATTTTATTCTGTGTAGATATTTATTTATTACAATTTCTAGGTAAACTAATTTGTAAAAAAAAAATGGTTTATCTCATGTATACGTAAATCCTAAGAATTTGAATAATTAAATTAAACATTAAAACCCATAACCTTTCCCTTGAATTCAAATTTTAACTATTTTAAAGAACTCTAAAGTGTATTTATTTACTTCAAAGAATCCGCTTTATATTTATTAAACAATAATGTAATCCCATTTAAACCTTCTATTAATTAATCATAGGGTTATCTAATAAAGAGATATATTATTTAAAATTCACTTAAAAATTTAGATGGAGGATAATGGGGTTCAAAAGATTCGACAGCACCAATAATACAAGCGATAATACTCGTAAGATCTTTGGGGTCAGCCCACATTTAGAGCAAGGGCTAGTTATGGTGGACTCATAAAGTAGAATTTCTTAGAAGACAGGTTAACAGAATCCTGAACAAAGCTAAAAGAAATAATTTTCCAGAGCTGTGGGAGGAATATAAGTCCGTCCGTAGAAAATACAAGGCACAAATTAAAAAAGCTAAGAGGGATGATTGGCGAGCCTACTCTGCGCAGATATTGGGGGAATAACTCCGGCGGCCAGATTTCACCGGATTCTCTCCAAAGCACCAACATATATGTGTAGTGGTCCCTTACTGCTTACTGGAGGCACATTTACTTCTTCAGAGCAGGAAATACACATATGCCAGGCTCTGATATAAGTAAGGACATTGACATATCTGATTCACCTATATGGAAGGAGCTCAAGCCTTGGCAATTAAGTGCAATAAGTTTCTTATCAAAGCCTCTCCTCCATAAATTAATTAAATTATGTTAAGGAATTAATATGAAGATCAGAAATAGTAATAATAAAACCAATTAATTTTCTATTGAATAGTGGAATAAAAAGGTGAACTAGGTAGTTAGCTAATAAGTATGCTGATGAAAGTAAGGATTGGTTATATTAGCGTTTAGTTAGGTAAAATATAAAATGAATTTGCAGTGTATAAACAGCAAGCTGAGCAGACTGTTAATACAGAAAGAGTAGAGGGGAGAGGGAAAGGTAAGGTGGATTCATAAAGGATGAGTAAATATAGGTTAGAGGTTTAGATATAGCTGTGGCTGCAAGTAAAGAAGCCTTTTAGACCGCTCCCACTATGGATATTTAATGCAATATTTTGAGAGCTAGCCCAGTTTAACCTGCGCCTAGTTCTCCCCCGATCAATGATCTTTACCTCATCTTCTCACTTCAACCTATTTCATCTCTAAAAATAAAAACTCAGGTTAAACAAAATGTTTCATCTCTTTTTGTCCACGATGGTTTCCCCCTACAGTAGTCCTTAGATAGAAATCAATCAAATTTACTTTAATTAGATACATAATCAAAGCTATTTTATAAAGGATGGTCCATAAAATAATAGAATGGACGAAAATATACAAAGAAAGACAGGGGACGAGTTATTAAGATGAAAATCGGAGTCAATTGATTAGAAATAAAGAAATACGTATTTCCAATTAAAGCAAGTTTATTGTTCAAAGACAGCTTTCAGCTACTAGTTGCTAAAATTTAGTGCCGACGAGACAAGTAAAAATGAAAAAGCAAAAGTCGTGTAGGAGTTAAGACATAGGACAACCTAAGTTTAAATCTAATTGACGACCTAGGACAACCTAAAGTATAATGGGACAGTGATATGAGACTTTGTTGTGAAGGTGTAACATGGCCTAAAGTTATCATTGAGGAAGGAATGCTTAGATAAACAGGGAAGTGTGTAAGTATAATGATAATTATCTACTAAATATTAAAAATGTGCACGTGTCTCTCTAAGAAACTCTATTAAGAACAGCCCATACCAATGCTTAGGCCAGATACAACTACATATAATGGATAACGGATGACACGGCTTTATCAGCTGTATAAACTTTGAACCAGTTAGTCACCATACATATACAGATAAAGGTAAACACCCAGCCCGGGGCAGGGGCCCGGTCAGGGAATTGAACAGAGCTGTTGTCACCATATTTAGTGCGGCGCCAACCTAACATGTAGAAAAAGTTCAAGTTTGATGATCTTAGCAAAAAAAAAAAAAAATATTATTGAAGTATTGATTCAAGTTTTTTGGCGCCTTTAGTTTAATATTTTTGGATATTTTTTTTTGTCAGATGTGAGCATAAACATGTTGCGCAATTCGTAGGCTTAGTTTCATCTAAAAATATTGAGTAGAACCAAAGTTATTAACAAAATTTGGTTGACCCCACAAAACCAAAACCCACTGACTCGCAACTCAAAATTTTTTAGTACTTCTAGACCACCTAGAGACTCGCAGTTTTTTGCGTTTGCACGGAAATTGGCACAAACCGACTGGAAAAATCCGAAAAAGTAAAAAGAATTTACCCCCCCTTAAAAAATTAAAGATGGCGAACGCAATTTTAAAGTTTTTTTGGAGGCTTACTGCGGCCAAATGGTAAGTCAAAGGATAAGTAATATAGGTAGTTTAGTTCATAATTTATTGAGCTCTTTAGACCAATTATGTATGATCCAAAGCTAACAGTAGATGAATACTGACCAGCGTTTTTTTTTTTTTTTTTTTTTTATAGCAGTTTTGCTTCTAAACTTACTATAGTTAACGAAAATATGGGAAGAGAAAGAAGTGTTATATTCAAGAATTTAATTAAATGATAAAAGAATCCATATTTTTTTATAAAAAAAAAAAGATTCCAGTGGTTAGTAAGCATGAGTAGTAGAAACATATTGGGCCAAGAAATATTGATTTAAAATCGGAGTCGGTTTTTTTTTTAAGGAGGAAAAGCAACCTAAACCATTAAAATGGTAAGGGCAAATAGAAAGATGGCGTATTGGGTTAAAAAAAATTGAAAAGCAATGAAAAAAAAAAAAAAAAAAAACCGGACTTGGAAAAGGAAAAAAATTGTGGAGAGTGTGGCAAGAGAGCTGGCCTGTTGATATCGATGTGGGGCTCTTTACTGATTCAATAATTCACGGTGGTAAGCGAGAGGGAGAAATGTATGTCTCTGGGTAAGAATATCGACCTACCTACCCCGGTCAGGGTAGTTTAGTTAGCAGCTAACTCAGCTCTTTTGCCTATTCGAAACCATTTAACTGAGAAACAATAAGGATGCAAAGAGAAAAAAAGATAGTGTGTCAACATTTACCAACGAGTTGCACGTTAAAAACTAACCGTGAAAGTTTTTTATTAAGGCTTTTTGTACGAAAATATTTTGTGCGTGTGAGCTGGAAACCAAGAGAAAAAAGTTAAACTAAACTAGATATCCTTTTTTCCCTTATCAAAAACTCAGGAATTCCGAAAATAAAATTCATGTGGTTAAATTGCTTGTATAAAATCGATGTGATGGCACCGTACCGGTGATTGTAACCATACTATTTAGACTGACCCTCCGAGTTTATTCTTGAGTCTTAATTGCATTTAAAAATTTTATCGTAATTTTAATATTTATTTTATTATTAGAGTTTAAATAAGACGTACTCTTAATTGCCGTGATACTTTCATTTTAACGCCATTTTAAAATGTCGTATGACTTCATAACTGAGTTTAAACAAGATGTATACAAAAGACGTTGTGAGGAGGTTATAGGTAGGTTACGTCGAAACAGATTATATTTGTTTTTAACAGTTATGTTTTTGATTTCGTATTATATTATTTATTATCGAGATAAACTCAAATAGCGTTAAAAAATAAAAGGGTAAAGGTGATACGACAACAGTGACAGATTAAAGTATCACGTCTTTTCATAGTATGACAATTTTATACGCATGCGCATGCCCAGTAGGTTTGACCACGGAAAGACGTATAACATTAATTGCCCTTCACGTTTTATTTAAACTCTAAATTGCAAGTAAATAATAAACGTCTTATTTGAACACCGAAAATGTGAGATATTTTCCACAAAAATATAAGTGCTTTAAGCAATTAGAGATGTACTGTTTTTATTACCACATTTACTTACTATATTAGGATTATGAAGAGAGAGTAAGCGGATTTAAGGAATTAGTTTTAGCTCTAAATTAAAGAACATTGCTCCTCAAACTCTCTTTTACTTTCTCATATACCTACGCAATATATTTGTAGAGAGACTATCGTGAATTACGCATAAATTCGAAGTTAATGGTTATAAACGTTTATCTACGATTGTTACGAAATATAAACATTGTCTTTCTGTTTAGATGCATAGAAAGTGATTCTTTGCGTACATGTATTCATTGCGCATGCGCATCTCATAATTGTGAAGAATTTATCTTCTTTACCGCCCTAGGGCGCTAAAGAAGAAGAATTCTTCAACGTTACGCACGATTAGCGAGTTTGTTTGCATTTAACAGAACTAATTTGATGTTTGTTAAATAAAAGTAACTGTTTATATAGAGTTTTTTGTAAAAATCAATGCATGATTTAAGTGATTATGACAAATATGAAGAGAATAATACGCCTCCCGAAATAATTAATTCCGCACAAAATACAACTAATGAATTAATGTCATCTTTATCAAAAGAGAAATACGAACTTACATACAGAAAGTTTATTATTTTTTTCTGTATTTATTATTAAAATCTAACACTCGTAGATAAAGTACGGTGCGCAACACGTGTGAAAACGGCATTTTGCATTGCTCGTGTGGTTTTACTACCCTCGCTGTCGCTCGGGTGCAAACTCCACACTCGCATGCGAAATGCTACTTTCCGCACTCGACGCGTAGTGTACTATTTTAGGTTCCTAAGAGCGAAAATAATAGGCTGGGCGGGATTTTCTATCAGTTCTCTGCCATGTTTACTGGACGAGAGTTTCTTATCAACTGAAAAGACTGATCGATGAGTGAAAATTAATGTCTAGGCTCAGATGTGAGCGGTAAGCGGCAACCCATAAGCGGTGGGTTCATAGCATGCGTTTTGTACGCGCTTTAGAATAATCTGTAGGCTGTCAAAACACAACGCGAGAAAATTTAGTTCAAACCAACTTTCTCGCCTCAAAGCTAACCTGAATCAAACCTTCACGGTTTTTCCCTATTGTATATATTTATCATTTAATTTTTTTCGGTCATTTACATAGTAAATATTAAATACCCACTTCTTTTTAATTTTACAACCATCCTTTTGAAAATTAACATAGTATTTTAATAATAAATTCGGCTTTGTTTATAACCTGAACGGAACACTGAGCAAGTACACATGGAAGGAAGGGGGAGGAAAACTCAGTGACGTTTCCCCGGCTTCATGAATGTAGTTTTATCTGTATAGCTCAAACACGCTTAAAAACATATGCTATGAACCCATTTTTATTCGCTCAAACGCTCGTGCTTGCCATTGCCGGCCGTAATCTACTTTCATTGTACTCCATGTAAACATAACCATAAGCGCCACGGCTCTGCCGCCCACTGCTCACCGCTCAGCTCGTATCGCACCCGAGGCCATAGACTTCTTGGGTGATTTCTATACAAAATATTATATACACTGAGGTGAAATCGAGATACGATTTTTACCTCTTAATTTGTAGTACATTCTACTAAAAAAAGTTCTGACTATTTTTATTAAAAATTCGGTGCTTCTTTAGATTGTTACTCCCCTATGTGTTTTTAGAATATAAATGCCTTTAACTAAATAACTATTAAGACAAAATTATGTTTAGTCCAATGTACTTTGGGACAAAGGAATATCAAACTTCTATTTTTATAAGGGGGGTAACAGTCTAAAGAAGAATGCTCCGTACACCTTGTTTAGATTGTTACTCCCCTCTGTTTTCTTTATAAGGGGAGTAACAATCTAAAGAAGTGCCAAAAATTCAAAATTAAAATATACGCCATTTAAATAAGAATTGATAAAAATGAATTTGCCCCCACTGATATTAAAACCAAAGCATAAACAACCACTTGTCAAGCAATTTATACTTATGTTAAATAATAAACTAAGTAAATTAGATCCTCAGCAAAATCCTAACAACCGTGAAAATAGAGCCAAGTCCCAGAACCCCCATCCAAAAAAGTCAGCCTATCAAAGAAGTGATATCTACATTGTGGCCAAGTCTGCTCTTTCTTTAGTACATAACCCCACTTCGCTCCTACTTTCTTGAGCAAGTCTACTCTTTTATTTTTATTACTTAATACGTGGTGCTCTAAGATTTCATTACAATATATTATAGTGTTGATTAGATTGAACTGTTTTCCCTGCTAAATGATCAAAATTAGTAACCAATCATGAAACTGTCGCATGCTGTGCATAGAAGGATAAATTATAAAAATATTTGGTCATTATACACAATAACCTACTTATTACTTATTATAACCTTAACGAAATATTTTAAAAACTCTGGATACTGGGACTTTTTAATGTTTTAAATGGTATGAATAGGGTAAGTGATAACAAATAAAGTATTTTTAAAAGATATAGATAAGATACCCAATTTTATTTTGCTTTAACTCAAATATATATTGAGTTCTTTCACTACTTCAAAAAAACAAAACAAATCGTTTTAAAAAACGAAAAAGTTATTTTCTGTATAGTCTGAGAAGCATATAAAATATACCTCTTTGTTTTTGCTATCTTTTAAGATTAACGTGGCGGGAAATTTGGTAAATGAAGTTCTTGGCTATGTGTACATGGTAGATATATGACCCACGATGTAAGCACCGGCTTATTCGCGTAGCAATATGTTTTCATAAGGCCTTCATTATATCTGACATATTTTGCTCCATAAATTGCAATTTCCAATAGTCCATAAACGGGAAAACATATATATGATATGTTACATTCTTCATCGAGGAAGATGTTAAAGAATGTTTCGTTGGCAAAGGATATTCACTATGGAAGTCAGAACAATATGCTTAGCTAATCAGGGTGCTAGGATTTATTAAGAGCTATTTAATTATTTTCTCATAGGATTTTTAAGATTTTTATGTTTTTTGAGAAAATGGCGTAGAAAATTAAACGCTTTACACAAGACTTATATATTTTTGTAATCTACTCTTCAATACCTTTCATTTGATACCTCACTCAAAATTTAAAAAAAAAAAAAAATTTCCCGTGACAGCAATTAGCCGCCATCTTGGATTTCCAGTTATTCGGATCAAATTGCTATTCTTATTTTTTTATTGGCCCACCAGACCGCACATTTTTCATATTTTTTAATATTTTTAGTAACAGCGGAAATATAGTTTTAGAGGGGGGACACGCAAAATTCTGGTGGTTTTTGACAAAATGGCGGGGAAATTTAAACGCTTTCTACAAGTGTTATATATTTTTGTAATCTACTCTTCAATATCTTTCATTTAATTCCTCACTCAAAATTAAAAAAAAAAAATTTTTCCCCGTGACAGGCATTAGCCGCCATTTTGGATTCCCAGTTACTCAGATCAAGTTGCTATTCTTATTTTTTCTATGGCCCACCAGACCGCACGTTTTGCATATTTTTAGTAACAGCGGAAATTTAGTTTTGGGGGGGGGGGGGAGGCAAAAAAACACTATCCACAAGTGTTATATATTTTTGAAATCTACTCTTGAATTACTTTCATTTGATACCCCACTCAAAATTTAAAAAAAATATTTTTTCCCCGTGACGTGTATTATCCGCCATTTTGAATTTGAACAGGTGATAATTTTGAGTTCGCTATATTTGTCCTGTGTGCGCGTCAACACGTTATTTAATACTGGAAAGTTTCACGTTTTTATCTCTTTTGATTCAAAAGTTATTGGAACCGTACAGTGTGACAGACGGACGGACAGACAGACAGACACAGGAACGAAACTATAAGGGTTTCTTTTTTTTTGTTTTACCAACGAGACCCTAAAAAGCTATCGATGTGTTTATAAAGGTTTGTGACAACAGTGGATTGTCAATTTAATTTGGGTATTAAATAATGAAGTTTCACGAGCTCCCGCCGTTCTCGTTATTAGGGTATCACCTAGTTGGGCACATCCCTATCGTAGTTTGTTCTAAGATAGACGATGTTTCTACGCATGTCTGAGTTTAAATATCAATCACAGAAGGTGGTAAACCTGATGTGGTTTCGCCTGTTTTTGGTTTACTATCTTTAGAGAACAAACAATATAGTGAATAGCGTTGTCAAGTGGTTGGAATTCTCGCAACACGCCATAAACCTTGTAATAAATCTTGTTGGCTTATAAACACGTATATATGTATGCCATTTTAAATTAAAATGTGTAATTGCAAAATCCCTTCATAGAACATACTTATGTCATAAGAAGTATCTTATTTCTAAATTTTAAGGCCCTAGCTAGATCAAGTAATATGTCAAGATAATATTACAATCTCAAAAATTAATTAAGAAAGTGCATTATTTAGAATGAAAATTGTGGATCATAAAAAAACGTGCTTAAAAATATTACCAAGTTGTAGAGGTGAATGCATTAGTAAGAGGACAACTTTTGTAAATATCTATATGGCCACCATTTTGAATTAAAAAGTCAGATTATAAAATCATAGTTTTAGAACATGATTATATTTTAAGAAGATGAATTTCCATATTTCACGTTCCTAGATCTAGTGGAGTTTGGGAGATCTAGCTACCATAAACATTTAAATAAAATAGTCGCTATCTTGAATGAAAATATCCTTTCATAGCTAGGTCTACATCACTGAAGCAAGTGTTGACCAAAATCTGTGATTCCAGAATTGACAGTTTTAAATATATAATAATTAATAGCAGATTAGGTGAAATTTGACCTTAAATGTTCCTCATAAATGGCCTCCATCTTGAAGATCAGTGAGTATTAGGAAGTGAAGCGATACAAGTATTTTTAGCAGGGAAATAACAAATATGTTTGTCAAATTTAGTTGATACCTCAAAAAATGAAAGAACCTATAAAGAATACTGAATATCTGAATACACTATAAGGGAACTTAGCTTCGAATTATGTACATGGTCGCCATTTTGAATTAAAAAGTCAGATTGTATAATCCCTTTTTAGAACATTTTTATGTCATAAGAAGTAACTTATTTACAAATTTCAAGGTTCTAGATTCTAGACCATATAGTTTAGGATATATATCAATCATAGAAATTTAAAGGAAAAGGCGTCATCTTAAATCAAAATATCCTTTCCCAGTAGGGACCTACATTATTAAAGCATGATTTGTTGCAAAATTTGAGATTCTATAATTAACTGTTTTCGAGGTGTAGTGCATAATAAGTAATTAGTTTGATTTTTCCTTAAAAGTAGCACATTATTGCTTCCACCTTGAAAATAAGTGAGAATTAGAGGATATATTCACAAGAAAGAAGCTCTAACATTATTAATTGAAGCGAGTGTAGCGAGCTTCCTACATTCAACGAAATATGCTCCGTGTCTGTCTGTCTGTCTGTCTGTCTGTCTGTCTGTCAGTAACGTTCTCGCGTGTGACGTAACTTGAGTAAAAGTTGACCGATTTAGTTGAAATTTGGTATACATGTTCCTCTTACTACTACTCAGGCTAAGTTCGTTGGACAGCGTGATCCATCCATGAGTTCGCGCGCAACGCTCGCGTAAACGAGAGGTACAAAAATTAAATTGGAATTTCAGGACGGAAAAAGATTCTATCATCATCTATTCGATGAGACGAACATTTTTTTCAAATAACATTTTTTACTAAAACCAACAGCGACACCGCTATGACTTAATAAAGATCGCTAAAACTATTAAAGCGGACCTAAACGTTTATAATGGAGAAAACAACCTTTTTACCGATATCTTACGTTCTAACGAAACGATTTTTATAAAACTTCATATACACCATCTAATGCACAATTGAAACAAGTATGCAAAATTTCAACTTGATACAAGCAAAATTCTTTGCGTAGTGACGAGATACATTTATAATAATTGTTTAAAAGCTACCGCGGGTGGTGAAGATTGTTATAGTCGTATAGTGTATAGGTTTGTTTAGAAAGTAAAGCTTTGTACCGAGTACCCCCACTCTTCCCTACATTACCCTCTTCCACTTATCTTCAACTATGACATTCATCATGATTAATAAATTTCAATATTCAGTATTTCATTGCAATAAGCTCGCTTCAATGATAGAGCCACGCGATGCCTAGTTATAAACTTTATTTTTATTTTTAAATTAAATTTATTAGTTCAAATTTCCCTGGAATGGACACTTAAATCTATAGACAGTAAAGGCGGAAATACACATGCTAGTTACTCGCACAAAAACATACGAGTAGCTCGCAGAGGAGAGCTACTGGCATGTGTATGCATCAAATAGCATGCGAGTGAAAAGCATGCGAGTAAATCGCACGAGGTTTGATTTTTTTTTGCCAGTGGCACGAGTCGAGGGGAGGGGGAACTGATAAGGCACGTGTAAACAGGCCGGCCAGCGGAAGGTTGCTAGTAGCTAGCACGAGTCTCCCTCAGCCCAAAAATATATATTACGTTTCCAAAGTGGCGGCCATTACCCCTAAAAGAACCAATAAGTGCATACCTAAAATTCTAAAGATGATTTATGCACACCATGTTTCTCCAAAGTGCAACTTTTTATACATATTTTAGTTAAAAAAATAATGTTCGATTTATGCATTTTTATGGCCGAAGGAACCCTTTTTAGTAACTTGCTGGCAAGTAGTTGACGGGATTTTTTTTGCTAATGCCCAAGGTAAGAAAACCTCCCTAACATTATTACCTTTTTGGATCTTATATATTTGCTGTAGAAGACTATTTTAACCTAATTTATTCAAAGAGTAGTCTTCATCTTTTCAACGTCCAATATATAACGATGTTATTTACAGAACAACTTATAAAGCATTTTTAACGTCAAATTATACTCTTTCACCTTTTCTATTTCAGTGCCTAAGACCAATTTTTCTCAAACAAAATATCAATAATTCTAGAAAGGCAAGCCTCTTTTGCCTTTTCTCTTTTATTTTTACTCTGAGGGGGGAAAAAAACATTGTTTTAACCAAATAATTTTTTATGTTAATGGAGTTGAAGTGATGACGATGTCCAATTAAGGTGTCTAGAGGCCATTAGCAAAAGTGTCACGTCTGTTGTGTTTTGCAATTAGTATCCGGTATACCTAAAATAATGGAGAGTTGTTAAATAGTGATGGCTCCTTACTTTAAAGAAATTTTGCAATTCTTAGGAAGGGTATTTTTTTACTTATTATCACTTGGCATAATCCACCAGAGAATATTTTAAGCTTTAATTTTGAACAGTGTTCTAAAGGATAATATTAAATATAATAGTATTAATAATTTTATCAATCTTTTGTACAATTGTTATGGAGAGTATAATTTGTATTTTCCTTCCGAGCTCACCGAAGGTAACGGAAGCTATAATATGTGATCGTTCTGAAAAACTAAACGAAAAATGTTAGGTCTCCGATTTCAAAAATTTCAAGAAAGAAATCCGTTTCAGACATCAGGGAACTTTTGGTTCCGTGTCTGTCGGTCTGTCGTTCAATTTTTGCGAACCAACATGTTTTAAAAACTACAAATCCGATTTTGATAAAATTTGGATGGTAGGTTATAATTAGCTCATTGTTGGTCCCATAAAAGTGTCAACCTTCTGCGCTCATATGTTTCTCTTCCACATGCGCCCAAACATAAATTTATTTACACATATAGCTTCAAAAGTACTTATATGATTTGTATGAAACTTTTATACAAACACAGATAGCCCTAATTAATTTGATCCGTCTGCGCTTTTTAACGTTTGCTAAATTGATACTTAAATTTACGTAAAAAAAAAAAATCTGAAAAGAAAGATTAAAAAAACAAGGGAAACAATTAAATAAATTAGACAATAGTGGCTTGTAAAAGTGTAAAATCAATAAAAAAAACGTGATAGGATGCGAGGAAGCTATTTGCCACATCGATTGGCAGTCTATTTTAAAATACTCTGCCAATTAATGTGGCACATAGCTTCCTCGCAAAGAAAAGACCAAATTAAGAAAAATACCTCGATAAACATAATCAAAAAGTTGGAACGGCGCGGCACGGTTCCAGTAAATATTTAATAAAGTTGAAGAAATTTAAAGATTTGTTGGAGAAACAAAGCCTCCAACAAGCACCAAAAGTTAGCGCACATATAATTAATTTAATAAACAAATATAAAACTGCAACCAAATCGTAGAAACCGCTGTATAACAGTTTTTTTATTTTACCCCCTCAAAACTAAAAATAACACAAAATATAATATAACAAAAATTAATCTACTATGCAAGAGCTTTTCCATGATATACATCATATTATAAAATATTAACTTTAACATTTGTACCCCTGTACTCTGAGGTACCAAAGTTATATTTTTAAAAAACAAACAATACAAAAGGGCATTCATTTAACTAATAAATACATATAAATAAAAAACCTAATATCAAAAAAGTATTTAAACCCTTTAACCTACAACAAAATTATAAATCGGTACAAAAGTATATGTACAAAATTTTTAAAAAATCAACAAATAAAATAGCTTTAATGTACATATCAAGGCCTTTAAAATGATATACGACACAATATTAATAACCAAAAAAAGTGGTCACGTGACACGGCGCACGGGAAAAAGTTTACTCGCATGTTCTCAGCAAGTAGGATGAACTAATGAAATAAAATATACTCAATTTAAAAAGTATTAGTGTGAGATTCAATCGCCGCAATCAGAAATAAAATCGGCCAACTATTAAAGAAACTATGGCCATTCAAAGACAAAAATGGAAAAAAATATTGTTGAAGAAAAAACAAAAAATAAAACCAAAAAATAATAAAATTATCACCATCTAGGGTACAACCGATGATGTACGACAAAAACTCATAGGACTAAAGTCGTAGATCTTTTAAAATCAGTCACCACTTGTGCTACCCATTTTCTAATACGACTTACCGTTTAGCCGCAATAAGCCCCAAACCAGCTTAAAAATCAAGTCACCCATTTTTATTTTTTTAAGGGGGGAAGGAGGGGGAAAAGTGAACTTTGTATAATTATTTTGGTCCACAATATGGACGTTGCGCCTCGAATGGCGCAAACCACAAGTCTCTAGCTCTTCTGGAAGTGGGTAAACATTAATGTCAGTCAGTGAGTCAGTTAGCTATGCGGCTTTATAATTTAAGACATATTAATTTAGCACGATTTAAAGTGCGCAGAAGGTTGAAATTAGGCAGGTGTTATCTGCAGGCTACTTTCGACAAACCATAAAAATTTCATAAAAATCAGATAATTACTCTTAAAGATATGGCTGTAAATAAATGTATGTTTGTGGGCATGTGGATGACAAACAAATAAGCGCAGAAGGTTGAAACTTATATGGGACCAACAATGGGCTAATTATGACCTACCACCCAAATTGCATTAAAATTGGACGTGTAGTTTTGAAGATATGGTGGTTCGCAAAAATTGAACGACAGACCGACAGACCGACAGACCGACAGACCGACAGACCGACAGACCGACAGACCGACAGACAGACACGGAACCAAAAATGTTCCCTGATGTCTGAAACGGATTTCTGTCTTGGAATTTTTTAAATCGGACACCTAAAATTTTTTCGTTCTTCAGAACGATCACATAGCTTCCGTTACCTTCGGTAAGCTCGGAAGCAAAATAATCAAAGACTAATCGTATAAACTTCCTCATACATTAGACATATAATTCTAGAAAGGAAACAATTATAATCCGACGCCGCCGGAACAACGGATCTACGAATTTCTTTCCAGCTTAATGCTCTACCAATTTAGCTACACCGGTTAATGTTTTTTCTCTGAACGAAGTGATGTTGTGAATTGTTTATTTTATTCTAAATATGATACATCTTATCGTATTTTCCATTTGCATTTTTTATTTGTTACGAATTTTCGTGTTTTTTCAGTGTCCACTAGATCAGCTGCATCTCACTTTCTCTTCCTAAACCAAAATTATCACGAACATCTGCTCAGTAGGCACACTGCAACAGATGTACACTCGTCATATCTTTACAAAGAAGGCAGATTTAGCAGTTCACAATTTCAATGCGGTGTGGATGTTTGTGAATATAGTGGGTAATGAGAATCCTAAATGACCCTGATTGGGGTGCTAAGCACTACATGTGTTTTACCTCTTACTACCTGCTTGTAGCTCTCATTTTAGTGATGCTTAAGGTGATCTTAATCAGTTTACGATTTATCAGCCCCAAATTTAGATTCTAATAATCTAAAATTCATTTGTCTCGGTTTCTTCTGTATCTTTGTACGCCATTGGCACAGCTTAGAAACCATATTTTTCCAAATGAAATTAATCAGATTGAAAGTAAAAATATTTATTTTCATAAAACTTGACTTTTAATTAAGAAGTTTATGTTTTCAGTACTTTTCTCTGATAATAACTTCATTAATTAATTTTATTTTATTTAATTTAATAAATTTAATTTTTTAGTATCACAAATAAATATATAAATAACTATGTATAAAGGATAGACTGCAACATTAATAATAACTAGATCTAAATAACTAATTACTAATCAGTAATCAAGTTAAGTAAATAAACAGGACAAGGAATCAGAGATAAAATAAATACACAAAAGATATTTCTTTTAATTTAAAATAAATTTTACAAAGAAAAGTCCTTAATTTTTAACATAAACTTTTATTTGATTTAATAATATTTAAAATAATAAATATACATATTTATTCTTTAATACTAAAGAATAGAATACTTTGCATAGTCTTGTTTTAATATGAATTAATTCAGAAATAAAAGAGTATGACTGTTTTTAAATACCATAGAATATACATTT
Organism: Gerris lacustris; assembly: GCA_951217055.1. NCBI lineage: Eukaryota > Metazoa > Arthropoda > Insecta > Hemiptera > Gerridae > Gerris > Gerris lacustris. The sequence goes on from OX578276.1 coordinate 47,574,629, forward strand.
ATTCTCTAAAATGCATATTTGAACATATTCATATTTGTTCATCGTTAGTTTGATTATTAAAATATTTGCAAGTATTAATTTGTTTTGCGACAACAGTTCTGCGTGATTGTTAATAATAGAAAACTGTCTTTGACACTATTATACGTGTATTCTAGACATACTGACATCTGATAATGTTTCCCTATATTCTTTTTTTAAAATCGATACTTGGGAACATGACATTTTTTAAACAATTCTATTTCGAGTGCAGGCCAGAGATATCTTGGAAATAGATCTTTAAAATATCATTGGCTTTGAAGGGGCAATATGAAAACTGGTTGAATAGGGGGGGGGGGGGGGGGGATACATGATATAAACCTATCCCTGGAAAACTGAAATTTTAAGGAAGACGCCCTGTAATAGCCCAAGAACCAACTAATAATATTTTGGTTAATATAAGAGAAGATGTAGGAATTTTAAATCTTACGTTTCTGTTCTGTCTTTAATGTTAGCATTATGTTCTAATTACTTTATCAATCGGTATTTATTTATTTAAGGAACTATATAATATATGATAAACATGATATGTTCAGGTACTTGCTGACATACATTAGAATTATAAATATACTTTAGCTAATAAGAAAAACTAATATAAAAATAAAAATCAAACAAACAATAAGTCTTAAATGCTATATGTATATTCATCATAATTACTATAAATAATTAAAACTATAAAAACTAAAATAATATATAATAAAATAAATATATAATCAAAGCTAAAATAATTATATAATTATATAAAATAACTAATTTATTCTTTTTAAAATAATTATTGTAAGATACATATAGGTAAACAGTGTAAACTCTCTCTCCACAGCTCAGGACTCCATGTTCTCTAGTGGAGAGATAACCTTATGTAGTGCTGAATTGTAAAATCAATAAAAAAGATAAATTGATGTACTGAAATATTATTATGTATTAATATGTTTTACTAATAAAGGTATTTAAAAAAAAAAAAAAAAAAAAAAAAAATCAATCCTGCATAATTTACAAATATCACCTTGCACTAAATTTTATATATATATATATATATAAATATATATATATATATATATATATATATATATATATATATATATATATATATATATATATATATATATATATATATATATATTGTATTAAACATGAGTCACGCGATTTAAGTTGTATATTTGAGAATATTGTACTAATGTAAGAAGAGGGTGTAAGTTAAGTAGAGCTATAAGTATTAAATATAAATAAATTATTCTCAAATCAGGTACTCTGGAAGTAATAACATGACCTTTGCAAGGGTTGAAACAGAATGAAAGCGAAGCTGTGGTTCCTATTGTATCGTTCTATCTAGTCTCAAAGGTATAACCTTCTGACATATATTATATAAGAAGAGCAATAACACCCACTTAAGTATATCTCTTGTACATTATACAAGAGTGTAGAATGCACTCAACCCATTATGGCACAAACTGTATACTCGTAACTTCTCTTCTAGACTCTGTTCGGTTGAACTGTTGAGATCTTGTACGTTGTACGCCACAACTAATTAAGTTAATGGGTAGCATTAAATTAAGCTGAAACATTTAGTGTTTGTTGCACTGAGGTCGAAATAGGCATAAACTAAATCTACTAAATAGTCTAATTCATCAACAACTAACTAAGTATAAATGCAGTCACTGATTTATAGCAGAAACTTTATTTCTGTTCTAGTGATTGAAGATTTAACAGCTCTCAAGAACTATTAAAACTAGAGAATAAAGAGATACTTTTTAAAAACGAAAAAAAAGTTTAATTTTAATGAACAGGCATCATTAATTGGAGTTTGAAAAATAAGGACGAGTCTTTGTTTTTTTATAAACGAGAAGAATTAATTCATTTAACAACTCTAACGCAGTTTAAAGTAATTAACGTTTTAAAATTAGGGGTAGTAGCTAAATTCTATCATTTACTCTTTGTAAGCAGGAGATCCGGGTTCAATTCCAGTCTCCGGGAAGGTAAGGGGGAGTAGCTACTTAAGAGGTGGCACAATTCGGTCACGAATGCCAATTTATTCGGTTTATACAATGTGTATATATATTTATATATATATATATATATATATATATATATATATATATATATATATATATATATATATATTTATATACATATAAGCCCTAACCACTCATTAGCCCAGTGGCTGTTACGCCACGGATTATTATTATTATCTATTAAAAAATACTTCCTTGCTCCTAAGAGATAAAATACTAAATATTTATTAATTATTATTTTAATGGTTAATTCCAATTCTTTTAGTTTTATTTTTTCTTACATTACCGGTTGGCATTTCATTTTAAAATCCTTTCTTGGCATTAAAAAAGCAATTATATTTTGTATTATCAATCCAAATACTATAAAATAGGAGCTTAAATGTTCATCTATTTATATTTTATTTATAAAAAATAATTGGCGAAAAAGATAAAGCCTATGATTTCATTATAGGACAGGAAGTGAGGTTTTAGAAACTCTACCAATATTGCCAGTACATGAAACCTGAAGGAGTAGAGCATAATTAAAGTTGATGCTATACTAGACTACAATTTCTAACACAATTTATTCCATTCCAAACAAAATAATGGAGGAAACTGTTCGAAAGCTCGATATCACTTCTGGATACAACCTGTGACGAGCCTCTGTTGACATCCACAGTTCTTAATGATGAAAGTAGAGCCACATTAGGTGGACTATAGATTTTGCTTCCAAGCTTACCGAAGGTAACGGAAGCTATGTGATTGTTTTGAAGAACGAACAAATTTTAGGTCTCCGATTTCAAAAATTCCAAGACAGAAATCCGTTTCAGACATCAGGGAACATTTTTGGTTCCGTGTCTGTCGGTCGGTCTTTCGTTCAATTTTTGCGAACCAACATATCTTAAAAACTACACATCGAATTTTAATGAAATTTGGGTGGTAGGCCATAATTAGCCCATTGTTGGTCCCACATAAGTTTCAACCTTCTGCGCATATTTGTTTGTTGGAGATTGCCTCAGATTACTTTGAACCGTCTGCGCTCTTTAACTTTTGCTAAATTGATACTTTAATTCGTGTAAAAAATGAAAACAGTTTTGACAGATTAAAAAAAACTGGGGAAACAACTTGACCAATTAGACAATAATGGCTTGTAAAAGCATAAAATCAATAAAGTTCGTGGATAGGATGCGAGGAAGCTATGTGCCACACTAATTGGCAGTCTACTTTAGAGATTTTTCCCATCTTGTCTTCAACGAAGAGAGTATTTCTATGACTCTTGTACCAATAAGACACTGTGATAGTGCGGCTTACCATTATCTTAAATTTCTTCTAGTGAATACACATCACCACATCACCTTAATATGTGTATGGTATGGTATTGATGTTAAGAGTTGTTTAGGTGCATGATGTACTATCATTTTTATCAGCTTAAGTGCCCTATCTTTTTCAACAAGTTAGTTTATTTTATTTTGTTTTTGTATATATGTAAAACTTGTAAATATCTATTATAATTATTCTATAAATAAAATTTTTCTGGAAAGCGTTATATTATTTGTCAATGAAGTCTTATGTTAAGGTCAACGCTTATCAACAAAACTCGTCGGACTCAATGGAAATCATTGTTTACTAATAAACGTTTATCATTCCCCGGTATGGGGGCCGGTGAATAAAACACGGAGCCTGGTGGACCGACGCTATACTTTGAAGCGGCACCGGCCCCAGGCTACTCTCACTTAACTAGCGGCACTTTAAGGCAATTACCTTCCCCCCGAAAACAGAATAAATTATCGGCAGTAATTTTGCAATAGCTAATCCTCTCTCCACGTTATTTAATTACCAAGCAGTAGAAAAAACTATACTATGCCAAAAACAACCCTCTAGTAAAGTATACATCTCAGGCGTAGTAATAATTGATCTATGACTGACAGTCTTTACAATTGAACTTGGTCCATCAACATGTTCCCAATAATCTTGGAATTATGATGTTGCTACTTTCTCCGAAGCTCCACTTACCTAATAACCAACTGAATTAGGGATTCTCCTCTAATGTGTTTTGGTTCTCTTGTCTGTATCAGAGAAAATGAAAATAAGAGTTTCCACTTTGGTCTTGGTTAGTGGCGTAACTATGGGTCCGCATTGCGGGAGGGCCCCCACCGTTAGGGGGCCCCCAAATCAACGACGAGGGGGGCCGCTAGTACTAAACGCAAGAGGTTTTTTTTTATTTTTGTTTGCTCATCAATTTTGTTGATTTTTTTTGTTGCGGGGGGCTCCCAATGCTACGCCACTGGGTTAATTAATTACACATTTGGTGAGTAAATTCTCCGGTAACCCAACTTGATTTAAGTAATTATTTGCTCCTTGCCTTAATTTTTATTAGGATTTATTTTAGCAGGGAGTAGTTCAGCGTTTATCAGCTTTTTGGTTCTATAAAGTAGACTTGGTTGCATATTCACGTATTTTACTGCAAAAGTACTCATCTAATTGTTAAGAAATGTTGATGGTTTGTCGAAAATAGCCCGCAGAAAACCTCAAATTAATTTCAACCACCTGCGCATTATATTTTTATTCTTGTAAAAAATGCAAAAAAATAATAATGAAAAGCATTAAATTAATAAAGTACGTGATACGATACTAATTTTTACTAATTGGTAAAATATTTTCAATGTTAATTTGTTACGCGTTTTCGGTTAAAAATAATAACTATATTCTGATAAACATATTCCGTATCATGAAGCTCGGGTATTCAACTATTCCATAATAAAACTTAAATTCATGACCAAAAGATGAGGTATGAATTAATATTGTACTCTACACTTCTTGATACGAGTGATTAAAGGGCTTTTCTATATACCTGACTGCCATGTATTCTCTCAGAATACAAATAAAAACACGTTTCACGTAAGTACGTGAAGCGATAATCGCCGGTTTCTGAAAGTAACCGTTTTCTTTATGTAAAATTGCAACATTTATACTAAACATTTGATCGTGTTAACGTTACTTATCGGTGACACATATGTCTTGTAACGTGGGTATTACTTGTGGTAATTTCATGAAGCATGATTAAAGACTGTTTCCGTGTCGTAAAGTAAGATAAACATCGAATAAAAGCAGACATTATGCAGTATGAACTTCTTTTGCCGGAGTCCTTTGATGTAAGTGAGTACCACTTAGTTGCTAAGCTTCCATCAGTGTTTCTTAATATTGTCATGTCTTGAACAATTGCAGAGGATAATGAAACTTAATGACGGTGAACAAGTTAAAGTAGCACATAAGCTAAACGATAAATTAAGAAAATTATATACTAATATGAAAGATAAAATTAACAAAGAAAATAGATCAGGTTTAGTATATAAAATTGATTGTGTAAATTGTGATAAATCCTATATAGGAGAAACATCTCAAAAATTAAAATACCGTCTATATCAACATAAAAACGACATCAAAAACAAAAATACTAAAACAGCTTCATGTATTCACTCCAATAATACAGGACATAATTTTGCTTTTGAAAACACAAAAATTGTATAGGCTATGAGACTAATACTAACAAACGCGGCATTTTAGAGTCGTTTAATATTTTTAGATCTATTGAGAAATCTATAAATCATAAAACCGATTCAGGCCATATAATAGAAATTATAATGCTATTTTCAAAAAATTTAAAAATTAACGAATATAATAATTGATAATACTATTTCATAACATACTATATAATTAAAGGGATAAAATAATTTTAATTCAATGCTTAAGAAAAGATGCGTGTGATTGTTTATACATATGTATATATAGATGAGTATATTTTAAATGAATCATCATAATAATTATTAACAAAATTATAGATTAAATTTTTAAGTTTTTGGTAGTATTCATACTACGGAACGTTTTAAATTACAGATATAAGAATAATCCAATTCAATTGGGTGATTTTAACATAAAAAATATAAAAAAAAATTTAACGTAAAATATAATGGATAATTTAATTATAATAGTTATAATATAAATAAATAAATAAAATAAAGTATATATATATATATATATATATATATATATATATATATATATATATATATATATATATATATATATATATATATATATATATAAATACAAATAAAAACCTAAGTAATTTAATAAAACCAGTTTGAAATAGTAGTTCACTTAATTCTCTCCTAGATAGCACCACTAACATTTTTACAATTTATGAGATTTTTACAGGTAAGAAATAGATAATTAAATACAATTAATAACTTCCCGGAATAAATATTAACCGATATTATACACAAAATGCGGTATTAATCATGTTTCCAGATTAATATTAATAAATATAATGCAATATTGTAATAAATTTAAATAAAAACAACTTGAACGTTCTCGCTAATAAATTATGTGTACATTTTCATCATATAAACCAAAGAATTAAATACAAAATACAAAATACATGATGTTAAGATAGTTAAATATATATTATCTTTACATCATGTATTTTGTATGTAATATCAAAAATCCAAAAGATTCGAAATTCAATATTAATTAAAGTAATAGTGTTATTAAGATTAAGTGTTTAGTTATAAATGATATTTTAATTAGTCAAGTTTTATTTATTATGTATTTGTATTGACGACTCTTATAGAGAAAAATAATTTTAATATCAACGTGAAAACAATTAATTAAAAATCGGTCTGAGACAACTCAGACAAACTTTCTCATATACAAGTTTATAATTTCTTCGCTCAGTTTATCTCCATTTATTAATTTTCGTATGTACATTTAATTATTATTGAACATTTCATGAATATTTATCATAAAAATAACTTCCCCTGCGCGGGGAATCGAACCCGGGCTCTCTCCGTCCGCGTTTTAAGCTATTTTCTCAGGAACTAGATTTTTCCCGGGAAAACGGCTTATATCGTTAGATTCGTATTTAAATGGACTACATTTTAGAATTTTTTAATCAAAATCGTCGGAACCGTTTTCGAGAAATAATTTTTTTTCATGTTTTTTCAGAGTTTTTGGGGGGTAGCGCCCCCAAATTTAGAGCTAAAATTCATTTCTCGATTTCGCCTCGGGGTATGATTTTTCTGAACATGTATGCCAAATTTCGTCAAAATCGGCCCAGTAGTTTAGGCTCCAGGCGTCTGCACAGACAGACGACAGACGACAGACGACAGACGACAGACGACAGACGACGGACAGACATTTTTTAAAAACCACTTTTTTGGACTCAGGGGACCTCAAAACGTGTAAATCCATCAAAATCTCAAAATCGAATTTTCGCGCCATCACAATACTTTCTCTTTATATGAGAAAGTAAAAATTCAATGTGGCTACACACAAATTGTAGGTAAAAAATGTTTTATTAAATAAATTGTTATATGTAAATATTTTTATAGCATTGTTAGAGTTAGAATACCATTTTTAAAGTACTTGTTAATTAAGGTTAAAAGGAATTGTAAAAATATGTTATTAATAAGATTGTTACAATGTTTTTCATTTGTAGTATGAAAAAATGATGTGATGGGAAGATGATCTTAGAGGGTTGAAACGTCTCACAAATAAAAGAAATGGAAATCTACTAGTTTTTTACTTTCACATATAAAGAGAAAGTATTGTGATGGCGCGAAAATTCGATTTTGAAATTTTGATGGATTTACACGTTTTGAGGTCCCCTGAGTCCAAAAAAGTGGTTTTTAAAAAATGTCTGTCTGTCGTCTGTGCAGACGCCTGGAGCCTAAGCTACTGGGCCGATTTTGACGAAATTTGGCATACATGTTTAGAAAAATCATACCCCGAGGCGAAATCGAGAAATGAATTTTAGCTCTAAATTTGGGGGCGCTACCCCCCAAAAACTCTCAAAAAACATGAAAAAAAATTGTTTCTCGTAAACGGTTCCGACGATTTTGATTAAAAAATTCTAAAATGTAGTCCTTCGAATACGAATCCAACGATATAAGCCGTTTTCCCGGGAAAAATCTAGTTCCTGAGAAATTTGCTTAAAACGCGGACTTAGAGAGCCCAGGTTCGATTCCCCGCCCAGGAGAAGTTATTTGTACATTTGAAAACTAATAAATGGAAACACTGGGCTAATTAATTATTAACTCGTATATGAGAAAGTTTGTTTGAGTTGTCTCGGACCGATTTTTTATTTTTAAATACACCTTAAAAATCCATCAAAAATTGATTAAAGTATACAATTAAAAAAGGTGTTAATTTTTTTTACAACGTTTGTTGAAGAAAGAAAAAAAAAATATTTAAATTGATGTGCATAACATGTCATGGTGGCTAAAAACTTTTTTTAGTCGTCCGCTATATACTGCCCACCACCTTAGAAATATTAAGTGTAAAAACTCTAAAAAGTGTAAAGTTGTCACAGATGCCCCTGTGTGCTGAATTTCATGTTCCTAGCTATAGTAGTTTATGAATTTAAACATGCGAATGGACAGACAGACAGAGCCGTTATATAAGGTTTCTTTTCGTACTTCGTACTGAAACCTAATAGCCAAGTATTTAGGAAAAAGATAACAGAATGTTAATAAAGTATAGGATCTACCCTAGCTTTGGACTTACCTTTTTTAGTATAAAAAAATAAGTAAATTTCACCAAAGAAATAACAGAAAGAATAAAATTTAAATATTCCAGGGATCAGAAAAACTTCTTTAAAATAAAATAATTAAGCAAATTTTTTAATAGAAATCAAATATAAAATTTTTAAAAAAAGGAAAAGTACATATTTTGAAAGTGGTAAGCCTTTAATTTTGGCCAATTATTAAAGGTGTTCAAAATATTTTATTTCTTAAAAGAGAATGAAGGAGAGTTAGAAAGATTATACACAAACACTAACTATCTATATTATATAAGTACACTTTTGTAAAATCTAAGAAAAATATAAGTGAAAAGATGGAAGACAGTGGTAAAGTAAAAAAAAAGAAGGTAAAAACTTGGAAAATCCGTCAAAGTTTTTTTCATACCTTTTCTTTCTTTGTACTCGGTCTGTTTGCCCAAGTATTTTCCCAAGTTGCAGGAGAGAATAAGGTGGAAATCTTTGGCAGCGAGGGAAGCAAGGCTAGTTCGAGGATGTTGAGAAGGGGTTGGTTTTGGCTCGTCTGTGAAGTACAGATGCATAGCTAAGCCTAGCTCCCACAGTGTTGTCTCCCTCTAGGGGCTTTTTTTAAGAAAACACACCTCTAAAGGTTTACTTTTACAATGAATAACTCAGCAAGTTTAACCCAAATTTAAAATCTTTCCTTTTTCCTCTTTATAAAGTTGAGTCCTTTTTTTGTATTCTTAAGTGTACTTAAAATAGTAAGGAAACTATTTTTCAGTGGTAATTCAAGGAGAATTTCTCCTTGAATTACCACTAGAAAGAGAATAATGCAATTAGAAGGAAGGCTAAGGCTAATGCAGGGTATTTTTAGAATTAATTTAAAGCCAGGTGCATATGCATGTGTCATTCCATTTAGATGGAGATTTTTACTACGTTTTTATTAGCTTGCTTTCTTATTTGTTTGTTTGTTCAGGGTGTCCAGCGATCGGATATTAAAAAATTCCCTGACTTTTCCCTGACTTTTCCAGGTTGTTGGAAAATTCCCTGACCCAAGATAAGTCATTAGCATAGTGGCAAGTAGGATAATAGGAGAAGGAATAATAAGTAAATAAATAAGCTTTCGAAAATTTATTCGATTCGGTTTGTTATGTTCCTTTTCCTTATCACCTGTTATCAATCCCCATGTAATTTGAATGAGGGAATTTTTACAACTTTTTTTTATAAATAATTATAAAATTATTACTGATTTCTAAGACTTTTTAACCTTTGAATGTTATTATACTGTCTATTTTAACAATGTAAGATAAGAAAACATTAAAAATGGCCTTTCTAGTGGTTAAAAATAAGTATTATTGTGAGTGTGTTTTATTGTATTGATAACGTCCGGGTCCGTTCTTATTTATTGATTATTTTTTAAATGGTTTTTCTATTTTTGTTTGTATATTATGTCTTCCACCTCCTCGCGCGTTATGAAAATTTCAGCTATACTTCATTTTTTTCGGAGGACAAAGCTATTCTTCGTAAAAGTATGTCAGAATACTTAAGTAATATTAAATTAATGTATTAAATTAGTTTTTTAATCAAAATTTTAAACAAGTATACATGCGACGCACTCATATCTTATATTATCATATTCGTTATTATAAATAAACATAAATAAATATAACAGTTTGGTCTTTGTCTCGTCATCAATGTCTTTTTTCTAGGCTGGTCAGTGATCTATTTTATAGTATATATTATGTTCCAACATCAGTGAAATATAATGCACATTGTAAGTAACCAGGAACAAAATATTATTAGCAAATAATCTTTTATTACCTGGCAGATTAAGTATCACTATCTTTCTAAAAGTCCTGTACCCTGAGTATACTTCATTGAGTTTCAAAACTTGAGGAAAATTTATTTTCGGACACACAATATGAACACGAACACACCTTGTGAATTTTTATGGCAACAGGAAATCAAGTATAAAGATTAATAACTCAAATAGCTTTTTCGATGATATGACCCTTCACACAAATACTCATTTTAAGTAACTGAAACGAAAGTATTTAATGTTTTCTTTGTTACACTCGTTAAAAAAGACGGTACAATAATGTTCAAAGGGTGAAAACTCTTATAAATCAATAATAATTTAATAATTAATTATTCTCCAATTCATTTTACATGGGTTTGATAAGAGGTGATAAGAAAAAGGAACATAACAAACACTGAGTTAAATTTTCGAAAGCTTTTGTGACGTCACACTAATCACCTATATCCTTAAAATATTTGATATTAACTGAATATGTTGGACAAATCGTAAAATAACAAAAAAAAAAACAGATTTAATTATTTAAGAAAATAGAAATTGCACTGCTGGTTTGCAGAACCTGTATTAAAAAAAATCTGAACCTGACCTTTAAAAAAATCTAAAAACATAATATGGGAGTTTCATAGCCTAATTATTATTTATATACTTGTATTATTAGCAATAAATTAAATGAAAAAAAAATCCAGGCTTTAAATAAAATTCCCTGACTTTTCCAGGTCAAATAAAATTCCCTGACTTTTCCAGGTTTTCAAGGTTTTCCAGGTCGCTGGACACCCTGTTGTTTGTTTGTCCGGTACAAATCTGGCAATCGATTTCTAACTAACTTCCCGAATAGCTAGACATTTAAAACTTTTAGCGTAGCTCAGAACACGATGACAATGCATTATTTTAATACTTTTAGCCATTTTTCAGCAGAATTTAATTGGTTTTCAGCAAATTTTGCTGTACGGAAAGTTAGTTCGGAAAAAATCCGCAAGTTATTTTATTTGTTTTCCCATGTCCAATATTTACGCAATCTTCATTTTGACGGGTCTCAAATTTGTGATAGATAAACATTGAATGACAGCAAACAGGAAATATCGATCATATTAGGTTTGTTCCAACCACGGAACTGTACGACGCATGCGCATTTGGAAAAAAGAGTTCCAACGAGCCCAAACTCAAACTCTGACTGACTCCGACTGTTAATCGGCTGTTCCAACCCCGCTCTGATTGAATCACGGATTAGTTTGGAACCAGTCAGAGCAGTCAGCGATCGGCGGCAGGGACTAGTAGTTTGGGATTGAGTTTGGGTGAACAGAAACGTAACCTTCCGCTCCGCTTCATTGTTTTTGTTTTGATTTCGCTCGCCTATTATAACTATTCTCCTTTCTTGCGAATCAACTGTTCTTTTTAAAATGTTTTTGTACGAATGCGACGATGAATTTTTGTGCATATAATTGGCATTTTCTAGATATTTCTGAAAAAAATAAAAATTGGACCTATTTTCCAAGATGGACTTTTGATACTTATTCCATTTTCAAACAAATATCGAAAGAATCCGATTTATTTCCGCAATATTTCTTTCGTTAACTGGACTAAGATTAATATTTGTTTTTTTAAAACAAAAGAGCATTTAGGATTATATCAATAAAAATACGAATACGAGTGTGCCGTGAGTCCACTAAAACTGGCTCACCTCAGTAAGCCCGAAAATTGTGAATTGCGTAAATCGAAATGAAATCGTGAATTCATGTATTAAATAAACATTTCTAAAATGTGTGCATGTATTTTCGTCATATCCTCTATGAGTATGTAGGTTTTACTTCCAACTTTCGAGCTTAATTAGCATTAGAAAATGAAACTTTTGTGGTGTGGCCCCCCCTTGTGCGAGCCCCTAGGCGGCCTAAATCAGGCCCTGATTTAAGCGACTGGCTCTTATCTTCATCAACTATTGACTTATCCATCATCCATATCTTTAATATTAATAAGTTCAGGTATTTTCGATAGCACAGGAACGCAAAATCAATTAAACGATCAACTCAAAAGGTGGTTCTAATAACAGTGCTAAAACCTACCACGGCAAACAGTTTGGTTCGAGAAAGGAGCGTTCCAACAAAAACGAAATCACAAATCAATTCCCAACGGTCAGTGATCGCGCATGCGCATTACGTCAATCACGGACTAATCCGAAACTGATTCGGAACTGGTGGTTGGAACAAACCTATTATTTATCGATTATATTATTTATATTATTTCAAATATATCGACGGCACGCTTTAGATTTGGTGTTGGGGAGATCCGTTGTTCAAAGATTTGTCCTTTTATAGGTTTAAGATCAGTTCTCTAGATGGTTGTAATTTATGTGAAGTGTAGAAGTTTGTGTTGCTTGAGATTAAGTAAAAAAGTAGAACGCAATAAATGTAATGTGTCAAAAAAATACAATGACAGAAAAAGGTAAACAATAACAATCATGGAGATCAAAACATTTCTAGAGGCGACCTGTAGTCTGTCTCTAGAGAAGTAAATAAATTCGGAACTTTTTTTTTTTTTTTCACTAACATTATATATTATATAACAATAACAATTATTTTATCAACATTACATACGATTCAACAGAAAATTTAAAAACGTAGTATATAAAAAGTTCTTTTTATCTTGAAATTATTATAGATTAACTCATTTTAAGATCGAATAAATGGCCGATTCGAATAAATTTAGCATGGTATGATTTAGTAAAATAATACCCAGAGGCGAAACCGAGAAATGAATTTAAAATATACATTTGGGGTCGCCGCTCCTCAAAAATCTGATAAATCATGAACAAATTATTTCTCAAATAGACTGCCAATAGGTGACTGGCATTTAGCTTCCTCGCATCCTATCACGTACATTATTGATGTTATACTTTTAAAACCCATTAGTGTCTTATTTGTTTAATTGTTTCCCCAGTTTTTCTAATCTGTTAAAATTAATTGGATTTTTGCTTCCAAGTTTACCGAAGGTAACGAAAGCTATGAGATCGTTCTTAAGAACGAAAATTTTTTAGGTCTCCAATTTCAAAATTTTCACGACAGAAATCCGTTTCAGAAATCAGGGAACATTTTTGGTTCCGTGTCTGTCTGTCTGTCTGTCGCTCTATTTTTGCGAACCAACTTATCTTTAAAACTACATGTCTGATTTAAATTAAATTTGGATGGTAGATCATGATTATCCCATATAAGTATCAACCTTCTGCGCTCATTTGTTTCTCATCCATATGCACACAAACATAAATTTACTTACACCTATAGCATCATAAGTACTTATCTGATATGTATGAAACTTTTATAATTGATCGAAAGTAACCCACAGATAGCCCCAGATTAATTTGAACCGTCTGCGCTTTTCAACTTTTATCTTTTTTAGATAAATTGATACTTAAATTCAGGTAAAAAATCAATTTTGACAGATTAGAAAAAGGGGGAAACAAACAAATTAGACTATAATGGCTTATAAAAGCATAAAATCAATAAAATTCGTGATAGGATGCGAGGAAGCTATGAGCCATACCAATTGACAGTCTATTTTACATAAATTAATGTATGTATGTGAAAGAAATGAAATGAGCGTAGAAGGTTGGAACTTATATGGAACCAACATTGGGCTAATGGAGACCTACCATCCAAATTTCATTAAAATCAGAAGTGTAGTTTTTAAGATAGGTTGGTTCGCAAAAATTGAGCGACAGACAGACACGGAACCAAAAATGTTCCCTGATGTCTGAAACGGATTTCTGCCTTGGAATTTTTGAAATCGGAGACCTAAAATATTTTCGTTCTTCGAAACGATCACAAAGCTTCCGTTACCTTCGGTAAGCTCGGAAGAAAAAACAAAAATTATTAACTAAAAAATAATAATTAATTTGTGCTGGTCTTTTGGGCATGTCCCTCTAAGAATATGTTTTATTTCGCATGTTAACAATGCTTCTCTTATGTACAAAGTATATAAAAAAGTATAAAAGGGCAGTCGGACTGTTGGATATCTAACCAACACTAATCGGAGGACGTGAATTTTGCACCTTACGATAGGCGGTCGGAACGCACCAGAGAAGACGGCTCCTGTCATTTTTCCCACGTTTTGCCATGTGAATAAAAGTAACGTTAAGCGTCAACTGCCGGGAAGTCACGCACCAAAGAATATCGACCTTTAAACATACTCAATGTGTAGGTTGTTGATTGAATGTAACGATGATGAACGTAAAACGTTCGATCATCTTTGTCGTTTCTTTTAAAGAGGACTTCTCCTATAAAGATGGTTCTAACATGGCAGGGAATCCATATAATCATGTATTCAGTGGTTCAATATGATGCAGAGATGTAGAAAATGTCTTGCACTGAAAGAGCACAAAAAAAGGAAATATATATTTAAGATATTTTTTAATATAATATTAAATATTATATCAATAAAAAAAAAAAAGATTATTTAATAGAAACTATATATCCTGATTATGTTCATCTATTTTACGAAGAATTTCCAAATGTAACATCTCATGATTATATGTATTTCCAATTAGTTAATTAAAATTTAATCTCCCTCCCTATCACCCAACAAATTCAATGGTTTTTCAGTATGTTGCTATGACTATGTTTCAATAACAGATTAACTGTATTTTACATTAAATTATTACGTTTTTGGTAGTTTTCATACTAAGGAAAGTTTAAATTTTAATTTAAATCAAATTATAATTATTATTTACTACGGGAATTAAATTATTTGTAATTTTAATTTAATTAATTTCTAATATTTTAATAATAAAATTACAATTTATTTTACATTATATATAATGCTTGTCAATATAATATATATGGAATTATAGTAATTATTTTATTAGGGATAAATATTGTTTAATGTAAAAATGTAAGGGTTTTTTCTTTTAATTAATTAAGATTTCTTTGAAAACTAATTGTATAATATTGATTTTATTACTAAAAGAAGTTATCAAATAGGAAAGATTTTTAACAACAATTTTTTAGAGTGCTATAACTAATATTTAATCATCAAAACTAATTAATTCTATCTCAAATGTAATCTTGAGTTAATAGTGGTTATTTTGAGAAAACTAAAGTTGTGATATTGAAACAATGTCGACCAAGATTAGAAGGCGAACAAAGGAAATCAAAGTCAGACGAGAGTTTAGACACAACATTGAACTGAGATCAATGTTTAAAGGAATTACAAGTTAGAGACACGAACAAAGCGAAACTACAGGACAACAGTCGGACAATTGCCTTGTGCAAGCTCGACTTGTCTAACCCATGTCTTCTCAGGGGTAAAAGATAGACTAACACTGCTCATATGTTTCACTATCTGATACTGTGCCCTTCTAAAAGGTCAGCAAAAATGCACACCGCTCATTGGATCTTCTTATCAAAACGATAAAGGGAGATTCTTCGTCATAACAATTCAACCATCATTTACACTACAAAATCCGTCTTATCTTTTCATCGAGGCTGATTATTGGGTCGTGTAATCAAAATTATATGTGCAGAAGAGCTTAACGTTAACTTCATTATCAGAAAGATAGATAACAATAACAAGATAGGAAATGATGTTAAAGCAAAGGAAGAATATAATAGAATACCTATGAAGATGGTCTGAAAATTAGTGTGGCAAATAGATTCACGCTTCCAATTACACTGTTCTGCAAAAAAAAGCCTCAGAATGAAAATGTTCTTTTCTAAAGTACCTACTTTTGTGTGCTGAATCCGAATCTGAAATAATAAAAAATCTGCTGACCGTACTTTTTTAAAAAATTGAAAAATAAAATTAAAACAAATAGTTTTTTTTCTCATATTGGGTCTTTGTATTTCTATTACTTTTTCAGCTAAATAAGAAATGTTTTGTAACTTTTTCTGACATTATTCTAGAGAATTACAATATATGTGACCGAGGGGGGGGAGGGGGGGGGGGGGGGGGGGGAGGTTACAAGAAACATTTGGGGGAGGGTGAGGTAATAAAAAATTGGGCAAAACCACAACTTTTATTTACTTTTTTCATTCAAATATGATATCCTAAAATTCAATATCCCCCCCCCCGCCTCCAAATGTTTCTTTTACACCCCTCCTTCGGTCATATAATATATTGTAATTCTCTAGAATAATGTGAGAAAAAAGTCAAAAAACATTCAAAAGCAAGAGAAATACAAAGACTCAATATGAGAAAAAATATATTTTTTTAATTTCTAATTTTTCAATTTCCTTAAAAAAGTAAGGTCAGCAGATTTTTTTTTTTTTTACTTTAGATTCCTGTTCTTCATGGTTTGTAGATATTAAAACGCCTAATAATGTTTTTTTACACATTTTTTTATGGGCGAAAAATTGGGTCGACACCCTCCAAAAACACAATTTTTCCGAACTATAGGCGCATTTTCCGAGACACCTGTACGTATACGAGAAATTTTGACTTCAAATTCGGATTCAGCAACCTCGATAACGTTATAAAGTTCAGATAAAATTTTCTTAGGGCCCGAAAGTTCGTTAAATTTTGAAAAACTGTTATTTGACGAATAGACACATGAGTATAAAATAATGCAACCCTACTGGTAATTGAAAGAAAGTGATTATTTGGACCTGGTTTGATTCAGTCACATATTTTTATTCAATATTAAATGTACGTAGAAAGTTGAAATTAATACGGGACCATCTGTGGGCTACTTTCGACAGACCGATAAGAAAATCCTTGTAAGCAAATCGAATAATAATTATTACCTATAAGAGTAAAGAAATTAATTAGTAAAAATTAATTAGTAGTAAAGAATGAGAGTAGAGAAAGAGAGAGTTAAGGCCCTTCCCCGTAGTCCTGCGGGGAAGGGTCGATAGGAAAAGCCTCTGGCCGGCGTGTAAACCTGTCGATGCAGGTGAGGCAGTAATTAAATCCTTCTGATGATGGAAGCGATCATCACTGGTCTCATTTGGAATGGTGAATGTTGAAAGTGAACTGAAAGTGTGACGAGAAAATTAAATCGTTGACAGACGATGCTTAATTCTGAAATAAAATCTAATTTGGGGAGATTACTGCAGCAATGCTTTCTTTGGAATTTACCTGAACGAGAAGGTTTGAGGCTTATAGCCCGGGTAAATACGGAACTTATAAGCTAATAGATCGCTACCCCGATAGCTGCGTTGGATGCGTTAGCTGTAATGGAGATTAGAGCGTTTGGAGAAGGGTGCGACAACAGAGTTGATGATACGAGAGCTCCTTTTAAAGAATCAAAAGCGTGTGTCACCTTGGACCATATTAGAGGTTTCTTATCACGCTTCATACGCGAAAAGGAAATTCTTGAGGTTTGAACTGACCAGTCCAGACCTGGAGAAATTCCTGTACGTGTGGAGAGGCGGCATTGAGGCCACCTGTGGACTGGACAGTTCTTTCTGAAATCCTAAACAAAAAAAAAAAAAAAAAAAATGTATTGAATTGACGACAGTCGAGGATTTTGAAAGTTGAGGTAGAGTAATTCCTTCCGTGTGTAGGCGAGAGTTTGGTGTAAAGGAAATCCCAGAGTCTTTTTCCTTGAGTATTTCCTCATCGTGTATGGTGGCCTTGAAGCCGTCCCGACAAGCTGTAACTTAGCTATTTTAGGTAAGAATCTATGATAAAAAATGTACCATGCCTAGGAAACGCCTTAGTTCGGCCGCGTTGGCCGATTGAGGTAGTCGAAAACCCAACAAAAACGCTAGAGTAAAAAAATAAGCCAAGTCTCGCGTTTCAACATATAAATAGACCAAAACCTGTTTTATCAGTTAAAATTGTATAAGGATACAATGAATAATGTAGATAAAAGAAGGTTGTTAGTATAAAGTAGAGGCAATAAAATTTTACAAATGAATAAGTCATTTATCTTTCAGATGGCAAGGTACAGAGAAAAAGCGAGTTCTGGTTTGTCTATAAAACCTCTCCTGTGCTAATAGCTGTTCATAATGATAAATCATTCAGTGAACTACTCTGTAAAGACCGTTTAGATATTCTTTGATTTAATGAATTACATAGTTACTGTAAAATCATTTTTGTTCATGTATTTTTAAACTTATGATTTAAATTAAAAAACCCGCTGTTAAAACCAAGAATAAAAAAATAAAAAATACTCAGTACAATTAAAATAATTCTTTTTAGGACCCGTAGCCAGAAACTGAGGAGCCTTGTACATTCTTGCGTTTGGATGTCCGTCTGTAACACACCTTATCTCCGAAAGTACTCAACACAAATAATTAAGAGATAAAAATAACTTTTTATATACTACGTTTTTATATTTTCTGTCATAAAATCATAAATTTGAAACCCGTCAAAATGAAGATTGTAAATATGGGATATGTCAAAACAAATAAAATAACTTGTGGATTTTTTCCGAACTAACTTTCAATACAGCAAAATTTGCTGACATCGAATTAAATTATGCTGAAAGATGGCTTAAAGTATTAAAATAATGCATCATCATCGTGTTCTGAGCTGTTCTAAAAGTTTCAAATGTCTAGCTACTCAGGAAGTTAGTTAAAAATCAATTGCAATATTTGTACTGGACAAACAAACAAACAAACAGACAAGAAAGCAAGGTAATAAAAATGTAGTAAAATTAGAAACTTTGCAGTTATGTTATGTTTAATAACCTTATAACAGGAAAATTATTGAAAGCTTGGATTCGGGACTAGTTATCGATTACGGTAGTGAAAAATCATTCTCCTGCGTAGCTTAGATGGAAGAGCGCTATACTGGAAATATAGAGGCCCGTGGTTCAAATCCCGGCGCTGGAGTGTATTTTTCACTGTCTGTTTCCCGTAGTTAATAATAATTATAATTTGATTTAAATTAAAATTTAACTTTCCGTAGTATGAAAACTACCAAAAACTTAAAAATTGAATTTCGAATTGATTGTACTAGATACAGGTACTAATTGAGTACTTTATAATTATAAGCGTTAATTCTTGGTTTAGTTCTAATGTCATAAATATTGACTGTCTAAATGTATATGAATATTGAAAGCTTGGATTCGGGACTAGTTATCGATTACGGTAGTGAAAAATCATTCTCCTGCGTAGGAAAATTATAGGGAAGCCCCAAAAACTACGGGTTCAAGTTTAAAAGGATTTTTTTTTTTAAATGGAGATGCATCATGTTTGGTTAATGAAAAGGGAGAACGCCCGCGCCCTGAGTACAGATATATGTTTAGTTTTGTTTTTGTACAATTTATTTTTGCGCCATGTCTCCTTGAAAATTGTGTTTTTCGTGTTGCCGCCTCTAATTAATATTTTTTAACAAATCAACAAACTACATAAACTTTTCTACAATCAACTTTTTTTCTTCCTAGCCACTGATGATGACCTTATGAAGGCTAAAAGCTGATTTTTTTAGAATTAAATAAACACATTAGTCAATTTATGTGGAGAGACAATTTATATTATTCTTTAAAATGACCTCCGACGCTCCCATATCTACGGGGGGGACATTTAATGGCAGTATATTTTCTAAAGATAATAAATAATTATCAGTGATTAATAGTGAATACTGTTTAAAAGTTTAAGCAGAGCCTTTGGACAATAATAGCAGGGATGAGCAAATAAAGGAGGGGATTTCAAAGACATTATAACATTGTTGAGAATTTTGTATTTTCAAATTAGGTGTAAATATTATAATTATTAAATACTCGTGAAACTAAACAAATACTATCATGTTACCTGATTCATAAGCTATTTTAATTCATTTTTAGAAAATAATATTTATTATTCGCGTTTTTTTTTTTTCAATCCCAATTCGATTTTTCATTATATGTTTTTAACCAAGTAAAAAAGAAGAGCAGTTTTTAAGGCTTATTATATTAGATTATAATTCGTTGAAGTAAACTAAATGACGTGTGTGAGACTGGTCTTGGCTTAAACCCTGGGGTGTTTTCAGCGTCCAGGATTAATTAAGCGTAATAATGAAGGTAGGTAAAATTGTGATTTAACAGGCTGTGCCCGACTGACGCTATAAACCCATCTCATTATTGGGTTTGTGTTACAGTTAATATCGTGCGCTTCTCTCGAATGAACGTTAGTCTAGGCATCTGTCTCTGTTAAAATTTTAACTTGATTTTCTCATTAAAACGTGAATTTGAACCATCTCGTCGAATAATACCTCGTCATCCCTTATCAATTCCATACTAATTTATATCAAAAGCTTGTATGCATACTTCTTTTTTTTCTTATTTCGCTCTGGAATTCATTCATTGAATAATAAGTACATTCATACATTGAATAATAAGTAGAAATGATGTTAATCCTTAAAATAAAAAATTAAAAAAAATAGTCAGCCAATTAGTGTGGCACATAGCTTCCTCGTGTCATATTTCGTATACCCTAATGATTGTATTCGTTTGCAACTTATTATTATAAAATTTATTTAATTTGATCCCATTTATTAAATGCCAAGATTATTTTGATTTTTTTTTGCATGATTTAAAGTATCAATTTTAACAAAATTTAAAGAGCGCAGACGATTGAAATTAATCTGGTTCTAGTCACGTTCTACTTTCGACAAACCATCCAAATTTCATAAAAATCAGATGAGTACTTTTGAAGATATAGGTGTAAATAAATGAATGTCTGGGCGCATGTGGATGAGAAATAAATGTGCACACAAGGTTCAAACTTATACGGGACCAACAATGAGCTAATTATGTCTTACAATCCAAATTTCGTTGAAGTCGAATGAGCAGCTTAAGATATATTTGTTCGCAACAACTGAGCGTCAGACAGACAGACACGGAACCAAAAATGTTCCTTGGTGTCTCATGACGGGTTTCTGTCTTGAAATTTTTTTAATCAACCTGTACTAAACATTCACATATACATTATTTCTTCGTCAAGTGATTTCCATTTGTTAGTTGTTTCAGTTTTAAGGGTTCAGGCTGAAGACGGAAATTATTTACAAAAAAATAGCAACCTTTTATTGGACTCAGAGGACCTTAAAACGTGTTCATCCAATCGAATTTTTATGCCATCACAATACTCTTTATCTCTTTCTCTCAATATATATATATATATATATATATATATATATATATATATATATATATATATATATATATATATATATATATATATATGTATTATTAAATGCTGCATATATATGTATTATTAAAATATATATGTCTCCGGTCGTGACCAAGTGACCAAGTTTATATAAATTAATGACGAAATATCTAGCTTCTATTAAAAAAGAATGAATTGAATAAATTAAATAAAATTATATACGACTAAATGAGTGTAAATGTCGTTAGTAATCATAAAATCATTTACGTCCGAGTTTTAATGAAAATTGATAAAAATTGCCTTATTATATCGTGGAAATAAGAAATAGTACCTCACGCAAAACACAAGTTATGTCTGAGGTTTATTAAAGTTACCTAAGGTTTGTATATTTGTGAGAAATGTGAGTGAATATAATTTATTGTGAGAAAAACAAATTGTAATGGTCCATTACACACCTTTCTAATCGAATTAATTTAGTACAGGAACGGTTTCAGTATCGGCGTAACCGAGTAAGCGATCTCACAATTCGACTAAAACCACCAACAGAGAGCCAATTAGCAAATTAATAATAATAACTTTTACTGTGGGTATTGACACTTATGACGTGTTACCTTTATTTCACGAAATTTTAAAGCTACGTCATAGTCATTGTTTTTTGGCAACATTGACGAAGAAAAAAAAATTGGGTCCGACCAAACTTTCTCTCATATTATATCTATTAATACTGAATTTTAATTCCAAAAAATGATTGATCTATGTTTTCGTTCAGTTAAACTAATTATTAATATACATAGATAATCTATAAGAGCTGCAAAAACATGATTACACATTTATATTATTGAAAATCTTCATAATATAAAATAACAATTACAGATCAAATTATACTATTTTAGTAAGACTGAGAAGGACTATTTTTAAATAAGAAGAAAACCATTTTTAAATAGTCTGTCAATTAATGTGGCACATAGCTTCCTCGGTCATGATATTGGACGAATTATAACATGAGTATAAAATAATGAGATCCCACTAGGAATTGAAAGTGTGGTTTATTCGAGTTACATTTATTTTTATTCAATAATAGGTTTGTTCCAACCCCGCTATTTGTACCGTCCTTTGTATCGTCCTGCGGATCGTTCGGGAATCGTTTAGGACAGGTTTTATACGCATGCGCTAACATTGTACTGTAATAAAAATCATTGTCAGGTTGGAACGAGTTTAGGACTATAATTCGCACTGTATTAAAAAACATTAAGGAAACCTAACAGTTAGGAAACCTTCCTGTTGATATTTGTAATTATTGACATAACTGCGCATGTCATACAAACCAGTACATGGTATTGTCAGAGGATCGTTGGGATCGTACAGTGAACGGTTCGCAAACGATCCCTGCCGGGGTTGGAACAATTTCGTGTACGGTACGAAACACTGTCCCAAGTCAGCTTGGAACGGCTTTTATCTACTGCGCATGCCAGTGACGATCCCGAGGACGGTACAATGCTCGGTTGGAACAAACCTATTAAATGTGTACACACAGTTGAAATTAATATGGAACAATATGTGGGCTACTTTCGACTAACCAAATTTCTTTAAAATCGAATGAAAAATTGGGTTAACATTTTGAAGACTAGACCGACAGGCTCAAAACCGAAATTGTTTCCTGATATCTGAAACAGATTTCTGCCAAGAAATTTTTAATTTGGAATTTCGAAGAAAAACTAATTTTGTTCTTCAGAATAATCACACTGATTATGTGACCTTTAGTAAGATCCGAAGCAAAATATAACACACTGATAGGGATGAAATACAATTAAATACGTACATTTAGATAGTAATCAATTCATAATGCCTTGGAACGCTCCTTTACAAGTTCACAACAAAATAATTTGTATATAGGGTAAAAAAATAAATCGATAAATGGAATTACTTATCTAATGGAATTAAGGGAAATTATGTCTAACATCGATAATCAGTTGTTATCTAATCCAGGTCAAGACCGTTTATAATATCTTGTTGGTTTAATCTCGTTAGTATACCTTTTTTTTACAGGTTAACTGTGAATCAATAAATTTCTTGTTTTCAGCACATCTCTTCTTGAAGACGCGTAATAATAAAGAATAGGCTATAAAATACGAGCTCTGCAAGTAGATAAAATATACGATTTTCCAGCCTAACCTCGTTGCAAACATGGGCTCCCGGTGCTGAAATTTACGAGGGTAATTAATGAGGTTTCTGTGGCGTTACAGCGTTCAGGCGCAACACGTAAATCTGCTATCAATTCTGACTAATATCTCCGTTAGGAGCGCTAGAGTAGAAGTAACAGGTGTGTTATACCAGTGGAAATTACCTTCCCATATCTACACCCCTTACTTCACCTTCTCCTCCTGTTTTAAGTGGCAAGAGTTTAAACAGCTTGATGAGAAATCAATATCTTACCTACAACTATACCGCAACTTTGACTTGATCTTGTAACCGACAAAACTTCCTTCATTTTCACCTTTTTGAATAAAATAAGAGAAAATAGCATTTACTTGGAGCATCTACTACTTACAAGTTCACCACCTGAGTAGCCACGATACGAATCAAATCAATACTATTCAATCCACTTTAATAGATCTTTATTTTATTTATTCAGGTTTACTATTATTATTTACTAATAGTGGTATGTGGTGGTTTCTTTCTTATTTATTATTATGACAAGCTTATTAGATAAATTGTGTTACCTAAAGCGGCCCCTAGAGATCAATATAATAGCTCAAAAAATATTCTCAAGAAACTTTACATTCCAGAATTCCGATTATCCAGAAGAAGATAGGGTTGCTGAAGCAAGAAGAAGGGTTGCTGAAGCTAAGGTTAAATCAATAGTTGAACATTCTTGAATCAAAAGTACGGGAAAAGCTGATACAATCTAGTTAAAACGGAGCTAAAGTGCCTAGCAGCACTCCTGCATCCCCGATGATTCAAGATAGTACGACCAGATGTAAACGCTTTCGCCTCTCAGATCTAAACGTTTAAGCAAAGCCAATTACTATGTAGGCCAAGCCTTAAACAAATTCAATTTTCAAGGAGACAGCGCAAATATGAAATAGTACAAAAACAAATCTCTATTTGTACTTTCTCTTTTCGCTTTTTCTTTTATTTAACACCCCACATTATGAATTTCCGTTTAAAAAATGTAAACCCTAGTTTTGGAGGAATGATTGTTTTGGGCTTTCGTATAATTTTCTTGTGATAGGATTATTAATTACAACGCACCTGCAAAGTCTCAAATTGTAATGTTTGGTACTTTCGGAGATTAGGTGTTGGGTACAGCTGGACGGACAGACATACAGACCAGCCCAAGATTGTATAAAGCCCTCGTTTTTGGCTACAAACCCTCCAATAATGGGTTGTAAAATCATAACATCAATAATGTCATGATATGATACCAGGAGCTGTGTGCCACACTGATTGGCAGACTATACTTATCTGTGCTTAATTTCTCTATTATACACAATACATTGCAACATAATTAGCACATTCAACCGAGATCTTTATCATAGCCTCAAAGAGTCAAATTTTGATTTAAGTTATCCACAAACCACAATACCTAATATTTTTTAAAATTGTCACTTGCTTCACAGGTATTCAAACGTTGAGTCCAGAGTGACATGTATGTACACTCTTTTTTAATGTATTTGGATTTATACAATAATTTAAGGTGTAACTAATGGTGAGGGAGTTAGTAGATAGAAAGATAAAAATAGTCTCACCTCTTAGTCTAATAGAGTTGCACTAACCCAAAGCCTGACAGAAAATCAATATTACAAACAACGATCGAACTCATTATGTTTGCCTTCTGAAAATAAATTTAAGTTCATTTAATAATTAAATATTTCTATATGCCAATGTTTATAATCACGACCAATCATAGTTATTAATTTCATTAATAAAATATATATGAATAAGTTCAACTTAATTTCTTTAACTGGTGAGACACCATGAAATCAAAGTTTTTAAGGAGTCTAAACACTATACATTTTTAGAAATGTTTAAAAAATAACGTTGAAGCAGTTATCAGAGCTAACGTTTATCAGACACGAAGCACCCAATTATACGCAAGGGTGGGGGTAAATTGACACCCACGTGATAGTATATCCTAAGAAAGTGTTAGTCTAATAATAATGACAATACGTTATAAGTTGTCTCCTAATAACATTTTTTTTTTAATGGAAAACTACACTGGGCTAGACATTTCTTACTATGGTTAGGAAAAATAGCTTCAATATCCGTCAAAATTAACCCATGTTTAAGCATCCACTTAAATTCAGTTCTTCTAAGAATTACTCGATGAGCACCATTTCTATTTATGTTGTATGCGACAAGAAATGTTTTAATTAAGTCTCGAACAAGTCTAGGAAACTTAGAAAGAGAGGTAAATCATGATGTGTGAAAGAGAACAGTATATACTGAAGCTATAACAGAAGCTGAGGCCACATACGATTGATCCCTATCACAGCTGAAGTAGAATATGGACAATATTACACGAGCTCCAAAGTCGACAGTTACCTCTTCGATGTTGCTCCGTCAAAAACAACATCAATTCAGCGAACGGCAGGAGCCGACATCAAAAGATCGTCACACGGGCGGTGTGTCACACGATCGACTCTTGAACGTAAATCGGAGGACCCTTTCAATTTTTAACCACACTTTCACATCTCAGAGGGTCCCATTATTTTATTTAATGGATTTTTTTTCCATTGCCCTTTATATATTGTATGCATATAAATATTTGTCCAATGATAGCGCGCGAGGAAGCTTTATGGCAAACTAATTGGCTGAGGTTTTGAGTAATTGTGATTTATTCTAATCTACATTACCTTTATACATTCAAATAGAAATGGATAGTCAATGGATAAATGTAAAAGAAGGGTAAATAAGATAAGAAAATTGCAAATGAGAGTCTATGAAATGATGGAAAGGAAAAGCAGGGTTGCCAATAATGGTGCATCAATAGAGTGAATTGGAACACCAGGGTTCTGAGTGCCTCCTTCGAAACGGGGGCGAAGAATCTCAGCAAATAATGTATTTTCGAAGCTACTCCACTCTATTCAGCTTCTCTTATAGTTGAACTTTTCTTATTCCTTACCCCCTAGAGCCCCCCAAATATACCCTTACCCCACTTCTACTCGAATCTTGAGGAAGTTTTCTAAAAAGCTGGGAATCCACGGCAATACTGCCGTCTCTGAACTTGCTCCAACCTTCACTATCGGTTTATAAAGCCCAATATTCTTTTTAAGAGGAGTAAATCTTGCTTGAATTCATTTTTTTTTTCTTAAATTCTTCAAAACAGCTGACTTTTCAGCACTTCCATTTCCTTTTTTTCAAAAAATTTAATCGTGACCTACATTATAAAATATGAATATTAACTTATAACCTTTCTTAAAAGAGTACTAGATTTTGGCCTGTATACAAAAAGTATGTCGTAATCAATTAGAGACCTTATTTTTTTTTCTTACAATTGTCGTCAAGTTATTAAATGTTTGCTTAGCATTATATAACTT
Source organism: Gerris lacustris (assembly GCA_951217055.1). Lineage (NCBI taxonomy): Eukaryota > Metazoa > Arthropoda > Insecta > Hemiptera > Gerridae > Gerris > Gerris lacustris. Next base: position 47,601,568 of record OX578276.1, read on the forward strand.
TTAAATACTATAATTTTTATATCTTTGGAAACAAACATTAAAATGGTGGTAAATCTAGGGTCGCAAGTTAAATAACTTACTTACTTTACATAAAAAAAATATTAGAATGTTATTAGAAATATTAAAGTTACTAGGACTAGGTTTTGAAGGCTTAACGGAGCGAGTAAAGCCTCGTCCAGACTGCCGAACAGAGGAAACTAGCAGAGCATTGGTCTCAGCGCATGTCCAGTCTAATGTGTGCATGCGAACCTCAAACTGGGCATTTGGGCATGCCCAGAGAAAAGACTAATAGTGTAGAGGTTTATCCCTAGCTCCGGCCTGTCAGACAGAAGAGAGAGTTGAAGCAAAAATCATTTTCAAAAGGTTAGCCTACATATATTACCTTTTCTTCATTAAGTAAAATACGTCTAGCAATTAGTGTGGCTCATAGCTTCCTCGCGTGCTATCACTGGACGAATGGTCGTATGATAAAAAAAAGTATATCAGATAGATCTGAAAAAATATTAGTTATTGAATTATCCTAAAATTAGGTTGCTCTGAATTTACTCCTATTAATTTTACATAAGACTTTCATATTGATTATAGTTTCTTGTTCATTTTAAAGCTTGGGATATTAACAAATAAAATTGCAATGCCATAGGTGTAAATGTGTTCCCATTTTGAATGAGTTTCTTGCAACATTACCTGAGAGTTTATGGTATAAAATACCAAAAAACACAGTGAAATATTAAAGAAATTTGACTGAATAAAATTTTGTTACATCTACAAAAATGGTTCAAAGATTTCTAAAGATAAGTTCATAAATAAATAAAAAGGGTTTTAGCTATTGTGTTGGTCAAACGCAATAGTATTTGAATACTTATAGTGTAAATACAATACAATAGTGTCATATAATCTAACAAAAGAAAATTAAACTTTTAATTCTAAGAAAGTGAACAAAAGTAGTCATATTTCTACTAAAATCTGGGGTCGTTTATTTTGATATTGTTATTAGAAAATATGCAGGTTTCTGCAATAGTAAAGGGTCTAAGTGGGCAATAGTATAGTCAAAGTCCTAAGTAGACAAAAAAAGGTGTTAATAACAAAAAATTGTGTGCATGCGGGAGAGAGACCAATAAGCGTAGAAGGTTGAAATTATTATGTGACTAATTATGGCCTACCTTCCAAATTTCATACAAATCGAAAGAGTAGTTAGTAGAGAAGATATGTTGGATTGCAAAAATATTAAACGAAAGATCGATAGGCTCACGGCAGACAGGAAACCAAAAATGTTCCCTCATTTCTTTTTGCAGTACATTGATCGGAATTGCAAAATGGTACCATACATTTTGCAATTATTGGTTATTCGTTCCATTAATTACTAAAACCAAAACCGGCTTTAACTTTTTTCTTATCTGTTTACCCCTCCGTAAGTCTTATTTTAGAATAATAGTACTTGGTAATTATTTATAATACTATAACTTTTCTTGCTAGTTTGCTTGAGGACCTTTCCTTGAACTACTCACGCCACTCAACTACCGTTCATTCACTGGCATCAACATTATACCTTTAGGCTAAATGCTCCACTGAAATTCTCACTCTATTAATTATAAGCCTATGATTAATCAAACTGCACTTTACACCCTGACAACTCGTGGACAAGTTTTAAATATCAGCAAGCATTAACAGAGTTCAATATACATTTTCTTTTCATTTCTAGCAGAACAATACGTTGAGCTGGCTCACGAAACCTTGCTGTGAATGAATGAAAGCTTCAAATACCTATGGTCTGAGTTAAACGAGACCTTCGCGTGACTTACAAATAGAACAGAGTCAAACATGCTGTGTAGCAACAAAGCCACATTCAGATTTCCAAACCCCCTTCTGTTTCTTGTCGGAAAAAAAGCACAACAATTCGACAATAAAAAAAAATTAATGAAAAGCGAATTTTCCTCATTCCGTTTCCACTTCACCAGTAATAAAATGTTTCAGTAAAGAATATTTTTAGTACCTTTTTATTTCAAATATACCTCCCAAACTGTTGATCAAATACCACAACATAAAAAAGTGACACTTTCCACTCGTATCGATCTAAAATCTTGCGGGTTTTTAATGGTCTTATATTACTTTGCTTTGTAAGTTTCATCGCACATTTCCGTTTCCCCAATTTTGAACCACTTCCCGTGATTCAATCTTTCCCAAATTTTGCACATAGATACAACTAAGGTGAAAATACAGGAACCAAAAAAAAAAAAAAAGAATGGCGTCTAATTTATTTGCTTTTTAAGTTTCATCGCACACCTATTACTCCAATTTTGAACCACTTATCGTCATTCAATCTTCCCCAAATTTTGCACATAGATACAACTAAGGTGAAGAATACAGAAACCAAAAAAAAAAATAAATAAAATAAATAAATGGCGTCAAATTTATTTGCTTTTTAAGTTTCATCGCACACCTATTACCCCAATTTTGAACCACTTATCGTCATTCAATCTTCCCCAAATTTTGCACATAAATACAACTAAGGTGAAGAATACAGAAACCAAGAAAAAAAAAAAAAAATGTGGTCAAATTTATTTGCTTTTTAAGTTTCATCGCACACCTATTACCCCAATTTTGAACCATTAAAAAAAAAACGTGAAAATAAGACCAGTTTGGAAAAATTGCATTTTTATATTAATTATATATCCTAAAACTTCTATTATTTGCTGCGAAATCAATTTAATAAAGCAAATGAAGGTTAAAAATTAAAATTACAGCAGGACCTAAAACAGATTATAAAATAATACAATAAAACATCTATTCTATTTTATATAATACTTATCTAATATAATACTTTAGATAATATAATACTTATCTGTATCTGCAAATATTATAAACTCGGAATAAGAGAACGAAAATGGCCTAAATTTGATCTAAGTTCTAGTTTAAAGAAATATGAAAACATTTATCTTAATAAATTGATATCTTCATTGGCACTCACTTTTTTATTTAGGAGGTATTGCTTATTTTTATATTATTCATACCATACATTTTTAGGTCTTTCAGAGGCGACCGCTATTATAATATTAAACAAGATTTTAATTTAAAGATAACGATAAGTTATTTTTGGTTTTCATTTATCTTTACATTTATTGTAAAAAAAAATGATTATTTGTATTTGTATTAGTCTACTGTTTTGCTTGGTATATCAGTTCTAAAACACAAATAAAGAATATTTTCATTATTAATTAAGTCAACCGCAAACTATGATAGAGAAATTAAATAACTTATAAAGAAAGAAATAGAGAAATAAAAATGTATATTTATTTCATCTCTGGGACTTGAGTTCTTTTGAGCACTGGAAATACACAAACTACTACCTCGGAGAGAAATCGAATAAATTTGCCCAGTAGAGTACTGAGTTTGTTTTTCATTCATTTGACATTCATACTTTAGTACTTGCTGGAATCAACTATAAATTATAACAATCAAACTTCGCTTTTGATAGTTAAAAACAGCTGAGATAGAAGAACTCAACTAAAAATAATAATTTTATACTCATATTTAATCTAATTTATCATTTGATCACGATAAATATCAAGTGAATTGTTCTTTTATACTCTAACAATTTATCTGATTAACAATCGTTGCCATAATTTAATCTACGTTATTAAATCAGACCATTATTTCAATCATACGTATTATCATACCTTATCTTATATCTAATTTAGCTTAAATCTAAATTAGTAATCAGTTTCCATCCATTCTCACGCATCATAGTTAATTCCCGTCCAACAGAACCTAAATCATAATGAAATCATTTCCCAATCAATAAGTTTGCCTATCATCCATTTCATAATAATAGATTATGCGAAACAATATTCTAATATGGTAAAACACTTTTAAGTTCGAAGAAATGATATAATCTTCTTTGAAATAATTATTTAAACTAGATGTCAACAATTCCCACCAGAGAAAAAATGTCTGCCAATAAGCGTGGCACATATTACTCGAATCAGAGAACACTGTTCTGCAAAATTTAACGAACTTTCGGGCCCCAAGAAAATTTTATCTGAACTTTAAGTTTTCGAGGTTGCTGAATCCGAATCTGAAGTCAAAATTTCTCCTATACTTACAGTTTTCCCGGAAAATGCGCCTAAAGTTCGGAAAAAACTGTGTTTTGGGGGGTTTTCGACACAATTTTTTGCCCAAACAAAAATTTTTTTAAAAAAATTATTGGTCGTTTTAATATCTTCAAAACACGAATCTAAGTAAAAAAATCTGCTGATCTTATTTTTTAAGAAAATTGAAAAATAAGAATTTTTTCTCATATTGAGTCTTTGTATTTCTATTGCTTTTTCAGCTGTATAAGAAATGTTTTGCAGCTTTGTTCTGACATTATTCTAGAGAATTACTCTATATGTGACCGAGGGGGGTACAAAAAACATTGGGGGGAGGGGGAATATTGAATTTTAACATATCATATTTGATTGAAAGAAGTTTATAAAAGTTGTTGTTTTACCCAATTCTTTTATTATCTCCCCCCCCCATGTTTCTTGTACCCCCCCCCCCCCCCCTCCCTATCTATTAGCTATTAATTGGCATTAAAATCCCTTTAAAAAATTCTAAACATTTACTCGTGTAGCTCCATTTGATGTGAGAATACAACCATTATAAACTAATAAAATATTTGATTAAAAATGACAACAAAAATGTGACCCTCCATAACTTTGCTGTTTGCATAATCAACATAATATATTTCTGAATAGCTTAAAAACTACGCCAACTCATAAGCTTTCTAACGACATAACATATGCTGTACTCTACTGAAAAGTATGGAACAGAAAAGCAAAAATATTGTGAATACTTCGCTAAAAAGTTGAATATTTTTTGTTGAATGAAAAATTAATTTATTGATATAATTTTAAATGTCGTTTTTACTTAACAAAAAAAATGTACTGATTGCAACTGTTTTGAGCAATTTTTTTAATGATATAGACTAGTATGAAAATGAGGCTATAAATCTTATTTACCAGAAATAGTGTTTTTTTAGTGGTCATTAAGATGAGTTCCTCACTAAAATATTTTTTATTATATCATACATTCTTTCGCTTGTTTCTCTCCCCCATTCGCTATATTTTTGCTTTTCTGTTCTATACTTTTCAGTAAAGTACAGCATAATATGTTACGTCGTCGCACGTCTGCACTTCAAATTTGACTGTGCCCCACAAGTAAAAATCCGAGGGGTTAAGTCAGGTGAGCGTGGTTGCTAGATAATAGGTCCACTTCGAGCACTCCAAAGTCGAAGGAAATTATTATGAAGCCAGTTCCTCATGTCTCTACCATAATGAGAGGAACAACCATCTAATTGCAAACACGTGTTCTGCCCTCATAAATATTTCAAATCTTAATAAAAGTAAAGTACATATCAGACATAATATGACATATACCACTGTATCAGCGTAGGACGTAAAACATAAGAAGGGGGGGGGGAGAAAAACAAGCAAAATAATGTATGATATAATAAATTATATTTTAGTGAGCAACTCATCTTAAAGACCACAAAAACCGACCAATAAAAACCACATTTCTGGTAAATAAGATTTATAGCCTCATTTTCTTACTAGTCTATATCATTAAAAAAAAATTCTCAAAACTAATAATTAATTTTTTTGTTAAGTAAAAACGATATTCAAAATGATATCAATGAATTTTTTTATTCAACAAAAAATATTTAACTTTTTAGCGAATTATTCGCAATATTTTTGCTTTTCTGTTCTATACTTTTCAGTAGAGCACAGCATATGTTACGTCGTTAGAAAGCTTATGAGTTGGCGTAGTTTCTAAGCTATTCAGAAATATAAGTTGACCATGCAAACAACGAAGTTATGGAGGGTCATATTTTTGTTGTCATTTTTAATCAAATATTTTATTAGTTTTTAATGATTGTATTCTCACTTACTATGGAGCTACACGAGTAAATGTTTTCGGGGTTTTAAAGGGAATTTAATGCACTTTTTAACGGCGAAGACCGCATCTTTTTAGCTATATTGGTTTTTGAATTACAGATCATTTTATTGCAAAATTCACAAATATATCGAAACTATATATCTCGAAAACGAAGGTCGATAGGACATGTGATAATATAACATTTTGGTAGCAAATTTGATATAGAATCACACCCTTCTCTGCATCCCTGTTGGGCTGGAACACCCTGTATATAGTTTTATTATCGATACATTGGAGCATAGATATTGTATGAAATGTTTTAAACGCTTGGATCCGATTATAATGGATTAGCCAAGGACTTCAAACTGCAGACAACAAAGCAGCAATGACAGATGGTCTAGCAAGGCAGCAATACATTGGATCAAGGAAGGAGATAAATAAGGTTCCCCATCCACGAATTTATTGGATTTTAATTTTAAATTTTAAGCATACTTTTTTGCGTATGCGAGAGAGGAAGAAATTGGCGATGGGTTACAATTTATATAGGAAAAACCACCTAATTCCATTAACATTGGCCAAGTGGATTTTAAGAAAGGAGGTTTGCAAAATTGTTCTTCGATGCTTAAAACGTATTTCTTCATACTAAGTATTCATAAACTAATTTCGTTTAGAATGATCATATTGCTTCCGTTATACCTTCGGTAAGCTTGTAAGCAATAACTCTGTTTTTCAGAGACAGCTTTTGAAATTCAAATTAATACATAATAGTAAATTTGTGTACTGGTGGCTTTGATCATATGATTGTTTGTTAGTCTATTTTATTTGTTGTTTGCTTGTTGCATTCATTAAAATGTGCGAAGATTCATATTTTAACCGACGAAAATCAGGACAAATGTAAATGGTAACAAAATGTTCCCTGATAATTGACTTAGCTTCATCTTCACGTTAATAATTTGTAAATGTATGCACATAATTTCGGAATGCTAATAATAAATTAAGAACAATATACTTTAAGTGACGAAAACGTTTCAACGATTCATTTATAGACATATTTGTAAATATCTGCTTTCAGTATATGTAGGGAAAATATTGTATATACTGAATTTCTATTATACATTTTTTTTAATTAAATCGTTTGACGTATTAAAAACATGAGATTTATGTCTAACAGCACAAAATCTCCAAATAAAATTGCAGACTTCTAAAAATGAACAAAAAAAATCTGCTAATGACTGTGGCACATAGCTATCTCACAACCATCACTGGACAAATGTTTACAGGAGTATAAATTAAAGTATAATGAGACAGGTTTTACCAAAAAAAAAGGTTTTGTATCCTTATTCGTTTTTCAAAATTACGATAACCTCTTTGTTATCCCATGGCTGGATAACTAAATGGCCAGTTAATCCAAATATTTCTTGTAACAAGCATAAAAATACTTTTAAAATATTTTAGTACACCAATCAGTATTATAACTGTTGAATTATAAATAACATATAGTGTCGACATATTTCTTTACAAGCAGTGGTAAACAGACCTTTTAACTTCTATATGTCAATTCAGAAAGGTCGGCGACAAGGATGTCGTGAAACGATTCACACCCCCCAGCTGAGCGGCAATACCGATGACCAGTTGAACCAAGACTGGTTAAAAGAACTTCTACTGTTCCATTTAAATTCCAACATAATCGGAAAGTAGTTTTCAAAATATGGGCATGCGCAACATTGCTGACGGACAGCCAGACACGGTCCCAAATAAGGTTCCCTGGTGGTTTTTTGTTAAGGGAACATTGAGACCAAACGAAAGTTCTGATCACATTTCCGTAGAATTAAAATTATGTAGATAATAATTACAAGATAAAAAGAACTTTTTATATACTACGTTTTTAAATTTTTTGTAGAATCATATGTAATGTTGATAATATAATTATCATTGTTAATAGTTATAGTTATATATAATGATAGTAAAAAAAATACATAGTTCCGAATTTATTTACTTCACTTAATAATGACAACCATCTAATCTAGAGAGCTGATGTTAAACTTCTAAAAGGACAAATCTTTGTACAACGGATCTCACCAGCACCGAATCTAAACCGTGCCATTGATATGCCCCTGTGTAGGGACAGTAAGAGAAGAAAAATGTGTACAAGTAAAGAAGTACAGATGCAGAAATATTAAACCTATACCTAAGATACAGATACAAGTGTAAACTAACCTGGGTGTCACACGTCAATTAATTTATTTCTTTGTTTACTTTTCGCTGTCATTCAATGTTTACCTCTCAATAAAAAATCACAAATTTTAAACCCGTCAAAATGAAGATTGTAAATACAATGGGATATGTCAAAACAAATAAAATAACTTGCGGTTTTTTCCGAACTAACTTTTCATACAGCAAAATTTGCTGAAAACTAATTAAATTCTGCTGAATCATGGCTAAAAGTATTAAAATAATGCATTGTCATCGTGTTCTGAGCTATGCTAAAAGTTTCGAATGTCTAGCTATTCGGGGAGTTAGAAATCGATTGCCAGATTTGTACCGGACAAACAAACAAACAAACTAACAAACAAACAAACAAGAAAGCAAGCTAATAAAAACGTAGTAAAAAGTAATATTATCTATTCACGGCAGCAAATTAAGCATTACTTAGCTGTTTTTAGGCTGGAAGGTAATATCTCGCTGATTTGTTATTAAAATATTAAAAACAGGCAGGAAAGTAATTGCAACAGTAAGGGTCACTAAAAAATCTAAAGCCCTTGATAAACAAGATATCGTACGTTTTTTACTTCATACTGACGATAAAAAGTTTTTAATTATAAAAGTAGCAGTAATAATTGGAATTTCAGGGGCTTGTCGTTGTGATGAGTTGTTAAATCTGTCAATAAATGACATAAATATTAAAGATATAAATATTACAGACTACTATTACGACGTTATTGTCGAGACCTTAACTACTGGGCCGATTTTGACGAAATTTAGTTTATAGTTCAAAACCATAGCCCGGGGCGAAATCGAAAATTTGGTGGCGCTACCTCCAAACTCTGAAAAAAACGTGAAAACTTGAAATCGGTTCCGACAATTTTTATTTTAAAAAAAATATGAAATGTAGACTATTTAAATACAGCCGTTTTCCCTGGAAAAATATAGTTTCCGAGGTATTTATGAAAATAAATCTGATTTTGATGAAAAACAAAAAATTTCTAGGATCTGGGACCTACATTATAGTAGAAAAATAGACTTGAGTCTCAGGCAGTTTTTTTCTTTTTAGTTTATTGCTTCCGAGGTTACCGAAGGTAACGGAAGTATTGTGTTCACTTTTGAGAACAAAAAAATTTTATGTCTCTGATTTTAAAAATTTTAAGACAGAAATCCGTTTCAGACATCGGGGAACATTTTTGTACTCATATCTGCCTGTCTGTCGGTCTGTGTGTCCACTACCTGTGAAACGTGTGACGATAACTTTAGTAAAAGTGGACCGATTTTTATGAAATTTGGTGGTCACGCAACGCTCGCGTAAATGTGAAGTTAAATTTAAAATCGGAATTTTAAGTCGAGGAAAAACTCTAACTTGATCTATTCAATGAGACAAACATTTTTTTTATATAATTTTTTTTAATAAAACCAACAGCGACACCGCTATGAAGTGTTAAAGATCGCTAAAAAAATAAGTTAAAAAAATAGTTTTTACTATGGAGAGAACGGGGAGAGGGAGATAGACGAGCGGAATAGGAGGTGATTTGGTTCCCCCACCTCTCTATTTTAGCTACCTCTTCAATAGCACAGCGAGCCTAGAGACCAGGTGACCAGGCTTCATTTGGGGGAAATTAAATAAATTAGACAATAATGGATTTTAAAAGCCTAAAATCATTAACGTATACACTATTGTAGGACGCGAGGAAGCTATGTGCCACTCTAATTGACAGTGTATTTTTTTTTATAAGTCTACAATTCAATTTGTTAATTACTTTGGAACCAAAGAAACTTCGCGATAGTTGGAAAGAATGATAGGTCAGGTTCAATTCCCCACCAGAGAGGAACAAATACCACAAATTAAAAACCCTGGACAAAGTTATTATGTATTCGTACATGTGAAAGTTTAATACTAATTATATTGAACAGATACTCCCCAACATGATCAAGATTACAGGCATGCCAAAATCAGTAAATGGAAAATAAAACAGTAAAAGTCACAGTTATATATAAACGTAACAGAAGAATCATTAAAAATTGGAGGAATTAGCGGGACCTGTGTGACAATTGATAGTTGAAATTATTATATTAGTCAGATTTAGGAGTTGAAGAGTCAGTAAAATGGAAAATTCTCTGGAAGGACACTATGGAAAATGTAAATAAGAAATGACAGTAGAAGTTATGGTCCAATTTCTTCTGTTAGTAAATAACTTCGCTGGTATTGCACGACATGCTAACCGATTCTTTTGGTAAAATGAAGGAAGGTTCGACATCCGTTTACATAATAGTTAATTACATAAGTAAACAGTCGATTAAATATATTTTTTTAAGATTAATTGTTTTTGTTAAGAGCGCTGTGAGAATTAGAGACGAGGTTTTGTTGAATGTGATTGCTGTGCCAGCTAGCTGGTAACCTGTAACCCTTACCAATATAATGGATCCAACACGTGGTTTTCTCTTCCTTTCCTATGTGGCTGGGATTAGGGCTATTAAAGCTCCACTGTGCTGCGTCCCTCGACCCAGACCCTGGCCCTTCCTACCGCCCTCTACTTGAAATTTATAGCTTGGGCTTCCGACCTAAAGGTCCCCCGGTAGTTAGGTTTAAACCTTTACTAATACATACGGAAACTCTAAATCTTACTGGTACACACTCAGCCCACTCTTCTGGAAACACAATTATTATTGTATTTTACAGCCAACAAGCTTCCATATCCTCTTCCAGATAATAATGCTCGAGTTAAAATATCCAAAATGAAATAAAAACAGATAAAAACCCCCATTGGTTTCCTTTTCTCAGAGAATGCCATTACGATAACACGCGGCACAGATTACCGATGTTTTATATTCTATATTAAATAAGATTAGACTTATCTTTTTAATTTTCAGATTTACTTGTAAAACTTTGTGTTTTCAATTTTCCCTACATTTCATGGTGATAAATCTTTAAACAAGCATCATTCTGCCTATTACAATAATTACACCAAACCTCTATAATTAAAATACTACAATTATAATATAGAGTGTCATTATAAAGCTCACGATTATCAACTACTTGATTTTGATAGAATTAAAGCTTGTTTTTACGAGAGAACACATTCATTTCTTACCACGTAATAAACAAATATCACAATCAGTTCAGTACTTAAGGTTTCATGCTTCTGTACAATCTGCCAACACTATCCCAATAGAGTATTAGTCCAGGAGCGTGCAAAAAAAAAGTGTTCTAACGAATATCAAGTCAGAATTTTGTGTACGAGTTAATTTGTTGGTGTCATCCAAGTATACGCGGTCAGCAAAGTTCGGCTGCGGGACATAGCTTGCAAATAAGCAGTTAAAAAAAAGACTATTGGAGAACTACCGTGTCCCATCAGTTTTGGCGACAGTATGATTTTCATGATCCTGAGTACAAAATTAGTTAGTAGACCAAAAATCAAGTTGATGTTTGTTGTTAGTTGCTTGTTAGGAGACCACTTTGATTTGAAAAAATATTTAAATAACTCCCTATCAAATAACAATCTAACATCAACTTTATTTGTGACCTACAAAATTTGTACTTAAGATCATTCAATTCACATTGTCCACAAAAACTGATGGGACACGGCAGTTCTCCTCCAGTCTGTTTTTTAAACATTTTATTGCCAATTTATGTTCTTTAGACGGGCTTAGGCACCAAAAGATTAACTTGATGTCAGTCAGTCACATTTTTGTACGTTGTTCCTGGGCTATTTGTTTATAGTATACTACACTGTATGTCATAAAGTAAAAACAGCATTACCTACACCATAAAAAAACTTCATTTATAATTATTTTTCTTTCCAAAAATTTTCTTATAAAAAAAGCGTCGATCATATGTAAATAACTAATTTATATTTTTCTCATTGTTGTCTATGGATTTTGCTTCCGAGCTTACCGAAGGTAACGGAAGCATTGTGTTCACTTTTGAGAACAAAAAACTTTGATGCCTCCGATTTTAAAAATTCCAAGACAGAAATCCGTTTCAGACATCAGGGAACATTTTTGGTCTCGTGTCTGTCTGTCTGTCAACAGCGACACCGCTATAGTGTTAAAGATCGCTAAAACTATTAATTGTTTTTACACAATAAACAATATAACAATAAAGTAATATAACAATAATTTTAATGTTAATATAACAATAAAGTACATGATAGGATGCGAGGAAGCTATGTGCCACACTAATTGGCAGTCTATTTTTTTTTGTGAAAAAGTAAAAATAACGCAAAAATCCAAAAAGGCATTAATTTCCGAAAAATCACAAAAGGCAAATAAATAAACTATATAAAGGCAAATAAATAAATCACTAAAAAAATTAATTATTTAACCACTTCAACCTGCAACAAACATGCAAATCCGTACTTAATGCACGTGTACCAATTTAAAAAAAAAATACACAGCCATAAAGTACAAAACCAAGGCTGTTCAAATGATATATGACAATATTAAAAGCCAAAAAAGTGGTCACGTGACAAGGCACTTGGGAAAAGGTTTACTCTCATATTCTCAGCAAATAGGACAAATTTACAATACAACAAGTACTCATTTTATAGAGCACAAAAGTGAGGTTTGAGCCCAAAAAGTAGAAATACAGTCGGTCAACAAATCTATGATAAGAGTCAAATTAAAAAAAAAAACAAATCTAGAGCTCCATCTTAGGTACAACTGATAGAGATGGCCAAACTTGTAGTTTTTAAAATCAGTAGCTGTATGTTCTATCAGTTTTTCGATACGGCTTAACGTTAATTTTTAATCAATTTTAACGTTGATGTGACCATTTTTAACTTTTTAAGGGGGACAACAATAAAAAAATCAACTTTTTAAATTTTCCCTTTGGTTACACTGCAAAAGCTAATAGAAAAAAAAAAATGTAATTTCTTGCTCTTCTGGAAGTGGGTAAACATTTAATACGAGAGTGAGTTACACAGGGGGTTATATATTATTTAGAAATATGTCTGTAAGAATGTCTATTAAAGCTTCCTAAGACCGATTTAACATATTTTCTATACCATACTAATTATTCAAATTATATATGTACATGTACATATATTGATTTCAGAGAAATATTAAACGGACCATTAATTGGTCAAAAATTGGCAAATTATTATGTTTTTACAAGCTTTTATTTAACTTGCAATGTTTGTATGTATGTATGAATGTATTGTATGTATGTTCGGGTCAAATCTTGCAACTGAATTTTAAAGCAGTTATCCTCAACCGATTGAATTGAAATTTTGCCTACACGTTTAGTTTGGATGACAATGCATGGTTAACTAAGTGACGTCAATCTAAATCTAATACGGTGGACAATCCAAGATAGCGGACTAGTTATTTTTTAAGCACGCCCATGATATGTATCAAATAAAAACGTTTGCTGAGAAGAATACGAATAAAAGCTTGTTTTTAAAAATGTTTTTCAATAAAATTTTCTTAATATTTTGATTTGATTTTATTTCTCTTTAAATTTAAAGATTCTCTTTTCAATGCTGTGTTTTTATGATGGTCTTGATATTAATCATTGTCTACCTATAACAGGGTCTAGTCGTCTAAACATACGTCGTTACGTTAAGCTCATCAAATGGTCAAATTAATTAATGGTGTTAGTGTACCTAATCTGTCTATAAATCAAGACGAAATAGATACCGCAATATATTCGTAATGCAATAAAGCTCATAAAATGGCATTATAGTCATAATTTACTCTGGCTTCGTTAATTTAATACAGTAATGGACATATGTTTAATAAAAGACTATTCTAGCCCAAAGTATAACCAATATCAAAGTCTTCTTAATTAAAACAACATTACAATTTAAATGTGCTCCTTTTTGGCAATAATTTGACAACTGTTGTCAAATCTTAATCAAGAACTTGCTGATGGAAGTACACGCCTGCTTTTAAAGAAAGTTTGGATGGTTTGTGGAAAGTGGCCCACGAATTGCCCCATATTTCAACCTTCTCCACAATTTCGACATAGAATAAGTAATAAATATTAACAGTGGGCATGCGGTGAAGCCAACCTGAATATTTATTTAGGTATTTTTATATTTTATTTACACTTGCTTAAAGTGATTTCATTATTTGCATAATAAAATAGATTAATTCCAAAATATAGTTCAAAACAGTATTATTTTTATTAATTATAGGCATCTAACTCGATATTTTAGTTCGTCCCCATGTTTTATTACTTTGGACAATTTGTTTTCAAAAGTATACAATTACAGTAGAATCTCATTATAATGGACTATTAGCGGCTAAAGGTTGTCTGTTTCAATAAAAGTCCTGTCTTAACAAATAATCGAGGAAGTTATGAAGCCCTCGGAAATGGAAGCTCAAAAACAAATGATTATGGACACATCAAGAACAAATTTCTATTTGGCAACAAATAAATAATATTATCTAGGCCAATATAACAAAAGTTAAACAATTGAATAAATTATTAGCAATTAACTCATTATTATCAGTTTACTCTTATATTTTTAATAAAATTTAAAGGAGGTTTAAAATTTCCTGCTAATAAATAACATGACAATAGTTATTTATGCACCTAGGGAGTAAAGTAAGCCATTATTCCCTGAGCGAAAAAGTTGGTTCTTGAGGCGAAGCCGAAGGAACCATGGTCCCTAAATCCCCAGGCGAAGCCGAGGGAATAACTCTAATTAGCTCCCGAGGCGCAGCCAAGGGAGATAATTATCGCGAGGGGAATAATGGCACACAATAATTATTAGCATTTTTAATAGCAGATATAAGAGATTCAATATTAAAAATAAATAAGAATTGGAACTAAACTCAAATACAAGGTTATTTAGATGCAGCTTATAAACAAAGATAAAAATGGTCGAAAAAGCAGTGTCACCAACCTGATTTCATTACATTAGCCATTCATTTTTTACTATTTATAAAATAATTAAGTTGTAATCTTTACTTTTTCGCCCTACTTTATTTTTTCGCCCTACTTTTACTTTTTCTCCCTACTTTTTGAGTTCAGGGATGAAGAGACTTACTTTAGTCCCTCTAAACTAATTCAAAATCCTAACTTTTTCTCCCTACTGGAGATAAAATAATTTTTTGAAGAACACATGATAAATAAAAAATATATATTTTTTTATATAGTAAATAATATATAGTTTCTTTTTTTAAAAAAAAAACTTTATTATTTTCATGTCATAACAATATAATTATTAGAAGTTCGTATACATTTTTTTTTTTTTAAATAAAAAAATTAAATTAGTCAAAACAGTGATTTAAAATTCATAAGCGCCTAAAAAAAGCAAACAACGAAAGAAATAAAAGAAAGAGATTTTCAAAATATTATATTCATGATTTTATTTATTTACTTCAAACGTTTATTTAAAAAAAAAAATAAAAAAAGTAGATGTTAAAAAAAATTTGAAATTCAAAAATAGACTTAATGTAGAATAAAGGGTTTGTGGGGGAATTGCTTCAAGAGATTTGAGTTGAAAGTCGGGGTTGCCTTATCAATATATTATTTATTCTTAAGGATACTTGACCTTTGCTTCCTGACTAGGGAGCTGAAGCGTATGAAAAACCCAAGAAGGTTAGAACTGAGGGACTAACTCAAGGCGAGACTCAGTTACCCTTACTCTTTATCTTATAAATATAAACGAATATAACGCCACTTCTCTTCTTTCAGTCAACAATTTCTTCTTTTTTATCACGAGAACAGCACCCATATTTCTTCTTCTTCATCTACAATAAGCAATATTAAATATCTTGATAAAGTGAATTTAAACATTTATTTCTTAGTTAACTAGTACAATTAAACTGTTTCAATTTCTTTTTTTTCTTACTAAATGGTCTGAATTCAAAGAATACATTTTTAAATTTAATGAGACAAAAACTTGTTAATATTAAGTCTAAGTGTAGCGTAATATATAATAATTAAAATGTATAATGCTTAATTAAGTATCGAATATTTTTGCCTATATTTTACTTTAATGTTAGTTTTTGCTTCCGAGCTTACCGAAGGTAACGGAAGCTATGTGATCGTTTCGAAGAACGAAAATATTTTAGGTCTCCGATTTCAAAAATTCCAATACAGAAATCCATTTCAGACATAAGGGAACATTTTTGGTCCCGTGTCTGTCTGTCGGTCTGTCGTTCGATTTTTGCGAACCAACATATCTTAAAAACTACACGTCCGATTTTAATGAAATTTAGATGGTAGGTCATAATTAGCCCATTGTTGGTCCCATACAAGTTTTAACCTTCTGAGCTCATTTGTTTCTCTTCCACATGTGCACAAACATAATATATCTATTTACACCTATAGCTTCAAAAGTACTTATCTGTTTTGTATGAAACTTTTACAGTTTATCGAAAGTAACCCGCAGATATCCCAAGATTAATTTGAACCGTCTGCGCTCTTTAACTTTTGATAAACTCATACTTTAATTTATGTAAAAAATTATAACAATTTTGACAGATTAAAAAACGAGGAAACAATTAAACATATTAGACAATAATGGCTTGTAAAAAAATCATAAAACCAATACAGTATGTGGATAGGATGCGAGGAAGCTATGTGCAACACCAATTGGCAGTCTATTGTATGTTACCATCTAAAATTAAATGTGGCTGCAGGTGATTTTATAAAATTTGAAGCAGGAAAATATTCTCTAATATTTCAAACCAAAGAACATATCGTTTATACGCCGTTCTTTTCGTTGCATTAGAGAGTGAATATCTCCAAAAAAAGGATTTTAATTTAAAATTGATGGTTAAAACTGACAGTCATGATATCTGATTCAAACACTGGTTAGGTTAACCGTCCACTGGACGCGTTTTCGGATGGAGAAGGCTCGCACAAACTCGCGACTTCGCGCGAAAGAAACGCTCCAACCCCAATACGAGGAATGTATAGTGAGTGACTCCTATCACTGGAAGCGCCAGCTATGCGTGAAACTACGCGAGGGTCAAGATCCATACTTGTTTGGATTTAATAAAACAAAAACAAATGCATATCGCTCATTGGATATTGATGTTTAATAGTTCTTGTTTAGGAAAGAGCCACTTTATGAGATCAAACATTGCCCCAGAATCATATGAACCGTCTATTTTTGACAAACAAAATTGTTGATTCATCTTTCTTTTTCTAAACACAGACAATTGCAGCACATCAAATTTTTCATATCCCCAGGAAGTGACATTTTTAGGTTGTACCTAGACACAGCTCACTTTACCAGAACAAACTGAGTGCAGAAGACTTGTAGTGGGGACTGACACCTGATATCCGATGCACTCGGTGTATTGATATTGTGAATAATTATTTAATAATTTACAACATAAAATCAAATATAAAGGTAGCCTGAATCTAAAGGTAGCCTGAAGGTAGATCTGGTTCAATTAAACTAATAAAATTAATAACCCTAATTCACTGCAGTTGGTAGTCGGGTTACCTTGGTCATCAATTCATCATTTTTGATTACCTTGGTCATCATTATTTCAAAGGTAATCGGTAAACTGCACTAAATAACTTAGATCTTAATAAATTCGCCCGAATTAATTCGAGTTCAGCATACGGACTCTAAAAATCAGCAATATTAATAAATTCTTTCTTCGTATACCCACAGGTACTATTTTTAATTATATTTAATATAATTGCCGATTCAGAACCTCCGTCGAAAGTTTAAAAAAAAAAAATTCTTTCTTCTTTAACATAAGCGTTTATCATAACTTTTTAGAACGAAGTTCCTTATGGCATGTTACACCGTCTGAAGCCCAGGAGTGAATCCGAAAAAACGACCGTCACAAAATTGACCGTCACGAAATCCACCGATAACGATATGAGTAAAACTTAACCGATTTCGTTGAAATTCGTACACATGTTCCTTTTACCAATGGACAGGACAAGTTCGTTGGACAAGGATATACGCCCAAGCGAAACGAACGCGTAAACTTCAAATATAATATTGGAATTTTAGGACAAGAAAAAATGCTTACTTCATCTATTCAATGAGACAAACGACTTTTTTAAATACATATTTTTATTTTTTAGTAAAACCATTTTTCAGTAAAGTGTTAATATAAACACTTTTTTAATGATCCACTGTTCTCTATTTAAAATGTATATAGAAAATACGTCTTGAGTGTGAGTGTATTTATCTTAATACACTTACACTCAAGACGTATTTTCTCTATGAGAAAATTAATGTTTTAATTTAAAGTAATATTAAATAGAGAACAGTGGATCATTAAAAGGGGAAAAAGTGTAGACGCACGACGCACAGGTAGAATTACTAGTAGTAAGACATTTAAAGGAAAAATGTGTATTGTAATATAAAAGAAGGAATAAATAAAGGCCTGAAGATGCCTCAAAGGAGGTGAAATATAGCCAAATATGGAGTAGAAATAAGATTTAATAATGCCCTATAGACCTGAGTAAGACTGGAGAATAAATTTATATTTAAAGAAAGGCGTAAGGAACTTCGTTCCTAACTTCGTGGGGTCCTGCGATATACCACACGTATTTTTTTGGTAATATCTACAAGTTGGAGGTATAAAACAATGTAACCGTTGTAGCAAATGTAATAAAACTTAGTATTTAGAAGTAAACTAGTGAATGCTGAAGAAGAACAACTTGGCAGACGGAAGTAGCACTTTCATGAAGTCCTTAACGCACAAGACAAAGAAAACTTGATTATAGAGGCAGATGAACTTCCACAACCAGACCCTAAGAATAGAGTAGAGCCGCCAACGCGCTCTCAAGTAGTGAGAGCATGGAGATAAAGAGAAGGAAAGCTCCGGAACCAGCTACGGAAACCAATGCCACGGTCTTATTGCCCCGGTTGAAGCAAATACGGGAAGAGGAAGTCATGCCTAAGGACTGAAAATTGGGAGTTCTAGTAAAAATCTAAAAGAAAGGTGACTTCCAATCAATCCCGAGAAAGTATTCACCAAAATCATCCTGACCAAACTTCGAACAGGAGAGAAAGCGCGTTTGAGAAGTTCTCGAGCACGGATCACAGCAATACGCTGCACATAACCATAAAGCAATCGACATAATACCAGTAACCGCTATACCTATGCTTCGTCGACTTTAAGCGTGCTTTCTACAGTCTCAGGAGGGATTTCATGTGAGATGCCATGCAGTGGCAAGGGATCCCGGAATAGATCTTGAGCCTCGTACATACCGTTTACCGGGACTTCGAATGTCAAGTGTAAGACCAGGGCCGACTCTCCGAAGCTTTACAGTTATTTCCGGAGTTAGTTAGGGCTGTTTGTTTTCACCCTTACTTTTTCTCATCGTGCTGGACCATGAAGAAATCGACCAGACAGGACCGTGGGATCCAGTGGTCCCGAGTGAGTTTCAGGGCTCGATGTCCTCAGCTATGCAGACGATCTGTGGCTTACGTCGCGAAGACTTAAGGACACGAGGTCCAAAGATTTTCAGGATGAGGCAAGACTATCCGGGGTAAAAAATAATATTATTATCGATAGAGAATTAAGTAATACAAAAAAATATGTCTTATTAACCTTAAATTAGTATAACATGTATACTTGACTTGAGTGGGATCACCAATTCTCTAAACCCCCAAAATATCTCATTTATAAATTTTGTCTCATTAGGTAAATTTTGGTCAGTATCGAAGAGAATAAGTGCCTTGCAATCTCTCTAATAATTTTTATATCTATAAGTGATGTCAAATAATTTGTATTACAGTTTTAATTACAGAAATAGAAAAGCGGGAGCTGGAGAAAAAGGAAATGTCCACCTCGATGTAGGTATCAAAATTTTGGAATTATTGAAAAGTATTCCCAATAGCTTGAAAGCCTTGACTTTTAGAAGGTGGGAGTGATGACATATTGTCTTCACTTTCCAGTGACAAAATAGATGAATCTTCCTCAGGCAATAATATCAGGAAGAAGCAATGAGGGCATGGATAAGAACGGAGGGATGCAAACAGTCGAAAGTGCTACTGCCCAATCGAGACAAAAGGAAAACCCAATGAGTTAGTAGATGCAACCTAAGAAATATGGTTGTAGACTTAACTGGACAAGGTCAACTTAAGAGACATGTGACTTTATTAAACAAATAACGATGAACCCGCCTGTCCTGTGTGCAGCGAAGAAGATGAGACAGATTATCGTTTCAAGAGATTATGTTAAGGATATAGGAGACTATGCTTTGACACATTAGGAGCTGAAGAAATTAGGGAAGAGGAGCTTGTTACATTAAAGTGGCAAGACATCCTCTACTTTATAACCTAAACTAGGAGATTCGAGGGTAAGGCTGAGGTGGTTCGTCGAGTCTGCACTATTTCAATTAAATGAGGTATAAGTGTTAATACCACATTTTATAGAAATGAGTTCAGTTCTTTTGGCTCCACGCCACTGCATCAAACAATTAGTTTTTAATTAAAGGACCTTAAAGAGATTAAGCTTCAAGGTTATGCATCCAAGTAACACCTATGCCAACATATTTTTCTTATGGTGTACGTTTAGTTTGAATCACAAAGTGTAGTGCTCAGAATTTCTATTATCCATATGTTTTTGATTGATTCATTATCTAAAATATAAAATCGGTAAAATATGAATCTGTAGTCGCAGTTTCATCAGGATCAGGAGGTTCTTGACATTAATTACTTTTACGTTCTACAAAATTCTTTGTTTTTAGATAAAGGTCTTAAGATAAAAATTTTCTGAAGTAAAAAGAGGTTGACACTGAATTTATTCCTATACCTTTATAAAAAAATGCATAATTATTCTTGGCCTCGTTTATTATGTATTTTTTCTCGCGTAAACTCACATTTTTACCTCCCTTATCATAGGCTCCAATCCTTTTAGAAGTTGATTTAAGGGCCCTGGGAGAGAATCCCTCTAAAAAAAAGGGTTCACACAATGGCTCAACAAAATTCCTAATTTTCCAAGGGCGTGCCCTAATATAATTTTGTTCCATGTTTTACGTTTAAAGGATTCCTTTTTTTGGTTGATCTCACAGGGTAAGGTGTAATATACTTAGAAGATAAGCCAACCGTAACTTTCCTTTTAATAACCATGAATAAGAACATTTTAATTTAACCTTCTTACATACCATCCGATTAAATATAAGTGCAGCTAAATCTACATGGACTTTTAATTATATCAACAAAACTATCACTAATTTCCCCTCAAATTATATTTTCCCACGAACAAACTTGTAGTTTTATACTTTAAAGTTAATAGCTATTTTATCCCTTACTTTTATTACTAAACATTATATTTTCACTTAATTTTTATGGTGTAGTGTTCATTTATTTTGTTTAATGATTTATATGGGATGTTCGTATTAAGAAATGTGGCACTTTTTTACTTTAGCACCCCCCTTAGTTCTAAACAATTGCCTGCCCTACAAAAGTCTCAAAGGTTTGTCTCTCGGTCGTTTATCTCTGCCTTTTGTTGGTCTCCCCAAGACATTGAGACTCCTGGGCTAGTTTTATCTTTAATATTCCTTTATCTTAATAGTTAATTAGACTAAGGGATATGATCACAATTATATACACACGTGTGATATTCCTTTGTCCCAAGGTACATTAGAATAAAAATCCCTTCATCTTAATAGTAATTTAGACTTAAGAAATATATGCTATTCTGTATATGTTCCTTTATCTAAATAACTATTAACACAAATGGATATAGGGGGGTACTAAAGTAAAAAACTACCAGAAATATTTAGCGTAAAGAGATTTTAATATCAATATATAAAAATGCACACACACACAGGGTGTACCATTTAAAGTGGATTAAACGGCTATAAATTTTAAACTAGAAAAAAATTATGAAAAACGTTTCAAGTAAAAGTTGTAGCACTTAAGAGGCAGTTTAATGAAAATAATAGAAAAAAATTGATTCCGCCCATTAAAGGGTAAATATCTCCTTTAAAGAACGTGGTTTTCTCTTGACCCTTAATTTTTGTTTTATGAAAAGTTCACTAAAAAGCATGAAAAAAATGTTAATTACATTTTTCATAGTTCAAGCAGAAATAAAAGTTGACTACTTTAGTAGGCGTTAATTAAACAAATTAGACAATAATGGCTTGTAAAATCATAAATCCAATATAGTACGTGATAGGATGCGAGGAAGCTATGTGCCATACCAATTGGAATTTGTTTTTAACAATTCAAACAACAGGTTTTAAAAACAACAGTTTTTAAAAATAAATTAACACTGCACCATAAAAATTAAGTGAAAATAAAATGTTTAGTAATAAAAGTAAGGGATAAAATAGCTATTAACTTTAAAGTATAAAACTACAAGTTTGTTCGTGGGAAAATATAATTTAAGGGTAAATTAGTGATAGTTTTGTTGATACAAATATAAAGGGTAAAGTGCGTACTCGGGAAGAAAGTTGGTAAGCAAGTTTAAGCAAGTGTTGAGGAGCTTGTTACTGGGGTAATAATATGAAACTTGTTATTGCCGTATAAACCTGTTGCTTGATATGGCTTTCAGCCAACATCCAAATACCCCTCTCAACACCTTTCCACTAATAGTTTTACTTTCAACTTCATTTCAACAGCTTGCGTCAAGAGAAATACTCTCATACAAACTTATACAGAGATATACAGCATAGTTATGACTCTTGACCAATTATAATCTTGTTATTTTTTATAGCTTTAAATTGAAATTTTTAACTAAAAGTTTTCTTATTAGCAATTCTTGAACAACTTATTAAAAAGTTACAAACAACACTTTTTGGATTTGTTGATGTATTAAATTTGTACCAAATACGAAAACCAAGTTAAGACATAATAAATTGACAAGTACGGAATATTGGAAATAAGCAAATTATGAAGTTGATAAGAAAGTAATGAAAAATGGACTACAAAATAGCCCAATGAACTCGATCAAAACTTTTTCATTAAAATAAAAATCGTTTGAGTCAAATAGGAATATCTTTTTCATAATATAGAAAAAGTAGTTATTTATGATGCACCTAGGGAGTAAAGTAAGCCATTATTCCCTGAGCGAAAAAGTTGGTTTTTGAGGCGGAGCCGAAGGAACCATGGTCTAAATCCCTCGGCTGCGCCTTGGGAGCTAATTATCGCGAGGGGAATAATGGAACTTTACTCATGAGGTACACATAATATTTTATCTCCAGTAGGAAGAAAATACACATTTGCATCCATTGCATAGTTTTTATTTATCATTTTTAATAAATAACAATAATTATTAGCACTTTTAATAGCAGGTATAAGAGATTCAATATTAAAAACAAATAAGAATTGGAATTAAACTCAAATAGAAGGTTATTTATAAGCAGGTTATAAACAATGAAAAACAAGGTCGAAAAAGCAGTGTCGCCAACCTGATTTCAACAACTTCATTACATTAGCCATTCATTTTCTACTATTTATAAAATAAATAAGTTGGCAATCCTTATTTTTTTGCCCTACTTTTACTTTTTCGCCCTACTTTTACATTTTCTCCCTACTTTTAAGTTCAGGTAAGAAAAGACTTATTTTAGTCCCTCTAAACTAATCCAAAATCATAACTTTTTCTCCTTACTGGAGATAAAATTATATTGTGGTCCTATCTTGCATTCTCATGGACATGTTTGTCTTTATATGAAATGTGTACACAATCTTGATTTCACAGGCGATATTTCTGACAATGTAATTCTTTAAAAAACTAACTAGCCTATCTTGTAGGGCTTAAAGTGATACGGATACCTGTCTGTATACGGATATATCTGTCATCTCCAGCGCTCTCTAGTGCTAAAATAGGTGTTTTTGATGGTTTATCCTATTATCAGGAGTACTTTTTACGTGGAAACCTAACCGAGTAAAATGTATCCTATCTTGTAGAGAATACTTGGGATATGGTACCCTAATACTCTAAACTTGGTTCGATCCTAACCCGTATGAAGTTGATGGGAAAATGGAGTTATAAGCCTCCAAAATTGAGTGATTTTCGATTTTTTTTTTTTTTTTTTTTTTTTTTTTTTTTTTTTTTTTTTTTTATGATCCATTTTTTGATGAGGGGAGAAGGGAAAATAATATGGCTGTTCTCTTATAAAGACTAAATATAAATTGTGAGAAAACTTAATTCGATTGAATTAAGTTCGATTTTGGGATCTACATAATTAAGACTTTTGTAGTGGTAATTCACATTATAGTATTTATTCTTTATTTAAATAGAATCAAGATGGCAGAACCGTGGATAATTAATATACCATTTCTGAATATTTAGTTTATACGTTTTCTTTATAGTTTTTGAAGGAGATGCCCCATTATTTATTTGAGTACCAATTTAAAATATATTTATACCAAATATGTTTACATTTCATTCATGTTATTTTGTTTATACTCACAGATATTTTCGAACCAAAGAACCCTACAACTTTTGATTCCATAAAATCTTAAAATCGAATGTTTGTTTTCGCAACACTTTCCCGCAAAATAAAATACGGATGCGTCAAAATATGTAGCAAGTGCATACAAAACATTCTGAAGTATGTTAGGGAAAAAGAAAGATAAACATGAATCATGTTATCGGGAAGCGAACGATGGATTCTTGCGTGTTTTTTTTTCAATAATTATTTGGGTGGATTGTGTTCGTTATTATATTGCGAAACAGGGCTTTTGCAATTTTCAAGATATTGAATATTACACAAGTTAGTTAACCTGCGTGACCATAAATAGTCGCTATTCTATCTTTGCTTAAATGTTATAAATATTTTTTTATTTCTTTCTCACTACTTTTAAATGGATCAATTTTCGAGCAAAATTTTTTTTACAAAATTTATTAGGCTTAGTTAAGGGAAGAATAGTCTAGATAAGAGGGCATTACATTTATAGGGGAGGGGGGAGAATAATTTAAGAATTTATGAAATTGGCAGTTAAAGATGCCTACCTTTGATTAGTATTTATGAAACATTTTAAGAAGAACTTTGACATAACATGAAGAAAACTTGGCTCATAACATAATTTAATTTGTATTTATACGTTTGCTGTCTAGAGTACCCCACACTGTTCAAAATACATCAAAAGCACTTATTTACCACTAATTTTCAAGGTTTATTTATTATAGATTAATATTGCTTAGCCGACATTTCATGACGGGGACAAAATTAAATTATAGCATTTATAAATGTACGTATGTAAGTGGTGGATTCTGTACGTCATTGAGACTTCAAAAACTCGGTTATACCAGGTGAAGAGTTTATATAAAACGCCGGTGAATGACAGTATATTTACCGTTGGGATTGTATAATGTATGAATTTGTAAGAGATCGCCTTATCTAAGCCCTCTGAAAAACATACGTACATAGCAAATAACATGGGACTTTCAAAAACACGCATAGAAATGTACGATTCTTAGTACTCTAGAGCTATTCCAGATAGCAGCCCTATATGCCAACCCTCACACCGACTCGTTCCGCTTTTCTACAACCCTACAAGATTACTCGTAGGTTTTCAGTCCAAATGAATAATGGAAATCAAAAGACGCAGGTTTAGGGAATGGAGGCCGAGGTAAGTTTAATACCTAAGTTCAAGTCTAGCTAGAGAGAAAGCTTGGGATACACGGAGGTGGAATGCACGGGCTATGTTTTAAACCTTTATTTATTCAGACAACAATACCACCGGTTCAGGGAAGAAAGTGCAAACCCTCAGTCACAAATCACTTTAGTCCTAAATTTCGCCTCTTACCTCTACTTTCAGGTTTATGATTGTTAAAAGCATTACAAGACTATTTATACAATGCGATGCCGAGAGGGCCCGTAAAATAATTTAAGGCTTCATTCATTCATTTTACGTTGACTTTAAACTAGCTGACAGGAAAAAAATATAAAAAATCGGGTACGGGGTACCTCGGAACTTTTCCTCAGGTGACCGTTCTGAACTAACTGATTTATTATCATTCTTCAAAAATAACCTTATTTTTAATAGCTATATTTTTAGGGTTTTGTAGATACTTCTCAAAACCCTTATACCGAGGGTGATGTGTCCGTCCGTCCGTCGCTCTTTGGTTCATAGGGCCCGAACCGTTTAAGCGAAAGTACTGAAATTTGAAACACTGGTGCAACTTTTTGACCCAACCACAGGAAAAATATACAGAAGTTCATAATTAGATTTGCGCATGCGCAATTCGAAAAAATGTGGTAAACTCAAAAATTTATATTTTTTTTAATTTTTGAGTAGGGTATCAAATGAAAGCTGTTGAAGAGTAGGACACAAATATATATATGATTTTTTAAATGTTGCATTCCTTATTGGTAAAATAAATCAAAATATACCCAAAAAAAAGTTTCCCCCCCCCCAACCACTATAGATCGGCTGGCGCTAAAATTTTGAAATAATTCATGCTAATATCTTATGGTGGGGCGATGAAAATTCCGGGAGTTCATCCCAAATTTTCAAAAATTGTTAATTTTGGGCGCGAAAAAGTGAAGTGCGCCCAAAATTTTATTTTTTTTAAATTTCGTGTTGGATATTAAATGAAAGCTGCTGAAGAGTAGGACACAAATATATATATGCTTTTTTAAAATTTTCATTCCTTATAGGGGAAAAAAATAAAAATATACCCCAAAAAAATTCCCCCCCCCCCCCCAACCACTATAGATCGGCTGGTGCTAAAATTTCGAAATAATTCATACTAATACCTTATAGTGAGGCGATGATATTTCCGGGAGTTCATTCCCAGGTTTTAAAAATTACCAATTTTGTGCGCGAAAATTTAGAGTGCGCCCAAAATTTTATTTTTTAAAAATTTTGAGTTGGGTATCAAATGAAAGCTGCTGAAGAGTAGGATACAAATATATATTTGCTTTTTTAAAAATTTAAGTCAAAATATACCCTCAAAAAAATCCCCCCCCCCCAAATTTTATATAATGGCTGGTCTTAAAATTTTGAAATGATTCATGGTTACACCGTATGGTTGGGCGATGAAAATTTCCTAAAAAATGTAATTTATCTTGTCGTTATTACCCATAAAAAATATTGTGACCTCCCGGGGGATCGAACCCGGGACCCTTAGGATCGAAGAAAAAAAATCATAATTACATAACGGGTATGCTTAATCATCTACAAAACCCTAAAAAGTACTTGGACGCAAGTACTTCCCTGTGATTTTATTTAATTATTTGAAGTTTTGCGGCAATTTGACAGATGTAAACAAACTTTGACGTCATCAAAATTATCGCATTAATAAAAATAATTATATTCGCTTATAACTTTTAAACTAATTAATCAAACTTTATCGTTTTTTTTTATATTTGTTCCTTAATTTTTTCCAGTTCCAACGATATGCTATAAGTCAAAAACCTATATGTAATTTTAGTATTATTAACCGTCAAAGTTTAAAAATTCAAAAATGTATAACTTCAAAATGGCGGCCAAAATCAAAATGAAATTTAGTGGGCTTGTTTTTCATACAGAGAGGTACATTCGAGCCAAATTTCAACTCGATCAGGACCATTTTCGATTTATTACGATTTTTTTAAAATTTTTGCTGACTCAGCAAACTGGTTTCAAGATGGAGGAAAAAGTTGATTTTTCGGGCGGCACTACTATAGGTTAGGACTGATTTTTCTGCCAAGTTTCAACTCTCCAAGTTAAATACCTTGGGCGCTACGATGATATCACACATACATACGTCATGCTGAAAACCACTCAGGAGGACTTAAAAAAACCTAAAACGGATAATTCCGTTGAAATCTCGAAAAAAATTGTTTTGGCGAAAACAATACTTTTCCTACTATTAGTAGTGAGGAAAAGTAAAAAGGGAATATACGTGTGAACAAAAAATGTTAGAGCGTACCTATGTATTATATATACTAGCCTTCACTCCGCGCCCCGCGCGGGACTTACGCTAGGTCTCCTATTATCATGTAAGTACCAATTATAAAATGCAACGCCTTAATAGTTTCGATTCTAAAGCTTTCATAGAAAAAAATCAGGACTATATATATTATGCATCATTCGTTCCATTATTAAGAATAAAATACCCTGGGAAGCAACGATAAGGCTATTTATTACACATGCAACAAATCCTCAATTTCATTATTAGGCAAGATAAGTAACCAATAAAAAAACCAAATATTCTTAATCCACGCCTCATGAGTTTTCATATAAGAGTTTTAAAAAAACTCGAACGCGAAGCGGCTTGGAACTTTTCCTTACCAAATAATACAAAAATTATGGTAGATATTTAGTTGAAATATAGGGTAATTATTAATTTCATAGAGACGAATAATTTGTGCGATTTTAACCTCAATCGGTAAAATAGTTCTGAAACTATTTTTAATATGACGCCAGATATCAAAATGAAATTCAGCGGAAATTATTTGTTTAATAAAGTGGTTCAACTGGTCCAATTTCCGCTCAATCGGAAGATGTTTAATTTGTTTGAAAGTTTTGCTGACTTATCAAAATGGGTTAATGTCATCATACATTTATGATTTTCCGGGCAGCTCAACTACATGTAAGGACTGATTTTTGGGCCAAGTTTCAAAATGTTAGTGTATGTGTATGGATGAGATGTATGCGATATATAATATATGTATGAGTGTATCAATCAGAGGGCTTTTAGAAAAAAGGTAAACTAATTTTAATTTATAATGATACTGAGCGTCACCTGATAAAAAAAAAAACTTGTCTCTTGTCTCAACCCTGCTAACCTAAGAGAGTTTGTCAGGTTTTTTTCTTGCTTTATTTATTTATTTTTTTTATTTTTCGCCTGTCGACGGTAATCTTAAAAAAGTATAGGTGTATCTATCTTTTTTCAACATAGGTCGTAAGAAAGAGTTAGAGGGAGAGAAGGCTGGTAGGATATAATATCTAGAAGATTCAGTGAAGCATGTGTAGCATGGAAGAGCAGATTTCCACCGCTATCATATTTGAAAAGACGACCTCATCCCACTGCCTAGAAGGCGGACGGTAGGAAAAAAAGCGAGTTCTACCCCAGACTTACATCCCGGTGTATCCGAAAAGTTTCCAGCGATATTGCAAGCTTAATCTATTTCTACAGATTCACGGTTGTGAAACCTCTCTTCTTAGATTATTACAGCCAATTTGAATAGACTTAAATAACACTTTTGACTTTAGAAGCCCATGTAAAATAAAAAAGAATAAGAAAACTTCTACAAAATAGAAGAACAAAGCCTTTTTGTTTTTACTTTTTTTTTAATATTTAAGAATCGTTATAATTAGAAATTGTTATTTTTAAGCCCTATTACTATTTAAAATATTATAATATCTCTTCAATATAGAAGAACATTCAGTTTCAAATAATTCATGTCGAAAATGGGTATTATTACTTCCTTAGTTATTAACTTCAAAGTTACTTGTTATATAAGCGTTGCAATGTAGTTTATAGTTTATAATCCATACTTAAAACGTATTTAAATAATCGTGTAAAGGAATAAACATATCATTGTTTACAGTTTTGACTTTCGGAGTTTTAAGTTTCAATAAGATAATAAGGGTATAAAAGGCCTGAAAGAAGGTATATGGTTTTATGGGGTGAACATACATTTCTAAGCTTCTCTGTCAATAATTCAGGCTTTTTTAACAGTTACTTTAAAATGTTTTTCAAGCTTTCACAACTAAGAACCCCCTTTACGCCTGTGAACGCAAACGCTGAAAGAAGCATAACGACCTCTTTTTTAAGCTTTCCCTAAAATGCCAACACTGAAAAAGAAATGACCGTAAAAGAACATCTTTAGCAACTCCTTCAATAACATTTCAAGTATCCACTTCTATTAAAATGGATATTATCTCATTTTTTCATTTTTTTTTTTAATTCAAGAGGGTTAATTTAGAGAAAATATTAAAACATCCACTATTTACTCTTTACACCAATTAAAACTGTTTAATCTAATTAAATTGTTTAATTGATTTCTTTTCCATATACCCACATTTTTTTTTTTTTTTTTTTTTTTTTTTTTTTTTTAAATATATTAAAACCTATATCTTTAAAATTAATCATCCGATATTTAATAAATTTAGATGGTTTGGCGAAAGTAGCTTGCAGAGGCCCGCGCCAAATTGACAGATTTAAAAGGAAGATGAGGGATTAAATAAATAAGACAATAAGTTGTTAAAGCTAAACATTATTTAAGCATGCGAGGAAGCTATGTGGCTCTCTAATTGGCAGACATTTCTGGTTTAGTATTTTATTTTTAAATTATTATGATTCAATTGCAAAAGTAAAGCAGAATTAAATGCTTCGCTGGAATATAATGGAACCGAAACGGTTGCTTCCAAGGTTGGAGGCATAATGTGCGATGTAATGTAATTCTGGTGGAAGGAGCTGACAGGAGCGTGGTGCTGCTAGAATGACGCGGGCTCTGTACTTGCCCCTGACCCAGCGTTAACACGCATGACTTATTGCACGATAAAAGTAAAATACTCAACGTCGTTATATTGCTTTCAGGGCAAGTGGTGCGTCATCCCAGCACATGTATGTTATTTTTAAAATTCTAAAAATAAAAAATCCAATGCAGAGAATCCCAGTTAAAATAAAATGACAACAAAGTACATTTATTTAAAAATATTAACATATAATCAATTATACAGAACATATACAATAATAGTATTAATATATCCTTTATTTATAAATCAGGACGCGTATTGACGTACAGTGAGGTTTCTAACGTTCATAAGTGTGACGCTCACTTGAAAAAGTTTGACCAATTTAGTTTAAATATGGTGTAGATGTTCCTTTCACTAATGCTAGGGCTATATTCGAAAGGCAACTATACTTTTATTAGCATTTACGTGTTAACGTGGGCTTCAAATTTTAAATTTGGATACCTAGGAAGAGATACCGGGAAAAGAGCCCATCTTAATCTTTCGATAAGGGAAACTTTTGAAATTTTCATGTTTAGGCTATGGAACATACCTCAAAAAGCGTTACGTTACCTAAAAACTCCGAAAATTGTAACAGGGAGTTAAAAAGCTATAGGAGGTGGTGCAATCCAGTCTCCAGCTGTAGGGCCTTTCCCCTACCGCGCTTCGCAGGGCAAAGAAAGTCGATAAGAGTTCCACTGGTACCAGGGAAGTAGGTAGTCGCAGGAGGTAGTCGTTGTTGCACTAGACGTTGTACTAGGCTAGAGGAAAAAAACTAACTCGACGGTAACCGAGGACGCGACATGTAGTTCGGCTACTTTCGGATCTCCCCCACTCTAGCCCTATAGCCTAGGCTCTTCCACTACACTTTAACCTTAAATCAAACTACCTACTACTAGTCTACCTAACACTAGTACTAATTAACTAATACTAACAATTAACTAACATTAAAAATCAAACTAGCTTTGATCTCCGAGTAGAGCACGTTGTTAAAGGAGTTTGGATTGAAATAGGACTGTTTTCTACCTACCCGGCCAATTAATTTAAAATATTATAAAATATATCTCTTCCCTACTCTACAGCTTCTGCTTGTATCAGGGTGACATTTTACATGATTATATTTTAATTATTTACAAAACAAAGTGACATTTTTGACATATATATATAACAAAAATAATCAAAACAAATCAAGTATCAGGCTTCCTTAATAACACTTTTTCCCGTCTTTTAAAGCTTACGTTTACGCGAGCGTTGCGTGTGAACGCTTGGGCGGATAACGTTTTCCGACGAACTCAGCCTGGGCATTGGTAAAATGAACATGTGTACCAAATTTCATCTAACTCGGTGAGCTTTTACTCAAGTTATCGTCATCTGAGATTTCGTGACGGATTTTGCGTTACGGTGATTTTGTGACGGTGATTTTGTGACGGTTACTTTGTGACGGTTATTTCGTGACGGTGATTTTGGTCGTTTTTTTCGGATTCACTCCCGGGCTCCAGAACGTGCCATAAGGAACTTCGTTCCAATAAATGTTTAAACAAATTTTATTTTGGTACAAACATAGGCAAATTATTATAAATAAAATTGGGTTATACTAGCAAGAATGTACATACCAGTTTCCAGTTAAATATGTAATTACATAATATGTTCAGCCACTCACCTAAAACAAAAAAATAAAAACAATATTTTTTAAATTGGCCACTACACAAGCACTACTAGATAAGATTGTCAGTTAAAACATGTGTTTCACTTTTGGCTGTCACTACTTTTAAAGTTATAACTTTTTATTAACTTTAAAGAGATAGTGAGAAGTTAATAAAAACATGTTTGAAAGTATTTAATAAGCTAACTTCCTCTAAGTCCTCTAAAAAATAAATCTATTTCTGCTTTTAATTTCTACGAATAGAAATAAAAATTAAAAGTGAAATATTCTTAGGAGAAAATGAGTATTTAAACTTTACTATTTAAATAAGAAAATAAAGCTTGATTAAAAACGGATTAATGAGCCGGTTCATTACGATACTTTAAAGCTCTGCCCGTATGTCTATGACTACCTAAGCCTCTTATTTCTATCTTAAGATAATTTTATTTAAAAAAATCTGTCTATCTCTATTCCTTTTCCTAGTTTCAACCTACTTTAAACAGATTAACTTTAATGGAGAGATTTAATGTCTTAGAAAATATAGAAGTTTTCAAACCTTTAAACGGGTTATTAGTGAGGGAAAAGGTTAAGCAGATTTAATCAGGGGTTATCGAGTTTAACATTGTGTAAAAGTTTTCCACGTCTGGGGACGGGCACGAAGTCCCGGTGGGAGGGTACCCTCAGAACCAGGGGCCAAGTTTCACCAGAAAGGGAGTTGAGCTCAGCAAACTATAACAGAGTTTAAACCTTAGCTTCAGCCTTTCTCATGCTGAGTTTCAATAGGATACCCTGGTTTCATTGTTCCTTAGACCGACTAAACATAACTAACAGCATAGTTGCACAAAATCTAAACCCCCTCATAAACTAGGACCACTGTTTTTACTTAATGTTCATACTTCTAAAGAAATTAATACTCATAAGTGGAATAACTAACATAACTTATGGAGCTTACTCATGGTGAATGAAAAGTAAGAGAAAACGTCTGGACTTTATGTCCTTTATTATAAAAGCGAGAGGAAACCTGATAGGTCCAACCAGTAAAAAGTGGAAGCCATCTTTAGAGAAAGTATGTAATTTAAGTGGAAACAACCAAACCAGAAGATACCCTTTCTATTTTAGGATCCTGCCCGGTGTATTGGTTCTACAGAGTAATTTTTTTTTATTAAACTTTCTAAAAGTGAAAAATGTTAATGTTTTCCTGAAAAAAACGAACTCTAAATTACATTAAAGACGCATAGAGCTACATTTATTAATTATTGCCCCTAGCATCGTGGTGACAATAAAACCGATATCAGAGAACATGGTCGGATTCGTGTCAGTCAGTCCGTCAAAAAATTTACGAAAGCCAATATTTTAAAAACCACTGATATAAGGTTGGTTCATGTTAAGTATAATTCAGGTTCTATTGGATATTAATATTTTGTACTTACTGTTTTGATAAGTTTCCTTAAAATTCCATAGATATCCTATGATTGTCAGTACAAATATTTGTTACAAGTCTCCACTTATTATTAAAAATACTAATTTAAAATTCCTAATTTTTCACCAAACCAACCTCTCAAGGCATGTCTTTGCTAATTTGATTAATTTGAATAATTTATCCAGAGTAATTAGGTGTAGATTGGTGTTTTGCTGGCCTAGAGTGACAAAACATCACATGACTGTGACCAGTGGTATGTAGTTAAAAGTATATTAAAAGTATTAAAAGTATAAAAATCAATAAATTAGAAAATTTTCATCACACCAAGTTAAAAGATAAACTTAAGTTGGAAGAGAGAATGGGGGTAGTTTATAAAGTACCATGTAAAGATTGTCCGGGTCTTTACATAGGTGAAACTCGACAAACATGGGGCAACCGGCAAAAGCAGCACATGGCTAATATCAGAGCACAGGATGATAAAACTGCCCTTGCGATACATTGCAAACAGATGAGCCATGAAATGGATTTTTCTGGAACCAAAATTCTCATTTCAGAAACAAATGATAAAAAAAGACTACTCTTAGAAGCCCTAAATATATCCAAAGAAAAAAACAACATTAATCACAAAAAAGATTGCAGGGAACTGAATAAATTTTATTCCGGGATCTTACAGCATATTAAATAAATGAATATAAAATAATCTTTAATCCAAAAAAGTTTTAAATGATAAATTACATAAATGACCATAGTAAAACCAAAATTCAAGCTTTTAACTACATACCACTGGTCACAGTCATGTGATGTTTTGTCACTCTAGGCCAGCAAAACACCAATCTACACCTAATTACTCTGGATAAATTATTCAAATTAATCAAATTAGCAAAGACATGCCTTGAGAGGTTGGTTTGGTGAAAAATTAGGAATTTTAAATTAGTATTTTTAATAATAAGTGGAGACTTGTAACAAATATTTGTACTGACAATCATAGGATATCTATGGAATTTTAAGGAAACTTATCAAAACAGTAAGTACAAAATATTAATATCCAATAGAACCTGAATTATACTTAACATGAACCAACCTTATATCAGAGATTTATTATTTCAGATTGACAATAGCCACCTAGGTTAGAGAAAATTTAATTTAAAAACTAAAGGATGAAATAGTAATCTTCTAGTCAGGTAGATATATAAGCATTTTTAATTATGTATTATGTTACAAAATATAACGACTTTATAAGAGCTACTAACAATAAATATGGTTTTCAGCCTGAAGATGACCCAAAGAGGGGTCGAAATATCGCAAAAGTGAGCTTCTAATTTTTTCCTTTTAGACCCTACTTACCAATAAGAATCATTTAATAAGGAAACAACCCAAACTACTTAAAAACCACTTGTTAGGTTAATCTGTTTACCTTCAGTGCAGTTTGCTTCCTTTTTACGCAAGCACAATTTATAGCCTGCCACTTTAGCATTATGCTCCACTCAACACTAATGTAATAGCCATTAGCACGTTTATAGGACTCAAGAAAGCAATGCTCCTACTCACTAATTAATAGACTTTTTACTTTCTCATATAAAGAGAAAGTATTGTGATGGCGCGAAAATTCGATTATGAGATTTTGATGGATTTACACGTTTTAAGGTCCCCTAAGTCCAAAAAAGTAGTTTTTAAAAAATTCAGTCTGTCGCTTATCTGTCGTCTGTCTGTCGTCTGTCTATCGTCTGCCTGTCGTGTGTCTGTGCAACGCCTGGAGCCTAAACTACAGTGCCGATTTAAAAGAAATTTGGCATACATGTTCAGAAAAATCATACCCCGAGGCGAAATCGAGAAATGAATTTTAACTCCAAATTTAGGGGCGCTACCCCCAAAAAACTCTGAAAAAAACGTGAAAAAAAAGTATTTCTCGAAAAAGGTTCCGACGATTTTGATTAAAAAATTCTAAAATGTAGTCCATTTAAATACGAATCTAACGATATAAACCGTTTTCCCGGGAAAAATCTAGTTCCTGAGAAAATAGCTTATAACGCGTACAGAGAGAGGCCGGGTTCCATTCCCCGCCCAGGAGAATTAGTTTTTATGTTAAATTTTGATGAAATGTTCAATAATAATTAAATGTACCAACGAAAACTAATAAATGGAAAACACTGGGTTAAGTTATTATAACAGTGGGTTATAAGTTATCTCGTATATTATGAGAAAGTTTGTCTGAGTTGTCTCGGGCAAATTTTTTAAATATATAAATATATGTTCTGTGGATCGGCAGAATTTGCTCACTAAAAAGAATTTATACGTTCCATTTTAAGTTAAACAAAATATTTATCAATTTTAAATTTATATATATAATATAAATATATGTTGTCCCCTTATTTTTTAATATTTATAATCTCTTTTGTGTCCGAAGGGGTAAAAAAAAACTTCTTTATAAGGTAATATTTCGTCCCTTAATTTCGGAACATCTTCAAACCTGTAATTATATATTTAATCAATTATATACAACATTTATCTTTTAATATAATTTAAATACAAAAAATAATTATTTTAAAATTAGTGTGGATTTTATACCAACTTAATAAATCATAAAAACTTTTAATAAGTTAAAGACTTTAAATTTCAAATTAAAAATAAGTATTTACCTTGAAAGTAGTATAAGTAGAATTAAATCATTATAAAGTTAATTCGTCAGAAAAAATTAAAAGGTGAGTCATACGAGGTTGCCTGATTGACACCTAGTCACTGAATAACTCTTATGTTATTATGGTAAGATAAATATCTGTGTATCTGATAACATTCAGGCTTATCTATCACCATCCTTTCTTACATATATATAATACAAACATGCCTACAATACATAAATATTTACCTATATCCTTACGTACATTTAACAATTTTCTGTAAAATTAGATGATCTTTTTCTTTTTAGTAAAATAAAAAATAAAAATAAATATTGTTTAGGACAATAACAAACACTTAATTCTGGCAATAATTAAATAACAATTTGGGATTAATAACAAAATTCTTAAATTTATTTTGATTACTTTAGAATAAATTAGTAAAAATAAAAAATAAAAATAAATATTATTTAGGCCAATAACAAACACTTAATTCTGGCAATAATTAAATAACATTTTGGGATTAATAACAACAGTTATTAATCTTTTATCTTTACCAAAATAAAAGATAAAGTGCCAAAGGAAGAAGAAATGGGTTTTGTATACATAATTCCTTGCAAAGATTGTGATAAAAAGTACATAGGCGAATCACGGCAAACTTTCATAAATCGTATGAAACAGCATGAAGGAGATGTTAAGAACAAAAACAATAAGACTGCGCTTGTTTCTCATTGCCTTGAAAATAATCATCTGGTAGATTTTAGTCAAGCTAAAATTATAGAGAAGGAAACTAATCATTTTAAAAGAAAGTTGTTGGAGGCAGCATATATTTCTAACTGCCCCCAAAACATGAATTATAAAAAAGATACAAGATTTAAATAAGTTTTACGCGGGCATTTTTAACATAAATAGTGAAAATAAAAAAAAAATAAAAATTTTAAATGTATAATTGAATATAAAAGAATTAATTTGTGTTTATAAATTAAATTGTTTAGACGAAATTAGTATTCATTTACCTAATTATTGACAGTTAAGTTGTTATAATTATAAAATTAATGTACTTCTAAATAATAAATTAACTATATTGGTGTAATAATTAGTTTAATTTATTTTTATTTTATTTAAAAAATGTTTTGTAAGGTAATAATCATTTAAATTATAATATAATATTAATTGACTATTTTCAAAGGTAATCAAATTTAAGAATTGTTATTAATCCTAAATTGTTATTTATTTATTGCCAAAATTTAGTGTTTTGATATTGTCCAAAATAATATTTATTTTTTAATTTATTCAAAGTTAATCAAAATAAATTTAAGAATTTTGTTATTTATCCCAAATTGTTATTTAATTATTGCCAGAATTAAGTGTTTGTTATTGTCCTAAATAATATTTATTTTTTAATTTATTCAAAGTTAATCAAAATAAATTTAAGAATTTTGTTATTAATCCCAAATTGTTATTTAATTATTGCCAGAATTAAGTGTTTGTTATTGTCCTAAACAATATTTATTTTTATTTTTATTTTACTAAAAAGAAAAAGATCATCTAATTTTACAGAAAATTGTTAAATGTACGTAAGGATATAGGTAAATATTTATGTATTGTAGGCATGTTTGTATTATATATATGTAAGAAAGGATGGTGATAGATAAGCCTGAATGTTATCAGATACACAGATATTTATCTTACCATAATAACATAAGAGTTATTCAGTGACTAGGTGTCAATCAGGCAACCTCGTATGACTCACCTTTTAATTTTTTCTGACGAATTAACTTTATAATGATTTAATTCTACTTATACTACTTTCAAGGTAAATACTTATTTTTAATTTGAAATTTAAAGTCTTTAACTTATTAAAAGTTTTTAATGATTTATTAAGTTGGTATAAAATCCACACTAATTTTAAAATAATTATTTTTTGTATTTAAATTATATTAAAAAGATAAATGTTGTATATAATTGATTAAATATATAATTACAGGTTTGAAGATGTTCCGAAATTAAGGGACGAAATATTACCTTATAAAGAAGTTTTTTTTTTTTACCCCTTCGGACACAAAAGAGATTAAATATATTTATTTTGTTCAACATGGTTACAATCCTTAAAGTTTTTAGTAACACCTTTGTAATCTCAAAATATTTTTTTACACTCAAGTGAATAGGCAGATGTTTTAATTACAGGAAAGATTTAGTATAAAAGTGTTTTTTTGTTGATCGTTGATGTCAATGATATTAATTTTATAACAAAGGTGCAATATTATTAATTAAGGTTAATATTATTTCATAAAAATGACCCAAATGCTAAAAAATGAAGAAAGTCACAAGTTTTCAGTACCAGATTCCCTATTATATATTAAATAGAGTTTCCATATTTTTAAATTTCACTAAAGGCGTGTCAGGGTGAAGGTAAAGAAACCCTTCCTTACATTAGCATAGGTATGTTTTGCCCTAGTATAAATTCTTAATAAAGAATACCTTTTACCAAGAGCTAGGCTATGGGCCAAGCCTAGCATTACTCGCTAGAAGGGCCCTCACACGCTAACTGAGCCAACTGGCCTGGAAACGTTATTAACCTGGGGCCCGGAAATTAAAAAGGAAAATATGGTCTCTTTGGATGGGGTTTTTTCACCATCTTCTGAGGGTCTGCCCCTTCAACTTTACTAGGGGAGGCGTAAAAACTCCTAACCAAAGCTACCTTGGAGAATATTTTAGGGAATTAGACTTATTCTAATATTTTCCTTCCTATTGTAGTTTAAATTTGTTCACAAGTTTAATTATTATAAATGAAACCTTTGCAGTCTCATTGAAATTTCGACTCTTGTTTAATTCAATGAATACTTTAAATAAGTCAAAGGAATAACACAAACTGTCGCTCCACTTAAATAAAAAAAAATCTTTAATGCCAAAGCAGCTTTCAGCCTCCAAAAGGCTGAAAGCTGCTTTGGCAACAAAGTTTTTTTGATTTACGCGGAGCGACAGTTTGTGTTATTCCTTTAAGATGACCTTCAAAGACGCTCCCATATCTAGCTTAAATAAGTAATAAATCCCCCTATAAGCTTAAATAAGTTTGTAGGATCTTAAAACTAATTAAAAAACAGTAAAACATGTAAATAAATTACTATATGCAGTAATATTTGACAACAAACTTGTCTAAATTACAGTGGACCTCAGTTTACTAACTTTATCCGTTTTGTAAGACTGTTCAAAAACCGAGTTGTTGGTAAACTAAAACAATTATTTCCATAAGAATCAATGTATGTAAAATGTAATAATCTGTTGAAGACCACAGGAAAAATGGCCCTTTACAATTTCAATTTTCTACTTTATGCTTAAAATTGCCTAAAGGATTTCAAGCAAGGAGTATAAAATATAAGCATGGCGATTTGTAAACCGAAATTCCGTTTGCAAAATGAAGCATTCTTTGTCAAAATGTTTGTTCAAAGACCGAATTGTTCGTACGTGGAGTCGTCCGAAATCGATGTTTTGGCTGACATCGATTTTTGTTCTTTCGATGTCGATGTATCGAAAACATCGATGTTTAGCTATCGATATACCAACCCTAAACATTTCTTTACACAGTTAATTCATTATCAAGTGGATATGTAAAGTGGCCGATCCCTTTCCGTATTAAACATGACGACGAAACCTAAATTTGCTTAATGGACTACCTACGTGACCTGTATCTCCGGGTTTAGAATCTAACCCTTCGAGTTTAATTAAGGTTCAACCCGTTGGTAAGGGTAAAAACTTTATATTAGTTTGTATTATATCACTACTTTTTGGTCAATGAATATTCGATTTTAAATATCTCTTGATTAAAGAAAAAAAAGTTAATGGCAAAGGAAACCCTGTTAGGCACCAGCTCACCCAAAGGGATGCATGGTTCATGTTTTTCTAGAAAATTGAAAAAAGCTTAAACTTTATAAAACTATATTTTTATTTACCTTAATTTACTACAAGAAAGTAAATGTTAAATACAAGGAAAAAAGAGAACTACTTTTTTTATTCTAACATATTGTTTTTTTAATAAAACTTCCAAGGACCAGGAATAATTTTTCATTTTTTATTATAATACCTTTATTAAATACTAGCTGACCCGACGAACTTTGTAACGCCTAATAGACATTAATAACACAAGAAATGTATAGCTGCTACCTTTGAAAAACCTTATAAATAGTTTATTTAGTTAAATAATGATGCCTTAGATGAAAAATTGATATTGCAAGTTGCAATATAAACTTGTACAATATAAAATATTGGCTTAAGAGACATACAGATAAACAAACATTCATTTTTATTTACATAGATATAGATTATAAAAATATTTTTCCTATATTTTCCATTTTACCCCTCTCCCAAATGAAAATATAACAAAAATAAACATAACAACAATTAATGTACTCTTAAAGTGCTTTTCAACGATATGCATCATGAAGGGTTTTCATTCATTACTTTGACATTTGTATCCTGTACCCCAGTGTACCAAAATCAGAAGTTTACTAACTCAGAAACCTTCCCGGGCATGCATTCAACCATTCCCCAAAGTTTCTTCGCAATAGGATGATAGATATAGATTGTAGAAATATATTTCCTGTATTTTCCATTCATTACTTTGAAATTTGTACACCGTACTCACCCCTGCATACCAAAATTGGACCATGGTTTTACTAAGAAATATATTTCCTGTATTTCCAAATCCGAACCTGAGGTCTAAATCTATCCTATTAGTACAGTTTTCCCGGAAAATGTGCCTAAACACTTCTCTAATGTGCAGAAATCTGTTAATGTAGAAAAATGAAGATTTAGGGGGGGGGGGGGGGGAGTTTAACTCTACAAAGAAAAAATGACATCAGATTTATTGTCAAAACAATACTCAACTGGAAGAAATTGTATAAAATCATTAACCTATGCAAGGATCTCGCTAAAACCGAATCTACACCATGCCTTCGATATGCCCACGCCCACGTGTAGGGGATGACGAGAGAAGAAAAATGAGCCTAATATCAAGGGAGATGTTAAGGATTTTTCCTTGGTCGTGTATAAGTAAAGAAGTGCAGATGCAGAAAAATTAAACCGGTTACCTATAAGATAAACAAAAACACAGGACAGTTGGCTCAGAGTAATAAGAAAACGTATTTGTTTGTTTACATATCATAATCAAAAAATTGGTAAGGCGTGAATCTCACGTAAAAAGGGTTTCGTTGGTATTGTGAACACAAAATTAGTAAGGGGGGAGAGGAGATAAGTTTTGATTTTTTTTACAAAATGGCGCGCAAAATTAAATTAAATGTTAACATCAAGTGTTATACATTTTTGAAATCTACTCTTCAATACCTTTCATTTGATACCCCACTCAAAATTAAAAAAAACAAAAAAAAAAACAGATAACATAAATTATCCGCCATCTCCAGTAAATCAGAACAAATTGATATTCTTATTTTTTCTATGGCCCAGCAGACCGCACATTTTGCATATTT
Source organism: Gerris lacustris (assembly GCA_951217055.1). Classification (NCBI taxonomy): domain Eukaryota; kingdom Metazoa; phylum Arthropoda; class Insecta; order Hemiptera; family Gerridae; genus Gerris; species Gerris lacustris. The sequence continues at coordinate 47,643,129 of OX578276.1, forward strand.
TTCTATATTTTTAGTAACAGCGGAAATACGATTTTAGGGGGGGGGGGGGGGGACACGCAAAATTTCGATGTTTTTTGACAAAATGGCGCTGAAAATTAAGCACTACCCCTAAGTGGTATATATATTTCTATTCTACTCTTCAATACCTTTCATTTGATACCCCACTCAAAATTATAAAAAAATATTTTTTTTCGAGTGACATGAATTATCCGCCATCTTGAATTTCCAGTAAATCAGATCAAATTGCTAATCTTATTTTTTCTATGGTCCAGCAGACCACACATTTTGCATATTTTTCTATATTTTTAGTAATAGCGGAAATACGATTTTAGGGGGGGGGGACACGCAAAATTTCGATGTTTTTTGACAAAATGGCGCTGAAAATTAAGCACTACCCCTAAGTGGTATATATATTTCTATTCTACTCTTCAGTACCTTTCATTTGATACCCCACTCAAAATTATAAAAAAAAAAATTTTTCGAGTGACATGAATTATCCGCCATCTTGAATTTCCAGTAAATCAGATCAAATTGCTAATCTTATTTTTTCTATGGCCCAGCAGACCACACATTTTGCATATTTTTCTATATTTTTAGTAATAGCGGAAATACGATTTTAGGGGGGGGGGGGACACGCAAAATTTCGAGGTTTTTTGACAAAATGGCGCTGAAAATTAACCACTATCCCTAAGTGGTATATATATTTCTATTCTACTCTTCAATACCTTTCATTTGATACCCCACTCAAAATTTAAAAAAAAATATTTTTTTTTCGCGACGTGAATTATCTGCCATTTTGAATTTGAACAGCTCATAATATTGAGTTCGCTATATTTTTCCTGTGTGCGCGTCAAAACGATCTTTTATACTGGAAAGTTTCACGTTTTTATCTTTTTTGGTTCAAAAGTTATTGGAACCGTACAGAGTGACAGACGGACACAGGAACGAAACTAGAAGGGTTTCTTTTTTTTTGGTTTTACCAGTGAAACCCTAAAAATGACAGCATTCAATACACGTCAAATCAAAAATGTAATGTTAATATGTAATTATAAGGTTTGTTCCAATCACCATTTCGAATTAGTCTGAGATCGACGTAATGCGCATGCGCGATCATTGCTCAGATGGGAATTGATTGGTGATTTCGTTTTGTTAGAACGCTCCTAAACTCAAACCGAACTGTTTGATGTGGTAGATTTTAGCACTGTTATCAGAACAACTTGTAGAGTTGATCGTTAATGTGATTTTGCATTCCTGTGCTATCAAAAATACCTGAACTTTTAAATATTAAAGATATGAATGAGTCAATAGTTGATGAAGATAAGTAAGAGATTTAGGCCTAGGCGGCCGCCTAGGGGCTCGCACAACAAGGGGGGGCCACACCAAAAAAATATCTTTTTCTAATGCTAATTAACTTTGGTAGGCTTGAAAGTTGGAAGTAAAATCTGCATACTCATAGAGGATATGACGAAAACACATCCACACATTTTAGAAATGTTTATTTGATACATGGATTCACGATTTCATTTCGATTTACGCAATTCACAATTTTCGGGCTGTGGTGAGCAAGTTTTAGCAGTCACTGCACACACGTATTTTTATTGATATAATCCTAAATGCTCTTTTGTTTTAAAAAACAAATATTAATCTTAGTCCAGTTAACGAAAGAAATATTGCGGGAATAAATCAGATTGTTTCGATATTTGTTTGAAAATGGAATAAGTATAAAAATTCCATCTTGGAAAACAGGTCCTATTTTTATTTTTTTCGGAAATATCTAGAAAATGTCATTATATGCACAAAAATTCATCATCGCATTCATACAAAAGCATTTTAGTAAGTAAGAAGAGTTGAATCGTAATGACACTTATGTTAAGAGAAAGGAGAATAATAGGCGAGCAAAACCAAAACAATGAAGCGGAAGGTTACGTTTCTGTTCACGCAAGCTCCTAACTACTACTCCCTGCCACCGATCGCTGACTGCTCTGACTGGTTCGAAACCAATCCGTGATTCAATCAGAGCCTAGTTAGAACAACCGACTAACAGTCAGAGTTTGAGTTTGGGCTTCATTGGAACGTCCTGTTCCTAATGCGCATGCGGACAGTTTCTAACTAGTTTGAAGTGTGGTTGGAACAAACCTAGTTTGTTCCAACCACCAGTTCCGAATCTGTTTCGAATTAGTCCGAGATTGACGTAATGCGCATGCGCGATCATTGCTCAGTTGGCAATTGATTTGTAATTTCGTTTTGTTGGAACGCTCCTTTCTCGAACCAAACTGTTTGCTCTGATAGGTTTTAGCACTGTTACCAGAAAACCTTGTTGTGCTTGCTTGTTGTGTTGTATTGTTTTGTTTACTTCTTCCTCTAACTTAATTACATGAGTCTTGAGTACCTGTGACTAAAAAAATTGTGTTCTTGTGCTATCACGCATTGAAGATAATGGATGAATCAACAGTTGAAGGTAGGTACCTGTCGCTTAAATAAGAAATATATGACAAAACATAGAATTAAGCTACGTACATACGGGATAAAAAAACAAGCGTATAGTTCAGCAATAGCTTTGAGACCGTTTCGTATAGTCCAAAACTATTTGTTTAGTTGAACTATACGCTAGAGTAGAAAACGATAGTATAGTAAAAAACTATCCCCGTGACTCCTAATTGACTATACGAAAACTTGCAGCTATACCAACAAGATTGGGTAGTGTATAGTTGATAGCTCTGGCGGTTCTTCTACGTTCTTTTTCCTTAGCCGCAAATAGGTTTACTAGAAGAGGTTATTCAGGCATTGGTTTAAACAACAGATGTGAAGGTTATACCTATTAAACTAATCTGCAGTTATCAATACAGTCGAGAATCGCTTGGCGGCGCAATTTCGCTTGATTTATAAACTTAAGAGAATATGTCCCTTTGTCAACACAGTTCATTAAGATTTACACTACTATGGCTATAGGGGTGTGAAATTTTTAAGTTCAGTTTGTCGTGAACTTTAAATTAAAATTAATGTTATACATCTAAGTACAATATACATCTCGCCTTGGCGAGAATATATATATATATACATATATATATATATATATATATATATATATATATATATATATATATATATATATATATATATATATATATATATATATATATATATATTATATATATATATAGACCAATAATTGGTATAATTATTATATATAGGCAACTATTAGGCCTACAAGAAAATGAAATTTATAGAAACATAGACAGTAGTAATAAATAGCATCTGTCCTACGCTGATTGAGTGGAAAAGGTGTTCAGGCCACTGAACAAGTTTAATTTTCTATAATGTATATAATCAGATAGGCTATCCAGCGCTTCGTCAAACCCGCAACGCTTCCACCAGTTTCACCTGGTTCTGCCACCTACAGCCCTATAATGTGGGGGCTATAATACTCGTGTAAGTCTACATTTAGAACAGTGCTATACTGCCAAACCTGTCGACGCCGTTAAAGAACACGCTAAGAAGAACACACTGAACATTGCACATGGTTATAAGACGCTACTAGTGGAAGTCCACAATTTTTACACACTAAAATTATTATTTCATTAAACATTGCATTTTGGATATCCAATACGTTATTTCGTTAATCTTATGATTATCATTTATATCTCATTATCAAACGTTATCAATCAGTGCCAGTGAGAGACATTTACAAGACCACTTCACATTCACATTCACACACAGTATCATTATTCATCACATCGCACCACACTTCATCCGTTCTACAGTTATCATTATTATATTATATATATCTCATTCATCTATATATGTAAGTTGTTATTTATCTTTATACATTATATTATCTTCATCATATCGATATTCACCTTGTGTACTTATTTTATTACTATATTTTTAATACCCTATCTTACCACCCTATATCTACAGTCCGCTCAATATCTTTATTTATAGACCCGGCAGCGGAATCAGGTGCAAGCCCTTCCGTACCGAATATATGGTCCAAGTGGGCCGAATATTTTATTATATTTGGTCACCTATCAAATTTTACTACACTTCCACACAAGGTTCTATTTCACTATCTTTCTATGTTCACTTGTCCCTTTAATCTATCCCGTTATACATTATCTTACGCTTACATATTTATAATATTATTATCTTTATCTATTACACTATCATTTGTTTATATACATTCATTATTTAATTTTATCAATTTATCTCTAATATCCGTCATACTCCGTTATACTTCCAAGTTACCCATTCACTTTCCAGGCCTTAATCTTAATTATAATTATCAAAGACACTCTTTATTTATTATTTATTTTGATTTTTTGTCGTCTTTGTTATCTAATTTATACATATTTTTATTACGTTATCTAGTATTTCTAAGCCGAAAACTAATTTATTATATTGCTCATAGTTACCGTCGAGACACTCACCCTCTTTATTTTGTTGTTATATTGTTTAGATTATCTATTTATTTAATGTTACTTTCAATTTAGACTTTTGTCGGCCAGCTTTATTATTATTTATCAATATTAAATGATTATTTAATTTTATTTTTGTTCAATTTGATTATAATTTAACAATTTAAAGAAGGTAAACAAAGAAACCTTCCTTTATAGTTCAGAACCGGGAGCTTTCGATTTGATATCGAACCCAGGTTCATTCATCCTAGCTCTTTAATTATTTTGTTACCAATTGTTATGCTGGTTTTATTAATGTGTGTTGAGGGTTTATATTTATTATTTTAATTTAATTATTTATATAGACGGTGCTATATTTTCTAATTTATTTATTATATTAAATTTATTTATATTTGTTATAGATTTAATTATTTTTATATTGTTATTCGGCTGTTACGCATTGTTAAAATTTATTTATATTGTATTCTTTATTTATTACTAGATTGTTATTTATTATAAATTATTTATTATTTATTCTCGTTATATATTAGGTCTTTATTTTATTGTGAATGGTAGCGTACATTATTAGGTTAAATTGTTAAATTATTTATTTATTTGTTAATCTTGTGAATGTTAGCAAATATTTTTATACATTAGTCTTTAGGTTGTTATTGTTATAGACTTAAATTATTTATTTCTTTTACACGTTAATACACTAACTATACTAACATTACTAATCCTAATTATTATTTATTTATTTATTTAATTTATACATTGCTATTTTCACTAACATTAATTTATTCTAATTTATTTATTCATTATTAGCATTTTAATTTATACATTATTTATTTATTTATTCATTTGGCTTGCCCATCTTTTAGGACGCTCTTTAAATTTCATTTTTTCATTTTACGCAGTTTATTATTCAAATTTATATGATGGGGTCTAAGGAAAACCTTGTAGACAACCAGTTCGACAATATTACTGTTCATAGAGGTCAATCTAATCAGCCTGAACAAGATCATAGTGACGATCCTCACATTACTAGCCTTTGTCGGAAAATCCATCTAGTCCTTGAGGATTTAGAAGAGATTAACGATGCTGGTCAAGCCGCATCGGAGGATGCATCTAAAATAAATTTATTTAGGGGAATGTTTAAAAGTGCCAGTACTCTGTACGAACGTTTTTGCACTCTCTTCAACGACCTATGTGATGCTACTGGTTCAGACGATCTCCCTGAGGAGTACCGTAACCTGCGCCACACAGCTAAAGGCTTTTACTACGGCGCTTGTCTTCAAGCAACGTGCATTGAGGAAGACATAAGCAAAAGGCTCTCCTCTAATCCTCAAAATCCGTCTGCTGTTCAAACTTCTTCTCGCTCGAAGGCTAAATTGCCAACCATTGACCTTCCTACATTTAATGGTCAGCGGTCAACCTGGCAACGCTTTAAGGACACCTTTCAGTCTTTAGTAATCAGTGATACAGATTTATCACCAATAGATAAATTTCACTATTTAGTGTCATCACTTCAAGGATCCGCTCAAGCTGTTATAGCTCAACTTCCGCTAACAGCAGATAATTTTACGATCGCTTGGCAGGAGTTAGTCGAGGCTTATGATAACCCGAGACTTCTTGCTACGACGTATTTGGATCAGCTCTTAAATATGAAGCCTCTGACCACTAAGCCTACTATTGAACAGCTAAAGGACGTTACGAGTAGCATTTCTGAGAGGATAGCTGCGTTTAAGAAAGTTGAGATAGAAGAACGTGCTGACTTTCTTTTATTTTACTTAGCTCGTCGCTGTCTCGACAGATCTACTAGGGAGGCTTTTGAGCAACTACAAGACCACTCCCAATTCCCTTCTTACACAGACCTCATCAAGTTCCTGCGTCATCGGTGTACGGCTGGAGAATTAGCGGTTGGGATTGATACACCAACACCCGCAGGAGAAATTAAACCTTCTTTCTCAAAACCCGATTCCAAGCCCAAACCCTCGTATAGACCTCAGACAAGAACTTCTTTATTTGTTTCTCCAGCTAATGCTACGCCGTGCCCCATCTGTTTTGAGCGTCATGATGTTGCCAAGTGTCATAGATTCCAAAATATGTCGGTAGAACAACGAATTGATACATTGACTAATTGGAAAGGATGTCGAAATTGTTTATACTCTTCACACCTTACCAACAGTTGTTCCTCACGTGGAAGATGCCGTTTCTGCCGAGGCTTTCACAACTCCTTGTTGCACAAAGACTCATCAAAAGCAACTTCTTCAGCCATTTCAGTGGCACCTACTACTTCTTATTCCAATGAAGAGAGGTGCAGCGATTCACCTCGGCCTCAACCCCTTTGTACTCAAACCCTAAACGCTACTGCCTCAAGTACTGGACGTGGCCAAGTTCTATTAGGAACTGCTACTTGCTTTATTGTTGACAATAAAGGAGACACCCACATCATTCGACTCGTAGTAGATTCGGGGAGTCAATTTTCATTTGTGACTCGTCACTTCGCCGAAAGACTTAGACTACCAGTTAGGCCTTCAAACATCGAAGTCATGGGCATTGGGAAAATGCCATTTCATGAATGCCATGGCCAGACGTTTTGCAAACTTGTCTCCCGGTTAAACGATTTAGAAGTATCGACAAAGGCATTAGTAGTCGATAGCATAACTTCAGATCTGCCGAGTTCTCAACTTCCGAACCATACTCGTCTTACATACGAGAAATATGCTCTCGCAGACCCTGAGTTTTGGGAACCAAGACCAATCGACTTTCTGCTAGGAGGAGATTTGTTTGCAGAGATTTTGACCGGCGATATAATTTCATTTACTCCAGGTCAACCAAAACTCATTGGTACCACTTTTGGATATATCGTCTTAGGTAAAGTGTCGGACCAAAAGCAGGCCACCACAGGCTCAACTCTACTCACCATTGCTCACTCATCTGTAACCACTAAGCCTTTCCCTGAACCGCCATGCCTCCCAGTACCTCTTTCTCCACCAAAACTTACTGGGCAATTTAGAGCTATTAAGATTACGCTTCCAAGTAAAAAATCATTATTATCCCCTTGCACTTCAAGAGAAGAATATGATGCTCTCCTCAAGTCTCACACTTCTGATTCGCCTTTCATCCACGCTTTAATTTCGAGTTTCATCCAATATATTTATACTTGTTCGTTAAAGATAAACATTTTTATTAAAAGGCGTACCCCGAAGTCTTTCATGGTAGGCGGGAAAAAGAATTTACAAACGATACCACATGATTCTAGTCGAATCTATATTGATCATTTTGCGTTTTGGTTACCATTTAATTTATTGTTATGGGCTCAATTTAGATTTAATTTATATATTTATTTAATTTATTCTTGTTGTTCCTTGTTATAAAATCTTTATATTGTTATTTATTTTTTAAACATATAATTGCATTTAGGGTCACTTTAATAATTTATCAAAGTAAGGAACATTATTTATTTAGCATTTTTACATATTTATTATTATTGCTATTAAGCATTATCATTTATTATTATCTAGTCATGTGTGTCTGTCATAAGTTATCTATTACTTTATTTATTTATCATACTAACCATAACCTACTAACCATTCACTCACCACTAACATTGTATTTGTTTCTACTAACATTTAATTATTTATACAAACTTTATTACTTTATTCTCACGTTACCATAGTTTTTAAACATGCGTTTAGGTAGGCGGTATGTTCAGGCCACTGAACAAGTTTAATTTTCTATAATGTATATAATCAGATAGGCTATCCAGCGCTTCGTCAAACCCGCAACGCTTCCACCAGTTTCACCTGGTTCTGCCACCTACAGCCCTATAATGTGGGGGCTATAATACTCGTGTAAGTCTACATTTAGAACAGTGCTATACTGCCAAACCTGTCGACGCCGTTAAAGAACACGCTAAGAAGAACACACTGAACATTGCACATGGTTATAAGACGCTACTAGTGGAAGTCCACAATTTTTACACACTAAAATTATTATTTCATTAAACATTGCATTTTGGATATCCAATACGTTATTTCGTTAATCTTATGATTATCATTTATATCTCATTATCAAACGTTATCAATCAGTGCCAGTGAGAGACATTTACAAGACCACTTCACATTCACATTCACACACAGTATCATTATTCATCACATCGCACCACACTTCATCCGTTCTACAGTTATCATTATTATATTATATATATCTCATTCATCTATATATGTAAGTTGTTATTTATCTTTATACATTATATTATCTTCATCATATCGATATTCACCTTGTGTACTTATTTTATTACTATATTTTTAATACCCTATCTTACCACCCTATATCTACAGTCCGCTCAATATCTTTATTTATAGACCCGGCAGCGGAATCAGGTGCAAGCCCTTCCGTACCGAATATATGTACTCTTAATAGAGCTGAAGTTTCCAGAAAGTTTTGGCGTAAAATGGGATAGTCCGGCCCAAAGGACCACATATATTCGGTACGGAAGGGCTTGCACCTGATTCCGCTGCCGGGTCTATAAATAAAGATATTGAGCGGACTGTAGATATAGGGTGGTAAGATAGGGTATTAAAAATATAGTAATAAAATAAGTACACAAGGTGAATATCGATATGATGAAGATAATATAATGTATAAAGATAAATAACAACTTACATATATAGATGAATGAGATATATATAATATAATAATGATAACTGTAGAACGGATGAAGTGTGGTGCGATGTGATGAATAATGATACTGTGTGTGAATGTGAATGTGAAGTGGTCTTGTAAATGTCTCTCACTGGCACTGATTGATAACGTTTGATAATGAGATATAAATGATAATCATAAGATTAACGAAATAACGTATTGGATATCCAAAATGCAATGTTTAATGAAATAATAATTTTAGTGTGTAAAAATTGTGGACTTCCACTAGTAGCGTCTTATAACCATGTGCAATGTTCAGTGTGTTCTTCTTAGCGTGTTCTTTAACGGCGTCGACAGGTTTGGCAGTATAGCACTGTTCTAAATGTAGACTTACACGAGTATTATAGCCCCCACATTATAGGGCTGTAGGTGGCAGAACCAGGTGAAACTGGTGGAAGCGTTGCGGGTTTGACGAAGCGCTGGATAGCCTATCTGATTATATACATTATAGAAAATTAAACTTGTTCAGTGGCCTGAACAAAAGGCTAGGGTCAAAAGATCGAAAAGATGCTAAACCTAATTATACAGGTTACATGGTTTATAGTCATATGTGTGTTCAAAGCATATTTTTACCGAATTCTTTTTTAACAAGCAACCACATAGTGAGCTGAATGATATCTCAGATCAGAAAAAATGTGAGGAAGTCTGTCCCGCCAGGAAAGCACACACAGTGTTATCACGCATATAAAAGACCGTCATCATGTTTGTCAGGCTGGCACTTCGATGTTAATTAAATTACTTTGGATTTCACTCTTGATCACAGCCCTTCGCATCTCCTCCCTTCCCATTACCATATCATTAAAATCATTTTTCCGCCTGAACCGTAGGTTTCAAATAGGATTAAACGCGGGAGAATTTTTCTCCGTAACATCGCACTTCTCGCGGTTTTTCACATTCTACAATAAAGCACACAAATAATTCCTTTATTAATAAAAATATAAACACGCTTGAAATCTCGCAAAATGAGAACAAACCAGATTTATTGAAAATTTAGTTTTCAATACATATCATCACATTTGCCAATATTTGGTTGAAAATGGAACAAGCACAAAATGGTTTTGATATAACTAATTTATTAATCATAAAGGACTAAACTTTTGGTAAATGATAACGAAATATCTGATCTGACTACGCATTTTATTTGCTCAAATATGACTAGAACATTATCCATATTAATTATATATATTTAAATTTATTCCCTTGTAGTCACAATTTTGCATAATATTAAACCAAAGTTATCAATTGAAAGCTTAATTTAATGTAAATACAGATACTAATGACACCAACGCATGTAGTTAAAATCAAATGAATGAGTCACTCTCATTGTTACACGTAGTTTTATTGTGCATAGGTTAGGATGTCAAGTAAATTGTTTAAATTATATTTGCATGAGAAATTCATGAGGTAGACTTACTTTACCTAGTTTTTAAAAAAAATCTATGTTTAATCTTTAATGTAAATAGTGTGTACTTTAATTGACTCAAGAAACTGAAGTTTTACCTAATAGCATGATAATTTTGTTATGATAAAATGTTTAACGAATATTGAGGTGAACTGTTACAAAACCAACCAAAGCGTTGTTCCTGGTGGTAACATTGATAGTATCATTGGTAGAAACATTGATGCGTTTACTAGTAGGACACACGAGGCTGACTCTGGCACAGAGTTATCATTTACTAAGCCTTTGTCCTATTATGTGCTCCCAATGTAAATATAGTGTGTTAGAATTAAAGCTTGTAATAAAGTGCCATTGTTACAAACTTTTCGCGACAACTCAATAAAAGCTCTCAGGGCGAACATGTTTGTAACTGGGTCGAAGCAAAAATATCTTAAATTTCATAAAGGATTTAAACGTGTTTAATTGAATTATGAAAGATAAAGTTTTAATAATATTATATCTTCCGTGGCACCCATTATGGGATTTTAGGATAGACTTTTTTTGTGTATTGGTTTGTTCCACACAGGGTCTAAAAATAATGGGGGACATCATTAATATATCATAAGTACATAGTGGGCAAAAATAAACATCTTCAATGTTTGTTAAAACACTGAGGGACTACTTCCACTTACCCACAAAGAACCCCTACTCCACCATATGGTTAGTTATTCTATCAAAACTATATAGTAACAGACAACGATTACTACTCGGTCAACGACTTTTTTTAGGACCCTAATTCAAATTGCCATTGCAAAGCTTTCCCCCAATAGTTCGTTAAGTTATAGATATGAAATTTTAAGTAAAAGAATATAGTTTTCAGACCCTCAAACCCCATACCTTTATCAATTACAGAAGCTGAGCTATAAGTGTTCAAAAAAGTGCGTTTTGTTTTGCCCACCCCGTATATCATAAATATGCTGTCTCAATCAAAACGACCCAAGTAAAAGTTGTAGGGTATTACTATAACACAACGAGTTCTTCAATTGTATGCTCGGAATCATTAGCCGAAAATCGACACATTAGCCGCATCGTTGCAACAGGACTTATTTTGGTATTGCATTGCCATATACACAGGGTGGTCCAAAAGTCTCCCCCCCCCCCCCCTCTTAACTTTTGAACGGTCTGAGATAAATTAATGAAACTTGGGGGATCTCTACCATGCAAAGGGAAGTTTGTTTTCATGCAATCACCCACTAGGGGCAACCACCCTCTTTGCCCCCTGGCCACCCAACTTCAAAATTTCAAATTGGAGTGTATATTTTTGATAGCAGATTTGGATTCTACGGTGAAAAATAATAAAGTTTTACTTGAAACTATTTTTTCTATCTCCAATATTTTGCCCCCTGTAGGGGGGCAAAGATAGCAAAATATCCCTTCCGAAATAGTAAGAAAATAACACTTAGATCGTTATAAAATATAAACGGTTTGAAATAAAGTAATGAAACTTGGGAGATCTGTACTATGTAAAGGGAAGTGCGTAATCATCCACTCGCGTACTAGAGGCAACCACCATTTTGCCCCCAGGCGCTGAAATCTACCCTTTTTATAGCTTTGCCCCTCTATGGGGGGCAAAATATTGGAGATAGAAAAAAACGTTTGAAGTAAAATATTTTTATTTTTTGCCGTAGAATCTAAATCTCCCATCAAAAATATACATTCTAGGTTAAAATTTTGATGTTAGGTGGTCTGGGGGCAAAATGGGATGTTGCCCCTCCTGCGCGATTGCATAAAAACAAACTTCCCTTTACATGGTACGGATCCCCTAAGTTTCATTAATTTATCTCCAACCGTTTAGATTTTACAACGTATGATAGTAAGGGTTATTTTGCTAACTTTGCCCCCTATAGGGGGCAAAATATTGGAAATAGAAAAAAAAGTTTCAAGTAAAAGTTTATTTTTTTTCACTGCAGAATCCAAATATGCTATCAAAAATATACACTCCAATTTGAAATTTTGAAGTTGGGTGGCCTGGGGGTAAAGTGGATGGTTGCCCCTAGTGGGGGATTTCATGAAAACAAACTTCCCTTTGCATGGTAGAGATCCCCCAAGTTTCATTAACTTATCTCAAACCGTTCAAAATTTAAGAGGGGGGGGGGGAGACTTTTGGACCACCCAGTATATATTACTCAGCGGTTGACACAGGGAACGCGGTTCGGTCGTCAGCTGCGGGGTTAAATTGGTATTTCTTTTTAAACTTTATGCATTGCAATATTGATGGCAGAGTAAAATAGCGATAAATAGATTGGCTTAAAAACAATAGAACTGCTAAAATAATAACTGGCGTTAGAAGCGAAGCGGAAATTTATATATTTTAAGCAAGAATCCTGACTAGTGAATAAGCGACTTGAAAAATAAAGTTCTACAGCGTGAGTGAACTTTTATGTTATAAAACCAATTATTAAAACTCTATAAAAAGCTAAACAAACAAAGAAAAATATATTTTTTCCGTGGTAGGCTGTGAAATAGTAACTTTAGAGCCTAAAAAAATAGCTAAAATCCATTTTTTCATTACGTGGACTTAAAAAATCTTTTCATTACTCCTAGCTGTAAAGAAAAAATCTTTTACGTCCTAGGCACTAAAAGATTTTTTCTTTACGGCGGGTAGTTGTCAAAACTTCCGTTAGTAGTGCTGCAGTCTTTGTAGAAATGCTTCTAGTACGATAAAAATCCGCTAGATGTCAATGCGTTTTATTTATCTTTTCTTATAGTGTAACCTCATTTTAAGGTTTCTTTTTTTAAGTCTTAAGTATGTACTAATATTTGTTATTATTATATATTGATTAGTGATTAATATTTAATGTTTTTTCATTGTCTGCTACCTCGGAAAAAATAGCATATGCTACGCGACTTTGAAGTGTTTTTTCTTTACCTTGGCAATATTTACTGTCTCGCTTCGCTCGACAGTAAATGTAATTGCCGCGGTAAAGAAAAAACTCACTTCACAGCCTTGTAACATAATATACTATTATATTAGTCATAGAGATTGAAAACTTAATCACGATAAAAACTTCGTTTTCTAAGCTTTTTCTGTCCAAGGTTATTACAGCTTTTCCAGGGATTGAATACTATATAAATGTACATTTGAATACAAAGTTCAAAACTGTCGTGGGCAAAGGCACAGCTTTTTTATTTAGTTCTTCTGCTTTCCACTAGAGTCAGAGTTCTTGTTGTGTTTATTTTTTTGTTAGCAATTTATATGTATAGGTATCGATATCCCTTCCATTTCTTAAGAAACTTGACAACTCTCAACTTTTTTTTGTATTAAGTTTTGATTTTCTTCGTTACAACACAGAAAGTCAGCTTACAAACATTCAAAGTGCAGTATCGAGGGGTAGAATCAACTTTACAAAAACACTCCTTCGTTTTAAAATCAATATAAAAATAAACTTTTTTCTGACTTAAATTATTTAGTAACTTAGCTTGGAGGATGATATCCTCCAAGCTAAGTTGATAGCTCAATTCCTAATCCGTTTTCATTTTTTTTTTTTTTTAATTTTAAAACTCTTGATAAAAACACTTCTACTCTGGATCAAACATAACTGATATTTTATGGGCGGAAAAATATTCCTTTTGCAATATATACTACAATAAAGTGTAACCTCTGAGACATATATTTTATCAAAAAAATGGCATCCAATATAAATGAACATAGATTCTATTGGTGATTCACAAAAATTATGACCGACAGACAGACATAAGACCAAAATTGATCCCTGTTGTCTAAAAAGCATTTATATTTCGTTTTGGGGAAAAATATTTATTCCCTTGACATCAACTAAGCGGCATTTGAACTTAAATTCTCACTAGAAATCGAATAACAACGTTGTGGTTCTTGGGATAGATATGCATCTACCTTTAAATTTAACTTGTACCTGTACTTTCTTTATCGAATCTGACACCTTGATGCGACGACCGCAGAGACGTTTTTTTAGTTTTGTCAGCAAAAACAGTTGTGTTAAAGTAAGAGTGTTATGAGGTTACATTAGTGGAGGGATTATCACGGTAGAGAGAAGATCTGACCCTAATGTTTTATCTTAATACCACTACACGGACGACTCGAATAATAAATATGATTTTCTTTCTACATTATAATATTTCCACTCCTTTTCCTAACCTCCAACCCGGGACCCATTTTATTTTACCAGCTTTCCCTTGTTTCCGTTCCTTAATACGGTTATTTGGTTCCATGAAGGATAATAATATTTTCATTAAATATATATGTATATAGGTTTATTCCTGTATCTTTATATTTATTTGTACATATTTTTATCACACATTCATAGCATTTACATACATAAGTATATATTTTTATATTTAACAAAATCCCAACGTACTTACATCATTATGTCACAAAACAATATGCATATATTTATACTGGCTGATTACCTGTGCACCGCTAGGGACATTTAATTTAGAAGTACTCATCTGAAGGTTATCGTACTTCATTACCTAAATCTTTTGAAGCTGTCGCAGCTGCAATTGTAACATGTGTAATTACAAAACTCTCACTAGACTTAATTAAGGCTAGATTACTTGACATGTGTAATAAGAGAAAGTATAATAATAACAATAATAATACTATGTTTTCAGGGAAAAAAATATCCACTGAAAAGTTCCCTCAGTGTAGATACTATTCCAAACAAAATCACAGGAAATAGGATTGCTGGTTTTTGAAAGTGTGATAAAAAGACTAGTCAATATAAGTCAAATAGACGAGCAAAAGAACATGCAATAAACTGGAGTAAACAACATACAAAGTACATGTCAGCCTGTGATAACGACAAAGAAAGAATGTTTTACGATGAAAGTGGGTGCACAGACCACATGGTTAATAGTGAAAAATACGTGAGTAATATAATAGTTTCAAAAGATAATAATATAATAATATGAGTAGAAGGCTAAAAGAGCAGAATGAAATAGTCGTTTTTAAAGAAAGAGGAGTAAAAATTTATAACGCTGAAGGAAATGTAGCAGCACGATAGATAGGAGAGGAAAAGTTATAAGTGCTTCCTTTCAAACCTCGAGCAAAAACCTCAGCTAAAAGAACTGTCAGTAACATTGACAATAATAAGTCTTTAGAGTAGTGGATATAGTCACTTAAACTATAAATACTTGGAAAAATCGTCCAAAGTTGACTTGGTAAAGGGAAAACCGCAACTAAGTGTAGGAAATTTCAAGTTCAAGTGTCCAAAGGGAAAAATTTCAACTGCATTACAACAAACATCATGAGGTCAGAGACCACTTGAATTAATACATTCCACTGTTTGGGGAAAAGTCAGACCAGAAACCAATGATGGAAAAAAATACTTTGTCTCTTTCATAGACGACTACGCTCAACTAGCAATAAAGTATTTAATGGCCAACAAAAGTAATCTATTGAAATGATTTAATGAATATTGTATGCATCAGCTTCTAAACAATTTCAACAAAAAGTTGACAAACTACGGAATGGAAAACAATTTAAAAGTGATGAATTCGATAATTAATGCAGAGAGAGCAGTATACCAGTAGAATATACATGCCTCTATTGAAGCACTCAAAATAATTTAGCTGAGAGATTTTACAGGACAACATTAGAAAAGGCTAGATCCGAGTTACAAGGATGTGAAACACCCGTATACTGTGAGGTGAATCAGTAGCAGCCGCAACTTAATTTTTGATAGAATTCGTACAACAGCCTTAAAAGATTAAGTGCCGGCTAAAATTTGGTACGATAAAAAGCCAAATGTCAGTAGATTAAGAATATTTTTATTTATTGCCAAGCATCCTTACCCGAGTGAACTTATAAAAACCACGAAATCAGTACTAATACACGAGTCCTAAAAAAATAAATATAATTAAAAGAGGAAATATTCGCAACAAATTTTAATTCACTAAAATCCAAAAGAAGTCCACAGGATGCACCATTAATTAAGTCCATAAAGCTTGGACTTAAATAACTGAAGCAGAACCACCGCTTGAATGCTATATACTTGTGGTCTATCGCCTGTTGTTTTTAAGATGAATCTATTTTTGCAATTATGATGATAGGTTTTTCGCCATTATTATGGGCACATTCTATGTGACGGAGTATTGCTTCATTACACGAAAAAAGATGATAGCGAAAAAGCTTAATTAATAGTTAAAAGGCAATGGGTTGTGAGGATCTTTAAAGAATGATTCCTCAACTGCGGGACACTCAGATGTAAAAAGAACAGTGCAGAGAATCTCTTCCCGCAACTCCTGGAAGAAAATAAAAGAATATTCAAACACATTTCTGCCTGTCAATATTACTAACGCTACAAATCAAGTAATAAAAAACCTAAAAAAGGGCTTATTCACACTGGGATTCCGGAAAGCGATTCGTGTATGAGATTCAAAAAAGTATCAAGATTCAGTATCTCGGCGACTTCTTTCCCCCACTTTTCCTAGATTTGATCCCACTTTTATTATACACTAACATATATATGTATTTCATTTTTAAATAATTAATTATATTATATTTATTATTATATTCATAATTAACCTATTTTATTTAAAGTAAATAAAACGAAAAAAAATATAATTTTAAGTTTTTCATACTACGGAAAGTTTAAATTTAAATTTAAATCAAATTATAATTATTATTTACTACGGGAAACAGACAGTGAAAAATACACTCCCGCGCCGGGATAAACTATATTTTTCACTGTCTGTTTCCCGTAGTAAATAATAATTATAATTTGATTTAAAATAAAAATACTCTGCCAATTAATGTGGCACATAGCTTCCTCGCAAAGAAAAGACCAAATTAAGAAAAATACCTCGATAAACATAATCAAAAAGTTGGAACGGCACGGAACTGTTCCAGTAAATATTTAATAAAGTTGAAGAAACTTAAACATTTGTTGGAGAAACAAAGCCTCCAACAAGCACCAAACGTTAGCGCATATATAATTAATTTAATAAACAAATATAAAACTGCAACCAAATCGTAGAAACCGCTGTATAAACAGTTTTTTTTATTTTTCCCCCCTTAAAACTAAAAATAACACAAAATAGAATATAACAAAAATTAATCTACTATGCAAGAGCTTTTCAACGATATGCATCATATTATAAAAGATTAACTTTAACATTTGTACCCCCTGTACTCTGAGGTACCAAAGTTATATTTTTAAAAAACAAATAATAAAAAGGGCATTCATTTAACTAATAAATACATATAAATAAAAAACCTTATATCAAAAAAGTATTTAAACCCTTTAACCAACAACAAAATTATAAATCGGTACAAAAGTATATGTACAAAATTTTTAAAAAAACAACAAATAAAATAGCTTTAATGTACACATCAAGGCCTTTAAAATGATATATGACACGATATTAAAAACAAACAAAAGTGGTCACGTGACACGGCGCACGGGAAAAAGTTTACTCTCATGTTCTCAGCAAGTAGGATGAACTAATGAAATAAAATACACTCAATTTAAAGAGCATTAGTGTGAGATTCAATCACCGCAATCAGAAATAAAATTGGCCAACTATTATAGAAACTATGGCCATTCAAAGACAAAAATGGAAAAAAATTAAACCAAATAATAACAAAATTATCACCATCTAGGGTACAACCGATGATGATACGACAAAAACTCATAGGACTAAAGTTGTAGATCTTTTAAAATCAGTCACCACTTGTGCTATCCATTTTCTAATACGACTTACCGTTTAGCCGCAATAAGCCCCCAAACCAGCTTAAAAATAAGTCACCCATTTTTATTTTTTTAAGGGGGGAAGGAGGGGGAAAAGTGAACTTTTTATAATTATTTTGGTCCACAATATGGACGTTGCGCGTCGAATAGCGCAAACCACAAGTCTCTAGCTCTTCTGGAAGTGGGTAAACATTAATGTCAGTCAGTGAGTCAGTTAGATATGCGGCTTTATAATATAAGACATATTAATTTAGCACGATTTAAAGTGCGCAGAAGGTTGAAATTAATCAGGTGTTATCTGCAGGCTACTTTCGACAAACCATAAAAATTTCATAAAAATCAGATGATTACTCTTAAAGATATGGCAGTAAATAAATGTATGTTTGTGAGCATGCGGATGACAAACAAATATGCGCAGAAGGTTGAAACTTATATGGGACCAACAATGGGCTAATTATGACCTACCACCCAAATTTCATTAAAATTGGACGTGTAGTTTTTAAGATATGGTGGTTCGCAAAAATTGAACGACAGACTGACAGACCGACAGACCGACAGACCGACAGACCGACAGACCGACAGACAGACACGGAACCAAAATTGTTCCCTGATGTCTGAAACGGATTTCTGTCTTGGAATTTTTGAAATCGGAGACCAAATATTTTTTCGTTCTTCAGAACGATCACATAGCTTCCGTTACCTTCGGTAAGCTCGGAAGCAAAAAATATATATTATATTAATTAATATATTACATTGATTTATTAATATATTTATATAATTAAAATATTTTATGCAACGTAAATAAAATTATTTATAATAAAATATTATAATTAATTATATTACAGTAATTTTTATGAATTTATAATATTTTATTTAATGAAAATAAATAGCAAGAGGATTGAAGCAGAATGGGCCCATATAGCGCAATGTATCATGAGCCGCTGTCTAAGAAGAATTCTAAATAGAATCGAGGCGGCTCATGGGGACGGGATACTCGATTTGAGAATCTCATACGAATCGCATACCGGAATCGTAGTCTGAATGGACACAAGCAAAATACATAGGCCGCCTGGTATCATTAGAATCTTCGATTCGTGAATCGCATTCGGGAATCTCTAGTGTGAATGAGGCCTAGGATCAATAAAAAAAACTCAATTAGCTCTAAAAATATTTGAAATTATAACAGTAGATTTTTTGGACCTTTGCCAAAAGCTACTAAAGGATAAAAATAGATTTGTGGTCGAAGACACTCTGTCAAGAAGGGTTAAACTGTTTCCTCTTAAACAAGCTACAACTTTCCCATACGCGAATATTCTGATAAATGAGATATTTATTCGATACGGCTTCCCAAAAATATATTTGGAATAATTAAAAAAAATAAAGAATAATTTTTTCTTGAATAGTCAAAATTTGATCCGATTTCCTCTTTTACGATTTTAGAAAATTGTACTTTTTGGGTATAGGGTACATTTTAAGCAAAAAGTAATTCCATAAATCTTCATTTAAGAACATGCCGAAGATTTTATGTGACTTTTCCTCAATTTGTTTTTTATTACACGGCAATCCGATAAAATCATTATTTGTTTCTCTATCCATGTGTTTCTTTTTCCATCATTCTTTTAATACATAAATGTATGGTGACAAACATCAGTAGAGTGAGGTTTAAACACTTTAGGGCGAAGGCCTCGTCTCTTAGTAATTATTTACATATTTTATAGGATAAAATGTCTATTTATACAGTTAATTGATGTTGTCATCAGTATTTTTGAGTGTTGTTATACATAATACAAATCAGTAAGTATAGGTAGGATTTTCCCTTGTTTAAAAGTGTTAATTGGTTTTTTTTTTGAGGTTGTCAGATAGCTGGTTGTTGTATTTTAGTCCTGAGGAGTACGTAAGGTGCCTCTGTTTCTTTGTTGTTTTACAGTTTAGCGTATGGATATAACACTTAAAATTCACAAAAATAATTTTATAGGAGTTATTATATTTTCAAAGTCTACAACAACAGTAAAGAACTTAACAACAATAAATAAACAGTGTTGGCAGAAAAATTATGAAATAAAATTATAATAATTTCACCACAACAGTAAGGAACTTGAACTTTGTTATTTATTTTATGTCTAGTTAAATAATTATGATTGACATTAGGACAGGGTTGGTTTCTTAAAAAGGAAATTAATAAGAAGCACCATTAAGTCTTAATAGCATTTTCTCGAATCTAACTTCTTTTTTTTGTCAAAATAATTTTAATAACAGTCTTTTTGTACCACTGACAACGGCTCCAGGTTAGTTTCGGCTGCGCTTCCCGAGAACAGTATACAATAATTTAAAATCGATTCTACGAGATCAGGGTGTATAGTTTTAATATAATATTAGTAATTTTTCAACCTTATTGCCTAAATGAGATGCCTGAACCCCTGGATTCATCATATCTTTCTTTCTATTCTGGTGGTAGTATTACTTATTAAACTCATTTTCTATGTATTTTCTAAATAACCTTATATTTTCTTCCAGACCGGTCCAACATAATATTTAAATATTATAACAACATACTCTCCAATAAGCAATTTTTCGTCAAATCTAATTATTATTTTACAGTCTACAGACAGTCCTACCTGTTTGGACTGACATTACTGTTACCAGAGTGCTCCTCCATCCTTCTTTCTTTCGAAAATCTTTCCTAAAGACCAAAAAGTGGCTACAACTGAAGGTTAATAAAAGAAATAACTGTTGAGTATTTGGCATTAGGAAGAGGGAAGAAAGAAAGAAGAGAGAACTTTTCAGGAAATTCTACCAGTTTATGTTAAGTACGAAACATTAAGTGATACGATGTAAAGTTTACCTGATGCCTAACATTTAGTTTAATGGTCTTGAAGTTGTACAAGAACTCTTTAATATAGAGATGCAAGAGGTTAGTGGAAAGGCAAATATAATTTGAAGAATAGTTACCCTTTAACAAGGAAGCTCTTAAAGTTAACATTCAAATTATTTACTCGTTTAATCATTAGAAATATCCGTATGTAAGAGCAGGAGGGAGGAAAACATACATTTTCTCATGTATTTCGATAAATCTATAACTTAAATGCTAGAATATATGCTATAATAGAGTATATATCAATCGTAGAAAAAATCAAATACTTGTAAACAAATAAACCTTTAATGTTAATCAAATATTTAGAGAGTTAATGTTATTTGATATAATACAATTAGAGAATACTTGAGTGTTTTATTAGAATATTTTATTATTTTTCATAAATAAGTGCACTTCCCCCTCCCCTAAACGATTAAACCTTATAATTCCTTTTATCATCATAAGACCTTTTACTATCATAGGAATGGATTGCTTTGGCCCTTTAGAAGTAGTAGTTGGCAGACAACATGTAAAATGATACGTAGTTCTCTTTACAAGATTTTCGAAAAGAGCAGAACATCTGAGAACTTAAGCCCGAATATCACGATTACATTGCTATCAGAAGAATGGTTAGCCGACGAGGGTGCCCAAAAATTTGGATTCGGACAACGGGACTAATTTACAAGTAGCAGATACGGAATTAAAGTTTGCATTTAATTGGATTCATACCTCTAGCGGTCTTTCATCATGGTAGAGGTTAGAAACGACTGGTGCAGTCAGTTAAGAATGATGTGGGGGTGAGGGCAGTAATGAACGATAAATACCTAAATCACATAGAGTAAGCCTTGATATTAGCAAAAGCGGAAAATTAAATCAACAGCCGGACCCTTACACAAGTGACGGCAGAATGCTTGATCCCAAACCACGTTTCATTGGACAATCTTGTGAAGCAGACCGCCTGGAAGCCCTTTATTGACAAGAATTTTAACCAACGAAAACTATGGCAAATCGCAGAGCACTTAGCAGATCCTTTATGGATGAGATAGGTGCTAATTTTCAGCTTTATAAATTTAGAGGGGGATTTAGAAACATCTGAAAGAGAAACACTTTGTTTTATACGAGAATATAATGATATGAATCAACTATCATACTATACTAAGACTAATGCTGATTAGTCGAATATATATTCTATAATTTAAAACAATTGAATTGATAGTTCAAAAACATTGTGAGTAAGCAAAGCAGAAATTGAGTTTTAATATGTCACATAGTCCTAGACAAAGAAAAAGCTTATTGATTATGACATCCACTTTCCTCATAATCCCTTACATAAATTGGTAATGAATATTTTAAACAAAAATGTCAATTAAGTTCATAATAAATAGTAGATTAGTGCTGAATTTCTTATGCTATAGATTAACCGATCAGTGCTACGAATTTTCGAGTGAATACACTTTTCCTTTTATGAAAGTTCAACTAATTGCTATTTAAAAATGACGCAGAGCGTGCCTTAAAGAAAGGATAACAAGTTGGGCTCACAAAAACTCGCTTTGCACAGCACAGCCAGTTTGCAGGAAGTAGAGTGGAAGTTGAAAATACAAAATCCCCCCCCCCCCCCCCCCAATAGCTTTTGCATTCGAGCAGCCAGGTCTCTTTCTAATTGCCTTGATATTTTCTCCTAATTGGATCTTGCAAAAGTTTCACTCAAATTAATGTCTAGTTCAATTTCATAAAACCTCTAGGTTAAGTTGTCCAGGAATAAGGCCTTCGGATAGACAGTAAAAATTTCTCTTATTTCGTTTGTACCCTATACTATGATGTGCCGAGCGCACATTCTCTAATTCCTCAGTTAGTAAGTTTATTTTATATGATCACGCCATTTAAACATGTAGTTTTTATGTAAATCGGCTGTATGGTACCCATTTATTTTTATTTATTCATTTATTTTTTTTAGCTTACAAAGTTGTATGGCCAGATAGAACGAACGAGTTTGCCCATCTCTGAGAACTAATTAACCAGAACAATCTTTTAACACATCAAGATTATTTTTGATTACTGTTTCACTTAAATGTATGTACAATGGCGATATGTACTAATAATCAAACATTAGAATTTATAGAACTATATCAAGCAGAATCGGTAACGTGTATTTATGTATATGTAACCCTTGTCGTTGTAAACTGTAAAGAACTGAAATATTGGATTAATCATGGGTCTGGCTATGTGGGCCAATGTTTGATGTTGACCAATGTGTTTGTCTTGGCCTTAACTGAATTAAAATGAGGACGAGGATGTTGCTAGAGTGATATTTGAATTCCCTCTTGTGATGTGTAAAAGAACCACTACCGTTTGATCAAACATTGGCTATGTAGACGGCATTAGAAAGAAATATGTATTATATAATATATAATTTGATAATATATATAATTGAGGTGGTTTGTGACAGTTCAAGTATAATGAGAGGGTATGTTAGCGAGATTCTATCAAATAAACCACAGTGAGAAAGTTTATGCTAACGTTTTGGTAAATTTATTAGATTCATCAGAGGAAGAAACAAAGTATATAATAAGAATAATACAAAAAGGCCGAGGATAACTCTACGGCGTGTTATAAAAGAATGAATTAACGAATGGATGTGTGGTTGAAAATCCAGAAAATAGGAAAGGGTAAGGTATGTCAGGTAGGCGGATTAGCGGAACAATATTTACTTAGGATACTAACTAATGTTGACTAACAGACTACTAATGTTATCTTTCAATTGACTGTTCAGTTTGTAATTCGTCATTTGTTGGGCAGACTTCGCAATAATATAGATAAAAGAATTTACCTACACAAATATAGTTTATAACCTAACTTATCTAATCATCACTTCGATCCTCAACATAATTTTGATTTTGGAGGTACTAAAATTTGAACCCAAGAACCTAAGAAGTTAAAAGATAATATTCTTGAAATGTGCTCTACATTGCCAAAACTCCCAATTGGTACCATATAAATTTTAGTTAATTAATTGAATTAATAATTTCTAGTACAATATATTATGTGTTTGTTATTTTCATTATATTTTTGATTATTGGAGTGAAAGATAAGTTGGAAGTGATAAAGGAGTAGAAAGAAAAAAAAAAATTTTTAAATTAAATATGAGGAACTTCTATATTAAAATAATGGATTTATTAATTTAAAACTAATAGTGCAACAAACAGAACCTGCTTTCAGCTAAATGACGAGAATCACTATGATTCAATTTTACTACATTTTAACATCTAAACCGATTTTAAAATAATAATAATCATCATGATGTAATCTTCTAGACAGTCAGCTTGAGAATGATCCAAGGAGGGATCGAAATATCGCAAAAGTGAGACTTTTATTCCTTTGTTTGAACCAACTTCTAAAGAATTGAAAACTACAAAGAACACTTTCAAATAACTTAATATATTTTTGTTTCCATGTTTTTCATACACCTATGTACTTTTTTTTATTGTATTCCTAGCTATAGTTAGTATTCTAATTAAATATTGTCCCGCTAATCCGTCTACCTGACACACCTTACCCTTTCCTCCTGTTTTCTAGATTTTCAACCACACATCCATTTCTTCCTTTATAACAAGTCGTAGTGTCAACCACGACCTTTGTGTATTTTTTTTTATACTTTGCATTTTGCTCTGATGATGCTAAGAAAATTTAGCGAAACGTTAGAACATTCTCACAGTGTTTTATTATAAAGCAAGCTAACACACCCTCTCATTATATATATATATATATATATATATATATATATATATATATATATATATATATATATATATATATATATATATATATATATATATATATATGTGTGTGTGTGTGTGTGTGTGATTGCGAAACGTTAGTTCGAAAAGACGTAACTATTAATTTAGCTACTCTAAAGCAAAAATGTAATGTAATAAAAAATAAAAAAAGCGAGGGCCATATTAATATCTTAGCGGAAAGTAAATAAAATTTGATGGGCTCTAAAGCACTTGGTGCAGAAGCTGCTCATAGAGAGATGGGCTCTGCTAATCCGATAGTAGAGTCCTCGCTATAGCAGTATCGACCCCTGAAGCTTACAGGTTTAATTGCCGTCTACACGCGAAACCATCGTTTTACGACCAATATTTTATTGGCAACTACCGGGCTCATAGCAAGCACTAGGGCAGCTGTTACTCCTAAACTAGCTTGGTGTGAGATCTCACTGAATTTAGAGTACATATATAAGTAGAGGAATGGATACAATTATTCGATTTATTAGAATATTGAAAATCAGATTCTAATTTGCTAATAATGATATTCGTTTATAGCGTGATGGATCCCGCTATAGCAAATTTAATAAGCTATAACGACTTAAGTTCCTTCAGTGAAATATATTGGCATTATATACCCAGAGTGCTTACACGTTTTCACATATAAATAACGTTAATATATTTATTTATTGAAATAATAATATAATTAAAACAAGATCGTTTATCCCTGCCATTTAGGTACCGCAAGTTTAGTAGGCAAATTGTACTTTGTTCCCAATGCTACAAGTGCATTCTACAAAGGATATCAGGTAAAAATGCTCCTGTATACTTATAGAATAATGAAGCAACAGATCCTTATTAAAGAGCGGACCCACTAACTCGTTAGAAGCGAACATCAGTCAGCAATGTTCTATGGACATAGACTCATTTCAACTAAGCTTATAATTGTCGCAGCACGAGGATACAAAATTGTATAAGACACTGCATCTAATCAAAGAGGCTAATTTGGCTGCATATTTGCCAATTTCGATTAATATGGAAAAGAAAAAGGTTTGTGTTTGTGAGGGACAAAGAATGGAGAGGGGGGACAATCACATCAACTTTAAAACTAAAAAGTGATGTTGAGAACATTCGTTGAGGTTGATTTGACATTTATCTTAAAGAGCAAATATATTTACTCCAGATCGAAGAACATCATCGAAGAAGTTACACGAAAGATTAACAAGAACAAAGAAAGAAAAACGAAAAATTGTTTGGGGCAATAAAAAATTACTTACAAAAAGAAGTGAAATCCCAACAAAAACACTAGTGTAAAAAAATAAGCCATCTCTCGCGTAAAAATTGGGAGATCATAGGTTTAGCCAAGTCTCCCACAGTCCGAGTAAGTTCCACTAGGTCTCATGTATCAAGTGCAAGTACATGATGTTCGTCTGTTCCTCTTTCTTTCTCTTTCCCAAATTACTCTACACGTTTAAATTAAAAAATATTTTTTGACTAGGTAAATACACGCCCCAAAGAGGCTAAAATTAAATGCAGTGTCGTATAAAAATTTGTATCCTTGTGCTGCGACGCTCAAATGAAAAAATAATATTTATTATTTGATTTAAGTTTGTGGTGCTGGTGCGTATTTGCCAAGTCAGAGAAGGTTTTTAAATTTAAATGTGTAGAGTGATTTGGGAAAGAGAATAGAGAGAGGGACAGACAAACATCATGTACTTGCACTGGATGAATTAGACCTAGTAGAACTTACTCGGACAGTGGGGAGACTTGGCTAAACCTATGATCTCACAACTTTTTACGCGAGACTTGGCTTCTTTTTTTACACTAGTTTTTTTGTTAGGATTACTATTTACATTTATAGTGACATGACTAAAACACTGATTTTATTTTATTTTTTGTCAAAATGTTAGAATAAAAATTAATTTTATTCTCTTTTGTAAATATTTAATAAATATTTTCTCTCTAAAAGTCTTCGTACCTATACATTTATTTTTTGATAGGAAACAACTTTTGACTATCGTCGGTCAGGGATCTTTTTTAACGACACGTGCTACCTTGCTGTGTTTGTTACATGTAAGTGCTGAAGCCTGTATGTAGGTTAAAATGTAAAAAGGTTAAATGATTCGAAACAGTATGCAAGGTATTGGATGAAGCTTAGGATCGCACAGTAGAGCGTGATATGAATACTTCGAGTAGCTGTGACGATTCGGATGTGTTTGAGTACAAGGCTAGATCTATTATTCAGAGAGAGAAAATTTAGAGAAACAGAGTAATGGAAAAGTGTGCATACGAAAAGAGGGAATGGAATTTGTAAGGAACGGAAGGGAAGTGAATGCCAAACATTTTATTTTCTACTTTTCTATCTAACGGCTAAAACAATGCAACCGTAAATTCTATCATTACTTACTTATTTACTTTATCTTGGAGAGAAAACTATTAGTTTTAGAGGAAATACTTTTTAGTAAGAAGTTTTTAAATATATTTAAAAATTAATATGGCATTTGAATGAGTTTAAAAAGAAAAAGAAAAAAACCATATATTGGAACCACCGTTCATGCTTTAAAGATTAGATGTGCAAGAGGGGATGTTTTGGTTGTCCACATCTAAAATGTTTTGAGTCTAATTTTACAAATGCTAATAAATCATCATTATATGATAAGTTAGAAGTTAGAATTGAATCATGCCTACCTACAGAAGTCTACTAGAAATCGGACTAGTGATGCTTGTTCTTCTCTTAGTAAATATTACTTCAAAGGATAAGTTAATAAAAAATAGGAGTTTTATATTGGCTGAAGTTGACGCCTGGCCTTAGCAAAAGGTTTTGGTTGATGTAACCTTGTGAATAAAATAGTAGATGAAGTAGAGAAAAACAAACTGCCTGCACCAACTGCGGCTGCTTTGTCAAATAAATATAACACACATGACAATAGATTCGCATTTAAATGTGTCTTTTGTCAAAGGGAACACAGCAATGCTTATAATTGTCCTAGAGCCAGTTCCATGTCTCTAGAACAGGGGTTCCCAAAGTTTTTTTGACCAAGCCCCCCCCCCCCCCCCCCACACAGTCAAGAATAAATCTCCCCCCCCCTTACACAATTTTTTGAGATAATGA
This sequence comes from Gerris lacustris, assembly GCA_951217055.1. NCBI lineage: Eukaryota > Metazoa > Arthropoda > Insecta > Hemiptera > Gerridae > Gerris > Gerris lacustris. Next base: position 47,671,068 of record OX578276.1, read on the forward strand.
AAAAAATAAAATAAACCATTATAACATTGAATAACCGCATTCATTTATTTGTATTACTATTTTTTTTTTATAACATTACAAGTTATTCTTATTACAGATGATCTTATGGGATCTTATGAGATGGATGAGCTTGTATTTTTTCAACAAGATTCCCTATGCTTGGATGAGTATTAGAAAGTGCACAACGAAAATCAAGCACAGCAACATTAAGTTTGCCACGATACTTTGTTTTTATTGCAACAAGTGCTGAAAAATCGTTTTTTTTTTTTGCACAAATAAGTGATTGAAAAAGGTAAATAGGTAAAATATAAGTGCTTACTGTGATAAACTGGGGTACACTTTGTAATACTTATCCCAAAACGATTATTTGTCCATTTTATAAAAATCGGCAGCAGAACCTTTTTATTTCTAAAGTTTGTTCTTGGAGTTTTTCGGGCAGGGAATCTATGTTGACACTGAAAGGATCCATTGTTAATTTGTAAATGTTGTCATTACATGTGTTAGGAAAGTATCTGTTGAATTCGTCAGTAAGGTTCTCCAACTGGTTTGATATTTGGATTTTTATATAATCGCATTAGACGTTCGGACGGCAAAGCTATCTCGATCTCGAGGTCCCACGCCCCCATTGACTTGTCTTCACGCCTCCCTTGGGGGGCGCGCCCCCCACTATGGGAACCAATGCTCTAGAAGATAAGAAGAGGCTCCTCTTTAAAGCAAGTCATTGTTATAAGTGTACTAAAAAATGCATAAAACCAAAGTTTGTAGAGTAAATCTGAAATGCAGTATGTGTGGTCATTGATATGCTGGAAGATAACGCAATGACTGTAGAGAGACAGTCGGAGGAACGCCACAACACAAAGGGAAGGGCCAGATTAATTTAATAAGAATGATGGAATAATTATTGGTTGATAAAGAAGAATGATGTAGTAAACTTTATTTAAACTGATAATATATAATGTATTTAACAATATTTGAACTGATGATAATAAAGGATGGTTAACCTTGCTTGATCTGATGATATACGATTAACCTTATTTGACTGTCAAAACTGCCTGGAATCACATGTCAAATTAAAAATCAAATTCCCTGTTAGACTCTTAGATTAAATTTGCAATTTATCTGGTATTTAATCTAATTTTTTTGATATTTTTGTATTCTAGTATTTTGAATGAAATGTCTTACACTAGAGTATGTAAATTTAGTATTCTAGTAAGGATGATTGTAAGTATAATCGTTCTTATTTATCAGATAAGTTATGTTCATGTGTACATAACTTAAGATAGGAGTATGTTGGATATTGATGAGGTAACCCAACAATGCTAGTGATTTAAGCCGGGTTCTGGCATGTGTGTACTGAGAAAATTATAGAGTGAGTTTAAGTTTTTTTTTATTGGGATCGATGTTAGAATATTTTTGTGAAACGAATTTGTATTGATACCCTTCTTAAATAAATATTATAGTGTTTCCACTTTATTAAACGTGTGTTTTTACAGTTAGATCTAAAATTAGATTAGATTTTGTTGACTCCCCCCCCCCCCCTCAAAAAAATAAAATAAAAGAATAAGGCCAGCGTCGAGATCTATATTATTTTTGTACATTTCAGCCTCTTTATGAAGAGAAGACTTCCCTCCTCAACACCGATTAAGGGCGGCACGTCGGGATATAAAATTAAAGTTTTGTCTGTACATTGGTCAGAATTGAAAATTTTTCATTTTATACATCCCAAAAACCGAATCCGGCTATAACTTTTTTCGTGTATGTATGTATGTGTGTCTATCGCCCCAGTCAGACTTTATAGGTGCAAAACTGCCTAAATGAAACCAATTAATTTTTTTTCAGAGGTGAGGGCAAACATGTTGCGCAAAAACAGATTGCACCATTGGTAACTGATTAAGAGATCTACAACTTTGTTCCTATGCCTTTTTGTCGTACCTCCATCGGTTCTACCTTAAATAGTGCTAAATTTGATTTTTTTTTTAATTTTTGACTTTGAGCTCTTATGACGTCCGCAATTGTTGACCGATTTATTTTCTGATGGGGTGCTTAAGCTTAAACCTCACACTAATTCTCTTTAAATCGAGTATTTATTATTTTAGTTTCTAGAACTAGAGTTATTAAATATTTACTGGTGCAACTGCCGTATCTAGAGAAGAGTGTGGTAATTAAATTACTGTACCATCATGGCTGATGATTGTTCAATCACTTCCCTGTCTAATTGGTTTTGACTACGTTTATTTTTTCATTTATTTTATCCTTTTTTGTTTAGCATTGTTTGTTATTTATTACTATATTACTTAGTTTCTATTGACTATTTTTTACATATATAGAGACTCCTACAGATAGACTTGGAGAGTATTATACTCGTATTCTTAGTAATGGAATGAATGATGTATAATATAGTCCTGATTTTATTCCTAGATGGCATTGGTAACAAAACCATTTAGGCATTTCATTTAATTGCTAGGCCTACTTGACAATAAGAAACAGCCACTAATTCCCAGCACGTGCCCCGCGTGGAGCGCGGGGTGAAGGCTAGTTTTAAATAAACCATTATATAAAATTACAAAAAAAAACTGAATTAAAAAAAAAGGAATTAAAAAAAAATCGGAGATTTTATATAAAATTACAAAAAAACTGAATTAAAAAAAATCGGAGATTGAGGCTATAATTATTAATTTATCAATTCTTACCTGGAAGTAAGATATTCGTTTCTGACTTTTTTATCCTGTTGGATATAAAACTGAAGAACAAATAGATATTCGATGAATTGCATTGCATCGGAGCTAACCGAGTGTATTTATCCGATAAACCGTTAAAGGAATTCCATAAATCCACTGTTGCTGATTCTAAATTAAGTAAAGTAGTACTGCCTAGAAGGTTAGCCAAATAAGTATAATAGAGATATAGGTAAAACCTATAATTTCTACATTAAGAAAATATATAGCATGTTCTAGCATTTTGCTTTACTGTAATAATCGGTTTATAGACATAAAAACAAAGAGTAAATATATTATGACCCTCTTAAATTAAACACAGTGGTTTACAATTAGTTTCCGGTATTGTGAATAATTTTTTCTATTGGCCAACAACCATGTCGAATATTTAAAATCAGATCAGAGTAATTGGCTTGCAGAAAAGTCAGTTAGCATTGTTAAAAAATAATACTTAATAAAGCCAATGAGTCAGGTTCTGATTTTGAGTTAAATCACCTTAATTATCGTAATTCCTCAGTGGATGGATTACAGTATCCTCCATCTAAAGTGTTAATTTTTAGAGTACTAAGATCAAAGTTACCTCATGATCATTCCAGATTAAGTCCTTGTTTAGAACCATCTAGTGTTTATAGATATATGTTAGATAATCAGATTCACCAGAAGTATTATTATGATCCAAAATGTGTGAAATAACGTTGTTTTTATTCTATAGCCCCGTCCACACCGGCTGCGCATCGTGTTTGCAAACGTTTGCAAATGTTTGCAAACGTTTGCAAACAGGGATGCGCGGCCGGTGGTGACGGCACCGCGCGCACGAACGAATGCTTGTTTGTGTTCGCGGGTGCTCCGGGTAGAGTCGGTACATCAAAGGATGTTTGTTGTTTGTGCGCGTTTGGGGAATATTTATATTTTTTCACCAAAAGAACAGATTTCTATTTGTATAAAACCCGGGAAATGTATATTTTTTTCATTCGTATTATTTATGACTATAGCATCAAATAACTTAACTATATTATAATTAATAATATATACTAATTAATAAATAATGATTTAAACTAGAGATGAGATTATGTAAATCCTAGATTAAAAATAACCGGATAAATAGATAAATATATATATATATATATATATATATATATATATATATATATATATATATATATATATATATATATATATATATATATATATATATATATATATATATATATATATATATATATGACATAAAAGTCCAAAAATGCGTCATCCTATTTTTTAAAATAATTATATTGCTTCCAAGCTTATTATTTAAGGTACAGTCCTATGGGACCGAGCCTCCTATGGGCCCTCCTAAGACGAAATATTACATTGATTTTATCTTTTTCCATCAAAAGAACAGATTTCTATTTATATAAAATTTTTATATGTTTTGGCGTTTTATTTTTGTAGAAATAATAATCTAAAATCATTTTTTTTTGACATCCAGACTCTTCGTCTTCTTTTACTAACTCACCAATGATAATAAATAAGCCGGTGCTTATACCGCGTTTTGATAGAACCATATTACAAAGTTAATGCAAGTGCAATATAGTCTTATTTAGTACTTGATGATGTAGTGTACAAGAAAATAATAAAAAATAACTGGGAACAAGGACAAACGTTTGCAAACACCTGTTTGTCAAGAATGCGCGTCCGGTGTGGACGTCGTGTTTGTGGTTGTTTGCAAACGATTGCAAACGTTTGTAAACCCTGTTTGCGAATGCGCGTCCGGTGTGGACGCGGCTTAAGGAGAAGGGCACAGGATCCTCGTTCTAAACGTTAGACATTTGGGATTACAACAAAATTCCGTTATAACTTGCTAGGAAGCTACTAAAAGAGTTTCTTCAGTCATATAATTCATATTTCCTACATTGTTCCTGTTTTGGGGCAAAAAAAACTTGTACTTGTATACTGAATTTCAAAGCTCTAGGTCAGGAGATACGGATCAAGATGCGATGGACGGAAGAACGAAGTGCCAAAACCATAAGGTTTATAGGATCACCTCGAAACCCTAGAAAAGCTATCTTATCTTGTTAAATTTGATAACAGAAAGACTGGGCGGCGCGATTCTATACATCTTATAAAAGATACTAGGGCCTTAGGTGGGTCCATCGAGGATTTAGGTTATGTAACTAGAACTATAGATCTGATGTTCAATCTAAAGCTTCTCCTACTGAGGTTTCCTTGGTTTGGAAAAAAAATTCCGACCTATACCGCCCTGATTGTTAAATTAAGGAGAAGATAATATTTATATCGGTGTTGTCATTTAGTTTAATTTGTATTGTGTTTCCGTAACTACTACACAGTTTATTATGTTTTGACATTTTTATGTTTTGGCTATGATACATACCTCGAAAAGCGTTACGTTACACGAATGGGGAAGATATAGGATCAAGGTGTTAGGAAAGTATAGGAGGTGTTGAGTCTGCCCACTCTTGGTAAGGATAGTTTCTCCCACTACCGCGCTTGGTACCGCTGTCGCTAGGGCGTCCCCTCCCCAAGCGAGTCTAAAACGCTGTACACTGTGCCAGGAGAATAGAAAAGGTAGGAGCTAACTGCACTTATTTACATCGCCGCTTAGAGGTCGGCTGACTTATGATTGATTATGAATGATTGGTTCGTTCAAGGACAGACTCTCCTCCATCCTTATCACTAGGGCTCGGATTTGAGCATATTTGCATATTTTTTTCCTGAATAGTACACATTGAAAGAAGCCTTTTGGTGGTATTTTCACCTTTCTGGGACCAACAGAATTTAAATTTATCGAGCATATAAATGCATAAAACGGCTGTTTTCAGAAAAGCATATAAATGCATATTCTTGTGGTTTTTCATCTAAATACTTTGTTTTTATTCAAATTCTCCCCCCCCCCCCCATTCGGGCCCTGACCACCACGAAGAATGAAGGACATGATGTCATGCTTGACTTTCATAAAAGCCTACATGAGCGCCATTTCTGAGTCACCCTAAATTTTCACTTCAATGTGAAAATATAGAAACAAGCTTGATGTACAGACCAATACCAATCTACTTCATTGACTCACCTAATACCGAACATTTTGTAAATAAACATTTAAACTATAACTTTTACATAAAAATTCTCATACATATACTTGAAACTTGTGGATATAGCAGTGTATCAATTTGAAAATAATACTCGTATGTAAACATATACATTTTTTTTAAGATATACGAATAAAAAGATTAAGATATAAAGATATACGAAGATTTTTCCGTTTCACTGTCCTCTCTACAGTTTTAAACAGTGTTTTTCGAACATATTTAACAGCATATTATGGGTTTTTCGAGCATATCTATCGAGCATATAATGGGTTTTTCGAGCATTTCTATCGAGCATAAAACAGGTGGTTTTCGAGCATATCTGGAGATTTTATCGAGCATATCGATCCGAGCTCTACTTATCACACTCCGTCCCAAGATGTGTAGAATATACTACACTGTAGTATATTCTACACATCTTGAGTCCGTCCATCATTCCGTCTGGCCCTTAGCCCTTTAATACTCTTGATAATACTCAATACTCTACTATTACAACCCCCCCCCCCCCCCCCAACTACAACTTCTGTTCAATTGCTCTGATTTGCATCGGACAAACGCCATAACTCTTAGAATTTTATTCCGAATAAAACAATTTTTTTTTTTAATTTATTCATAAAATTTATCTTTCACTTTTTGCTTTTATTTTAAAAATATGGGTGACGAAGCTAAAAGATTACTTCTTAATAAACTGGAAAAGAAGAAAAGTGTGTACTTTCTTTCATCGTGCACAACATATGTTCGATTAAATTCCTAATTTACAACCACAAGAATCTGCACAGTCAATTTTATTTTACATTTTCATGTCTACACTTTGGCACATAAACTCGATAAGCTTTACCAAAAAACGACACGAAAAAGCGTTACATAAAAATGTCTCACTGTCTTGCAGACTCGTATGCAAGCAATTTTTTTACATATTTTATTTACTTTGAGTTTAAACCTCATATTTCATATATATATTTCAGGGCGCATATTTAGATGCAGGCGACGCAGTTTAGGGCAACGTAGTTTTTATTAACCGAAGAAATTTACAAGACCACGTCCACTGAGACGCAGTACGGCAACACACGTAGCCTACACGATACATGAGGACCCGGTGTCCTCAATTCGTGCTGTTTCGTACATATTTCTGCATTGAAGAAAACTGCGCTGCCCTGCCCTGCATCCCCTAATAATTGTTCTTGTTAATTTTTATAAACTTTTATATATATTATAATATCATTTCAATGAATTAACCTTTGAATTATATTTTTAATCGTATTTTAGAATTAAATATTCCATACTTCACAAACAATTTTAGGTCGGAAATATAGCTTTGTCTTTTGCGGGAAACAAACTGATAAAAGCTTTTACGAGTTTTCACCCCAGGAAAACTTTTTCTGAATCTGTTTCCTCATTGCTTTCCAGATTGTTCCATAACATTGTAAAATTCACGATAGAAGTTTTACAATACATAAGGCATTTATTTCCTTACATTTTATAAATATTTATTTGCTAAGGACAACATTGAATGTTGTAGTTACACTTTGTCAGATGTAAATTCAGTGTATAATTACACAATTGTTTATTAAATAAGTTAATTAAACAAAATAATATAGTAAGTATTACGGTTCTTTCCTCGTATATTAACCTTATTAATGGTATGGTCTAAAGAAAAAATTAATAGGTCACTTTTGCAATTGCTGACAAAAAATGTAGTTTTCAGCTTAAAGAAGGCCCAATGAGGGGTCGAAATATTGCAAACGTGAGCCTTTAGGTTTTCTTTTATACCCTACCATTAATAAGCTAAATAATATAAAATAGTTCTAGGTCAAACAATCATGCTTAACAATTCCTGGCGGGACAGCACCTTTACATCAAAAATTAAAAAAATAATGCAGTAAATACAACTATTCCGTAGGAAAGGTATATATATATAATATATATATATATATATATATATATATATATATATATATATATATATATATATTATATATATATATATATATACCACTGAAATCCAAATACCACTGACTGACTCATTACGATATATCTGGAATTATTGGACTGATAAGCTGGTCTTCTAGTAAGTATTGTTTTATGGAATAAACATCAAAGGATAACATGATTTTTCAAAAAGCCGCTTTAGCTCAAATAATTATCACAACCTCTTTTAAACTGTTCAAAATAAATTCATCGTATTTGGTATAATATTCTATGTAATTATGTTGAGCATAGTGCTAAGAAGATAGTTTCCATAATTCGATCTCTAAGGGTAAAAATAGAGTCAAAATAAAAAATTAAAAAGGTGTCTAAGCCGAGTTAAGCCAAAAACTCCTGAAGCTAGAAAAGTTAATATTATGGAAAGGGCTTTTCCTCAAGACATGAACACCGACTAATAAGACTTGTTAATAATTTCAACCTAGCATAGGGGTAGGAGGCAATTGAAGGGAGAGGGCAATTGAGAGAAGAGGAGGAAGAAACACCCTGCTCCTAGAAAGTGAAAACTTAAATACGAGATGTGTTTAATGCATTAAACACCTTAATGCCAGTAACGTAACTATGGACCCGCATTGCGGAAGGGCCCCCACCGTCAGGGGTCCCCCAAATCAACGACGAGGGGGCCCCCAGTTCTAAACGCAAATGTTTTTTTTTTTTGCTCATCAATTTTGTTTGGCGACGGGCCCCCAGAAAGTTATTGCGGGGGGGTCCCAATGCCCTAGCTAAGCCACTGCTTAATGCATTAGAAGTAAGGATTAATTTGGTGGAAATTAAGTAACTATAATATTATTTCATAATAAACAATTATGAATAACATCAATAAATAATAAACAATTATAAATACATGGTATACTCGTGAAGAATAGATGTTTTGGATTTAAACTTGACCTTTATTTAACCCAGAAACATTGTTTCATATTTATTCATATTATGTTGTACACTTATAAGTTATAGAATGCTATCCCACTGCTAGTATGTAATAAAAAATGCTATACTTTATAGGATTTATTAGTAATAAGATGCTAACTTATTCTCCCCCATTATTAACTGTTAGTTGTTAGGAAATTATGTCTTATTTATGTTTATTTTGATATTTATTTCGTTTAATTGAAGTATATAAATCTGAATTATTATATAAGTATATACATTAGAAAAATACTAGAATGTGAATGAGTGTATATTGTATTATGTATTTACGTATGTATGAAGGTATTATATGGGTAGACGTGGGTGTTGGGTATGCACACATATAAGTATGCCTATTACTCAATCTTTATCAATATAACTGTATTATATAAATTATAATTATATAATATAGTTATATTATGAATAAGAATATTTATAAATCAACAATAACTATTTAATTAAAACATAATCTATTTAAAGATAATATTATTACGAAATACGACCAATCAGAGATCACCCACAGCTAAGGCATTGACTTGAATGACTTACTCTTACCTAAAATTTATAATTTATTTGTTTAATTACTATTGTAAAACATTCAATTAATGGTATTATTATGATTTCATTTCATTTAATTGAGCAACTTTGAATTTAATTTAAGTCGTAAATAAATATTCTTGGTTAGATTAAGAATTTTAAAGCTTCTTAGCGGAAATTTTTAAGCACGCGCTAGAATATATGTGTTTGTTGGAGAATATGTAACTTTCTATATAATTCAAACGGAAGCAGTTGATATTTTTCTGCAGTAACCCGGAGAAGAACTCATTTCTTAAAACTATGGTATTCCAAATAAGAATAATCATTATATTATATACGAGACACCTATGATTGATGTTATGATAAAATTCGATGTCTATCATCTATGTCTGTGCCTAACTCTAGTCAATGGTGACTTTGGACGACCGGAATTGGTATCGTGCCTGTCTGTCTGTCGGTCTGTCATTCAACATATGGTTAGACCACCATAACTTAGAAACCACATCCAATTTTAATGAAGTTTTTATTGTAAGGCTACAATTAGCCAACTGTTAGTCTATAATTATTATTTCACATTAAATTCTCTTACCACTTTCTCTTCTGTATAAACACAAGTTTTTTTCTGATAACTGATTTCGAGACCACAGCCTCTTAAATAAATGGGGACACTAAATAACTTTAGTGTAAAGAATGATTGCCAATTACCTTAATTTTGAAGTGACAGGCAAACAACAAATTATCGAATTAAGAAATTATACAAAATATTTTTCAAGAGTGCATAATTAAGACAATTTAAAGAAATGACTCTTGACTAATAAGAAAAAATAACAAAGCTCATTAAAAAACACATATATATTGGAGCCTGCGTTTTGAAAATATAAGTTAAAAATAGGATTTGAAACTTTATTTAATAATAAAAAAACTTGCTAATTGTCTAAAAAAAAAAACATGGATTCGTTATTTTAATGAACTGAAAGTTGATATTATTGATTTCCACCTTTATTCAGTACTCGATTCCAAACAATATTTATTTTTAATCAATTCCTAGCTTACCGAAGGTAACGGAAGCATCATTATATAGATTGTTGGTCCCTTATAAATTGTTACCTTCTGCGCACAAACTTTTCCTTTCATGAACAAACACTAATATCTTTAAAAGTGCTCATCCAACTAAAAAAAAAAGAAAAAAAAGAAAGAAAGTAGTTTTTCGAAAGTACCGCCTTTCTTGGCGGTACTTTAAAAGCACTCACTGAGATGGTCCCGCATATTATTCATTTCAACATAATAAATGTAATAACACTGGGAAAGAAACAGAACCAAATTCAATGAGACTCTTTACCCAATAATAATACTATGCGAGCAATGTGCCATCAATAAATTTACTCACTGTTTTTATTTATATTTTATTCCTCTCGACAAAAACTCCCTATAATATCTAATTTCATTAATTTATTATTTAATATATTTAAACAAGTAGAGCGCGCTTCACGTAAGTACGTGAGGCGATAATCGCCGGTTTCTGTACGATCGTTTTCTTTATGTAAAATTGCAACAAAGAAATTCTTTATGTAACAACTTAAAGAAAAACTATCCAACCTGATGAAATAATGATCTTAATAGATGTTTAATCTTTATTCACCAATGTACCACTTGAGATTTTTTTACAAAATAGTTAGATCGGAATGGGAAAGTATTCTACCCCATACCCCTATTAAAGATTTAAACTAATGAACTTGAATAATGGAACTTTCAAATTCAATTCCCAATACTATGCACAGAAACATGGGATACCTATGGGTGGAGCTATGTCGGTGAACGTCAGTGGAATAGTTTTAAACCATGTACTTAATAACACATTTAAAGATTTTAAACCCGTTATCTTCACTAAATATATTGACGATCTATTTCTGATAGTAAAGAAATTTGAAGTAGATAGTATACTTTTTTATTCTTCTCTTTGAGATGTATTATTTAGAATATAAATATGATTTTTGTAAATGAGATGATTCAATAAGAACTATGTTGGGATTTTTCCTGTTGTTTTTTATTTTTGAAATAAAAGTTTTATTGAATTGAATTGAATATACTTAACAAACTTAACAATTTCCATCACCGACTTCAATTCACCGTAGAAACTGAAAATGAGAGAAGTATTAATTACCTTGACTTTTTTCGAAGTCTAGAGATTTTAGAAGACTTTTAAGAACTATTTTTAGAAGTCTTAATGGCAACATTACGACAGCTTGGTATGAAAAAGATATAAAAAGCAATAGGTTTATTAATTATAGATCTTGTCACCCTACCCATCAAATTATTACAGCGCCAACAACCTTATCACCAAAGCCCTTTCCCTCACTGACAAACGCCATATTAATAATACCCGGTCAAAAATTTTCAACAAACTTAAAGATAATTTTTTCCCTTTACACTTAATTAAAAAACTCTGGTATAAAAACACTAACCTAAAAACCCTTACACCGATAATATAGAAACAACTAATTTAAATAAAAAGTTTGTAAGCTTAACTTATACCGAAGGCCTTTCTGAAAATACTCAAAAACTCCTACTAGACCAGTCATTTTAGGTTTTTGAAAAATAAATGTGTCATACAAGCAAGAGACTTTGTACAAATTATCCCTGGGGCACCCTGATTGAAATCCTATAAAGTCCCCGAAAAAAAAAAAGTTGTGCTCAAGCCGCCATCTTGGAAAATAGCGGCCAAAATTCAATTTTTTGCTTTTACTAGCTTAATTATTAGGTTTAGAAAAAAAAGTTCAAGTAAAAATTGTTTATTATGTAATTATCTATAAACATGGAGCCAGCAGACGAAACCCCCGTTACAGTGTCTAACATTTTACAGGAGGAATCAGGGTCCCCAACCCTAATGAGCAAGGACAGGACAGAGAGTGAGATAGAGGACATTCTACTGGAGGAGAGGGAGGACCAACCGGGAACTTCCCAACCCCCAGTGATGGAGGCAGGTTCCACATCCCCGACCAGCCTGGAGGCTGACCCCAACAGGTCAGACTCCACTGGGTGGGAGGTGGAACACAATCAAAGGAGGAGGAAATCTTCTAAGAAAAGGAGGCAGAGAGAGAGGCAGAAGAGCAAGGCAAGGGAGGATAGGGAGAGGAAGGGGGAGGTAGGGACCTCGCAAGGGGGCCCAGCTTCCCACACCTCGACCCATATCCAAAAGCCCTCAAGGAGACCCAGCGGGAAGACCTCGGCAAAGGAGGAATTCCCAACCCTGGAGGCGGCCAACAAGGTGGAGAGGATGAGAGCACCGCACGCCCCCCCAAGGAAGACGACGAGGGGTCCAGGAGCGAGGGATGCTGCTAGGAGGACGTGGAAAGAGGCGAGAAGGACCTTCAACCTCCCCACAGCCCCCAAATCGGTCTTGGAAAGCGAGGGACCTACCACCACACCCTCGGCCGAGAGCAACAAGAGACCGAGGGGAGCTATGGGGACCCCTTCTTCAGGTGATCTCACCCCCAAGAGGGTGAAAGAATCAGGTATATCCCCCCTTAAAAGGGAGGATAGTGACAAGGCGGACACCACGGCTGCTCCGATCCCCGACGCAGAAGGACAAAAGAAAGAGTCCTACAGAGATATTGCTAGGGGTAAGGACATGCAGTTCGTGGTACTCTCAAGTAGAGAGGGAGGTATAGTTACCCAAAGAGAAGGAGAAATGCTGCGCAAAAACCTGACAAGGTTTTCCTTAGAAAGCATGGGCAGCAGGGAAAGGACCACAGGCATTGTACTCAGGTTCTGGCAATCAGGAATAGTGGATCCTGGTTGGTTCCTGGTCACTGCGGTTGATGCCGAATCGAGAGACTGGACGATTCGGAACTGGGAGCCAACCCCCATCGAGGAGATCACATTTAAGGTCTTCTCACAGAAGGATGCTCCCTGGCCGACGAAGATCGGCATCAACATCAGAGAGGAGGAGAAGCCTGATCCCGAAGAAATCAGGCTAGAAATGCATCTTCGAAACAGGATTCCGGGGGCCCTAGACTGGAAGCTGGACCACATTGCTGGTGAGCCGGGATACTGGCACGTCCTCATGTGGATCCCTAGAGCTTCGGTTAGGGCCCTCGATGAGGTTAAGTGGCGCGTCTTCCTGGGCCTGATCTCCATGGTGGTTCATCGGGTCCGAGGAGGACCAGCCCCACCCCCCCCACCAGCAGACAGGAGGACTGAGGTTAGAAGGAGAGTTGAGGAGGGCGAAAGGAGGACTGAGGACAGAAGCCGGAGGAAACTCCCGGCCACCAGGAGGGCAGAGAGCCACCGGAGACCCAGGGACGACTTTAAGCCGGATCGCCGGTCCCGCGTGGCACTGCCCCTCCCCTCTAGGAGGACGGAGAGGAGTCACCAGAGATCCGACGAGGACAGGGAGAAAAGGAGGCAGAGTGCTAGCGGCAGACCACCTCACCGTGAGGGTGGTAGCCGCAGGCAGAGCCAATAGAGGATGATTGAGGTAAAACACATTAATTTACAGCACAGTCAAGACGCTGTAGGAGAACTACAGAGAGCCTTGACTGGAATAGGGTCATTAATAGTGTTAATTCAGGAACCTTATGTTTATAGAGGTGAGGTGAGAGGGATGAGGAGGTCTGGTCAGAGGCTCGTGGTAGGAGGAAACGAAGGACCAGACGAGGCGAACCCCAGGACTTGTATAGTGGCATCGGAGGACCTGAAGGTAACACCCATACCCCAATTAGGGACCCGAGACGCCACAGCAATTATCCTGGAGTATAAGGTTAAAGGTTTAGTTAATAAGGTGATCATGGCAAGTCTATACTTGCCATACGACAGGCAAGACCTTCCCCCAACAAGGGAACTGACCAATATTGTCAGATTCTCAGAGGAGAAGGCCATTCCAGTAATAATTGGTTGCGACGCTAACGCGCATCACCATGCCTGGGGCAGCACTGACTGCAACAGCAGAGGTGATGCGCTGTTGGAATTCTTAGCATCCACAGATTTAGAGGTAATGAATAGGGGAACGGAACCAACTTTTATAAACAGAATCCGTTCACAGGTAATAGATGTCACAATGGCATCTAGGAGGATATCTGGAAAAATTGAGGGCTGGCACGTAACATCAGATATTCTGCTGTCTGATCATCGCATGGTCAGCTTCTGTATCCAGATAGATGAAGTAGAGGTAACACCGCAGAGGCACCCAAGGAGGACGGACTGGGAAACCTTTGACAGGGAACTCGGAAACCTCCAAGGAGTGACCAAAGAGGCATTAACTGACCCCGAAGCTCTGGAAAGGAAGGCAGCGGAACTGAGCTTGTATATAAGGGAAGCCTACCAAGAAGCTTGTCCCCCCAAAACTAGTGTCCAAAAGGTAGCCACTTGGTGGAACAAAGGACTAGATAAGCTCCGTAGTAAAGCGAGAAAAGCCTTTAACAAGGCCTTCAAGAATAAAGAACCAGGAGAGGAGCTATGGGACAGCTTCAGGGGGGCTAGGAGGGAATTCAAAAAAGAAATAAGGAATCGCAAGAGAGCTGGCTGGAGAGACTTCTGTAAGGGAATTGAGTCCCTACCAGAGGCAACCAGACTGGCAAGAATCTTAAGTGGTGAGGGTAATGGTAGAACTTTAGGCTCCATTAAAAGGCTAGACGGTACCTGGACTCTCAGTGTAGAAGAAACACTAGAGTACCTCCTACTCACCCACTTCCCAGGAGAAGGAAACGAGGTCGGTGACTCACTAGGAGAGGCTCCAGGCGTAGAGACGAACTGGGACCTGGCGACCCGCCTAGTAACCAGAGAGTCCATAAAATGGGCCGTCGACAAATTTCACCCATTTAAGGCACCTGGACAAGACGAAATATTCCCAGCACTAATACAAAGGGGTATGGATCGTCTATTATCCAGTATAGAGGCAACTTTCAGGGGCAGTATAGCTATGGGCGTGGTACCGGAAGTGTGGAAAGCAGCTAGGGTAGTTTTTATCCCTAAACCAGGCAAGAAGGACTATACACAGGCTAAATCCTTCCGACCCATAAGCCTTACATCCTTCATGCTAAAGACCCTTGAAAGGATAGTAGATAAATACATAATAGAGGAAATTCTACCCAGAAAGCCGCTGCATGCCAATCAGCATGCATACTCAAAGGGGAAATCGACTGAAACAGCTCTCCACGCGGCCACTTCTAGGATAGAAAAGGCAATGCACAAAGGAGACTACACTTTAGCCCTCTTCTTTGATGTAGAAGGAGCCTTCGATAAGGCAAAATCTAGTAATATAAAGGAGGAACTGACGCAGAGGAATACTCCCCAGGTTATCATCAATTGGATAATATCCTCCCTAAAAGGGAGGAAAGTTAGTTCATCAATGACCGGCACTAAAGCATCTAGAGTGGTGTCAGGAGGGTGCCCCCAGGGCAGCTGCCTCTCGCCACATCTGTGGTGCCTGGTGATGGATGGACTTATGAGGAAAATGACCGAGGAGGATATCTATTTGCAGGCATATGCAGATGATGGACTAGTCCTGATTAGAGGCAAGTTCCTAAGTACCTGCTGTGAAAGGATGCAACGAGCTTGTAGGATAATTGAAGGATGGTGTAGAGAGGTAGGACTCTCAGTCAATCCATCAAAGACTGAGATGATAATCTTCACTAGGAAAAGGAAACTTGTGGATTTCAAAGCTCCCAAATTGCTGGGGCATGAGCTTACTTTGGCCAACGAGGTAAAATACCTAGGTATTACCTTAGACCAAAAACTAACTTGGAAATCACACTTGGACAAGGTAGTAGAAAAGGCTACGATAACCTTCTGGCAACTTAGACGAGCAGTAGGGAAGACATGGGGACTGTCCCCGAAAATCCTCAAGTGGCTGTACACCGCAGTTATTAGACCTAGGATTCATTACGGATCCCTAGTGTGGTGGCCTAGGACTGAGGTTGCCAGCTCGACTAAGGGGCTTAGCAAGGTCCAGAGGTTAGCCTGCCGTAGTATAACAGGGGCCATGAGGACTACACCTACGGCAGCCTTGGAAGCCTTAGTAGGAGTCCCCCCTCTCCAGCTATGGATCAGAGGAGAAGCCATCGCCTCGTATGTCAGACTAAGAGACAACGGACAATGGCTAGGTGAAAGGTCCGTTATAGGACACTTGGACATAGGAAGGTTCGCTGAACTTAAGGTCCCACTTACGGGGATCAGAACTAAAGGAGTGGACCATCAGCTTAAGCTGAAAAGGAAATATGAGGTAGAAATCCCACTCAGAGCCGATTGGGAATCAGGAGAGATTAAATTTGATACAGAGACTCTGGTGGCATACACGGACGGCTCAAAGAATGAGAATGGTATGTCAGGTGCGGGACTTTACTTAGAAAGGTCCGGCACCCAAGAGAGTTTCCCACTAGGAATATTTACCACAGTCTTCCAGGCCGAAGTCTACGCCATCCTAGAGGTGGCAAGAAGGCAAGAGGTGGTAGAGGCGAGAACTAAAAAAGTAGTAGTATGCTCGGATAGTCAAGCAGCACTTAAGGCACTCTGCGCTCCCAGTGCAGACTCAGCACTGGTCAAAGAATGCCAAGAGGCCTTAGAGACGCTTGCAGAGTTAAAGAAGGTTACTCTGCTTTGGGTTCCTGGACACACAGGAGTACCGGGAAATGAAAAAGCAGATGAAATAGCAAAAAGGGGTGCCTCCATGTCATTCTGCGGACCAGAGCCCGCTATTGACTGGTCCAGAGGTCAAACCAAATCGGCCATCAAAATGTGGATCTGGGAGGAAGCAGGGAAGGTGTGGACAAGAACCGAAGGATGCAGGCAAACTAAGATGATGCTGCCTAAGCTAGATAAAGGGAAAACCAGATGGCTCATGGGACTGAGTAGACCCAACCTAAGAAAAATGGTGGGGGTCTTAACAGGTCATTGTCAACTAAATAGACATCTGGCACTATTAAAGATTGAAGAGGACCCCACATGCCCAGTATGTGGTGAAGGAGAGGAAACAGCCTACCACCTGGTGGGAGCTTGCGAAGGACATGGGAGACTACGCTTTCACACCTTAGGATCAGGGATTATCAGAGAGGAGGAACTTGTCACACTTAAGTGGCAGGATATCCTCTCCTTTATTACCCAAACTAGGAGACTTGAGGGTAAGACTGAGGTGGTTCGATGGGCGTGAAAAACCAGGGGTTGGCAAAAAGGACCCGAGTGCGGTCTAGTTGCCAGGCTTGGCCTCCCCGCCCCCTTACTACTACTATCTATAAATTTGATTCTCATAGTTTTATCTCTCTGACCAACCGTAGAGGCACAAAATTACCATTTATATCTCAGCGCGCGTAATTTTCTTGCACTCAGTGCCCAGCGATTGCATGTTGTCAGCGCCGAGTTACCACGCCTGGACGAGGTTATAGGTGTAGTTGTGAGGTTACAAGTTAATAATAATTGTTTACTATTATAGAGTACCTGTATTAAGGGTCGATTTGGCCTGTATTAATGGTCATGTTGTGCCTCTACGGTTGGTCAGAGAGAAAAAACTATGAGAATCAAATTTATAGATAATTACATAATAAACAATTTTTACTTGCTTTTTTTTCTAAACCTTACAATTAAGCTAGTAGAGCAAAAAAAAATCCTAAATCAACCCTTAATACTGGTACTCTATAATAGTAAACAATTATTATTAACTTGTAACCTCACAACTACACCTATAACCTCGTCCAGGCGTGGTAACTCGGCGCTGACAACATGCAATCGCTGGGCACTGAGCGCAAGAAAATTACGCGCGCTTAGATATAAATAGTAATTTTGTACCTCTACGGTTGGCAGAGAGAAAAAAACTTTGAGAATCAAATTTATAGATAATTACATATTAAACAATTTTTACTTGAACTTTTTTTTCTAAACCTAATAATTAAGCTAGTAGAAGCAAAAAATTGAATTTGAGAAAGCAAAAACATAAAATCAATAAAGTATGTGATAGGATGCGAGGAAGCTATGCACATCAATTGGCAGTCTATTTTTTTCAGTTTCTGAGAGCAGCATCCTTACAATTTAGAGCTAAAATTTATTTTTCAATTTCACCTCATGGTATGCTTTCTTTAAACATTTTTGCCAAATTTTATCTAAATGGCAGTAGTATTTTACTCTACTATTATTATCTGGCCCAGTATTTTAGACACCACCACGCGTATAACCAGGCTAGACATTTTTAAAAACAATTTTTTAGGGGACGTCCAAATGCAACAAAATCTCACAATAGATTTTTCACCCTCAATAAAACGTGAATACGAAAATAAAATCGTGCTATACCTAGTGCCTAGAACGATAATCACTCAGATAAACCGCTTAACTAGGTTAAACCGCTCTATCTAGTAATTAGCGAAAACTTGTTTAAATATAATAGATTTTTCAATAACTAACGTGATGTTTTAATCATCATTAAAAGCCCCTTATTTGTGGGATTATATTTTTGTTCTAAACACCACAACTAGTACGCTATATTCGCTTATATACGGCTATATTCCTTCATCCTAGCTTAGCAAGGTGTCAAATCATGAAATAGAAAAAAGTAAGTAGGATAAGTTTTGGCTTTATAAAAGACAGGGGATATCCCGAGAGCTATTTATAAGCCTAGTAGACAGAGCCGACAAGTTGAGTCTACCTGCTTGCATGTGTAGGATATCGATCCACGTGTCTCCACCAATACTTGCACGTGCACGAATAAATTCTGTCTAAACGATCCGTTGACATGGACCAAGCAACACTGTTTGACCCCGGCAACCAAGAAGAAAAAGAAATATACATTCATAAAACGCAAACTTTCAATTCAAGAAAATTATAACATTTATTACTACGATTGGACATAGATTATAGAGGAAAAAATCGGTCCGAGACAACTCAGACAAACTTTCTCATATACGAGTTCATAATTATTTAGCCCAGTGTTTTCCATTTATTTGTTTTTGTATGTAAATTTAATTATTATTGTGCATTTCATTAAGATTTATCATAAAAATAACTTCTCCCTAGCGGGGAATCGAACCCGGGCTCTCTCGGTCCGCGTTTTAAGCTTTTTTCTCAGGAACTAGATTTTTCCCGGGAAAACGGCTTATATCGTTGGATTCGTATTTAAATGGACTATATTTTAGAATTTTTTAATCAAAATCGTCGGAACCGTTTTCGAGAAATAATTTTTTTTCGCGTTTTTTCAGAGTTTTTGGGGAGCAGCGCCCCCAAATTTAGAGCTAAAATTCATTTCTCGATTTCGCCTCGGGGTATGATTTTTCTGAACATGTATGCCAAATTTCGTCAAAATCGGCCCAGTAGTTTAGGCTCCAGGCGTCTGCACAGACGACAGACGACAAACGACAGACGACAGACAGACGACAGACAGACAGACATTTTTTAAAAACCACTTTTTTGGACTCAGGGGACCTCAAAACGTGTAAATCCATCAAAATCTCAAAATCGAATTTTCGCGCCATCACAATACTTTCTCTTTATATGAGAAAGTAAAAAGCTCATTGCAGAATAAAATTGTACATAATTACAATATTTCAAACTTACTTAAAATATTTACATTTCTTGTTATCATAGCCATAGAAATATTTAATTTAAAATTATTTAATGTCGAGATTTTGCTTCTCATTATTTAAGTAAAGACATTTAATATTTTACTAGCTGATTTACCAGGCTTCACCCGAGAAGCCTGGCATGAGACTACGTTTGAATAAATCAAAAGAAGAATTTGGAACCAGAAAGATGACCTTTAACATGACAAGATGATTTTAAATCACCGCGTTTTATTTTATCCAACATTAAATCAATTCATATTCACGTTATGTTATTACTTTGTATTGTTTCATCTATATTGCAATATTCCTCTCATTTCAATTTTCTTTTTTAATTCAAAATGGTTACCATTATAAGTCAGGAAGGTGGATCGTAAAGTGGGTTAAACCAACCTACTAAATTGCATGGTAATAGGTACAGTCCGTCCGTCCGTCTGTCGCCTGCTCTCACGGCTAAACCTTTCGTCCGATCACTTTGAAATATGGAATATATGTGTATAGTACCTACCCACACATTTTAAAAATATAGCGAATTAAAAAAATTGTTTTTAAAAATAAAAAAATACGTGTGGTGTCGTGGGACACCCGGTAGGAACGAAGTTCCTTACGCTTTATATTAAATATAAATTATATAATTACAGTGCTAAGTATATGATACTGCTAACTACTTATACATGGCGGAGTTAGAATAAGAGACAAAATTAAAAGTAACTATTTGTACTAGCGGAGTTAAGGCAAAATTAAAAAAAAAACCTTTTTATTATCTTTGAAAAGAGCGTCTTACAATAAATTATGTATTGTAAATTGAGAAAATACGTTGTGGTGTCGCGGGACACCCGGTAGGAACGAAGTTCCTTACATTTTTCATTAAATATAAAATCACACTGCTAAGTACTTATAGGTTGCTAACTACTCGTTCCAATAAATATTTTTGACTCAATTAGAAAATTATTATTAGTAAAATTATTACATAAAACTTTTTACAAAAATCCCTTGATCCGCTTATGAGCAATATTATTTTATTACATCAATTTATACTTATATATTTACAGTTTTACTGGTTAATAATTTAACACAGTCGACACTGTCAATTTCTGACGATTCTCTTGGTGCACTTTCCATTTTAAATAATATACGAATACTTTTCTCAATGATAGAAACAATAATTAAAAAAAGCGTTGTTTTGTGGATAAATAGCGAATTTGATAGGAAGAAGAAGTAAGAGAGAGAGTGTATAGTGAGAGAGAAATGGAAAGATAGAAGAGTTGGGATTGCGCACGAAAGGATGCCAAACCAAGTATAGTAGAGGGGGAATCACTCTACATTCTTAATATTCCACCTAGACTAACTACAAACCCCACACTTAAACCATCAACTTTTAAAAATTGTAAAATCACGTCACTGTAAAAAAACTGCTGCTTGTATCAGGTTGAAATTTTACATGCCTTTTTCAATTGTACTTTAGACGATGTGTATGAAGTTTTATTAAAATCGTTACGTTAGAACGTAAGATATCGGTAAAAACGTTGTTTTCTTTATTTAAAACGTTTAGGTACGCTTTAATAAATTTAGCGAATTAAGCGAATATAATTATTGAATAAATTAAATAAAATAAATGTATAAACATCATTTAAAGAGGCCACTTCAGTGGTCTCCAAAGTGATGAAAAGTTCCGAGGTACCCCGTACCCGATAATTTTTATTGACAAAATACTTTTTTTTTTTAATAATTATGCTTTTTCGATTTATTTATTTGTTTATAGTCCGGTTCAGTGGCAAAAAATATTTTATCAGAAGTTTGTATATGTGTTTTGAGAATATCAGACCCACAGGATAATTCAAAGTAGGCTTTTTAGCTTTTTAAAAAGCACCATCTATTGGTTTTACTTAAACAATACAGTGTTGCCTACGGACCCTCGCTGTGTACTGACTAGCACACACTTGACCTGATTATTTAAAATAGTTTTATTGTCTGCCTCGTATCTTCGAAAGTATTAATCGTACAAAAAAATGAATAGGACCGTTTCGATAGCTTGTCCGTTGTCTTTACTTATTTTTATTTTTTTTTTTTTACCAGGAACGATAGTTTAGGATATATTTATGAAAAGTATAAAAATTAACTTTAAAAAGGTCCCCCACCCACCGCTCAATACCACCCTCTGGAACTTTCAGTACGTAGTACGTTTAGCGTACATTTACAGAAGGTACCAACGAACAATTGTTCCAAGTTTCAAAACTTCGTTATTTGATTCAATAAAAAGTCTATTTTGACTGGGCCCTAATTTCATTTATTCAGAAATCAACTAGCAAAGCTCTATAAATTCTGATTTTGAAATATATTTATAAATATATATTTTTTATTGTTTTTAAAACAATGTGTCTAGTAAAATTTTAAGTTTAATAATTAAGTCTTTAATAATTAATTAAAATAATTGTTTCAGGTACTGAAATGGTAAGAGGAAGGAAACAAAACATTGTGGTCTGTTCGCCGCGTGTTTTTGTACTTTATGTAAGTTGTTTCCTCTTGTTTGGTTTTGGTTGCGTTTCAAATCAATATTTCCCATCATCATAAATTAAAGGGAAGAGACACGGCAAAATCCATTATTAACAAGGATTTCTCAGAATTTAATGCCCCCCCCCCCCCCCCACCCTTCGACCCTCCTATCCTTCATTTATAACTATGCGGTTATACAAAGCAACTATCCATCCAACACCTGTAACGAATAATTCATTATCATTTATGTACGATTACAACTGCAGTTTAGCACATTCGTTAAATTATTTTTGAAGATAAGATATATTTAGAATATATTTACCTAATTTTTGACACTAATCGCTGATATACCCAAATATGTGTGTGTGTGTGTGTGTGTGTGTGTGTTTATATATATATATATATATATATATATATATATATATATATATATATATATATATATATAATATATATATATGAGGGTCAAGAGGAAATCAAGGTTCATATTGACCCTTTGAAGAGCGGAATAATTTTTTTTTGTTTTTGTTTCATTAAACAACGCCTTTAGTAATACAACTTTTACTTGAAACATTTTTCTTAATTTTTCTTAGTAAAAAGTTATAGCAGTTTGATCCACTTGAAATGGAACACCCTGAATATTTTATTAGGAGATAATATAGAAAAAAGGTTTCGGGTTCATCTTTGGCAAGATATTTTGAACATCATTGTTGTTGCACAATAATGTCCATAATTTGGAAGCAAGAATTGAATGTTCCTTCAATAGTTTTTCCTAAGTTTCTCTACATTTCAACTAAATATCTGCTACCCTTTTGGTATTATTTGGTAAGGGTTGGATTAGAGACGCCCCGCGTTCGATTTTTATATATATATTTTTATATATACATATATAAAATATATGTGTTAAATATATGTGTGTAAATATATGTTTTATATATATATATATATATATATATATATATATATATATATATATATATATATATATATATATATATATATATATATATATATATAAAATGTATTTATTTGAGGTCATGCAAATAACCCAAACAGAAAAAAAATAAATAAAAAGCAATTATTGAATTTTTTATTGAAAGAAAACCATCTAAAATTAATTAGTTCTGCGAGAAAACTTCGAGAACTTTTTATTACTTTGTTTTGATTAGCTATTTATATATAAATAGATTCCAAACTACGATTTGGAGTCTATTTATATATAAATAGACTCCAAACTACGATTTGGAGAGTATTGTATTCTTAGTAATGGAATGAATGATATAATATAGTCCTGATTCTAAATTTCTAGAAGGCTTTGGAAACAAAACTATTTAGGCATTTAATTTAATTGCTAGGCCTACATGATTATAGGAATCATAGCCACTAATACTTAGCATGAGCCCCGCGCGGAGCGCGTGGTGAAGGCTAGCATAAAATACGTACAATCCATCTATCGAGGTCATCATATACAATTAAACAGGCATTTCATTAAAATAATTCAATCGTCTTTATTGAAGATTGACATGAAATAGTTTAGCACTTCTAAAATAGACTATACATCGATTTTTTAAGGGAATAGTAAAATTTTACAAATTAGCGAATAGTGAGAGGTATTGGCCAATTATCTATCCCTCCTTTCAATTCAATTTTTTCAAGGACTTGTGGCCAACATTTCTTTAACATCAACCTCTGTGTTTGGAAGCGTATTGATTACCTTATCACCGGTTTATAATATTTAGTTGCAGATGTGTAAATGTTAATCTGCCAGCGAGGTCATAATGCAAGGCTTACAAAAAGAGCAAATGTTTTTATATATGTCTTAAGGGGTAGATCTTTCTATGAGACCTTAAGTTCTTGGTGTTATCCAGTCTATCAAATTTAAAAACAAACGTGAAAGGCTATAGTCACAATTTAACTTCAGAAGTCTTATTAATTTTTTTAAAAGGAAATGCGTCAAGGGGCGTGTCATATAAAAGGAGGAAACGCTGAGTAGAAATTATATTTATCTCCAGTAGGGAGAAAAAGTTATGATTTTGGATTAGTTTAGAGAGACTAAAGGAAGTCTTTTCTTCTCTGAACTCAAAAAATAGGGAGAAAAAGTAAAAGTAGGGAGAAAAAGAACGATTGCCAACTTAATTATTTTATAAATAGTAGAGAATGAATCGCTAATGTATTGTAGTTGTTGAAATTAGATTTGCGACACTGCTTTTTCGTAAACCTGCATCTAAATAACCTTCTATTTGAGTTTAATTCCAATTCTTATTTGTTTGTAATATTGAATTTCTTTTAATCAGCTATCAAAAGTGCTAACAATTATTGTTATTTATTAAAATAATAAATAAAAACTGTGCAATGGATGAAAATGTGTATTTTCTCCCTACTAAAGATAAAATATTGTTTATACAAAGTATCAGGAGTAAATTGCTATAATTCCCCTCGAGATAATTATCTCCGACGGCTACGCCTCAAGAGCTAATAAGCGTTATTAAGAGGTCTTATTCCCTCCGCTTCGCCTCAGGATTTAGGGGCCATGGCATGGTTCCTTCGGCTTCGCCTCAAGAACGTATTTGCTCAGGGAATAATAGCTTACTTTACTCCCTAGGTGCATAAATAACTATTATTTGTTTTTGTACCAATAAATGCTTAAGGAAAAATAATGTAAACGAAGAGCCGCGGAAGAGATGTAGAGAAACCCTAGGAGCAGAAACAATTAATAAAAAGAAAGTACAATTGGATCGGACACACACTATACTTATACCCCATATTTAAGGGTTAAAAGTAAGAAATATATTCTATATTTTCCTGAAAAAATGTCCTATTTCTCCTAATGCCCTATTTTATTAACCCAAGGTCTCTCGACCTTATTTTTTGAGATATCGATTTTTTAAAGATTTTTTGCATAAATTTCGTAATACCTCGACAACTACTCGTATAAAAAATAATAATATCTAGTATAAGGCATTCAAAAGAGGAGAAATTTTACTTTAAAATGCACTATTTGTTTGACCAAATCGGGATTGTTATCACTGTAATATAAGCTAAAAATTAATATTTAATTTTATCAAAAGTAATGTTGCAACTTTGAGCTGCTATAACTTTTGAATTTTGATGGCTATAAAATAACTTTTTTACATCAAAAGTTGGCGTATATAATAAGCTTTCTACTGATACAAACGGTTCTCAATGCCTAGATAAACAAAGGTTAAAAAAAATATATTTTATTTTTATGCATTTCTTTACATTTAGATAATTTTTCATTTATACTATTTAGTTTAGTTTTCGCGATGACATGGATAGATACGCCAAGCAAAATCTAAAGCGAGCCCAGCCACATGCTTTTAGTTTTAAACGGCTTTAAATGTTATTTTCCTAAAAAAACTAAGTAGTGATAATAAGTTGGAGAGAGTTATATACAGTATGTCCCAGGATCGACTTGACGATACGTGAAGTGACCTAAAAATTTCATTTTTCGACAAAAAGTCATTCTTGATCATCTCTCCTGCATGTCTTCAAATGAAGATTTATAGCATTAAAAATATTGTTCCATGTACCCTGTTCCCTAAAATTACGATTTTTTAAAATCGCACAAGAGGGAACTGGTCTAAATTTTAATTTTATGAAAAAAAGTCATTCGTTATAAAAAATTATATTTTTCTAAATAACAAAGAATATACAAAAAAACAATAATTTGAACTTCACCCCCCCCCCCCCCCCTACCCGCTTATCTCACTATTAATAATAAAAAAAATCCAAAGTAATCGTTTTGAAAATCGTGTTAAATAAAAAATTAATTGTTTAATAGACCTATTTTATTAAAATAAAAATTTAATAAAAAGCATAAATTGAAGTAAATTAATTTTTATTGTCCATTGCTAAGATATAATTTCTATAATAATGTTAATTTTAAAAATGTCTATTCAACAATCATTGTTGTACTCAAAACGATTCCTAATTTTATTAATTTAAAATTTTCTTTTTATTTAGAGTGAGGTAAGCGGGTAGGGGGGGGGGGGTGAAATTCAAATTATTGTTTTTTTTGTACATTCTTTCTTATTTAGAAAAATATAATTTTTTATAACGAATGACTTGTTTTCATAAAATTAAAATTTAGACCAGTTCCCTCTTGTGCGATTTTAAAAAATCGTGATTTTTGGGAACAGGGTACATGGAACAATATTTTTAATGCGATAAATCTTCATTTGAAGACATGCAGGAGGGATGATCAAGAATGACTTTTTGTCGAAAAATGAAATTTTTAGGTCACTTCACGTATCGTCAAGTCGATCCTGGGACATACTGTATAAGCAATAAACCTTGTGATGACACATTTAACTTGTAACATTTTTTGTACAATGTAACAACTTCTGACCCTTCATGAACTCAATAATGGCCATTATATTCCTTTAGTTTTTTGTTTGCTTCCAAACAAACATTCTATGGATATATATTGACTCATTCATTAAATAAAAACACTATAATATTAATATGTTTTTTTCTGGGTCTCTTCAGGATTTTATTAATTAGGTGATAATAATTTAATACATACATTTCTTCTTTTCAACCTCACTATATTTCGCCCTCACACATTGGGCTTCTTCACGCTCATATTTTATAATTTTACTGACAACATTTGTTCGAATCCCAGCGGGGTAAGACATGTTTCACACTGATGATCTCATCGATAAGATGAGTAAAGTGGCCGGATAACCCCCGTCCTGTAATAACCCTGGCAGTTGATCGGGACTAAAACCCAAAAGAAAAAAACAAAAAAAAAAAAACATTTGTCACTTGAATAAAATCTGTCACGTGATAAAAATCGGAATCCTCTCTGTTTGGACATTCAGAGGGAACTAAGTAGTGATAATAAGTTGGAGAGAGAGTTATATAAGCAATATACCTTGATGACACATTTAAAACTTGTACAATTTGTTTTAACAACTTCTGACCCTTCATGAACTCAATAAGGACCATTATATATCTTTAGTTTTTTGTTTTCTTCCAAACAAACATTCTATGGATATATATTAAACACTCTTTGTGAGCATTGATCTAGAATAGGTATATTCTTTAAACCAAAAAAATATGTTTGCTGGTCTTAAAATACCTTTACAAAGTGCAGTAAGGAATATGCTCCTAGAGACTGCTGTGCTCGGATGCGGTTTTCACCTAAAACAATCCTGGTACCAGAAAATACAATGCCTTGGCTTTACCCGATACTTTAAGGATGAAGAGTCAGAAAATTATTAAAGAACTATAATTGGTTTGCCTTTCTTGATTCCAACTAAAGAAGGAGATTTTGTGGCGTTAAATGTACGGCAAATCACTATTTTCTCCTGAGATGCCTCTAAAAATGTCATCTAACTTTCCAGCACTTTTTTACAGTTCCAACCCTAACATATTCAAATTAACAGATGCAACATATTTGTTGAAGTCTTTAAAGACTTCGAGAAAGAAAGAACAATAAAACTAAACTCCAGCTATAAAGTGCCAGCAGTAATTAAGAGCTGCAGAAGAAAAATAAAAAATATATCGAAGATATTATTCAACAATTTTACAATGTATTGAAACATTGAGTAGAAGGAATTTGCCGATTTATTAAGTAAGTTTTTCATTTTCAGTTGTTTCATTTAATTATTAATTTATTTTAAACAAGAAATATACACGTTCTTCTTATATATTTTTATAAACGATTGTTTTATTTTACCTGACTTTATTTGGAAATAAATAGGGATGATTAAAATAGAGCGGTCATTTTAAACGGGGGAGGGGGAATCGAGCAGCCAATAAGGGTTATTTTTACCTACTGGGAGGAATCAGGAACCTCCCTCCTGCAAGAATTAAAGCGGTAACAAGAGGGAAGTAAGTAGAAGGTTAATCATACTTAATGCTAAAAGGTGTTTACCATAATAGGATTATAACTGGTCTCTTATTGTGTTAAAACCTTGTATTAATTCTACTATTTAAGACCGTAAACTTGTATTAGAGATACACTATTACGGGCTTTATTTAGTCGTTGTTTAAACAAACCTTAAACAGACTACTACACTATGAATAAATATTTAAAGGAAAAGGAGTGGGTATTTATTTATATATTGATTGGGTATAATATGCACCCACCCACGCGTGAGTGGGTGTGCGTATATATTATATTATGCATGCACATATATTGTGCACTGTGTACGTAATAATATTAGGTTAGTCGATGCGATTAATATGAAATAGAGTTACCTGCGTGTTATGGCATTGTAATTTTAATTATTAAAATAAAATAATGTTCTTCTGTTAGGATTGTATTAGTATAAATACTTGCAAGTCAAAGATTTAGTTTTGACACTTTTATTCATATTTTAAGTGGCCTACAAAAGATCTACTTGGTTGGCAAACATGTTGTCAACATGCCATGTTAAAGTCAATGTTAATAGTCTTTTGATAGGTTGCTGGTTGAAATTTCAGGTTGTCGACAGTAAAATCAAAAAGTTTTGATTTCTTGTCGGAGCCTAATGTTGGCAAGCGCGTTGAAGCACCTGCATCTTTGTTGACTACTTGATTGTAAACAATAGTTAAAACTGAACGGTCAAAAGTGAACAGTTAAATCTGTAGTGAAGGTTCAGGTTTATACATACTATAAGTTAAAAGAGATCAAATAAAAAAAAATTCTATTATACCAAGTCTGAGATGATCAAAGACAGAAATAAGAAGAAAACTTGCTTGGGCTAAACTACTAGATAATATTTTGAACAAGTGAATTCACAGATATGTGAATTAGACAGTCTAAAGAAGAGAGTGAACAACAGTAGAACTATGAAATGTTACAATAACATAATATCTGGAGCAGGCACAGAAGATGTGTATATACCGCGATTATGGTACTTCGATGAACTAGAGTTTCTTGTTTAAAGTCAGGAGATAAGTTGAGATCAACAGAAGCGATCAGCTCGAAGCAGATAATCAGGACTAGCCTGTTTTGGGGGAGTGTCACTGTCAAACAGAGAGTCTCGTTAATGTTTACCTTATTTGTTAACTACCCACTTCGTAATTACCTAGCAAACTAGTTTGTCTGATAACCATACATAGTGGCAGCATACTGAAGAACTTGCGTAGTAGGAAAAAAAATCATGTTTGGTAAATTAAAAAAATGCAATAAAAAAAACTCCATCGTGACATTAATTCTCAAAGTTTTACAATATTTTTAAAAAATAATAGCTTCTTTAAATTATTTGACGGCAAGCTGATCGTGGTAATGTCAAATAAGAAAGTTAATTGAACTCCTTGAGTTTTATTAATATTCTTGTTAGATTAAGTGATAGGGGGTAAGATTTAAAAGTTGCTCCATAATTAAACAAAACATTATTCATAACTTTTGTGAAAAATTATAAATAAGATAAATATACTTAAGCACTTATAGAAGCAAATCTTAGCTTATGAAGGCAGGCTGAAAGACCAGATAACGGTCTTTGCCAGCAGTACTAATGTTACAACCTGTTGGCCACTCTAACAGGTTGCTTTGCCATTGTCAGTTGAACGCTGGCTCAAATCTACGAGCTGCGTTCGACAAGAGCATTAATTGTAAGACGACTTGTAGTGGCTACGTTGGATTTATGCGGTACCAGTGTACATTCGACTAAATTGATGTCTTTATAGCCCACTTCTAGTTAAATAATTATTCTATTAGCGAATTACCAGATAATTGTCCATAGCTTTTTTAACGGTTCTAGCCTTTTAATATTGTCCAACATTATAAAAAGGATAATGTTTATATTTTGATGAATTCAATTTTTAAAGTAGATTTTTAAGAAATTAAAGTTAATTTTATGACTGATCATAGTTTGTTTAATAAATAGGGGCGCATTAAAACTTTGAAATTACCAATGGCGGCGCGTGATCTGAGTAATTGGGTGGGTTAGACAAGCCCACCCTGGGGGGGGGGGGGGGGGGGGGGGTCATGCAGAGGAATCTTGCTACGATTACGACATTGAATGTGTTGCTATAGTCGGTCCTCACATATATCTGCAAAGTTATGATGGTACGAGATTTCTTTACATGTGGAAGTGACGCTGCATTGGATCTCATGATCAATTAATAATCAATACTACGAGAGTGTATAAAAAAAGAAAATGTTTAACTATATACTCAAAAAATGCGTAAAATGTTATCGAGAACTTACGTTACACAAACTTCAGTTAGACTGTTTTATCTTTTTATAATTTGCATTATTGTTTTAAATTTAGCATCAGAAGTGATTTGCTCAATATATTTTATAATAAAAAGATCATAAATTTAATTTATAATTGCAAAAAAATGGGAAAAGTATATAATATATTTTATCATATAATAATGATAATAATTATTACGATCTGCCAGACCTGAACCACACATGTGTACGTTATGCTGATGATAACACTTATTTAATTAAATCTAAAAAAAGAGATTTGAATGAAATGGACAAGACTATAGGTCTCGCTGAAGGATGGTTCTCTACAAATGAGCTTACAGTCAATAAAGATAAAACTCAAGTATTAATTTTCTCATTAAAAAATCCAGA
Organism: Gerris lacustris; assembly: GCA_951217055.1. NCBI lineage: Eukaryota > Metazoa > Arthropoda > Insecta > Hemiptera > Gerridae > Gerris > Gerris lacustris. The sequence continues at coordinate 47,701,858 of OX578276.1, forward strand.
TAAAAAATCTACTCTGAAATTACTGGGAATAACCTTTGACACAACTTTAACCTGGGAACATCATATTATTTGCATCTCGAAAAAACTTTCAAAAACTCTCTATATACTTAGGAAGCTTTCTCTCTCCATGGATCTCAACACGTTGCGCCTAGCATACTTTGCATATTTTCACTCAATTCTGGCATACTGCAATACTGCACAAGAATTTGGGCCTACAGTAGATTTGCAGAATCAATCTTTATACTTCAGAAGAGAGCGCTGAGCATTTTATTTAAAGTACCAAATATGACTCACTGTAAAAATCTATTTATTGAAGCATCTATTCTAACTTTACCATGTCTGTTCATCTTTAATCTGCTTATTTCTTATCATGAGAAGCCCTATGGATCTCACCGCAACCATCACTACTCAACACGTAACTACAATAGAATAGTTCTACCCAAACACCGCCTTCAAAAATTTGCTTACTCACCAAGAATACTCGCCATTAAACTGTATAACTGCTTATCGGAAGAAACTAAACAACTACCATTGGATCAATTTAAAAACAATTTGAAAAAATACCTTAAAAATGAAGCATTTTTACTCAGTAGATGAGTTTAAGACAAACTGTAAATTTTAAAATAATTATCTATTTACCTTTTCTTTTTTTTCTTTTTGACAATAGCCAAAACTTTATAGTTAATGGTTGGATTTTGTTATGTTATGTTATCTATCCCACCACTGCTATCTAGTAGAGAATATAAACTAGTTTTCAATCCCTGTAAAAACTATATTCTACCATCTTGCTCGGCGCGAGGATTCGGGCTTAGCCCAATCATATAATCATCAAGACCCCTTCATATTTCCGCGATTCTAGCCGCGGGGACGTTCCGCGCTCAACATGCCCTACCCCTTGGCCCACCACTCGGGCATAACCGTAGGTATTAACGTTTTGCCCGGCTTGCCGCGCTAATAACCTTGGCCTCCTACCTCCTACCCCAGCGTTTCTCTCGGTATATGCTATGCTTTTCTACTGCTTATTTTAAACGATCTGGATCTACATATGTACTACATACGATTGTAGTCTATGAACACTAAAACTATATATATCTAATGTATGTATTTATTTGTGTTGACAACTAAATAGTTTTTCTTTTTTTAAAAAAAATAAAATGAAATAAATATATATATATATATATATATATATAATATATATATATATATATATATATATATATATATATATATATATTTTCTCAATAAGTTGGTGGGCTTAGCCCCACCTGCCCTTAAGGACGCGCCGCCAATGGAAATCACCCTCATCAAGTTTATAAAGTATTAATACTGTAGTTGTCCAAATCAAAAATGCTGTTGATTATCCTTAAGCTATGGGTCATAAGTCATAATATATCAAATTAAATAAATGTGCGATACGTTGTTTTGTACTTGTTGTCCCGTTTACACGAATGGCTTTTTGACCGCTTAGTCACGGAGGAGGAAAGACCGCTTTTAAGTAACAAATGGCTTCCAAGGCTAGTTACATACACGGCGGATTTTTCCGTGGCGGATAAATTGTTGTCGCTCATAGAAATGTTAACGTTAATACTCAACGTCGCCGTTGTACGAGAAAGCTTGTAGCAGTGCAGTTTCATCTTCAAATCAATTCAACTCAGTTTACCAGATTTATTCAAATGATTGATTGCTTATTGTAGTTACAAATGAAAAGATATCTACTTCTTGCATTATTTTTATTCCGTCGTCGAATGAAAGAAAAAAAGATCAACTAATGTGGATTCATTCGATTAATGAAAAAATTGGTAAGGCGTGAATTTCACGTAAAAAGGGTTTCGTTGGTATTGTGAACACAAAATTAGTAAGGGGGGAGGGGAGATAAGTTTTGATTTTTTTTTTGACAAAATGGCGCGCAAAATTAAATGTTAACATCAAGTGTTATACATTTTTGAAATCTACTCTTCAATACCTTTCATTTGATACCCCACTCAAAATTAAAAAAAAATAAAAAATCGGATAACATGAATTATCCGCCATCTTGGATTTCCAGTAAATCAGATCAAATTGATAATCTTATTTTTTCTATGGCCCAGAAGACCGCACATTTTGCATATTTTTCTATATTTTTAGTAATAGCGGAAATACGATTTTAGGGGGTGGGGACACGCAAAATTTCGATGTTTTTTGACAAAATGGCGCTGAAAATTAAGCACTATCCCTAAGTGGTATATATATTTCTATTCTACTCTTCAGTACCTTTCATTTGATACCCCACTCAAAATTTAAAAAAAATATTTTTTTTTCGCGACGTGAAATATCCGCCATTTTGAATTTGAACAGCTGATAATATTGAGTTCGCTATATTTTTCCTGTGTGCGCGTCAAAACGATCTTTTATACTGGAAAGTTTCACGTTTTTATCTTTTTTGGTTCAAAAGTTATTGGAACCGTACAGAGTGACAGACGAACACAGGAACGAAACTATAAGGGTTTCTTTTTTTTGGTTTTACCAACGAAACCCTAAAAAAGGGGAGGTTGGAGCTTTCTACACGTTGTTTAAGAATTGTGGAAGGATGACACGACATTCTTAAAATTACTTTAGAATGTCGATGACTTCCTTTGACAGACTGCATGGCTGGTTTAGAGATGCCATTGACGGCAAAACTACCAAATTTTATGCCAAGCGTTTCTGGTAAAGTTTCTATCCTGGAAAATGTCAACAGTTTTATCCCGCAAATAGGTCTTTCTCGTGGATTACTGAAATTCCAGTATTAATGTCACTCATGTTCATGAAACTGTTGATATATAACGAAAATATTGTTATTAACGATTTATTGATATTGATAGAAATTGACATTTAAATAAAAATATTGATATTGGCGAATATATTAAAGTGTAATATGACTAAACAGTAGATAAACAGCCGCGGCAAATTTACCGATCGTTGTTTTCCGTCTGATGTATAAGTTCTTATTTACTTCAGTGGCCTGTTGAAACGGATGTGACGGTAAATTCTCCACCACAGAAAAATCTTTTTTTCCGGATTTTACCGTGGCGGAGAATGAACCGTAACCTCTCAAAGAAATTAAAACAGAGCGCGAAAAAATTTCCGATGGCGTTGTGAATGTTAGAGGGCTTCGCCTTTGTTGGGATGATAAAGTAGTATTTAGGTAAAACTTCTGTCGGCTCCATCGGCACTCGACGGCTGCACTGCTACCGCCAATGTCAAATTAACCGATCTTTTTTCCGTCTAATGTAGATATAAGGTTTAATTTACTGGGCTACAGAACGGCCAAAATACTCGTAAATTGACGAGTGTAAGAAAAAAGTAAATAACAAAACATATTACTATTAAATATATGCGCTCCTTTAGTTGTTATTCAAATGTTTACATTTTGTAGGATCTTATAAATTATCTTTCTAACTTTAGTTGTAATAATCTTCGAAAATTTTCAATATTCAAATATTCTTTTAAATATCAACTTGAGTATACTATTATAAAATTATAATAAAGTGGATTTATTATAAAAGAGTGCGTTTTCTACTAACTATTTTGTTTACTTTAAATATTACTTGGAAATTTGTGATTAACAAATAAGTTTTCAAAATGGCAGCATATAAGTCCCTGGGGGAAAAATGTTTAATCCTAATTACTGACATTTATAACTAGACGTTAGGGAGAGGAAATGGACGGACTCGATGGTAGCCGAAGAGGCGCGCCTCTACCATCGGGTAAGGCGGTAGCTTAATCGGCTACCTTCGGACCCGAGTCCTATCATCGCATCATTCTGTCCTGTCACATGCTCTATACATCTATCTACTAACATATATTTTTTTTTACTCTACCCCACCTACTACTGTGTTAATTGTCATTTATAAAAATGACTTCATATTATTGTAATAATTATGAAATTACAATATTATTTTCTTTTAATTGATTAATTTATATTTATGTAATTTAATTTGTATGTTATATTATGCGTTTGAACCCCACAAATTGTAAATTATAAAAACCTTGGAATAAATTCATTTTTCCAACCTAAGAATTGTCACATCTGAATTAAATAAATGCAATATATAACTGAAATTAGAAGAAGATGCCTGGACTTGATTGTGATGTAATAACTTTAAAAAAATAATACGAAAAAGTAAATGATTATGAGTGCGGATATAATATTTTATCAAATTGAATTTGGGTGTGAAGAGATTTTGACAACACCTGATTTTTTTTTGTTTCTTTTTAATTGTAAATTGTCTCTTTATTATAATTATGATTATTAAAAGGACTTTGAGAGAATTATGGACCTCACTTAGAAACAATTTTTTTCCAGTATTTCCTATTTTTTTTTTCAGATCTCATAACATACTTGACATTATTTTCAGTTTTATACTGATTTTTCCAAATAAGAAAACTTAAGTTATTAAATGCTTTATTAAAACTTAAATACTAAGATTGTGATCATCGTTCAGATGTGTCGGAAGTAAAAAGCCATTGGATGATTGGGAACAAGCGAAACAATGTTTTTTGTTTTATATGACACTTGATGTGTTTGTTTAGACTTCGTTTATGAATAATTTTTTTTATTGCAATGATGACAGGTGAATTTATTTTGTTGAATCGCATGAACACGTCTTATGTGTTTTTGTAAATATGCCATTTCTGATAAAATTGTCTAGAGGTCGACCAAGAAGTCATGAACACGGGAGAAACCGAAAGCTTAACTTCGTTTAAAATCGGAACTTCCGAGTATTGCCGAAGTCAGTACAGTCGGGTGCTAACACAATACCCATTTCTAGTTTGTATGACATGCGCAGTTATGTCAAATCTCACGAATAACAACAGGAAGGTTTCCAATATGTTAGGTTTCCTGTTTTGTTTGTTTTTATAGAGTACGAATTATAGTCACAACTTTCCTAAACGATTTTTGTGCGATCCACAAATCCACGGGATGATGCAATTGCAAAGGACGCTACAAATAACGGGGTTAAAACAAACCTAATATGTATTTGTTATTATAAAAATGATTGCTCTCAATGAAAATTAATCAAAATAATATTTGCGAATTTTTAGTTTGTTTTTCCCCATTATATTTTTTTATTAATAAAATAGATTAAGAAAGAAGACAATCTATTTAGATTTAAAGAATATTATTATGAATAATCAATAAATAATAATATAAATATATTATCGTATATTATTAGTGATTTCTTATCAGTTACAGTGTTGCCTGCAAAAAATGTTTAAAAAAATATAGAAGTTATCAAAAATAAAATTATTAAAACAAAAGAACAACACTGTTTTTTTTGACAATGGTCTATTTTATTAAAAACTGACTATACATGACACCAAAAAACGACACTAGCGCACTCCTCAGATTTCCATGACTTCTTGGTCGACCTCTAACAACGTTTACAGAGAATAATCATTTTGCTTGAGTGTCAAAAATAATGATCAAAAACCAAAATGAACTAGAACCAAAAAATAAATTATACGTGTAATAGATTTATAATTATAGAAAAACTTATCTTTTTTTAATTATGAATTTATATATGTATTCGAGTATATGTATATATATATGCATATTATATATATTTTTAGATTAGTAAGTTAAACTAAATAAAACAAAAATTTAAAGAGGGTTCAAAACTATAAATGAAACGAAAAGTAAGAAAAAGAACCCAGCACAAACAAAAATAGACTGCCAATTGGTGTGGCACATAGCTTCCTCTCATCCTTACACACTTTATTGATTTTATACTTTTACAAGCCATTATTGTCTAATTTGTTTAATTGTTTAATTTGTTTGTCGTTTTTTAATCTGTCAAAATTGTTCTGATTTTGTTACATAAATTAAAGTATCAATTTAGCAAAAGTCGGAGACATAAAATTTTTCGTTCTTCAGAACGATCACATAGCTTCCGTTACCTTCGGTAAGCTCGAAAGCAATACCATACAAAAATGTAAAGTTTAAATCAATCAACACCAAGAATCAAGCAGAGAGTTTAAAAAAGTATTTCCGGGTAACAATTATAATGAGGAAGCCAAGGGAGAATAAAGAACGAGGGAGAAATAACAGTGTCACAGAGATAAGGAAGGCTTTGAGACGTGCTCTACTCGGAGATCAAAAACTAGTTTGATTGTTAATGTAAATTGTTAGTGTTAGGTAGTAGGTAGTTAGATTTAAGGTTTAAAAGCGTAGTGATAGTGCGCTGGGCTATAGGGCTAGAGTGGGGGAGATCCGAAAGAAGCCGAACTACATGTCACGGGTTCGGTTACCTTCGAGTCCGTTTTTTTCCTCTCCCTAACGTCTAGTACATTTATACGTCTTTATAAAAAACCATTACATCTGCTCGGAAATCTATGAATCAAGGTTGAAGTCGCGGGTTCGATCCTGCGCTTAGACTCTTTGATTTGCATGGCTTTCTTTTGATCCCACCGTATTTACTTTGACGGTAAATTGGTGTGTGAAATGGCTGAACTCCATACAGGTTTAGTAACGGAGGGCCCACATAAGTGGCCTAATTGATAAGTTCGAACAAGTAGTACGTCCTCCTCGTTCTAGGACTACTTCCATCTCTTAAGATACGACGAAATGGTTGCAATTAGACCACTCAGACGTCAACGCTCAAGGCTGGTTAAACATTAATTACCACCACATGTGGATTAGGGTAGTGCTGTCAACTGGCCTGACCACCTGACCTAACCTACCAGCGTAGGCCTTTATTTGTGTAAATTAAATTATTTATGCCAGGATATTTGATACCTGAGAACAATTATTAAAAAATTAGAACAATTCTTGGCAACTGTTTATTAATTTTGTTTCTAACTAACAAGTCATCATGTGTCAAACTAATAACATCAACAGATAATATTTAATACCCTTCAGAATATATTACCAGTGGAAAGAAATTTAAACAGTCTTTCAGGATGAATGGGTATAGAAACCCGTATAACATACATATAAACAATACTTATGGAAATTTAGGGACTCATATGTTTATACAGACGTAGGTATAAGTATTCAGAAGAGCGTAGTTCTAAGGATCAGACTTATAAGATATTCATGGATAAGATGATAGAAAATGCGCCCATACTGAGAGCGCCTCCAGGGGGAAAAATAGAGGAAATCATGATGAAGTGGGACTGGAGGAGCAGACTTCAAAGGGAAATCTGCCCTTTGTATCGGGTGGCAGGGTACACTCCGTAGAATCCTAATGCATCGGCTTCCACGACCCTTTCTATTCTACACGTATACACATCCACTGTGGCAAACTCACATTCAGGATATCCAGTGACAACCCCGCTAACATTCACGGCCCACAGTATTTTTCATCAAAAACAAATGGTATGTGGAAAAAAATGTTCCACATCAATCAGATTATCCAATGAATGTTAACAGTAAATAAGGAGAGGCAGAAAAAATCAGATATAAATGTGTTGCACCATATCCTCTAAATAAATTTAAACTAAATTATTTAGATTAATGCTTTCTTAAACATTAAGTGATAGTATACAAGTCATATTTATATATTTGACTTGTACAGTAACTTACAGTAATAAACGTAATGATTTAATTCATTTAACCAATAAACACACTTTTGGAGATTTAAAAATGTATTTTTAATGTCTACTAAACCATATATAATGAAGTCTAACAGATTAGATTACCTATGAGTAAAAGTTCAACTGTTAAACATGTTCAACAGTTGTTTGCTTACAAAATATGTACGCACTCAGAAGTATACATGTATACAAAAACTTAGTATTATAAGATGGATGCCCTTTTAAATACAATAAATGTGACTCTACATGTATACAAAGGCAGGAAATAATACTTAAGATACATTTGATTTATCTTGATTTTTTTGTGCCACATAATTGCCGAAAATGCTCAATCCTAATTACTGACATTTAATCATACTTTGAAGCCAATACAATTACATTAAAAGAAGTGTTACCAAGTCTTCTTATTTTGAGAATGGAAACATAATTTATCTCAAGTGTTTTTGAATGTAGTGTGTGTGAATGTGAGGTTTTCAGAACTTGATTGCAATTTTACAAATTAGATATTATTTCTATTTGGCGACAAAATATTGACCTAAATAATGATCTTAGTCAAGCTATCAAGAGAGTCAACCCTTCAAAAGATAAGGGAATAGATTAAGCTCCAGAAATGAGGTATGGAAGTAACGAAGTTACGGAAGACTTGCTGATAGCCTTTGCTCGAGCGATTAGCACCGGATGATAGCTTGAGCTGGATGCAGGTCCGGAGAGAGTGATTATTGCTTAGTTTGGGCTGGGACCAGCGAGATTATTGATTGGAACGAGTGAGGTAATCTCAAGGTTCGTATCGAGGGAGTCTTGTGGTCGAACCAAGGTTAGTTTGTAGTTTAATGGTCCGCGCCTAACTTTGCGGCCAATCAGCGAGAGTGAAGGGAGAGGCCGGGGTTATGTCAAGGCTCAGTGTCGGACCAGCTTCTGTTTACTCTCTTAAAACCCCTCTCAGTCTAGCTTGAGACAGAATCAATTAGTTTATGTTGACACAAAATATCATAACACGAAGAAAATAAGGTATAAACTCAATTTTTTGAGGTTTAAGAACCGGCATAAATCATTTTAATAATGTCAAGTATATAATTAAAAAAAAAAAAAAATACTACAAGAATTTTATAAATACTTCGAAGAAACAGAGATCGTGTTGAAAATCACGTGATAACAACAGCTCTCTATCAACGAGTTATCGCACTCAACCTTGGCACAGATTGCTGAAAGTACCCTCAGTTCAAATAACCCTATCTAACCCTAAGCAATTATGAATTTAAATTAATCCCTTAAGTTAAGAAGTTTCCAATCTACTAAAGGTGTTTCTTTCGGGAATATAAAAGAAAAATAAACTAGTTTTTCTTAACTGCAAGACAATTTTACAGTCTGCCAATTAGTGTGGCACATAGTTTCCTCGCATGCTATCACGTACTGTTTTGATGTTATGCTTTTACAAACCATTATTGCTTAATTTATTTAACTCTTACCCCTTCTTTAAACCTGTCAACATTTTTGGGTCTTTTTACTCTAATCAAACTAGGTAAGAATTTAGAAATATTTAATGTGCGCAGGTGGTTAAAACCAATATAGCTCTGCTTTAAATTCTTTAAAATCAGATGAGTATTTTTGAAGTTATCAATGTAAGTAAATAAATGTATGCTTGTTCTCATGTAGAAGAGAAACAAATGGGAAGGTAAGAGATAATATTATAAAATTGATTATTTTACTACTCAACTAAAAATTACAGGAATGAATATAGATTACTTTAAGCTATTAACGTTTAATTGTTAATTAATTAATATTTAAGGGTTCAAGAGATGAGCGTTTCTTGAATGATGTAATGCCGACGTCTCGCTTTCACTACTGGAAGCACGGGGTAGAAACTCCTCTGGTAACAATTACCATTACAAAATTCTATCCAGAAGAGTAGGCTTACCTCTCCAGCATCAGTATACATATATATATACAGGGTGGTACAAAACTCTTCCCCGACCCCCTCTTAATTTTCTAACGGTTTGAGATAAATTAATGAAACTTGGAGGATCTGTACCATCGCGCTCTAGGGGCAAACCACATTGCTCCCAGGTCAACCAACAATTTAAAATTAGACTGTATATTTTTGATAAAATATTTGGATTCTACGGAGGAAAATAAGAATATTTTACTTTCTAGCTTTTTTGTCTCCAATATTTTGTCCCCTATATGGGAAAAAAGTATACAAATGGTAGATTTCTGCGCCTGGGGAAAATTAGGTGGTTACCCCTAGTATGCGAGTGGATGAATACATGCTTTCCTTTGCATGGTACAGATCCCTTAAGTTCCATTAATTTATTTCAAACCGTTTAGATTTTATAACGATATAGGTATTGTTTGTTTACTATTTTCGGAAGGGTTATTTAGCTATCTAGGTGGGAAAATATTGGAGATAGTAAAAACAGTTTCAAGTAATATTGTATTATTTTTCACCGTAAAATCCAAATATGCTATCAAAAATATACACTCCAAATTGAAATTTTTGATTTGGGTGGCCTGGGAGCAAAGTGGGTTGCCCCTAGTGAGCGATTACATGAAAACAAACTTCCCTTTACATGGTACGGATCCCTCAAGTTTCATTAATTTATCTTAACCGTTCAAAATTTAAGAGGGGGGGGGGACTTTTGGACTACCCTGTATATTGTAGAAGAGTAGCAATTTGATCAATTTTAAAATATCAACGTTGAGTGTTTACCGTCATTTTGGAACTTGTTTTACAATTAGCTTAGAATTATTTAATATTTATAGTCAGAGAATTATTATACCATTGTTTATTTACTTCGGCATTCCATTTTTTATATAAAATAAAAATACCGTGCAATTATCACTATTAATCGTCTACAAAATTGCTAAGTTTAGCGATTAATTTCTAATTAATTACATTTATTTGTATGGCTTTATTCGAACTAAGAATACTTTGAGAAAACTGTGTCAAAATTGAGTGCGCCAACTTATTGATGTTTAGACCTGTTCCACCGATCATATTTTAGATCATAGCCTTAGAAGTTTGAGAAAAGTAGAAAAATATAGGACCAACAGAAGAATAAATCATAATATAAAATTATAGTTTTCTCCTATTCCAAAATCATAAGATTTTATTTTGGCTTGAATGTTATTTCTATGGATACCCACCCTTAAACTTAATGTTTGTAGGTTGTGCCTCAGCAAAAGAAGCGAAACAAGGACGTGTCATTTCTATGATTCATTTTGTTTACCTAATTTAGAGTGCATTTAAAAATAGACTGCCAATTAGTGTGGCACATAGCTTCCTCGCATTTTATTCACGTACTTTATTGCTTTTAAGCTTTTACAAACCATTATTGTCTAAAAAAAAAAAATGTTTTTTTTTTTTCGTTTTACCCCCTCAAAAGTAGAAATAACACAAAATAGAACGTAACAAAATTTAATCTACTATTCAAGAGCTTTTCAACGATATAAATCATATTATAAAAGATTAACTTTGACATTTGTACCCCTGTACTTTAAGGTACCAAAATTGTATTTTTTTAAAAAAAAAACAATACAAAAGGGCGTTAATTAAAATAATATATAAATATAAATAAGAAACCTAATAACAAAAAAATATTTAAACCCTTTAACCTAAGACAAAAAGAAAAAAAATAAAACCAAAATTATCACTATCTAAGGTACAACCAAGATGATACGACAAAAAGTCATGGGACCAAAGTTTTAGATCTTTTAAAATCAGATACCGCTGGTGCTATCCGTTTTCCAATACGACTTACCGTTTAGCCGCAATAAGTCCCCAATACAGCTTAAAAATCAAGTCGGCTATTTTTTTATTTTTAAGGGGGGAATGAGGGGGAAAAGTGAACTTTGTATAATTATTTTGGTTCACAATATGGACGTTGCGCGTCGAATGGCGCAAACCACAATTCTCTAGCTCTTCTGGACGTGGGTAAACATTCATATGAGTCTGTGAGTCAGTTAGCCATGCGGCTTTATAGTACATAGACATATTAATTTAGTATGATTTAAAGTGCGCAGACGGTTGAAATTAGGCAGGTGCTATCTGCAGGCTACTTTCGACAAACCATAAACATTTCATAAAAATCTGATAATTACTTTTAAAGATATAGCTGTAAATAAATGTATGTTTGTGAGCATGTGAAAGATAAACAAATAAGCGCAGAAGGTTGAAATTTATATGGGACACACAATGGAATGATTATGACCTAGTAACAAAATTTCATTAAAATCGGACAAGTAGTTTTTAAGATATGGTGGTTCGCAAAAATTGAGCGACAGACCGACAAACCGACACGGGACCAAAAATGTTCGCTGATGTCTGAAACGGATTTCTGTCTTGGAATTTTTGAAATCGGAGATATAAAATATTTTCGTTCTTCAGAACGATCACATAGCTTCCGTTACCTTCGGTAAGCTCGGAAGCAAAAAAAAAAAAAAAAAAAAAATACGGAATAAGAGATGCAAAAGAATAAATTAAATATTCTTTTAACTGTTTGGTATGTTTTATTAGTTAATAGAAAGGTTACACTAAGCTTATGTTAAGTGCAGATCATACTGCTCTTTTTCTTTAAAAATGAAAAATGAATGTTAAAGTTTTAACAAAATATGTTGTGCTTGTTTTGTTTTAATTATTGTTAGCAGTGAAAACTGTCACTGGAGTTCTTATTATTACTATCTACTAATTTCTGTTATCTAAGTATAAAATATGATGGACATTTCACGTCCAGCTTTCTCACGTAAACTTTAATGATGTTATGCTAGTAAACCCATTTATACTTAATCTATTTATTATTTCCCCCTGTTTTTTATTCAGAGCTTACTGAAGGAACAGAAGCTACCGTGTGATCATTCTAAAGTGTTTTGTCTCTGAAATTAATAAATTCCAAGACAGAAATCTGTTTTAGACACCAGAAAACATTTTTTGTCCTATGTCTGTCTGCTGGTCAGTTCTGAGAAACGCCGCAGCGCCACCGTCGGATTTTATTTTTTCCTAGATGACATATTTACATTCGACTGTGGTTCTTTTTATTTTGTTATACGTTTATTACTTAAAGAGACGTTTTCCTCATTCGTTTAATCTTGTATATTTCTGTAGTCTGTACGCAGTTTCTGCAAACCAACATATATCTTAAAAACTAATCCCTGGATTAAAATGTTTAAAGACGAATATGATAGCTTTTTGGGTGGCTATTCTAGTAAAGGGTAAAACACTTAGTTCAATATATGATAATTTGGAATAATAAATTATGTTCTTACCAAGAATTATTTAAATAATTTTCTTTTGGGTGCTTATTAGAGGAGTAAGAGTGGAAGTACTAGACCCTCCCCAACCAACTATACCATACTGTAAATTGCAGTCAACCAGGGCAAAATATAATGACCTTAATTTTACATTATAAAAAAAAAAAAAATTCCTTAAGTTAGCAACACAGTTAATTATGTGGTGATTCCATCTCAGGCACTGGTCTATGGTAATTCCTAGGTACGATGCCACATCTTTCTTTTCTAGTTTCTCACAATTTGACATTGATGATTTTCACTAGTGTACTGAAATTTAATATTTAAATATTAAATTTCAATAGCCTATTTCAATAAATATTAATTATTTAATTTGTTGGAGAGAAGGAAGCGAGGATTCTTTAATGGAAAAAGCGATATAGGTAATAAGACTTTTTTGTTAATTTAAAATGATTTAGCCAGTTGTGGATTTGAAATAGATTTTTATTAGCATTCTCAGAGACTTCAGTCCAACTGCTTCCTGATAAAACTAGAGCCATACCATCAGCATAAAATATGATTTGACATCCTTTATATTTTAATAAATTATTCACATACACTAATAACAAAAGCGGACCAATCACTGTTCCTTGAGATACTCCGTACTTAAAAGTTCGGGACTCAATGTGATTATTTTTATATTTTAACAAATTGCTGTCTACTATCAAGATAAGACAGAAAGCACGATTAGGTTTCACGGCAGAAACCTAGATTTACTAATGTGTTCAAAAGCATCTCGTGAGATATGCTGTCGAAAGCCTTAATCGAATCGACAAATATAACAAAAATATTTTGATTGATCAAGTTTACGATAAATCGTGCATTAATTATTTCTCTTTTATCTGCAATTATTTCTTCTTCTGTGGTATCTTGAAAATGATCACTACTCACGGAGACACTTGTTACATCAGTCTTAAGTTAAATTTTTGGATTACTGCGACCTGCTTCTTATCTATCTACAGTTTAACAATTAACGACAACTATACCCTGACGTCCATTATGTGCGATATGAAGGAGCAAGAGGTTCGAAACAGTTCAATTGTAAAGCTAAAAGTAATGCTGGCCTGGCCTAGGAAATTTTGACTTTGGAGGAATAAAAAAAATATTCTAAAGAGTGATCGTAATGCTTTCCTACAACTTTACAAGCTTGGAAGCTATAATGAGAATATTACTAAGGAATGGAGATTCTATTTGACGTACAAATCTGATCATGAGGAGGAGGTGGACATTATGATATGAGTGAAAAATGTGCGAAATTCAGATTATTATTCTTCTATATCTAAATTCTAGGAATTTTTAAACCTTTTGTAGGAAAAAACAAATCTTAAGAATTATTTGCCTTTCCTTTAGTACGAAAGGGAAAAGAGGAATTTCATTTTAACAGAGGTTAGCCTCGGATTCTGCAGTGTTGGACTATAGAACTGGGGCACACTTACAGCTGGGTCACACTGAGATGGCTCGGAGGGTACCCCCAAGATCCCGCAGAATAAAGGCCCAGGGAGCCCGGTGCTGAAACAATGGGACCGTAGGGCACCCGACCACCCTGTAAGGACCCACTTGGCTTTGACAAAGGGATCACATCGATCCAACCAAGGGACACCCCCCCCCCCCCCCCCACCATCCCCGTTATACTTTACCTGAATAAGCTCCAGAATCTTACAAATATTTGTATTACCCTTCCTTTTCAAACGAATTGGATTATATTAAACAAATATATTTTCAAAAAAGTACAGTGTTATGTTTTTATTATATTATATAAGTAGCTATAGAGGAAAACAAATGAATTCCCTAATATTTTATCTTTTGAATAAACAAAAATACATTTTGTTTTAAGAACTACTACTTCAAGTATAATACTGGCATTGGTAAATCTACTTTCTAGCATATTTCAAATGAAAAGAAAGGTGAAATAGATTAAAACCGGCCTTTCTAAATATAAAAGTTAAAAATATGGTTGGAAGAATATTAAAGATACATGCTGGATTAACAGTAATTACAGCAAGGGTAAAATATGGCAAAAAAAAAAATATATATATATATATATATCCGGTACCTATTGCACTAAGACCTTGAAATTTGGAAGTTAGCTTCTGTTTATGACAACTTTTGAGAAAGGGTTTCCCAATCGGCCATGCTGACGGCCACATAAGTCCCCTCACCAAAGTAAGTACCGTAATTTCTATGAGCCAAATTAAAATCATTGTATTTGTTATGGTAACTTCTAAAATAATATTTATTTCTGCCAAGAAGGGGTTTTCTGAAACTCTACACCTAAGTGGAACAATAAGAGCAATATTAAAAAAGGTAAATTGGGCTCAGACATATCTTCTGGGCTTCTCATTCCAAAGAAAGCACCAATTAATAATGAAACATATTTTCAACTTCAACTGAGTGATGCAATGAGATACTGGGGTGAGGAGGGGATACAGGGTGACAAAAACCTTATGCTACTCCTAAAAATGTATAATAAATAGCTATTTAATATTTAAGAAAAATTAAATGTTATCCCCCTGGAAATCAAAATAAACAACTACATTCTCAATTCCTAGTGGGATCACTCGTTACATTCGTGGAATCAACTCATCCAATAATAGGTTGCGAGGAAGCTATATGCTACACTAATTGGCAGAGAATTTTAGAATATTATAATGTCAAGTAGAAATTAGTAAAGAAACCCTTTCTTTTTGATAATGTTGGTAGTCAATAAATGTTCACAAAAAACTTGCTTAGTATAATTATTAACCTCTTTGAGAAAGGAACTGTAAAAATGAACATCAAATGAATAGAAAAGAAGGACAGATAGAGTTAGTATCAATAGTCAGAGTTACCTTGCAATCACCTGTTCCTGCAATTCCACCTGAAAATCAGGTTTAACGTAACTGAGAAGAGAAGAAGGTGTAGTCTACAACTTATAATTAGGTTCTGGAAGTTAGTAAAAATAAATTAAAGTGGTAATGCTTTGTCAGTAGAGGCGGGTGTGTAATTATAGAGGACGGAGACAGTGTCTTATGGTGTGAGATAACAGCTTACAAAGGTAAGAGGATGATCTTATTAAGAAAATATAAAGCCAGCTTTGATTTAATTATGCATTTCTTGGATGAGTTGCGTGCTGTCCTCGTTTTTAGTCTCTTTCCCCCTTTACTCTTCTAGTTCCATCTATTTTTACCTCCTTTAACTCTGCAAACTTTATTACTCTATTCCTCTTTCCTAATATTTATGTATAAAGAACTAGAATTACTTCAGACTTTTTGTGTTTCTACTCTTAAGAAGCGTTGGATTTATTTATTTTATTCTGATAGTATGTTGACAAAGTATAAAATAAAACAGGCAAGGCAGTGACGTACAGAAAGATGCTGCTCCTTTATTTCGATTTACATTACTCTCAAATTAATTAACATTTAATTTAATAAGTAAAAACTTTGCCTGAGCTTAACACTTTATCAATACTTTTCCTTAATCAACTATAAAAACCGTAGCTACCGGCATAATCATATTTGATCTTAATTCATTATTGCAGTTAAAATAATTTTAAGTGTTTTTGTTTAGTCATTTGGGTTTTCATCTCCGTCTCTCACCAGGATGGCCTCCTTTTCCCTTAGCTGAAAGGGAAGTAAGTCACTCTCAGCGTCGGCCATTGCTTTCAAATAAAATATGTTTTGACTTAAGTACTAAAATAAAGCTAATTTTGTACTTATAAAATTCAAATCCACAAGAGTGAAATAATGAGTTTTTATTTAAGAAATATATATATATATAAAAAAAATGAAACCAAGAATATTTTGATGCAAGCTTCATACAGTTAAAAATAGATGCACTTTTGTCAACGAATGACAAAACTATGTCCCCCGATAACTTTTGTTTATTCAATAAATTTAACGAAATGTAGCAATTTTTTATAAAGATATCAACTAAGCTCGATGAACAGCCTTATTCTGCAATGTGACCGCGTATATCACTAACGCAAACAATAGCTCATAGAGGAAATGTCATTGTTAAATCATTAAAACAATCCTTTTCAAGTCCAATACTTATACAAAATAACTATTAAGACAAGATTATACTTAGTCTAAAGAACTATGGGACAAAGGGTTTGATTAACTATTAAGACAAGAGAATATTAACACATTAACGTAATTTAGGGTGGTTAACCAAGCAAATGAATGCCAATTATTGCAGCATATATTGCGATAAATAGGTTTATAACCTTATGGAGCAATTCACATCCAAGGATACCATAACCCTTAAAACCTGAAGATATAAATCAATACGATTTATTATAGTTTGATGGAGAACTGCATCCTACAACGAGGGAAATAGTTGCAACAGCTAAATCAGGATAAAATACAAAATAAAAACCTTATTGTAAAATACAAATTTTGCCATTGAAACGGCAAGCATAATAATGTTTATTTATTTTTTATAATTGCGAAGACGCAGACGTAACGGCTATAAAAGCCATCCCGACAGAAGCATTGGTCAACTGTGATAATATGGAAATTGGATCATCTGAAATGGATTCTGATTATTTTTAAATAATAACGAAAATAATCTAAACGCACGGCAGTGCATTGTATATATATTCAAAAGTACTCGTCTGATTGTAATTAAATTTGGATGGTAGTCATAATTATCCCATTGTTAGTCCCATATTAATTTTAACCCTCTGTGCCCATTAGCACCAAAAATGTTTTTTGATGTTTGAAACGGATATTTGTCAAGGAATTTATGAAGTCGGAGACATAAAAAGTTTCGTTCTTCAGAACGATCATAGTGCTTCTGTTACCTTCGCTAAGTTGGAAGTAAAAAGGGGGAAAATGTAATAAATTAGACAATAATGTATGCGCATCATTAATGTACGCGGTAGGGCCCGAGGAAGCTATGTGCCACACTAATTGGGAGAATATTGTTTTATTGTCATTATAAAAGAGAACCGACTTGTTGGAGTAAGAAACAAAATTTTGTAAGCATTTTATTTGTTATACATACTCACACATTTCTCTGAGTTTAATTTATTTGTATCCTTAAGTTGAAGAATGTTGTTGGCGGTCTTGACAAGTGGCATGCTGAAAACCCAATGACCCAATTAAAGGTGGAGTTAGCACAGTTGTCAGGAGGTTAGTAGGTATTCAAGTGTAAGAAGCCGGCCCTCGTCATTAGGTATTCAAGTGGGTGCCCAGAGGGTCTAAAGCCTTTGTACTTGGGGGGGGAGGGGGCTCAGTAGCATAGTGCAAGGCGCCACCGTTTTTAACAACAGTCTATCTTAACCTTTTTCTCCCGCCACCGAGTTGCACGGCTAATTATTTAAAGGCGTATAGCCGAGCTCGAGATCTACCTGAGGCCCTTATACCGAATACCTCTTGTGTTTTTAATCGTTCTTCCTTCAAGCCTGCCTGTTTTTATCCGAGACCACATTTCCTAATATAAATTTCCAGAAAGGGGAGAGGGGTTAGGAGCCGGCCCTGACCTATGGCATTGAAAACTCTGAGCTACCTTCACCCCTAACTCTTTGACTCCTCTCATCTTCTCTTTTATTCTTATTTCCACCCTGCTTTCCCTCAAAGCCTCTTCTTCCTCTGCTTAAAAACCCTGATCTTATCAGCTAAATGGAAAGTTATAATTATTTTATCAGGCTTTTCTCCCAACCCTCCAAGCATTACAAGGATTAACATCACTTTCTTTACAACTTTTTCGTGGAGAAAATTATAGAGTGAGCTTACTGAGTAAAACAACTTTGTTCACACAAAATCACTAACCTATATAGTTTACTACGTATCCACACACAGTGTTCTATTTTTTTTATACACATGCATATTCACATAACCCATTAAGAGGGTAAACAAGTTTTTAATTTAACTTCGACATTTATATAACCCTTAGATGAGTTAATGTAATCACTTTGAATATATTGCGTTAAAACACTAAAGCAGTTCAGAACTGGCAAAGACTGCCAATGTCGCAAGACAAAGGTAGTTGCTGAGATCATGTATGTCCATGGGTTCTAGCACTAGATTTAAGTAATTAGACATACAACTATTCGTGGTTTAGTTTAAACCGATGGCAAACTGCCTAAATACTATTTGTGCATTATTGGCAGAACCCGAAATTTGAGGCCTGCGCCAAATGAACATCAAATTCCTTTTCGAGTGATTTTTACTCGGATTAATTTAACATACGAACCGGGGGAGGGATTTTAATATTCAGATTTGGTTAAATAGGTCGGCAATATTTCTACTGGAAAAAAATATCCTACTGGAAATTCTACCGTTATGAGGCATCATAACGTGTGTCTTCTTATTATCCTTAGCACCAAACTTAAACCTTTACATCCATTACCCCATGCAGTCATTAAACGTGCATTTCTGTTGACAGTTGGAGGTGGCTAGAAGCTTGTCCCAAACACTTTGTATGTTTGACCAGCCCTGAGCAGCAGCGCCCGCGCCCTAATTTTAAAATCATTCTTGCGAGTTGAGTTCTATCGGAATAGAACTCGCCTAATAGGATAGCACGCCCCTTGTTTGCAGGGCAGGTCAAATCCAATTTTAGCCTAACCCACTGTAGACCTTATATGAGATAAGTTCGAGAGATGTGATGATATTAAATTATAACGATGCTTTCTTATAGTTGTGTCTTCAGGGGTGTTTAAAAAAAACGTATTCTTAAAAGACGGACCAAAAGATTTACTTATACATAAAATTCTTCTTATACATAAAAACTTGATGTTACAGGCACTTTTTTGCACGCTATCTTCTGGAGTATAATACATATGTAAAAGATCTTGGTCTAATCTAAAATTTAAAATTTTAGGCTTGAAAATGTCTCAAATTGGAGACGAAATATCGCAAAAAAAATGTTTTTTGACTTTTTCATGTCTTTATTTTGGCACATTAACTCGAAAAGCGTTACCAAAAAACGACACCAAAAAGCGTTACACTGTACTAGGATGATATAAGGAGGTAGGAGCTAAGTTCACTCAAGCCTGCCCGCTCTCAATAGGGCCTCCCCTCCCCATCGGCTACGCCTCAGTCACTAAAGATCATTGAAAATTAAAGGAGACAGCAAAGAAATAAGGATATTAACTCAAATAACTTAGCGCAATGGTTACATGTGATAACAGCTGATCAGAGAAAATGTTGGTGAAATTAACAACAGGAAATCCCTGTTTTTACCCTTTACTAACAGCCTTGCAAACCTTAAATATAAGCAGGGTCATTATTTACATCACAGTAGTAACTTATGTCTAAACTTGAACTTTAACTACCACAGACGAAGAAATACTCGGAAGATGAGAAAGAAAGATCCTAAGTAAAATATTCGAAGCTATTTTGTGTATGGAATCAAACTAATTGTGAATTCAAAAAAATTTCGACAAAAAGCCAGATAAATTGTCAATGAAATTAATATGGCTGAGCCACATTAAACAAATACCAGAGGAGAGATAGCTTCAAAGAATGTTTTACGGTTAACCAATAGGAAGAATATGTCGTAGTAGGGCAAGGGTAGATGACGATTTGAGGAGTCTGCGCCTAAGCCTAGAGAAGACAGATTGAAAATAAAGATGACTGGAAGCATTTTATTGTGCAGGCCTGAGCCCACAGTAAGTAATCTTAGATCAAAACGTAAACGTATAGCCTGCCTCAGCGTGCAACTGATACCTAAACCTTAAAACCGGCTGTGTCTGAGATTTAATTAATCTTGATCCTATATCAGATTTAAAGCTGATTCTCATTACGCCGAGTCGGGGCCGAGCAAAGGCACGGTCGGGGCACGGTGAGGTATTGTCTAATGAGGTTTCACTAGTCATTAAAAACTAAGCCCAGTCGGGACTCGGGACTGTGCAGGCCCAATAGCCTCCAGGCTGCCTAGGCCCCGACCTGTGTAAGCGAGGTATTGTCTAATAGGATTCAGTAGTCAAGTCATTAAAACTAAACCGAATCAGAACTGTGCCGGCCACGTGGCCTCCGTGCTGCTTATACCCCGACTTGCGTGAGCCTTTACTAATGACGATTTACACTAGCAGATTCCTTAAAACAGCTTTTCGCAAGGTTCTTAATGTACAAAACAATATAAAAATCCTTGCACATTATCTCTTGCACATAATAAGGAACTTTCATATAATAGAGATTAAAACAACATGTAGATAACTTTAAATTGAAAACAAGTTTTATTGAACTTTTAAAAAGCTTAGAAGAGTGATTAATAAAATGTAAATAGAGGAGATATTATGAATAGTATGATTTTTGTTTTGCTTAAATAAAGTACATAAAGTAATAAAGTGACATAATATTACTTCTGGTACTAAATGTAGGGTGAAAATCCAACCACCTCTCATACACTACCTTAATAATTCCATACACCTTTCTTCCTCAACTAGAAGACAATTCCTCTTTTGCCAATATGTAACGATAATTGAGCCTAAGGGGAGGTAAAAAATACTTACAGCTTCTTTTACCTTCAACTAATACAGACTGGACTTGATATAAAGTCTTGATGCTCTCATATATAGTGGACGCCAGGTTCTTTACAGTTTCGGGGAAAGAACCAAACCCAGGAGGACAAGGAGAAGGAACGGGAAAGGAAACAGGAAAGAAAGGACAGCAGACAAAATTTAGATTTGTAAATTTTGTCAAGAAGGAAAATAAAGATAGAGGCTTATATGTTGTTAATAAAGATTGGATAATAACAGTGGATACCAATTTCAAGCTAATAAGAGTATGTTTATTCATGTAAGTGAACAGAGCTGATTCTCTTTGATCTGTTCGCCCAGAAAATAAACAAAAAAACTGACCTAATGTCAGAGCAGTCACTAGATGAAATAAACTAAAAGAAAAGAATGAAATTTTAAAAAAGTTTTTTAACTTGGCAGAGTTTAAATTGAAACATAAATTCTAGACTACTTTAAGGACTGCCTGACCTGTATGTAAATAAAATAATAAGTAACCATGGAGGTAATTACTATAAAAGAAAAAGTAAAAACAGTGATAAATAAAATTACCTGATAACTGAACTGAAAATACATTTTTAAGGTACCTTGGGATCCCATCACATACATATCCTACAGGTGGTCTTCCACCGACCTAAAACTACTTCTGGGCAAGGTAACATAAAGGTAATTTAAAGTATTTACAGAAAAATAAAAAAAGAATGCCAAAAGAAGATAAAATAATCTGGTGTTCTTGTAGGGTGTTGTAGGTCATAGAGATGGTGGATCAGTTAAGAACCTCCAGAACTGGTCACCAACCCATGAACTATGTTATTAGGAAGGAAGTTGGTAGCAAATAATAAATCTCACACCTTACAGTTTGTGAGCAGTCTCACAGTAAAGACTGATATATATATTTTGAGCTCACACGATCCTCACACAGGCATTAAAACAGGTGGTTGGTGGTTTGATCTGGAGCCTAGTTAGAGCCATAGACAGGTCCAGAGATAAATTGAATCTCACTAATTCCACTAACAGTGTCCTATCTAATTAATCCACTAAAAGTGTTCACTAGGCCACCAAATGAAACTTAAATCAGAACCTAATTAACTTAAAACTCAGAACATGAGGTCTTGACCACCTTTTTCACTTGACCTCCAACCTCTGACCTAATCTTCCTACAGGCCTACCAACTTAAGTATGAAAAGAAAAAGAAAATCAAATCAAACTAAACCTTTCCAAAACTAGAATTTAGAAACTAAAACAAACCTACAATAAAGGAAAAGACAAAAGAAAACTTAAACTTCACAATCATAAAATAAAACAACCTACACAGTTTCCCTCCAAAACTTAAACAAGAATTGGCGCCATAATTCAAATATAAATCAAATCAAACATACCACTTATAATTATAAAAAGGGGTATACCCCAAATAAATATGTTACAAATACACCCCAAATACCGCCTTCGTTTGAATGCTAGTTTTTGCTTATAGATTTTCTTAATACTAAGAATGAAGATTCCTTGTTATCTACATTCTATTAAATCACTTGAAAGATGTATTGGGTCATTTTCAAATAAAATGTACCTTTAGGGAAATCAATTTGGCTACTTTATAGAAAATTAAAATAAGCCATAGACATGATAATATTGATTATTTTGACACATCAGAGACTTAGGATGACATTTTTGTTCAAGAACAGTCAGTTTTCAAATTCATTTACATGTATATGAACATATATACATAAAAAATCACATTTTTGTCGTAATGAGTGTTACTATCATAAAAACGGAATTTTTTTTAGATTTTATTTCTCTGTTTTTATGAAACGTTACTAAATTGTATATATGACGTAAATATTCTCTTTCGTCCCACAAGAAATATTTTTTAGACCTAAAATATTTGAATTTTTTTAAAAAAAGTAATAAGTGTTACATTTAGTCCAGGAAAATAAGGAATAATTGGGGAAATAATTTATAAAGTTTTGAAACTTTGTGAAAACACTTTTAAGGGTTGTAGTAGTAAGAAACAGTAAAGTTCCCCCCTCTTGAGGGGGCGCGTCCCCCCTCCCCCCTCCTTAAAGTCCAAAATTTACTTATTTTTCACTTTTTACGCAAAACGGTTAATTTTTTTAAGAGAATTGTTATTACCAAAATTATTCCTCACATAATTCTGCACAAAAAAGGTCCTATGCATGCTTGAAGTGAGACATACCGTTTTCGAGATATTGTAGTTGGATAGAGATAAAAAGTATTTTTGCGAACCAAGATATCTATAAAACAACACTTCCGATTTTAATGAAATTGGGAAGGTAGGTTATACTTAGCCCATTGTTGATCCCATATATATTTCAACCTTCTGCGCCCATTATTTTATCCTCCACATGCGCACAAACCTACATTAATTTAGACCAATATCTTCAAAAGTACTCAACTGATTATTATGAAATTTGGATGGTTTGTCGAAAGTAGTCCGCAGATACCCCAAATTAATTTCAACCGTATGCGCTGTTTACATTTTGATAAATTGATACTTTAATTCATAACAGACAGACTAAAAATTGATCAACAGACAGACAGAAAGGGAACCAATTTAGAAAATGCAAAGAGCGCAGAAGGTTGAAATTAATTTGAGGCTATCTGCGGGCTACTTTCGACAAACCATCAAAATTTCATAATAATCAGTTGAGTACTTTTGAAGATATAGGTCT
Organism: Gerris lacustris; assembly: GCA_951217055.1. Lineage (NCBI taxonomy): Eukaryota > Metazoa > Arthropoda > Insecta > Hemiptera > Gerridae > Gerris > Gerris lacustris. The sequence continues at coordinate 47,725,825 of OX578276.1, forward strand.
AAATAAATGTATGTTTGTGCGCATGTGGAGGATAAAATAATGGGCGCAGAAGGTTGAAACTTATATGGGATCATCAATGGGCTAAGTATAACCTACCATCTCAATTTCATTAAAATCGGAAGTGTTATTTTTTAGATATCTTGGTTCGCAAAAATACGTTTTATCTCTATCCAACTACAATATCTCGAAAACGGTATGTCTCACTTCAAACATGCATAGGACCTTTTTTTTCAGAATTATGTGAGGAATAATTTTGGTAATAACACTTCTCTTACAAAAATAAACAGTTTTGCGAAAAAAGTGGAAAATAAGTATATTTTGGACTTTAAGGAGGGGGGAGGGGGGACGCGTCCCCTCAAGAGGGGAGAACTTTACTGTTTCTTACTACTATACCCCTTAAAAGTGTTTTCACAAAGTTTCAAAACTTTATAAATTATTTCCTCCATTTGCTGTTTTTTTTACTAATTTGCCTGGACTAATTTATTATCTTTTAATGTTTCCTTGAAGCTTCAAAAATGTAAAGGATACGTTTTCAGTGCATTGTAATAAAAGTTTTTATTTTAAATCAAATTATAATTATTATTAACTACGGGAAACAGACAGTGAAAAATACACTCCTGTGCCGGGATTTGAACCACGGGCCTCTATATTTCCAGTATAGTCCACTATACTGGAAATATAGAGGCCCGTGGTTCAAATCCCGGCACAGGAGTGTATTTTTCACTGTCTGTTTCCCGTAGTTAATAATAATTATAATTTGATTTAAATTAAAATTTAACTTTCCGTAGTATGAAAACTACCAAAAACTTAAAAATTAAAAGTTTTTATTATAAAGAAGAAGAAAAAAATAATTGTTCTTTATTAAAAAAATAGTAGGACACGGCTACCCATAAGAATTTGTTTTTATTCAAGTAACACTCATTACATTATGGTAACACTCATTACACATTTATATATTGGACCTAGAAAAAATCAAATTTTAACACAAACTTTAAACATTAAACTTCTATTTACAATTTTTTTTTACAAGTGGCAAATTTATTTTTTGAAAAAAAATTAAACTCAATCATTTTTTTTTAGTTTTAAAATATACAGTATAGTAGAATAAACAGTATAGTAACACTCATTACAGGTAACACTCATTACATTTTTAACTTTAAAAAATCTTTCCCCAGAAACTATGCTTCTTAATTAAACCAATTTAATGTGTACTGATTATATTATTATTAACTACTAAATCATATTAATAACATAAATAAATGTTGATTACAACTACAAAAATACAAAAAATGATAGTAACACCCATTACAATGAATAAAAATACTCACCATATTTTTTTAGTGAAATATTAATTGTAGAGAAGAATAAAGTGCTATCAATAAAAAAAGTCGTTGATTACTGACTTAAATGGCTTCTTAACATAAACAAACCCTAATCCCTCCTTCTTTCTTTCATACTCACCCTCTAATTCTGCCGACTCTTATCGGTAACACTCATTACTAAACCCTTGGGACATACATATAAATATATTTATTTCGTTTTGTACTAAAGTTTTATTTTTTCCTATCCCATTTACATAAACTTGGATATTTTATTTATTAAAAAAAAAATTATAATAAAAAAAAAAAACTTACGAAAAAATGAATAAAAATCACATTACATGTTATCAAAACTACTGTGGGACGTAACACTCATTACAATTTTTAATATCAAAATTTTTTGAAGCAAGAAATTTTCACCTTATAAGCCATAAAATGACCCTGATTAACACAATAATAGACAGACATCTGATCAATAAACCTAAAGGTTTTTTTATTTTTCATTAATATGAATTTTTTTAGTTACAATAAAATTGTAAAATCTTGGGACAGAAAAGGTACATTTCATTTGAAAATGACCCTATTCCACCATTGATGTCATCATTAAGTTCTAGGTCTTCCGGTGGTGATGTTCGAAGTGTATTCCTACTGGTATGAAGTGTATTCAACACATCGAACATGACGCGCTCACCACCGGAAGACCTAGAACTTTAAAGTACATATTCCTTATAAAAAAACTTGGGCTCTATCAAAAAATGAGACTTATTCATACTTTAAATTTAGTTATTAAATAAAATCTTTTAGATAAACATTATTTGTATCGGAATCCCCGCTACAGAACTAATAAACTATGTCACATTTAATCAAATGATTACATTATCAATTACAAAATTGGAAAATGCTGTTAATTTTAATCTAGTTAAAAGAATGAAGAAAATTATCAAGGCAAGACTACAGATTATCTCAGATTTAAAATCTTAATTAATAAATCCTACTAATTAGATTAAAAGCTAAGGAATGGAAGGGAAAATTCAACTCTCTAACAAGAGTAGTAAGAAATATTGAAGCAATTCTCCTATATAAAAGTAAAAAGGAAAGAGTTAAAAGAAAAAGTCATGAAACTAAGGAAGCGAATGTTATCTAAGAATATTTTTTTTATAATTATATAGAAAAGACAACCAGAATAATAATTTTAAAGCTAAAAATAGTAAAAATTCTTTATTAAACAAAATGTTCAGGCTAATCTAAAGATGTCCTGGTGTACTTTCTATTCAGAACAAGTCAATTATATGCAGGGTGTTCCAGCTCAACAGCGACACAGAGGAGGGTGTGTCACATTTGCAAGAATAAATGTTATATTAACACGTGTCCTAGCAACCTTCGATTTTGAGATATATCGATCTATAGATACTTCTGTATTTTGAAATGAAATGCATTATAACTCAAAATCTATTATAGCTATTAGGATGCGGTATTCGTCATTAGAAAGGTCATTAAATTCCATTTCAAACGATCTGCACATTTTCTCATGCAAATACACGCACGTCGTTTTTGCACGCCCTCATGCAAAAACGACGCCCTCCCTTAAGCTTAAAAATACGATGTAACATATGCCGTACTGAAAATTATGGAGCATTAACACACAAAAAGCACATAATTCGCTAAATAATAAGTTCTTTTTTACACTCTTCTGTTCTTCGTTAACACTCTTTTATTTAACTTTACTTGTATCCAAATATTTTTTTGGAGATTATGTATTTCAGACAAAAAATGGTTAGCTAAAAAATATCAACTAAAATATGACTTTCCGTAACTCGGTTGTTTGTCTTTTTTGGAAACAAACTTGACCGACTTCCAAACTACCAAGAAAAAGCTGATACATGCACAGATTATGTATTTCAGATCAAAATTAAATAATCAATGATTCGTTAGTTAGTTAATTAACTAATAATTAATTAGTACGAACTATTTATTCTTCTATTTGCCGATTATTTGGTTCTTCTTGCTGATTCATGGCACGACGTTCAGTTTAAACTAAAAATCCTGTTAAAATATTGCAAATTAAACTCTCTCGTCATAAACATTGATAAAACTAAAATCCTTCCCTTTCACAGATCTCCAAAACTTCGGTACCTTAAGCCTTCCTTCCTTGGAGACCATCAAATAGAATATGTAAAAAACTACACTTACTTAGGAATAAAGTTTTCAAGCACCGTCAAGTTTATCCAATGCTGCAAAGAGATGAAAAAAAAGGCAACTCAAGCATCTTACAGAGTCCAAGATTTATTGAGATCAACAAAATCCGACGCTTTCAGCACCAAACACCAATTGTTTTCCTCCATTGTGAGCTCAACATTACTCTACGGATCAGAAATATGGGCATTAAGATATCTCCAGGACATAGAGTCTGTTCAAACTAGTTACTACAAATGTCTGTTCCACATTCCGCGCAACACACCGAACCACTTCTTACACCTTGAATTAAATCTTGAACCATTAAGTACATCTGTTTTAAAAAGAGCCATGAACTGGCTCCAATGCATAATAAACAAACCGAATAACAACATTCTCAAGCTTTGTCTTTCTACTCTGGCCGAACTAGATCTAAACAAAAACAACAAAACCGATTATAACTGGCTATCTCAACTGAAGCAGCAATTATCAAAAATAGGAATCTACAACATTGACACTAACGAAGAAAATTTTAATATAAGCAACAGCTTCATTAAAAACACTATCACTGCCTGGTCAAACCACTGTCTCTCCTTAAACGTGGAGTCATGCCTTGCCTCGTCATACAACCCTGAATTCAGGCAAATAAGCACGCTTGGCCTGGGGGAGGAGTATATCTTAAAAAGAATGTCAATCCATAAATTGAGAACCATCTGTCAACTAAGACTATCCAACAGAGATAACATCAAAATTTTCCACAAAGGAATTAAATATGAAATTAATACTACCGAACTGTGTTCCATATGCAATCTGCAAAGAAATGAAAGCCTTGATCATTTCTTCTTTATATGCCCACACTATGAACCTCTTAGGAGCCACTATATTAACAGGTATAAACTCGCATCTAACCAAAATTCTAGTGCATACATTTATCTATTAGAGAATCTATCACCAGAAAAAATAAATGCCTTATATTATTTTACTACAGGAGCCCTAAAAATAAGATCGTTTATACTAAACGAATAAATAATATTTATAAAACCAAATAGTAAAAATAACTTGACACAGCCATTTTTAAACTCAGTTATAATTAAAATATTGAAAACAGGAAAAAACGCCAATCTAAGGAATAAACATTATAGAGAATAAGTTAACTTAAAAAAGATAAGCAAATAAATCATAACAAGGAGGAAACAAATGAATATATGTATGTATGTGTGTATGAGTGTATAGGGTGTATATGTGTGTGTGTGTGCGTGTGTGTAAATGTGTATGTATATATGTATGTATGTGTATGTTTGTGTATATATATGTGTGTATAAGTGTATATATGTATGTATGTATGTGTGTATATGTATGTAGCATAACATAATATATTATATATTATATGGATCTAAAAAAAAAAAAAAAATGTATATATATATATGTATGTATATATATATATATATATATATATATATATATATATATATATATATGTATATATATATATATATATATATATATATATATATATATATATATATATATATATATATATATGTATATATTACCTATATCGATAATATGAACGTTTTTATTATTAAGAGGAACAATAATTAAAAATAATCACAATAATAAACATATCCATATAAAATTTAACAAAGTATACATGCGTCGCAATAACTTTGATCTCACCCAAAATAATACATTTCACTTAATCCGTTTATATTCACCAGCATCTCACCATTCACCGTCTACCATTATATAACATTACTGTAAAATTAAACCTGTTATTATTGTTAATTTTACTTTCTCATGTACAGATGTATATTTTTTTTTTTTTTTTTGTTTCTTTATATTTTTTTATGTTTGTATTTGCTTATTATTATTCAATGATATTTTATTATCAATATTTTGATCTTGTTGTAATTTTGATCTTTTCTAGTTACTTACTACTATCACAATATCAAAGAACAGACTTAAAATTTCCTATGATTAAGAACTAAATTTATAATTTCTGTTGAGTATGCTTATTTAATTGGACTCTGAACTCCTATTTGTACAGTTGTAAAACTTATGCAAATATACAAAAATTCTATTCTATTCTATTCTATTCTAATAATTAATTAGTAAATTAGTGTTTTTTTTTTTTTTTTTTTTTTTTTGTTTGTCTCCAAATCTTGTAACCTAAAATTTACCTTAAATCAAATTATAATTATCATTAACTACGGGAGACATACAGAGAAAAATAGCCACACCCGGGACTTGAACCACGGGCCTCCTCCAACTGAGCTATACAGGAGAATGATTTTTCTCTGTCGTTACCGATACCAAGTCCCGAATCCAAGCTTTCAAGTTTAGCAAGCCAATATTCACGGCAATAGAATTAGACCGAGAATTAATGCTTATAATTATAAAGTACTCAATTAGAACCTGTACCTAGTAAAATCAATTAGAAATTCAAATTTTTAAGTTTTAGGTAGTATTCTTACTACGGAAAAATTATATTTTTTAATATTTAAATCAAATTAAAATTATCATTAACTACGGGGGACATCATGTAACAGATATATAGGAGGCCCGTGGTTCAAGTCCCGGTGCTGGGGTCTATTTTTCTCTGTATGTTTCCCGTAGTTAATGATAATTATAATTTGATTTAAATTAAAAATTTAATCTTTCCGTAGAATACTACCTAAAATTTAAAAATTAGAATTTTTAAAATTTACCTACTTTCAGATTACCTAGAAAGCTGAAACTTGCACAGATTATTTACTTCAGATGACAATACAATAAGCAATTATACATTGAAATAATTAATAACATTTGCAACCAGAATACAAGAGGAGATTTGGTTTCTTATTGACTAAGGTATTTTTTTATTTCCTCTGAATTTTTAATATGACATAGGATTTCGTTTTGCTTTCACCCATGAGGTTCCCTTAGTGATTTTCAATTTCGGTTCTACCCACATCTAATTTGAGGAAGATGGAAGTTCTTACGCCTCTTACATGTTTAATAAACACTTCTTTGACGGTAATAAGATTTCACTGTACAGGAAAAGACTACAAATTTCGCCTAAAGCTATTAATCATACCCGACATATATAATAATACTAACTGTATTCCCTTACATCGCTAGTAGTGTCTGCTTATATATATATTATAAACTACCTTCAATAAATATGTAAATTATTTTTGCAAAGCGATAATATCTAGCTGCTCCCCATGGGTAATATATAATTTGCAAAAATTCCAAATTAGTAATTGATTCCGACTACTGGAGAGATATTTTTAAAATCATTCTAGATTAAGCATTTTTTCTTCTGCATACCCCCAGTGCTTCATCGCACCGTTTAAAGTGAGGCCCTTTCTTAAGTACTAACTTCCTAGCTTTAGAAGATCAAACAGGCCTTAATTCCTTTATTTCTTACCCCTCCCCTCCCCCCTACTTAGGTATCGAATTTCAGAAAACCACTAATTCAGCATTTCAAAGAAGTAGTGATAATTATTATGTTAGTGAGAGCATGTTTCAAAAACATATATAGTCGCCGTCTTTAATAAAATAGCTGATTTGTAAACCATTTCCACAGATGTTGTTTAAGTCATAAAAGGATGATAACTTTAAAATTTAATGGTTCCAGAGCTATTTAATCCAGAGGTATCGTAATGAAAAATGTCGGATATCAATGGCCATCTGGAATGGTGGTTCTAAAAAGATTTCTTAGGACCTAAGGGTTAAAAGCAACATACCTACAACATTTCAGGGTCATAGGTTTTATGGTTACTCCCGACCACTGCGGGAGTAAGACAGGGTGACATATTGTCACCCTACTTGTTTATTATTCTAATGGATGATATAATTAAATCCTGCAAGCGGCGTACAAAGGATTTCAGGGTTAGAAACTAGAGGCTACAGCCGGTCAATATATCTGAGATGGCGTTTGCGGACGATGTGGCCCTACTGGCCCGAAATGCTCAACAATTACAAAATAACCTCAATATATGGGAGGAAGAAATGCGACTCCGGCAAATGATCATTAGTGTGACCAAAACCAAGACTATAGTCATAGCACGAAGCCCCATACGACACAACATCCGTCTCAGAGGTGAGTACCTAGAGCAGGTGGAGACATTTAAATACTTAGGCACGACGATCAGCCAAAATGGCACTTTAGATGCTGAAATCAACTAATGAGTGGCAGCAGCAGGAAGATGCTATCACGCTCTTAGCAGAAGCTTCACAGGCAAGAGAGAAATCAGCAGGGACACAAAAATTGCGGTATACAAGTCCATATACCGGCCTACCCTTACCTATAGTGCTGAATCTTGGACACTCACCTCACATGCAAAAACAAGAGCAGAGTTCAGGCAGCGGAGATGAGATACCTTCGTAGAGTGGTGGGACAAACACGAAGAGATCGGATACGAAACCAAAATATAAGAGCTAATCTTAACATCCAGCCCGTATCTGAATTCATTGAACAACATCAGCTCCGGTAGTTTGGACATGTGACAAGGATGCCAGAAGGAAGGTTCCCAAGTATGGCTTGGGAGGCAGGCGCGGCCTGAAGGAAGAAGACCAAGAGGACGCCCCAGATGCAAGTGGGAAGAAAACGTTGTGGACGCCCTTAAAGGAAAAGGCATCTCCTGGAACGAGGCAAAAAGAAAGGCCACAGACAGAAGACTGTGGCATGCTCTCTGCAAATCCCGACACCCTTAGAGGTATAAGGGGACGACTAACTAAGTAAGAAGGTTTTATGGTTTCAAGATAGATAGCGTGATGAGTCATTTAGTCAGTGATATTTTGATGTTATTACATAAATATAACAATGATTACATAAAGTATAAAACATCCCAATACTTCGCTTGGGGTGTATATACAACATAAAAGAAACATGGCTATGAGTGAACTCGTTTTAATAACTAAAACGGATATTTGAATTCGTCTTAAATTTAGAAATATTAAAAAATATAGGGACTCAATTTTATTGGCTTCTGAGAAATAAATTAGCAATATTGTTTCTATATTTTTTTAAATTTTTTAAATAAACCTGTATTTATAAGCTCAATTTAAATGTTTCGCCGAAATAAGTATAATGTCAAAACAGAATTTATATAAAAGGTTTTAGAAATCTGAAAAAAAGTAGGAATCAAAGAGAAACATACTTATAACTTGCTAGATTTGAATACTTTTTAATTGAGTTAAAACTTTATAATTCTAGTATCATCAAGTCCTAAACCATGCTCATGCTTTAGATCAAACAAATTTTTCAAATAAATAGACAAACTTTACTTTAGTCTCTCTTATTGATTAGAGCATAGCTTTATATCCTGCTAAAAATGAAAAGAAAATACAACATAAATTTATTAAGAGTAAACTTTGTTAAATTAAATTGTCCTAAAAAAGCACCCACTAATTAAAAACAATATTAAAACTGAAAAACCTCAATTACTTTGTTTAATTACTAATTAAATTTAGTTTAAATTGTTACAATAACTTTGTTGAAGCTTTGATATAATTTAATTTTTCCTTAAAGTTATATTTTTGATTTATTAGTGAATTTAATTTAAAACAATAAATAACGGCTCACATAGTAAATTTGTGAACCAAGTTTTCTTGTTAGAATCCACGTTTTAACTTCTTCAAGTTTTTAAACTTTTTATTAAGTTCTAAAAAGTAAGTGAATTTCTTAATATATTTATCTATTGATAGCACGGTCGACTGTAATTAATAGTGTTTTTAGGAGATATATTTGTTGAGCTGTGTGTGAGATGAATAATTCTGTTGCTTCATACCTCTTATTAAATGTAAGTTATAGTTTTAGTGTGTCTCGAAAGGTCTTCGTAACTTGTGATTTGTAATTAATTTTTTTTTTTCAATGTAATTATATCTAAAGTAATGACTTTAAAAAATAATAAAACTATTTAAAAAAAAAATAAAAAAATAAATTGTAATTGCTCATGCCTGTGTATTTTTAATTTTGTATACAATTTTTTATGTAAACAAATAATCATTGTTTCTTCTACATTTTTTTAATAACCCATGCATTAAAGTATACATTTTTGTGAATAATATGGAAATCATCGTTAGTTGCAATATATGAAAATTATAATAAGGCTTGATAGGTTATTATAATTTTTCACAATATAAAACCAAAGGATAACACATGAATATGATTTGGAAGGGCTGGAAAGAAAGGAGAGAGGGTAAAAAGGAGAAGGGGAGTGTAGAAAAAATTGAATATTGGTATATTGTGAGGATATTCATAGGATATCCATTGGTAATACAGCGTTAGTCTCATGGATATCCAGTAGACATTATTATATCCCTACAGTATCCCACAGATATCCTGAGGATATACAATATACTGTAGCATTTTTTTTTCTATATCTAGAAAATGTCTACCTTATTTTTTTAAATTTAGATTTTGTTGAGTGTTAGAACCCTTAACTCGCCTTTTTAGACTCTTTGGTTCAATATATATTTATTTATTTGGTAATGATATTTCTATCTATATTCTATCTAGTTATTATATTTTATTTATGAACCATAGTTTGGTGGACGCACCTTGCTTGGTTTACTATTTATCTGTCTACGAGTTGGGACGCCTTCACGTAGATGTGATTGTTTATATATTTCCGGTATTATATTTGCAGTATATTCTATATTCTATATCATATTCCTGTTGTCATATCACTATATCATAAAGTCCATCCTATTGTTGTCTAAAGAGATTGGAGAGGTGGGGTGACGGTTAGGACTCGGTGATTCAGTGTGGTTCCCGTCACGAGCTACGGAGGTTTCCGTAGGTTGACCAACCGTGCCTTGCGTCTTATTGCCGAGGGCTGTTGGGTGTTGGGTTGACGCCATCTTGTGAACCCCTGTTGTTACGTTTAGTTTGTTATAAGAACAATTAAACTTAAAGATCTGGACATCTGTGATTTGTTTGTAAAACTCTTCAACTGGAGGTGTACCAAGTACCAAGTACTATTTTGGTGGATTTTGCTGCCTTTTGTTCGTGGACGTTCTCCTACCTTGACTTCCCTCTGTCTGGAGGAACTCTTCGCTGCATCCACGCCGCGTCGTTTTTTTTGGATATTACTTTTTTTGTGAGTCGGAGATTTCTTTTTTATGTTTTTCATATTCTGACCGCCCGTAGGGAATTACGGATATATATATTTTTTAGTTAGCTCCAATTACTACTGTAGATTAAACTGTATTCTTCTTTTGCGAGCATGAAAAAAAGCAGAAGTAAAAATTATTTGTACGTTTTTTTTTACGCTACAATTACTTGGCAAGGCCAAAAATTATATATATATATTTCTTGAATTCCATTTGGATTTACTGTGTTTTTTTTTGTTTAACCATTTTGGAGACTATCTCTGGCTTTTTTTTTGGGAACACAAGTTTCGTTATTTTGCTTGTGCCCAAATTGGAAAAAATCAATTAATTAAACAAAATATCGGTTTATGCCAGGGATGTTCTCCAACCCAAATTCCAGTCATTTTTCATTTATTGTTAAAAAATAACGTGGCGCCCTTTTCCTTATTTATTCATTATTTTTTTTGTCTTATAAAACCCACCCCCAACTCCACTGAGCTGGAGGGAGCTACTTTTATTCCGGGTGAGGTAGCTCGGACGTTCATAAAATTGTGGAACGTTACATTGTCGCCCTGAACGTGGAGCTCAGTATTTTATAATTTACCATTTTTAATAATTTTCTTATTAATCTTTTTAATATTTAAAAATTGGCTTGCCCTGTAATTGTGGTGTTTTTCTTTAAAATTGTATGGGTTTTACTTCTATCCTAACGTATTGTCATTTAAATAATTAATTTACTGTCAATTAAATAAATTGCATAGATGTGTAATTTAAATTTAGTTTACTTTATTGGAGATTTTTTTAAAAAAAAAAATTTATCATTGAGAATTTTCTTATATTATTCAAAAGGAGATGTTTCAACAGAAAGTATTGTCTACCGATCAGTTTTTTTTTTCATTTAAATATTTATTGTATAAACAAAAATAAATACATTTAATAGAATCATTTATAATTTTGCCGTCGGTAAATGTTCTCCCTTCGGAACGATTTATGATTTTGTATAAGAATTATAAATGTTTTATTTTAGAATTGGATTTGTTTAAAGGTATATTGTTTAATTTGCCAAATGTTGTTATTTACACATTTAATTATTGTTTATTATAGAATAAAGATAAGAGATTTTATTCGAATTAATTATATTTTATGATTTGCATTAAAGAGATAAGATTTACTCTAACCAGATTTTATGTTTCCTTCAATGATATATTTTATCTAACGGTATTATTGTATCTATGAATATTATAGTAAATATTCTAATTACTCGTAACTTGCTTTCTCGATAGTTTATTTGAAACAGAAAATTAATATTGATGTATCTCTAAAATAATTATAGAATATTTATTGTTAATTATACTTATGTATTTGTCATTGTCGACCATAATAACTTTTTTCCCATAAAATTAATAAGAGTTCATTATTTCATAAGAGTTTATTATTTTCGAAGTAGATTTGTTTATAAACATTTTTATATACATAAAATAATCTTTATCTAAATTATACTTATATTTTGTAAAATCCAAATTTAATTTTATGACATTGTAATTGTACACTTTATTTTTTTTCTTATTTGAAATGTATGTACGAATTTTACTTATTATCTGCCGCTCGCTTAGACGTTGTTTTTTCTATTAATTTGATTCATTAATTGATTTAATTATTTTTTATTTGTAAATTTTATTTTAAATTTTGGAAGAGAACATTCTATTAATTATTTTTCATTCTTATTTCTTTTAATTGAACAGAGTTTAAAATCAATATATATTTTTTTTTCTATCTATTGTTAATTGCATATCTTTTGCTTTGCTAATTTAATTAGTTTTTGAAGTTTCGGTAGGCTTGTAGAGTTGATTGTTGCTGTTAGTCTCAGTTGTTGCTGTTGTGGTAGCAATTCATTAGTTGACCTCTGTTATTCTTACACATTAGGTTGAATTCTACGTTGTTTTCTTATCAGGTGTTCACGTTGACAGTTATTCGTTTTCTTTTGATTATTTATTTTAGACCTCCAGAGATCGTTTAGTTAAAATCCTATAATTATCATATTATGGAACTTTTATTTTTTATTAATATGGGAGTATAATTTTTCTTTCTTTCTCAGGCTTCAGAATAGTTTAATTTTTTTTTCTCTTCATTTATTTCTTGATGAACTATTTCCATATTAAATTTTATTTTTCGATTATTTTGAACTTGATTTTATTGATACGTTTAGACGGCTGATCAATCTAATCGCACCGTTACTTTTAATTTTATTTTTTTTAATAATTTTGCTGTGCGTCGTTCACCCAATTCAATTATGGTTGACCTCTGACCAGCTGTAATGGTTTTACCTGTTAGATGGACATTTAATTCCAAATTATATTTAAATTGTTTACAGATTTTTTTGTTTTAAGTTTTATCGAAGAAATATTTTATTTCTCTTGTGTTATTATCTTGTGATAATAATTAAATTTTACAATATACACTTAAGTATATTTTACAGGATTTGAACATACGCTTTTGTCGTATAATTTATTATTTCCATCTTAGTTTAAGAGTAGGATTTTTTTTTTTTTTACGAGGAACTTTTGTTATCTTTTGAGTTAGTCTTCGATATCAGTCAATTTTGAGTTTACTTAAAGTATTTGGTCCACTCATTTAAGGTTTTTTATTTTCATTTTACTGTTTGTAGCATATTATTATGATAAATAAATTTCAAAATTAAATTTACTTGTCTAGTCTTGCGATTTATTTTGTCGTCGCTGTCGAAGAACTCGGTTGCTTTTTTTTCTGTTTTGTTGTTTTGCTGTGGAAGAGGACTAACGTCAATGCCAAATATGGTTGGAGGCAAGTTGTTCCAAAGGATATGCGAGCTCAGGTTTTGGATGAGTGCCATAATTCTCCTTTGGCAGGCCATATGGGTATTCGGAAAACATTTTATCGGGTCGCTGAAACTTACTATTGGCCAAGAATGAAGTTTGATATTACTAAATATGTTAAGAGGTGTTTGACGTGTCTTCGATCAAAGCCTCAGCAAGATGGACCTGCTGGACTGTATGGGAAGCAGCGTGAAGTCAGAGATACCTGGGAAATGGTGTCATCCGACATAGTTGGACCTCTTCCTCGATCTTCTAGAGGTAACAAATATCTTGTGGTTTCCGTCGACTGTTTTAGTAAGTTTGTTGTGGTTCGGCCTCTGCGGGAAGCAACGGCGAAGGCAGTCACGCAACATGTAGAAGATGACGTTTTCTTAACATACGGCGTTCCTAAGCTTCTTATTTGCGATAATGGGAAGCAGTATACCAGCAAAATCTTTCAGGGTATGCTTTCAGATTATGGTTGCGAGTGTATGTTCAACGCCTATTACCATCCGCAAGCGAACCCCACCGAGAGGGTGAATCGAGTAATAAAGACCTTACTAATATCCTTCGTCAAGGAACATAAAGATTGGGATCGCGACTTAAACAAATTTATCTGTGCCATACAAACATCAACTCACGAAGTCACTCGCAAGACACCTTTCTTTCTTAACTATGGAAAGGAGATGGTACTGAAAGGTAACCAGCCAACTTTAGAGGATGATGTTGGAGCTGAAGATGGTGCTGCTAACCGGCTAAATAAGTTGGAGAAGATAAAGCGAGAAGTGCCAGAAAGGCTTCGGAAGGCGTACGAGGCTAATGCTAAACGCTACAATCTTCGCCGGAGAAACGTGGACTTCCAAGTAGGACAAATGGTGCTTCACAAAAACTTCCCACAGTCAAAGAAAGTGGACAAGTTTACTGCGAAGTTAGCACCTAAATATGTTGGTCCGTTTAAGATAGCAAGGAAGGCTGGCTATCTCATATATGAGCTAGAGACGGCAGATGGAAAACATGCTGGGAGATGGCATGTAAAGGACCTTAAGGAGGTTCTGACAGTAGATTAGGTTTTCTTTTTTTGATGAGGTTTAGCTGTGAAGGTTTTATTTCTTTTGATATATATACATATTTTCATTTCTTCTTTATCATTTTCTTTTCTCTTTTTCTTTCCTCTTTTGTTGAGGGGGAGAACGTCTGAATGTAGCATTTTTTTTTCTATATCTAGAAAATGTCTACCTTATTTTTTTAAATTTAGATTTTGTTGAGTGTTAGAACCCTTAACTCGCCTTTTTAGACTCTTTGGTTCAATATATATTTATTTATTTGGTAATGATATTTCTATCTATATTCTATCTAGTTATTATATTTTATTTATGAACCATAGTTTGGTGGACGCACCTTGCTTGGTTTACTATTTATCTGTCTACGAGTTGGGACGCCTTCACGTAGATGTGATTGTTTATATATTTCCGGTATTATATTTGCAGTATATTCTATATTCTATATCATATTCCTGTTGTCATATCACTATATCATAAAGTCCATCCTATTGTTGTCTAAAGAGATTGGAGAGGTGGGGTGACGGTTAGGACTCGGTGATTCAGTGTGGTTCCCGTCACGAGCTACGGAGGTTTCCGTAGGTTGACCAACCGTGCCTTGCGTCTTATTGCCGAGGGCTGTTGGGTGTTGGGTTGACGCCATCTTGTGAACCCCTGTTGTTACGTTTAGTTTGTTATAAGAACAATTAAACTTAAAGATCTGGACATCTGTGATTTGTTTGTAAAACTCTTCAACTGGAGGTGTACCAAGTACCAAGTACTATTTTGGTGGATTTTGCTGCCTTTTGTTCGTGGACGTTCTCCTACCTTGACTTCCCTCTGTCTGGAGGAACTCTTCGCTGCATCCACGCCGCGTCGTTTTTTTTGGATATTACTTTTTTTGTGAGTCGGAGATTTCTTTTTTATGTTTTTCATATTCTGACCGCCCGTAGGGAATTACGGATATATATATTTTTTAGTTAGCTCCAATTACTACTGTAGATTAAACTGTATTCTTCTTTTGCGAGCATGAAAAAAAGCAGAAGTAAAAATTATTTGTACGTTTTTTTTTACGCTACAATTACTTGGCAAGGCCAAAAATTATATATATATATTTCTTGAATTCCATTTGGATTTACTGTGTTTTTTTTTGTTTAACCATTTTGGAGACTATCTCTGGCTTTTTTTTTGGGAACACAAGTTTCGTTATTTTGCTTGTGCCCAAATTGGAAAAAATCAATTAATTAAACAAAATATCGGTTTATGCCAGGGATGTTCTCCAACCCAAATTCCAGTCATTTTTCATTTATTGTTAAAAAATAACGTGGCGCCCTTTTCCTTATTTATTCATTATTTTTTTTGTCTTATAAAACCCACCCCCAACTCCACTGAGCTGGAGGGAGCTACTTTTATTCCGGGTGAGGTAGCTCGGACGTTCATAAAATTGTGGAACGTTACAATACAATCATCCTATAGATGTCCAAAGAATACATCCCTGGATATCCTTTACTAGACGATCTAGAGGAAATCCTGACATTGGCCAAATTTGATCCAAATAGATATCCTGTGGATGTCTAAAAAGTATCTTTTTGCCGGATATTAACATCTCCCATGGATATCCAGACACAAAATCTGGATGTCCATGGGAGATGTCAATGTCCAAGGCTTTATAGCCCTGGGATATCCATTGGATGTAAATGTGATACTTGGGATACCTTCGGTAAGTTCAGAAGCAAAAACTAGATCATGTTCCAGCGACTTGGTGTAAATTAACGATCCGACATGCGGCCGAGCAGTATAGTAGCATGACTCAGGAAAGTAAAGTTCTTTCTTCTTCGTCTTTCTTCTCCATCTTTCTATTATCTTTTGCTCCTTTTTTCAATGTTTCCAATTCCTTTACAATGTTTCTTGTTGGTTTCAAGAAAGTATCATAAGGGAATAGAATAAAAGCACGACAGGGGCCGGCTGTAAAGTAGTAATAACATGCGGGCTCTGACAGTTTCAGAATCCTAAAACACTACCTTCCTCGGGTTGAAACATTTCTTATTTCTATTCATGAACACATCAGGTAATTGTTATAAAACTTTCATAATGTATATTTTTAAGAATGACTTCATTGGATCACGAGTAACATATTCTTTACTCCTCAATATCTTGTATGATACTCACACAAACACATCTCTACTACTATGTGTAACTACTAGTAACTACTCGTATAAAGAAGTAAGATTGTTTGTATTGAACTTCACCTATGTATTCTGTATTGATGTGTCATTTCTCATAAAAGAGAGCTTGAGTGAGTGAAAATAAATGTAAAGTCGAAAAAAAGTCTAAAATATTCAAGAAAAGCCGGCTTCTTGGCTACCTGTGTTGCTCAGTAAGTTCAGCGTTGGATTTTGGTTTTAAAAGTACGAGGTTCGATTGACGACGGCGGAATACTGCTCTTCTGTTGGTCTTCCTTCGTATAAGATATCTCAATTAATTAAATGTTAATATATTCTCAAGATACCGATTGCTGTTAATTTAAAATCATATGATTTCATATCTTAAGGTGGCCACAGACGTCGTTCTTTTTTGGCAGTTTTAACCATACGGGTAAACCGTCCTTCTTGCCGGCGTTCAAAAATATCTGCTGAAGCTTTCACAATGGACCTTAGGATTTATAACAAACAATTTATAATTGCTTTTATTGAATTGTATAGAAGCTATCCGCGTCTTTGGAAAGTAGTGTGGATATGGTCGTTGTTCGTGTTTACCCGTACAGTTTTACCCTTGCGGTTAAAATTGCCAAAAAAGAACGACGTCTGTTTCTGTTACCTTCGTTGTTCGTGTTTACCCGTATTGTTTTACCCGTACGGTTAAAACTGCCAAAAAAGAACGACGTCTGTGGCCACCATTGTACATAAGAATTATCATTTTTTTTCCTTTGTATTGCACAAACATAATTGGAAATTTTTCATTAACAGTGCACAAAGCTGCATAGGGTAAATTATGTAATGGCACAATATTGCGTAAATAACAGCCACCGACAACAATCAAACTTAGAACGTTGTAAAAAAAAAAAATAAATACAATAAAACTTTTGGTAACATTAGATACTATTAACACCGATCTCTTTTTTCGTTGGATACACAGGTCCGTAGCCTGACGGACTCAACTGGCTCCAGATCGCTAGTGTCCCCTTCAACCACATCCCTCCACCGCTCCCAAGGTCGACCTTAAGGACGTATGAGTCCCACAGGTGTACAGTCGATAGTCCTCCTTGACATTTTGGTCCGTACATTCTCCTCTCGGGCCCATACCACCGGAGATGTCCACAAACAACTCCCTCAGCTCTTGGTCTGTCCGCATTCTCTACTCTTCCCGATCCCTGACCAGGCCATTTAATTTGTCGCTAGAACCTCCTATTAACACCTACCTGATACAAACCCGGACAAATTCGTGTCATCTTAATAGAATATTTCCATTGCAATACAATAAAAATTAATAAGAAAATATCTACTTATATAGAATTCACCATTTGGAGTGATATAAATAATGAAAATTTATTATTTAATTATTTTAGGTAGATATAAGCGTGTTTAACCCATTCTTATATTTATCTGACCAAAAACCACTTGTGTGGTAAAAAAAAAAACACCCCGCCAAGTCTGTGGTCCAAAAAAGTTGTGAAATCAACTTTCTGTCCTGCCAAGTGATGTTGGCACTTTCTCCTGACCCAACACTTGGGTGTATTGTAAAACGTTTTCGAGGCCCTCTAAAAGCTGAAATGAAATACGCCGAACAGACTGAGAGCCTGCGTAAGGAGGACGCTGCACTCAATACTACTTAGGCTATGAATATTTCCATTGGATACCAAAACACTCGTGGTCTTCGCACTAAAGCCGACAATTTTTTCCAGTACGTTTGCCTTGATATCGTTTTGATAACTGAAACCTGGCTCAACTCGACATACCCGAGTGCATTATTTTTCCCCAACGAATACTTAGTGGAGCGCACTGATAGAAATTATACAAGTACAGGAGGCTCTCGTGGTGGAGGCTCTCTTATCGCAATTAACAATAAATTTTCTTACATACGTCGACATGACCTTGAGCATACACTTGAATGTGTCTGCCTTGAGATTGACTTTCACAATTATCCTCATCTTTTTTTAGTATGTGCCTATCTACCTGACCACCTTAGTGATACGGCCCTAAAAGAGTTCCTCGATTCACTTAGTGACAATATACCTTCTAATGCTAAACTACTCTTTACTGGTGATTTTAATTGCCCTAACATGAACTGGAATAACTACGTTTATAGTGGACACTCTAATAAATCATACAGAGCTAATCTAATATCATCTTTCTGCAGTCAATTCAATCTCAAACAACATAATTGTATAGCTAACTCATTCGGTGACTATCTTGATCTCATTTTTTCAAATGTTGATAACGATGATAAAGTCGAAAGGTACCCTGTACCGTTTGTACATGAGGATGCTTATCACCCGTGCCTTTGTATAGATCTCCACATCTCTGCTTGTGTCTATCCGGGCAACTACGGCCACAGTTACTTAGATTACAAGAACAGTGATTTTCAATTAATTAGAGACGCTCTCCTTATAACTGACTGGTCACAAGTCTACGCAGAATCCGATGCTAACAATAAAGTTACCACATTCACCAACCTCATAATATCCAATGTGAAAAGATATGTACCAATTAAAGTTGTGAAGAAATCAAAATTCCCTATGTGGTTCTCGTTTCAGCTTCGTAAATTAATAAAGCTTAAAAATAACCATCTTAGGAAATATAAAAAAACTTACAATCACTACTATCTCAACTTATTCCGTATTTATCGTAGACTTTCTAAATCTAAAATGTGCGAAGATCTTTCTAAATGGCGAAACTATGTAAGCTCTACCCTGAAGAAGGATCCTGGCAAGTTTTGGCGCTTCACACGTTCTATCAAGGATAGCAGCCCTGCACCCATCACACTTCAACATAACAACAACCTAGTTTCTCAACCTCTCCAAGTCGCAAATATCTTTGCTCATCACTTTAAATCCGTATTTGTATCTTCTTCTCCAAACAATTCCCACTTCCCTCTTCCTCCCCCTTGTATTGTTGTTCCTAAATGTTCTTTCACTCCTATCCAAGTTTTTCATGAGCTCACAATGATAAAAAAAACCTTTAGTTGTGGTCCGGATGATATTCCTAATGCTTTTGCTGCTGAGTTTGCGGATATTTTTGCTCCAGTTCTGTGTCATATCTTTAATTACTGTCTCCAATCATCAGTTTTTCCTCGTGCTTGGAATCGTGCGCATCTTATACCGGTATTCAAAACAGGGAATAGTAATCTACCCAATAATTATCGCCCTATATCTATCTGCTGTGCTTTTAATAAAGTTTTTGAGGGTTTAGTTCTTAAACATATTGATCTTTATTTCTCCCCAACCACTATTCCACGTCAACATGGTTTCACTAAAGTAGGTCAACGCTGACTAACTTACTATCTACGGTGAATAGCATCGCCACCTCTATCTCTAAGCGAGGTCAAGTCGATGTTGTCTATTTTGATCTCAAGAAAGCGTTTGACTTGGTCGATCATAATGTCCTTGTATCTAAACTTTATTCCTTAGGTTTCGACTCTACCCTCGTTCAGTTTCTAGCTAGTTATTTGTCTTGCCGATCTTGCTCTGTCAAGGTTTCTAATACGTTCTCGGATTAGTTTTCTGCTACCTCAGGGATTCACCAAGGTTCCAGACTGGGACCTCGCCTCTTTTCCCTGATTATGGATATTGGTGATAAACTTGATTGTGAATATGAGCTGTTTGCTGACGATTTGAAGATTTACCGCAATATCGCATCCATCGACTCATGTCACCTTCTTCAATCTGACATAAATACTGTTTATAACTGGGCTTGTGATAATAAGTTGGTAATTAATTTCACAAAAACATCTGTTATCTCATTTACTAGATCCTTACGTTTTATTGAACACCCTTACCGTCTTCTAGGTGTCGCTTTGTCTCGTGTGTCATCCATACGTGATTTGGGAGTAATATTGGACTCTAAACTCTCCTTCGACTTGCACCTTAATAATATCGTCAACCGTGCCCTCCGCTCTCTTGGTCTTATTACCCATATATCTCGTGGATTGTCAGTGGAATGTTATGTCACTCTCTACAAATCCATCGTCCGTCCTATTCTCGAATATGTAGTGCCTATATGGAATAACCTTGGTGTAACTAAGTCCGAGCGCATTGAATCCGTTCAACGTAAGTTTATTAGGACTTGTTACCTACGCTTTTACCGCTACAAAGTGTTCTATTCGTACGAACGGATGTGCAGTAAATTAGACCTCGAGCTCCTCAGTATACGTAGATCGGCCTATGAAATTCTGTTTGTTAGCAGATGCCTTAACCACGAACTTGTATGTCATGTATTTAACGAACTAGTTACTGTCCTACCTCCTGGACGTAGGGCTGGCAGACATCTTTATATTAGTGAATTATCTCACCTCTGTCCTCTTGTCCGCTGTGTTTGTTCCTATAATAACCTTCCTATTAATTTACCCGTCCTCCCCTCTCCTAGATCCCTTAAAAGTACTCTCTGCATGATTATGAAATCATAGAAATATTGTATGTGATTTTAACTTTATTTAATTAATTTTAGGAATCTTTATTTAATTTATTTATTTAGGAATTTTAGTAATTTGTAAGCATTGTACTCTGTTATTTTATTCATTGTTACCCTGTTATTTTGTCATTGTTACTCATTTTTTCTTCTTGTTATTAGCTTGCTTTATTACGTTTTTATTCACTACATGTTCCTCATACTACTTTATCTTTCACTTATCTTTTATCTTTGTATATTAATTAGATGTAATTTACCTTCCTAGTTACCACTTGTGGCTTTGCTGTTTGGAAACTCGATGTTATACAATAAACAATAAAAAAAAAAAAAACTGTCAACTTAGATACTTATCAGCTTCTTCTCCTTGGCGGTGTGCCTGCAGTACTACCCAAAGTTAACTGGTTGTATTCCACGCATCCACTGCAAAGAAAGTAGTATAGTCATTCCTTGAGAGCTTAATTTGTATATTACTTATTACTGTTTTATATAGAAAATTGATTTCTCAACTTTATTGGACCACAGACTTGGCGGGGTGTTTTTTTTTTTTACCACACAAGTGGTTTTTGGTCAGATTTCATGACTTTTTGTACAGTTCCTAAGGAAGGATTCTCTAAACTGTTTATTCCCACACATTAGAGTCAAATAAAAGTGAAGTTAAGAGCTTGACAAGGTGTATGGAGATCATTCTGATTGTAGGACCATAGAAAACATAAAAAAAAAAAAAATAAAATAAAAAAATAATAATAATAGTACATTAAGCGTCGAGTGTGGAAATTAGCATTTTGCATGCGAGTGTGGAGTTTGCACCCGAGCGACAGCGAGGGTAGGAAAACCACACGAGCAATGCAAAATGCCGTTTTCGCACGAGTTGCGTACCGTACTTTATCTACGATTGTAAGATTTAAATAATAAATACAGAAAAAAATAAACTTGCTGTATGTAAGTTCGTATCTCTCTCTTGATAAAGATGGCATTAATTCTTGAGTTGTATTTTTTGCCGAATTAATTATTTCTGGAGGAGTATTATTCTCCACATTTTCGTCAGTCACTTGATTCATTCATTGTTTTTCACTAAAAACTTGATATAAACAGTTATTTTAATAAAAGAACAGCAAATTAGTTTTGTTAAATGTAAACAAACTCGCTAATCGTGCGTAGTAGTAGTAGTAGTCAAGTACTTCCTACTAGAACGGGTAGGACGAACCACTTAGGCCCTTTTTACGCCCCGCGGTAGAGAGTTCCAGCCACTTCACACATCATACATATGTACATTGTACCGCCGAAGCAAGTATGATGTGATCAATAGTGAGCCATATAAATCAGAGCGTAACGGCGAGGAATCGAACCCCATCTCGTTCCACTCATGATTCAGTGATGGCCGAGCAGCACTAGGGCCCTTGACGAATCCAAAAAGCCCTCATTCATTAAAATCGGTTTAGTAGTTTAGGCTGTAGGTGCGTCAACGTAAAATGAAGGAAGATTAAGAATAAGAATAATAGTCAGGGTGTCCATTGGCAAAAAAGTCAATTATACATACTCTTTCCAAACCTCTTTGTATGGCTTGTTTAGGCCAAATCTGACACCGTTTTCCTCTGTGATTTTATTTGGTTTTGGGGCGTTTTTCATAATTTGAACCCTATAACTTTGACGCGTCAGATCGGAAAAAGTTCTGCGTCAGACAGTATTAAAATGTTGACTTATAGGGTTCAAATAATATATCTTGAGAAAATCAGCTGGATATTAATTAATATTAATTAATAGTAATTAATATTAATTACTATTAATAAATTATTAATATCCAGCTGATTTTCTCAAGATACATTATTTGAACCCTATAAGTCAATATTTTAATATTGTCTGACGCAGAACTTTTTCTGATTATCCAGTCTAACGCGTCAATGTTATAGGGTTCAAATAATGAAAACCAAATAAAATCACAGAGGAAAATGGTGTCAGACTTGGCCTAAACAAGCCATACATAGAGGCTTTTGTGAAATTTTGACTTTTTGACTTGGCGGGGCGAAATGCTGCTGCGTTCCTAAATATTAATTATAAGTAAATTACTAGAGGAACTAGGATTCTCCAATGTGCGAAAAATAATAAGTAAATATTTTACTTGATTTTTTTTTAAAAGTACAATAGAATAGAGCCTCTTCTAAACTGTTCTTACCATAAATAATGGTATTATTATAGTCAGTAAGAAGAATTTTTAAAGTAAGGAGCTGTGGGAATTGAAAAAGAGAATATTCTTTGCCTTGATTTTCTCCCATCTGTAAAGAGAGGCTCACAGGGATACCACCCTTCTTAGAAAAGAGAAAAAACATAGTAAGAAATTCCGAATCCATTTCAAGCAGAGCTCGGGAATAATCGAATTCCTTGATACCAAGACGTCGGAAAGCCCCACGAATAAATATTCCAGACTTTAGCCTCTTTCAAACCTCACCTGTGTCCTATACTTGGGAAATAACCTAAAAAATTCATTTTGCTTCTGTTTAATTTCATTATTCTTTGCCTTCATAATATTGATTCACTATTTTTAGTCACTATTAGCTCGATTAAATATTTGTTTATAATTATGACAAATAATAGTTTAAAAGCAGCCTATATAGTCGAGAGATGGTTATTTAGAATATTATACCCAACCGAAGAAAAAAATAAAGGTAGATGAAGCCTACGCAACAAGTAGTATAAGTTAAATTTTTATGCACTAAGATTTCCGTAGGTGTCTTTTAGTAAGACCGATTGGTCTCTCATAGGCAACCCCTGCCCATCGAAAATATTTAGGTATCAATTCTTAGTATTTTTTTTTTTTTTGTTTTTTTTGTTTTTTTATCAATCTCCGGCATTTGGCATTGTAGCCATTATGCCTCTGACACTCCAATAAAGAGAAGATAGCCGCTTGTGGGAGCTTTGTCCTTCTACGTTTAGTCGCTGCTGCAGCAATCCAGTGCAAGACGTCAGGTGTTCTCTGTTCAGGCTTCCTTCGTTACAAAGGTGCATTCAGGGGTTGTTATTACTCCGATACGATACAGATGCTCTCCTTCTATAAGCAACTTCCTTATCTCTTCTATAGTTTTCTCTACTTATGCCAGAGTATAAGAAATCCCTACATGATATAATTTTTGATGAATGTTTTCAATAATTAATTCGGTAAATGTCCCTTCTTTTCAGTTGCCCTCTGGCCCGCACAGAGACAACAACTATTTGTCGTTGTGTATAATTCTTATCTATATACTAGTTGTCGTATAATCGCTAATATTTATTTACATTTATTCTTCACATTTTCTTGATATATTTTGTCGTTTTAAATATTCTAATTTTAAATTAAACTCTTATTCGATTAGTAATTGATATATAACTATTAATTTATACCAATTAATAATTTATAAGACTGTTAATGATTTGTTCAAAGTGTGAGTTGGAACAAGAGGACAAAGATTTTATTCGTTGTGTGCAGTGTAAAAATTGGTGTCATTTTTCTTGTCACGGGTTTAAAAGGGATAGAATTAATTTTAACAAATTATCTAAAGACCGTAAGTTAAATTGGTGCTGCCCTAGTTGTAAAGTCTTTAACAATATGCCACCAAAAACTCCAACAGATGACGAGGAAAAGGTAACTTTGAAGAATATTGAGGCTCTCTTCACCAAACAACAAGAACCAATATTAAAATCGATAGAAGAGGTAAAAACTTCTATTACTAATTTAAATATTACTATAGAGGCTATTGGGAACAGATGTACTAATCTAGAAACTGATGTTACAGTAGTGAAAAATAAAACAACAGAAATTGAGTGTGTTATCACTGATCTCAAACAACAACTCTCAGATCTGAAAACTAAAGTCAATAATTTAACAACCGAAAACATAAAGTTGAAGATCGATAATGAAGGTCTACAGCAATATTCTAGGAAAGAAAACCTCATTTTACATGGAATTCCAGAAACTAGAAATGAGAATGTTTTTGTTATTTTAAAAACTGTTGCTTCAATCATTGGTCTCGACGATTTTGATCCTTACTTCGCTCTTAGTGTGGCACATAGGTTACCAACAAAAATTAGTGGAACAGTTAAGCCTATAATATACAAATTTACACACCGTTATATACGTGACACCTGGATACAAACTTTCAGGACTTATGCAAAAACTATCGATAGTGATCCTGGTATCCTATTGAATAAACTCAAAAACTTTTCATCGACTGAAGGAAGAGTAACTATCAGAGATCATTTAACATCATATATATTGGAATTACTTACAGCTACTAAGAAAATAGGAAAAGAAAAAGGATATGATACCACAATTGTGCCCAACCTAATTGTGTACTTGTTAAAAAGTCACCTACTGAATATATAAACATTTTCTCTGAAGGAGACTTCCATAAACTATAGTAATATTATAATTTTATACTTTATTAAAAATTACTTTTAATAAATTGTTAATCACTTTTAATAAATAGTCAGATTATTTTATTTTAAATTTATTCTTTTAGAAGTTTTTACTTTAATTTTTTTATACTTATTTTATTTTTGTAAAATTTTCTTTAATGAACAATACATTAACTTTTTTTGAAACCTTAAAATATGATCAAGAATGTGATAATAAAACAGTTATATTTAATGATGCTAAAGATATTAACAAATTTTTGAGTGGTAATAGTCAAAACATTTCTATCATTAATACAAATATAAGAAGCGTTAACAAAAATTTTGATGAGTTTAACTTATTTTTGGATAAATTTGCAGGTAAAACAGATATAATTGTCCTAACTGAGGCTTGGCTAGATGAACAGGATGGTTATGACTTAGATGGTTATAGCAAATTTGTTAAGTGTAACAAATATAATAAGTGTGATGCTATTATTGTCTATCTAAAAACTGATTCTTTAACTGGTAAACAACTTGTATGTGATATAGATGGCTCTAATTCTTTGCATCTTGAAATCAAAGCAAAAATATTAAATAAAGATTTTATGTTGACAGCAGTATACAGATCTCCTAACCTAGATGAGAATATATTTATAGAAAAATTAGAAACTTACCTTAATTCTTTCAAAGATATAAAAAACCATATTCTAACAGGAGATTTAAATCTACAAATACTACCTGATAATATTAGCAATAATGGTCATTTATATTTAGATATAATGTTAGAATATGGTTTTACTAAATATCTTTTAGAATCAACAAGAACTACTAGTAGAAAGGAATCTTGTTTAGACCATATATTCTCACATCTAGAAAATGATTTAGATATGAAGACAGCTGTCTACACTTCTGCTATCACGGATCATTTGATTACTTTAGCAAATATTTTTAATCTTAGTTCTCATGATGGGGAAGCTTTCTCTACTCTGAATAGTTGTATTATTAAAAAATTTAAAATAGATGATGAGATTTTAGAGAAGGCTTTACTATCACAGAATTGGGATTGTATTTATGCTGAAAAGTCGGCTAGTGAAGCATTTACTAAAATGTATGATGTAATTAAAACATTGGTAGATAATTCATTAACTAAAACTACTATTAAAATTTCTTCCAAACTGAAAAAACTTAAACCGTGGAGTACCACTGGTTTAATTACATCTATTAGACATCGGGATGCTTTAGCTAGGCGACTTAAAAAACAACCTTTTAACACAAATTTAAAAGAAAAATTTAAAATATACAGAAATTTAGTAACTAAGCTTATCCGTGAGAGTAAAATTATGCATTACAGGTCTGAGCTAAATAAATATAGAGTTAGTCCTAGAGAGTATTGGAACACCATTAAAAAGATTAGTGGTATTGAGATCTAAATCAATTATTGAGGAGCTTATAGACAGAGAGTCAAATACTTTAATTTCAGACAATAATTTGATAGCACAAGAGTTTAATAAACATTTCTGTAGTGTAGGTAGGGGGGACTAGTTGGGCCTGGGGATGGAGGAGGGGGTTGCGAGGATTCCTCGTATCACTCTCCTCTGTCCCCTGGCTCGGCTACCCCTCCTTATCTTTCTTCTTTACACCTATTTCAAAAAATGAATTTGTTAAAGTATCTAAATCTCTTAAAAATAATGTATCACCTGGTCACGATTTGATCCCATCTTCATTTTTAAAAAAATGCATAAACATATTAAGCGAATTTCCGAATGAAATGAAACAAGCTATCGTTATTCCTTTGCATAAAGGAGGAGACAGGCTGGATCCTAGCAATTTTCGTCCTATTTCTTTGCTGCCAACTATTGCTAAGATATTTGAGAAATGTGTTAAGCACCGTGTCTTAAGCTACCTGGATTGTATAAACTTTTTATCTCCTAACCAATACGGGTTCAGAAATGAATTAAGTACAGAGAAAGCGCTGTATCAAGTTACAAAGCAAATTTCAATCAATTTTAACAACTCTGTAAAAACTATAGGTATATTTCTGGACATTCGTAAAGCTTTTGATACAGTTAACCATGTTCTTTTACTAAAAATGATATACAATATAGGTTTCAGAGGGGTTGCATATGAGTTTTTTAAATCTTATCTGAGTAATGGAGGGCAGCAGGTAAAGGTTAATCAGTCCCTAAGTAGTTCTCAAGTTCTTGACGTAGGAGTGCCTCAAGGCACAGTACTGGGACCCATCCTGTTTCTTATCTTTATTAATGACTTGTTAAGTACCCCCCAGGTAGGTTTAAATGGAAATATACGCGCTTTTGCAGATGATACTTCTATTATTTTTCAAGGTCATTCCTGGAAGGAGGCATTTAATAAAGCAAATTCTGGCTTAGAGATCATTCGTAGGTGGTTCTTAAATAATAAATTAGCCCTTAATTACCAAAAAACAACTTACCTGACATTCTCACTAACTTTAACAGGACAACCTGATCCTAAAATTTTTAAACTTATTATACACAAACCTGATTGCTTATTGGACCCTGGCTGTAACTGCACTCCTCTTTGTAGGTCAACTCACACTAAATATTTAGGTTTAATTATAGATTCTCATTTGAGATGGGATAAACATATTGAATACCTGACTAAAAAACTAAGGCGAACAATTTATCAATTTGTTAGACTAAGATCTACAATGCAACTAAAAGATCTTAATATGGTATTCAAATCACTCATCTTGTCTGTCATTAATTATGGATTATCTATATGGGGTGGACTATCTAAAACCATAGCTCAACCATTGGTTCTAATTTATAAAAGATTAATTAAAATATGCTTAAAGAAGCCAATTAAATACCATACAAGTTTGATCTTTAAAGAATTTGGCGTCTTACCTATAGATTTGTTATACCAGTATAAAGTTGCTACTTATATTTATAATAATATAGATTGTTTCCCTAGAAAAGTGAGTATATATAGAACTAGGAGATCACAACAAAGTCCTTTGTCAGAACCTTTCTGTAAGTCTGTCTCAGCCCATAGGCATTCATATTTTAATGGTCCAGGTATTTATAATAACTTACCACTTGATATCAAAAATAGTCCCAGTTTATATATATTTAAAAAAAAATTGAATAAATTCTATCTAAATCTATTATAATCTTTATAAAATTTACACTTATCTTTAAATATTTTCTAACTATCTAATTATTACATTATTTATATTTATCTAATTAAATATGTATCTATAAAATGTTTTCTATTTATTTATTATATCGGTTTATAAATATATATATTTGAAACACTCAATGACCACCCCCGCGCACGAGTTACTCATGCGGGGGTGAACCAATAGAAACTGTTTAAAAAATTATAACTGTATGTATACAATAAAGTTTAAGAATTTTTGTATTATGTTATATGTTGGTTAAATAAAGAGAATTTTATTTTATTTTTTTGGAAGAAGGGTAGGGGAAAGTATACCTCGTCGTCTTAATAATTTTCTTTGCTGCTGTTTTTTAATCTACATAAAATTGTGAACAAAAATGGCCTTATGCATTTTTGAGCTAAAGTAAACGGTATCGGAGGTATGGAGGGGTAAAAATATCACTATTTCAAATTTTGACAAAATGCAACATTGACTCACTATAATTTCATCTGCGACCAGTTACAACTACAAAGGCTGCTGCTCCTGAAGAATTACTCAAACTCAAAACTCATTGCTTGCGCTTGCAAGTAGGGGTGTGTGCAAAAAACTGTGAGTGTCGAAGGTGTGGCTTGAAATACTGAAACATGTGCATATATTGCTCGGGACATGGGTGCATGAACAGAGTTACACTAGGTATCGACGATGACATCGATGAAGATGATCCTCAAAGTGAATAGAAGTTTGAAGATTGAACTTAGAGATTTAAAGCGTTTCATTTTTTATTTCCACATAACCTCTCAAGGGAGGTATGCAATTGACTACTTATACTTTTTTATAAAATGTACATACCATATTATAATAACACATTTCTATTTTTGTACATGATTCTATTCATTTTTCTTTCGTCGAATGCCCAAAACTTGTTTAAAGAAGTGGTTTAGGTTCATTTCTTAAAAATACAATTTTCCATTATTTTTGTTTTTTTACGATTGCAACAGAACTAATTTGTTTCCAGGCTTCCTTTTGGGCTTGTATAAAAGGCAAATAAATTTATTACAACTTCGTTTCTTAAGACTTTTCTCATAGGAGAGAGGTTTTATGCCGACATTCGACTCGAAACGAGAGAAATACTTTAAATTTTTATTTTTTGGGAAAAACTGCCAATTTTTAAAGCCATATCAGTAATTATTGGACGTAGTTACCGTTGGACGTAAAAGGAAGCCAATTAAATTTACTAGGACTTTATACCGTGTGACTTTTCTCGTTGGTGTTATGCCAATATTCAGCCTGAAACGAGAGCAATACTTAAAATTGTATTTATTTTTGAAAAAATTGACAAATTTTGACGTGTCAAATCTCGGAAGATATTAGTTGTCCAGAGCTGAAGTTAGGTTTATGCTGCTTTAAATTTACTTATCTTTAAAAATAGTGACGACGACTAATACTGAAAAACACATAGTTTACGGGTTATATGGCAAAAACTAAAAAAAATTAAAAAATTTCAAGCAAACTGGAAAATAGTAATATTTTTCCCCCTCCACAACTCCGTAATCGTTTACTTTAGCACAAAAATGCAAAGGCCATTTGTGTTCTAAATTTTATGTAGATTAATTAGGCTCTCAAGGCAACACCTTTGGTCCGATCACTTTGAAATTTGGCATGTATGTGTCTTGTACCTACCCACACATTTTAAAACACATTTTATTCTGATTACAAAAATATATAATTCTTTGGTTATAACTTTGATAGTGCGAGCGTAGGCTAGTTTGAAGTGGGTGTGAAACGTGTCCCCCCCCCCTCTATCTCGCTTATGTGAAGTGCAAAAAATATGAATAAATTCCTTAACATTCTTCGACCAAAAGTAAAGATACCACTTTTTGGAAATTTCGAAAAAAATATTATTTTATTTTTTATTGACAAAATACGTTTTTCTATAACTAGGGTCTTTTCGATGTATTTATATGGTTGTAGTCCGGTTCAGTGGCTAAAAAATACTTTATCAGAAGTTTTTTTATGTGTTTTGAGAATATCAGACCCATAGGATAGTTCAAAGTAAGCTTTTTAGCATTTTAAAAAACACCATCAATAGGGTACTACTAAAAATATACAGTGTGGCCTACGGACCCTTGCTGTGTGCTGACTAGCACACACTTGACCTGTTTATTTTGTATAGTATTAAGTTAGAGTTAAACCTTATAGTTTTCGAGATATTTTCGAAAAACGATTTAACATACCTTTTTACTCCCCTTTTCACTCTCCTCCCCGCCAAACCCTAGAACAATTTGGCGTGAGGTAGAACTTTTTTTTTTTTGGATGTTTAGGTTGGAGCCTAATTTTACTGTACTATTTTCGGAGGGATTCCTCATTCAATTCCGAAAGCATCTATAAATCTTTCCGAATATTTAATTATTTTTTCTAATTCATACCCCCCCCCCCCCCCCCCCACTTTCCTAACTGATGGGTCGTTTAATCAATTGTTATTAGTTTCTATCCAACCATCTATGCTATTCATTTTGTCTATTAATCTTTTCTTTACCGGTGCCAGCGGTTCCAACTGTAGTGAAAGCCATGCTCAATATAACAACTCCGTTATTTAGATTATCTAAAACAATACCAAATTTTCTTTTAACTCTCGAAATATATATTTTTTTCCATTTGATTTCACAATATAAAACAAAACAAGTCAAAATTAATTTGAAAACAAAACAAAAAATTAACAAGTATTCTTTACTTATCGCACAATGTGCGACAAGTACAGTCACCTAGTAGTTGGATAGAGGAGACTACATTAACTATATTTTTCCGTCGAACTCCCAGTAGCTAGTTTGGACGCGTATACGTTCATGGCGGAAAAATTTAAAAGCATATTTTAATAGTATTTACTTGCACATTGGAATACAAAAACGTTTGAAGTTGCTCACGGGTATGTTACCTACATACATAGTACAAAAAATCGGTCCGACACAACTCAGACAAACTTTCTCATATACGAGTTCATAATTACTTAGCCCAGTGTTTTCCATTTATTAGTTTTCGTATGTACATTTAATTATTATTGACCATTTCATCACAATTTATCATAAAAATAACTTCTCCCGGGCGGGGAATCGAACCCGGGCTCTCTCGGTCCGCGTTTTAAGCTTTTTTCTCAGGAACTAGATTTTTCCCGGGAAAACGGCTTATATCGTTGGCTTCGTATTTAAATGGACTACATTTTAGAATTTTTTAATAAAAATCGTCGGAACCGTTTTCGAGAAATATTTTTTTTTCACGTTTTTTCAGAGTTTTTGGGGGGTAGCGCCCCCAAAGTTGGAGCTAAAATTCATTTCTCGATTTCGCCTCGGGGTATGATTTTTCTGAACCTGTATGCCAAATTTCGTCAAAATCGGCCCAGTAGTTTAGGCTCCAGGCGTCTGCACAGACAGACGACAGACGACAGACGACAGACGACGGACAGACATTTTTTAAAAACCACTTTTTTGGACTCAGGGGACCTCAAAACGTGTAAATCCATCAAAATCTCAAAATCGAATTTTCGCGCCATCACAATACTTTCTCTTTATATGAGAAAGTAAAAATCTAGTGTTTATAATAAAATGACTGCTATATAATATAAATAAATAGGTGGAAAATGTTGATTGAAAAAGTCTTTAACCATTACATTTAAATTAAAGAAAACAAAAAAATTAAGTTACCTATGATATTAATTATAACAAAATCACCAAAAAAGATGGAATTTATAAAAAAAATAAGATGTTTCTTTCAATAATTGAACTATACATTATATATTTAACCCCAAGTTATTAATACATTTTGATGTAATTATAAATGGATACGACGACAAAGAGTAAATTTGGACCAATACTAGACACATGAAAGATATAGCAATTGTAACTCAGAAGTTTTTGAACTGGCTAAATGTTAATGCAATAAATGCTGGAATCTGCCGTTTTATGTATTATTTAGAGTGCAAGAACAACCACTTTGTCGAGGAACCATAGGAAAATGCTCCTTTAAGTTGTTACTTTGACAAGAGAGGAGTGTTTGATTTCAGTGAATTAGGAAATAGACTGCCAATTGGTGTGGCACATAGCTTCCTCGAACTTTATTGATTTTATGATTTTACGAGCCATTATTGTCTAATTGGTATAATTGTTTCCCCCGATTTTTTTTAATCTGTCAAAATTGTTTTGATTTTTTACATGAATTAAAGTATCAATTTAGCAAAAAGTGAAAGAGCGCAGACGGTTCAAATTAATCTGGGGCTATCTCCGGGTTACATTCGATAAAAAGTAAGTTTCATTCAAATCAGATAAGTACTTTTGAAGCTATAGGTGTAAATAAATGTATGTTTGTGCGAATGTGGAAGAGAAACAAATAGTTAAAACTTATATGGGACTAACAATAGGCAAATCTGACCAAAAACCACTTGTGTGGTAAAAAAACACCCCGCCAAGTCTGTGGTCCAAAAAAGTTGTGAAATCAACTTTCTGTCCCGCCAAGTGATGTTGGCACTTTCTCCTGACCCAACACTGTCAACTTAGATATTTATCAGCTTCTTCTCCTTGGCGGTGTTCCTGCAGTACTTCCCAAAGTTAACTGGTTGTCCCGCATCCTCTGCAAAGAAAGTAGTAGTTGCATTGGGTCATTCCTTGAAAGCTTAATTTGTATATTACTTATTTCTATTTTATTTGCTTTTTGATAATGGGAAAGATTTACAGCAATGATTATTGTGGCATCGAGAAGAGCCTTCAACAACCCTGTTAAAAGGCTTTCCTCACACCGCCAAGGAGAAGAAGCTGATAAATATCTAAGTTGACAGTGTTGGGTCAGGAGAAAGTGCCAACATCACTTGGCGGGACAGAAAGTTGATTTCACAACTTTTTTGGACCACAGACTTGGCGGGGTGTTTTTTTACCACACAAGTGGTTTTTGGTCAGATTTCATGACTTTTTGTACGGTCCCTAAGGAAGGATTCTCTAAACTGTATATTCCCACACATTAGAGTCAAATAAAAGTAAAGTTAAGAGCTGGACAAGGTATATGGAGATTGGAGAACTACGAGACCTATGACATTGAAAGAACTTAACATTCTTATAGTAGCAGCATAATATAAAGATTTTTAGCTGCATTCGGCCACCTAGATAATATATTATTATTACATATATTGTTCATTATTATTATTATTATCATTATATATATATATATATATATATATATATATATATATATATATATGTATGTAATAATTATTTTTGATATGTAATAATATAATATAGGCTCACTACTTCGCATGACGCTTACTTGGTTTCTCGCTCCACATTCAGTAGTAGGGGGGGGGGAGATGAGTTGGGGGGGTGCACTAGGGCTCTAGACAAATCCAAAAAGCCCTCATTTATTAAAATCGGTTCAGTAGTTTAGGCTGTAGGTGCGTCAACGTTAAAGTGACTGTTCGCTAGCTTGGTTTCTCGCTCCGCGTTCAGCGTAGGGATGAGTTATCTAAATTTTTTTGATCTAGGAATGCACTAGGGCCCTAGACGAATCCAAAAAGCCCTCATTCATTAAAATCGGTTCAGTAGTTTAGGCTGTAGGTGCGTCAACGTAAAATGAAGGAAGAATAAGAATAAGAATAAGAATAAGAATAAGAATAAGAATAAGAAGTCATCAAAACTACCATTTTCAAACCTATTTTTCTCTACTTCTACTTGACCGATTTCGACATTTCTTTTTTTAATTTTGATCTACAGGACACGGCCTTCAAAGATATCAAAAAATTATTTAGGTACCTTGTATGTATTCCACGCTGCAGACCCTCAAAAACCCTAGTTCGTCACCTACAGTATATATACACTGGCAGCTTTTGTGAAATTTTAACTTTTTGACTTGGCGGGGCGGAACGCTGCTGCGTTCCTAAATTATGTCCAACCACCCAAATTTCATTAAAATTGGACGAGTAGTTTTTAAGATATGCAAAAATTGAACGACAGACAGACACGGAACCAAAAATGTTCCCTGAAGTCTGAAACGGATTTCTGCCTTGGAACTTTTGAAATCAGCCTAAAAATTTTTCGTTCTCCAAAACGATCACATAGCTTCCGTTACCTGCGGTAAGCTCGGAAGCAAAAATCATAGTCCTTATATAATAAAAAAGATATCCAATGAGAACATATTTTATGGAAGCCAATTCTCAGTGGTTTCCAGGAAGAGGGAAAAAGTGGTGAACTTACTTGTAAACATTCATTAAGAGAAGATCAATGTTTTTAAAAGAAATCCTTATATCGCATAGCTCGTCTAAATCAGGTAACATTACAAAATGTTACCAATAGCAACGGAGAAAAAATCTCGTCAAGTACTTTCTAGCAAGTGACTAAAATGATTTATTCGGTCATTAAATTTATATTTCCTACATTGGGCATTTTAGAAGATTTTACTTTTAAATTTCAGGTAGGCACATTTTTTGGTTATTTTGGCGCCATTTACTCATAATGGCTTATACTTTCCAATAACTTCAAAATAATACCCCACTTAAAATGTACAAAATTATTAGTCACCATGGTTATGCGCGCCCATATTTTCTTAAATTCGACTAATTTATATGAACTCACAGAAATATCATTGGCCCACAGAGAAGTATATTTTATATTTTTTAAATATTTTTGACCAGATCTTAAGTAGAGTAGTAGAGGCGGGGGCATTCTTTGGGGTACTTCTTCGCTTATTTTGGGGGAATAATGCCCACCATTTTGAGCACTAGATATATATTTGTGATCCACTTTTGAATACCTTTAAAATGATACCCCACTCACAAATTTCATTAAATAAAAATTTTGGGTAACAATGTTACGTACCCCAAATTTTTTAAAATTTTACATTTTTAAATGAACCCCCGGAATTATCATTGGACTATAGAGATGCATTTTTGCACATTATTAAGACTCCTGACAAGCCTGTCCAAGACTGTTTTGTGCGAGTGTCTGGCTTTGCATGACTTACCCCGCCACTATGAACTATTTTGTTTGATTCACGTTTTCATCTATTTTGGCACTGATGATGAGGCCCTATAGAGGCCGAAAACTGCTTTGATTAATAAATATATCATTTTACGTGGACAGACCTTCAACCTTTCATTGTAGACTTGAAACCTAATTTTTATGACATTTTTAGTTGGAAGTTTAAATTACCTGAAATAGAATTATGTAAATACTAAAACAAGGGTCGATTGGAATCTTAGTTAACACAAACAGTTTAACATCTATAAGTTTAACTTGGATTAGATAACTTGGTCTAGATTGAATACAGTGCCTGAACTTACCCCAAACTTGTTACTTCGGTAATACTATCATTGCTTGACCTTAAGTAGTGATGCTGATTTACTTACTCTTGAAACAAAAAACTTATAATATCTTCTTTATACACTATAGAGCTTAATAGATTAGATATATATATATATATATATATATATATATATATATATATATATATATATATATATATATATATATATATATATATATAACAATAAATGCATTTCTGACCTTCAGATGCACATTCTATAAAATAATTCTATTTTAGCCACACGAATCGACCAGATCAATTGAATTTTGGAATGACTGACCCATTTAAATAGAAACAAAACTACCCAGTAATGAATCATACAGCCGCTTTTAAAAAGCTTAAATATGATTCATTTTGACTAATAAATATTTAAAATGTTTCATTCAAAATATGTTAATAAGCTTACTTTCCAAGCATCATAAAAGTCACACTATAATACAAATTAATATGTTAATAGGTAGCATCTTGAAAATTTGCATAATTTAAATGCAATTACCACTAACTTTTACAAGCATATTTTAAATTTATTAGAGATTTTTTTTTTTTCACTCATTAAGTAATATGGATTCCATAATTCGTCTTTAACAATCTGTTCATTGCCATCTTAATAGCCTAATAACTCCTTTAGTTCATGATCACGATTTTTCTGGTAGCTTTAATTTTACCATAATGCTATCAATCTCACCTTTACTTCCTCATGCATTTCAAGAAGAAATCATGGTAGTTTAAAGAATTAGACATAGATATGTTCTGTAAAAAAAATATATATATATTTTAACCCTTAGGTCCTACCCCCTTAGGTCCACTAAGAAATCTTTTTAGAACCGCCATTCAAGATGGCCATTGATATGCGACATTTCTCAACAATTATTGACATTTTTTTATCGACATTTTTTAACATTTAGCATTTGCGGCTTTATTTCTAAAACTGTGTAATTTTTTTTAGGGTAAATTCAATTAAATATCTAAAAATATATACAAAAGAACAAACGATTTAAAAATAGATTCCTATCTCTTTTGTTTCCTCCTAAAACCCTTTAATTATGAATATTTCTGTGAGAGTTATTGTTTGAAGTAGAGAAGGCCTAAGTTTTCCATTATTCCAAGTCTCTTATTGGCAAAAACCACAATTATGGGATTACAGTTTTAACCAAACACGAGATCAAGAATTATTTTTAGAATCAGAAGTATTTTTTAAAAGGAGAAAATATCTGACCAAAAGGGGAGCAATTTATAAAGAAAAGTGTAATTATTTATTTTACTAAAAGATTACTGATTAAAAGAAAAGGGGTTCCAGTAGGAAACCAGACATTAATGGACCATTACTTTCATCTTTCTTCCTTCTAGGCAAATGCTTTCAGAAACCTTATTTATTCTTCCAATTATCTTTGTAAAATTAAAGATGTTAATGAAGATATTCCGACGGATTTTAGACCAACAATCACCGCAAATAAACTGATAAATATATTTTAATTTTATTTTTTGTTGTTAGACCCTTATACAGGGTTAGGCAAAAAGATGTTATCATTAAATATTTTTAAATTACAAGGAAGGGAATTGGTTACAGGGTTTCAATTTGGCTCCCATTCCTCTCACTGCACTTATGGAGTCTGACCATTGTCGTTTGTAAGACCCTCTGGGGCATTTGGGCAGGAGTTCCAGCGATGACGTCAGTGATACGGTGTTTCAGGTCATTAGGTTTTAAGGATGCCAGGATTTGTATGCTACTGTGATTTATTTATTGTCATAGCAACTGCTAAAACCACTGGAAACGGTCTTCTGTGCGAAATAAAAGGAACCTCTCCTGATTCGCCTGAATCTAATTTAATTTTTGATATGAATACAATCTCACCCGTGTGGTTGGTCACCCGTTGGTACCAGTTATAATTAATAAATACAGCTCCTATATTGCTGTTATACAAGTTTACTATTTTCAATCGTGTACCGTAACTTAGACCTTCCTTTATGTTTGTTCCTATTTAACATAAAAGAAACCAGGATTTTTTTCTAATTTATGTAAGGGAAATCCATAGAATATTATAAAACCGGTGGAAAGAAGCCATGTTTCGTCAAGTATGGTGGACAATGTGATTATTTTCATGATCCTGAGTATGAAATTAGTTAGTAGACCAAAAATCAATTGATGGTACACTTAATAGGTGATCACTTTGATTTGGAGCAGTATTTGATAAACTAACCTATCAAGTGACAAACTAA
Organism: Gerris lacustris; assembly: GCA_951217055.1. Taxonomy (NCBI): domain Eukaryota; kingdom Metazoa; phylum Arthropoda; class Insecta; order Hemiptera; family Gerridae; genus Gerris; species Gerris lacustris. The sequence goes on from OX578276.1 coordinate 47,763,946, forward strand.
CCTCAACTTGATTTTCGGTCTAATAAGTAATTGTGTACTCAGGATCATGAAAATCACATTGTCCACCATAAAGGGCAGGACATGGCTCCTCTCCTTGATGTTAGTATATAAATATATATATATATATATATATATATATATATATATATATATATATATATATATATATATATATATATATATATATATATATATATATATATATATATATATATATATATAATCAAGAGTGATAGATTTCATAAGAACTAAGTTATAGTAAGCTAAAACTAAGTTATGCTTTTCACGAACTGTAATTACAAATGTTTTGACATTAATCAATAGTTTAAATTTTGTTCAGAATTATGCCTACACCTTACACTAACGTAGAATGACTTGAAATAGTGTTAATTAGTTTTAAGAACACCAGGTGTGAATAGATTGTGCCTCAATTTCTACTTCCGTGGTGATTAGCGTGACTTTCAAACATATTACAGACCAGCTGGCTTTCTGACTCTAACATAATTTCTTCTTTGTTTTAACGAAATCAAAGGAAAGTAATTCCTCAGTAGTTTGGCCTAAAAGAGAATAATTATGAAACAACCCACTCTCGGGCCCTCTCGAGATTAGTAATATTGTGGAAATGAATAAAACTTTCTTATTGACGTAGCATATTGTATAATTTATTATGTTTAAACTCTACGAAGTTATAGCCACAAGTAGTGCAACAGCTGTGTTTCAGTCAATGTAAACTTAATATAAAATTAAATATGTAGTGTTAGATATAGGAGCGTCTATGGAGTTCATCTTAATGGAATAACAAAAATTGTCTCTCCACGTAAATCCAAACTGGTTTATTTAAATACGAGCGTAGGAACACCTTCAACGATCTAATAGTATGTTTAATCAGCACCTTACCGATTATAATCACATGCACGCGCAGCACAAGATCGGCTTCCTCCATTATGCACAGAAAGGGCGTAAGCTTGATTCTTTAGAGAAGTTGGAAATAATAAAGAGTCAACGCAGAGCCGGCGAGAGGAACCTTAATGAGAGAGGGGATGGTTCGCTTCTGATTACGACTCTGGCTTCAGTTTCTACGAGAATCAGTCTTATATCGATCTCCAACATAATATTATACGCTCACCTTTCAATAAAAAAATTTCTTATTTTGTCATGTATGTTTGTTTTTTTGTTTTTTTTTCCTCAATCGCTAAGCTGTTTTATTATTAAGCTGTTTTATTTTTATTTTTATTTTTTTTTATTATTGTTAAGTTTTATTGTTTTTACTTAGTCATAAATTTCTTGTTTGGTCTTAGGCACTGATGATGGCCTTATGAAGGCTGAAAGCTGCTTTGTTAAATAAACCAGTTTGGATTTACGTGGAGAGACAATTTCTAGACAAGTTATTCCTTTCAAATATGTAGTGTAAAAAGTAAACTAAATGTTTTAAAAATTATAATAATAATTATAATTATTATTAAAAATTATAAATAAAGGTTTATCAGATTTTTAAAATATATTGATAGTTGCAAGTGTTTAATTAATTCTTAATAATGCAAACTTAATATAACTTCTGAAGTCCTTTTTTCAGTTTAATTGACATATTGTGGCATCTATCTTTAATAGTTTGTTGCACACCCTGGCTATGATTTGACTGGTTTGAAGTTTAATGTTTGATTCCTGTTAAATGTTTGATTCATGTGAAATGTGACAGTTAACAGAGTTAAATGTTCTAACTCTATTGGAATAGAATAATTACTGTCTCTGGAGCCAAGCTCAATGTAGCGTTCGGAAAGACCCTCCAAGGGTGGAAAACTAAATTGAGATTTGAAGTAATTTGACGTAGGAGAAACGTCTTGTAAATACAAATACAGGATTTCAGAGTTTTGGTAACGGCGGATTGAAGCGGTTTTGTGGGAGGGATTTAGCGGTTTATTGTGACCCGAGATTGAGATGGATGGGGAAAGGCTAAAGGATTTATAAGAGTCTTGATGGGAGATGTTTATTTTATTGGGCTTTCGATATGGAAATTAGGTGTATATGAGGGCTTTTCCGAGCTTTTGATTATTAAGTTTCCCTCAACCTCCTAACTTAAAGCCCCTCCACTTTCCATCACTTCGATGACACAAGATGAGGTTTCTCCGATAACCCCGGTCGAAGAAACTTGAAAATCCATTCGCTTCTCCGTCTTCCACAGTAAACCCCCTCGAGAGCTTAATGCCTCGTCAAGATAACGCGTTATCGTCTCATCAAACCCTCCCGATATAGAGTTTTCCAAGTAATGAGAGGCGACGGCAGACTCGAAGCCACGCTAGGAATATCTAAACGGAACCTCTCCCGACTCTATACACGCGAGTAATATCCCTAGCCCTGGCTCAGAGCCTCGATGCTAAATCGGGCCAAGGAATAAAGGCAAATATTGAAGTCTTACCTGCGATGAAGCAGCCGATGAAATAGAGACCGAAGGAGCTCCCACTCCACTCTCTCTTCATCCTCGCCTAAAAAAAAAAAAATATACATATGAACAAAAATATTACATGTTTCACAATATTATTCATGGTTTACATTAGCTTTTTTGACTAGCCCACATATTACATAAGACAACGTTGATTAAAAATATAGAATTAAAAAAAAAAATCTTCTGATAAAAAAAAAATTATAATAATGAGATTTTTTTGTTTTATTACAGAGAGAGAGGTATTGAAGTGGAGACGACACAAGACTTAAAAGAAATTAAATGCATCTTAGAATTAACGAAGTCATATCCCAGGTAATTCGAATTATTTTTGTTCTTATATGTATTTATTTAAAAACCCCTACAATTAAAATTATAATATCCTAAATGTTAAAATAACGATATTTTTGTATGATTTGCATAAAAAAAACGATAAATCCACAGTTGGTTCTAATTATAATAATTATCTAATTGAACTAATTCTAATTGAAATAATTATTTTACTTTCCATACTTTTTTTTCTTATTATTTTAATCATTATTTTTACTATTTCTAATAAATAATTGTTTGAAGTTTAGGCTGTGCTCGAACATTGAGACGCAGGGCACAGCTGTAGTGAACGAGACAGAGCAAGGCAGGGTAATCAGTAAACTTAGATTATTTGGAAGCAACATTTTTGCTACACATATTTGACTACACCTGCATCTAAAATAAACTAAATAAACTCCAACATATTTGCGTTTTATTGCGATTATATTTTTAGTTTCAAAATGTAAAATTCGTTTATCTGGTATAAAAAGTGCTAACAAATGGTGCGTAGGCTTCCGCGGGTAGACTCGTAATAAACAGCTTGGTTTTCCGGTGAAATCCGCGTCACGAAGGGGAAGAAGTCCGACGTTTCACTTCCACAACTGGAAGCATCTTCAGGGGTGTGGTGCATCGTGATGTTTACTTGAAGCAACAACAAGACATACTGACGACTGGAGAGAAGGACGACGTGTGTATAGTTGCTTTCTGGAACGTAGATTATACCTAGATTCCCCGGGGGTTGTTTGAGTCCGGTTTATCCTTTGTCGGGATGACGCAATCGGGCAGGTGTCGCCTTTGTCGGTGTTCCTTTGTGGAGCGGGTGATGTTTAAAGTTGAGTAGTGACCGCGGCGCCGCTTCTTGCTTTCTCCTTGGCACAGGTGCTGACCAGCGGCTTCCAGGTCCAGGAAAGAGTGAATCCATCCTCTCTGTTGAAGTTTTCGGGTTGTTTCTCGATCTCGATAGCCTCCCGTACTACCCTGTTGTGATACCTGTTGACCGAAGCAAGTACTCGTATGTCCTCAAATTTTATGAGATGGCCGGTTTCATCAGAATGTTGTGCAATCGCTGATCTGTGATCGTTGTTCTTCACTGCTCTTACGTGTTCTTGTAGGCGGGTAGAGATCAATCTTCCGGTTTGTCCGATGTAGTTTTTGCCGCAACTGCAAGGGATTTGGTAGACACCGCAAGTTTTGAAATGAAGTTGATCTTTCGGCGATTTCAGGAGGCCTCTGGTGGTCATGTGGGCGTTGAATGTGGTTCCGATGCCGTGCTTTCTGAGAATCCTGCTTATCTTGTCGGTCGTTTCTTGGATGTAGGGGAGATAAGCCTTCCGTTGGTCTTCCGTCCTATCTGCTGGAGTGCGTTCCTCGATGATCTTCTCGATGGTTCGCATTACGTCCTCCTTCTTGAAGCCGTTCTTTGCTAGGGCTGACTTGAGGTACTGCTTCTCCTCTTTCCATGAGGTCTCGTCACTGATCCTGAAGCCCCTTGAAGGGGCCCAAGGGGCTTCAGGATCAATGCTCTCTGATAAAAGGTTTTCAGGTGAAGCAGGCCTCTAAGGACTCTTGATTGTCAGCGCAGTAACTGATTTCTCAGAACAGGGAGGAGACGATTTCATTGTCGGGGAGGATATAGACCTATTGGTCAGGCTGACTGTATAAGAGCACCCAAAACCTATCCCAGACATATTCCTTCTGAAACCTGGTAAATAAAAGCAGGACACTTTATGTATAGTCCTGATAATTGCAAGCTCTCCGATGTAGCAAAAAACAATTAATTTTTTCTGCACGCTTTCAATGTGTGACAGCACGTCTCCATTTTTCAGTCGGCAGAAATAATAAAATACAATAATTTGTAATTTTTCTTCGCCACGCCTGAATAGGTTGCTGAGGTAGAAACCAAGTTTATTATTGTGCAATTACATATGGGTGACAGCAACACATTACTGAATAAAAGTCGTCGAGAAGAGGTGGAAGACATCAAAGAGCTCACCCCTGGACTATCTCTGCCAAGCGGTGTAGATAAAAATTTTCTTTAATTTATTTGATGTATTTTACTGAAGTATTGATTGTATTTTATTTACGTATTATACAAACATTTTTCTCAAAATATAGTATGCTTGTTTTATTAAACCTTTCTCTGTTAATTTCACGGCCTACAGGATCAGGAACTTTCAATTGTAAGATCATTAGGAGTAACATATGTCTCCGTAAAAAAAAATAGATTCACTCACACTACCTTCACTTTTCAATGTATTCGGTCCAACGGTTTGTTAACACAAGTTATGATACAGATGTACTATTAAAATTAGTTTTCTAGCTCCACAATGCAAAACAAAATGCATTAAACTTCAATTTCCTCTATTGATCTTTGACTAGACAGTTGACAGCTTATGGGATAAAACTAAATAAGAGTCCTCAGTGGCCTGCTTCACCTGAAAACCTTTTATCAGAGAGCATTGATATCAGACGATTTTTGTTCTAATTGTTGGATAAAAACAGTTCTATGGGCATTATTACTGCTTTTCTCTTCTCATAAACGAAACTGACGCTGAAGACTTGATATGGGCTCTTCGGGCGCTTTCTAACGATTTGATGCTTTTTTCATCAGCATCATCAGGGTATCCATAAAATGCAATGGTACTATTGGAGCCATAGTGATTCTTAATATAGTTCACTTATTTGTTAAGAAGTATGTCACACACCTAGATGTAAAAGTAGCCATCCATCAACAACAAAGTTGGCATCGCAAGTGGCAGAAGTATTGACTGTAGTATACAGGTTGTATTAAGCTGATTTGAATTCCAATGTCATCAAAAAGCGACGATGGATATGTTTTCATTGTGCTCTCATTCAAATGCAAAATATGACTCGAGTTGTTGCTATGATTTCATCTGGAAAGGAATTCTTATGAAAATTGAATCTGCATTCACGAGGAATGTTTCACCATTGATCTTCACTGGACAGTTAACAACATAGGAACAAAACTAAATACGGAAACACTTCTTCCCTCCAATCCAATTCAACATTAATAACCAAATTGAAAAATAAAATTGCATCATAATTTAATTTTCAAGACTAACATAAGTGATTTTGAGTCATGAAACTACAGAAAAGCCACATACAATAAAAAATAAGCCCTCCGACTACATTTAGTTTCTTGCCTGTATCTATTCTTAGGTATAAGTAAATTTAAAAAATCGGTCCGAGACAACTCAGACAAACTTTCTCATATATGAGTTTATAATTACTTAACCCAGTGTTTCCATTTATTAGTTTTCAAATGTACATTTAAATATTATTGAACATTTCATCAAAATTTATCATAAAAATAACTTCTCCTGGTCGGGGAATCGAACCCAGGCTCTCTCCGTCCGCGTTTTAAGCTAATATCTCAGGAACTAGATTTTTCCCGGGAAAACGGCTTATATCGTTGGATTCGTATTCAAATGGACTACATTTTAGAATTTTTTAATCAAAATCATCGGAACCGTTTTCGAGAAATAATTTTTTTCATGTTTTTTCGGAGTTTTTGGGGGGTAGCGCCCCCAAATTTAGAGCTAAAATTCATTTCTCGATTTCGCCTCGGGGTATGATTTTTCTGAACATGTATGCCAAATTTCGTCAAAATCGGCCCAGTAGTTTGGGCTCCAGGCGTCTGCACAGACGACAGACAGACGACAGACGACAGAGACATTTTTTAAAAACCACTTTTTTGGACTCAGGGGACCTCAAAACGTGTAAATCCATCAAAATCTCAAAATCGAATTTTCGCGCCATCACAATACTTTCTCTTTATATGAGAAAGTAAAAATAGGAAAGTTCTGAACGCATAATTTGATGCTATACAACTTTAGTTATTTGACATTTTTCATTTGGAATAACCATTTTCGAGTTACATGCGTATCAAACTGAGCATAACACACTTTTCAGGCAAAATTGTAAAATTGGCCTATTTTTGACTGCCGATTCTGACAAAACCGCTGTAGTAAATTTAATATTTTAAAACACATTAATAGAAGGCACGTGTTTGTTTTGGTCACATTTTACTGGACTATAAATAATAAATATCAGATAAATAGATAGATGCGTTTGTTAATGACGTTGAAGACCTGTTTCAGAACATGCCACCCGATATATTGGTTGAAACTGACCAAGGGAAAGCAAATTTAGTACCAAATAAATAAAAAAAATCATAATATGATAAAGCTTAAAACAGTTTTGAAAAATGGTGAAAAATAATGTAGCTCAAGTTTCTGAAAATTCTATGTTAGTTTACGTTAATCACCAAGCTTAATCAAAACTCCCGTCGACCCTTTGGTCATTTTATTCAAAGATCAAATATTCATTATTAGTGAGGAAATATAAATATAGACAAATTATGCATCCCTAAATGCATTAAGATAAGGTGCCAAATTCCTTCCCTCTTTCCACTTTGAAAACGAAGACAATGTGTTGCATTCATGGCAGTTAATTTTTAAATGAAAATCTTCATCTAGTATAATAGAAACATTTTTCTCCCCTTTTAAATAATTATAATATTTTATGCATATATTTAATTTCTTATTGTTTCCGACCTTACGGAAGGTTATGAAAGCATTTTTTGTCCCCAAATTCCAAAATCTCATGAAAGAAATTAGTTTCAGACAAAGGGATTATTACGGTGTAGTTCGACATTATTGTGAACCAACCACCATATCTTCAAAACTACTCGTTTGATTTTAATAACATTTGGATGGTAGGTCATAATTAGCCCAATGTTAGTCCCATATTAATTTCAACTATCTGTGCCTATCTGTACCAAAACTTTAAGCAAATAATCAAAATATTTTGATAAATTAACACTAATAGTTTGTAAAGTTTTAAAAGCATAAGATCATTATTCTATACGAAATACGACGGAAGCTAAGTACCTCACTAATTAGTAGACTATTTTTTATATAATTAGTAATCACTAATTAGTAGACATTTTTTACAATGTTTAGACTACGTCATTGTAAAATTTCCAAAACTTTTAAGTCTTGTTTATGTATTTAAAGGTAAGCCACGAATATTTATTTCTAAAAATATAATTAGTTAAAAGCTAAAACAAAGAAAAAAAAAATTTGCAATACAACCATCTTCCTGGCTTTCTGGTGTCGCGGAGCGAGGAATTTCGAATGGTTATTCAAGTTGATTGAGTTTCTATTTTTTATTAAATGTTAAAATAAAGACACTTCTGTCTGAGAAGCCAAATAGAAGCAATTATTTTATATCTACCTATAGTGATAGCCACTAAGCTAAACCTGGCACTCAGCTCAGTTGATGGCTTGTCATAAGCCACCATGTTTATTACTACGTACTACAATCCTAACGACAACAAATAATAATTCAAAATTGTAACAATTGTGCCTTTAATTTTTAGTAACAGGTGTATAGTTTTACAATTACATGTATTTGTTATTTATTTAATGTGTAATAATTATTTTTTTTTTAGAAGTACATTCTTTCAAAAAAAATAGTAACAAAGGCGACTTGTTTATTATCAATATAACAAATTTTCTCCCTTCTGGCGATAAAATATTGTATGTACCTCAAGAGTAAAGTGCTATAATTCCTTCGCAATAGATAATTATCGCGAGGGAATTATAGAAGGCAATTATTCGTGAGGGAGTTGTTCTCTCGGCTACGCCCTCGGGAAGTAAAAAGCCTAATTTCCTTGGCTAAGCCTCGGCATTTAGTGACCATGGTTCCTTCGGCTTCGCCTCATGTACCAACTTAGTCGCACTGTGAATAATGGCTTACTCCCTTGGTGCATAAGTAACTATTATTAACTATTTATTATTAAGTCCGAAATTTATTAATCAAAGCTATTTTTAGGTTATAAAATAGTATAAATTATAAAAAGTCTACCCTATTAAATTATATATTTCTGGGAAAGTTTTGGGTGAGGATTTGTGTCAAGTCATTATCATATTTTTTTTGTATTGCATTTAAAATTTAGTCTTAATATGAGTGTTATCAAAAAAATATAATAAAAGTTTCTTTTTGACTTTTCCATTTTGGCATATATTCACAGTGGTTATGGGCCAGTATGCCAGAAGTAAGTTATTACTCCACTATTATATATGTAGTTATATAGTATATTGATCATGAACCAAATACTAAAATGGAATCTGAATGTGGAAAAATTAGAAAAGACACAGATTGGCCTTTCTGGAATTTAGAATAAAAACCTATTTAATAAATCTAGAAATTTTTGAAATCGTAACAGGAGAAAAGAAGAGACCGCATTTAAATGAAGAATTATGAAGTTAAATTAAAGGAATAGAATAAAGCTGACAGTATGGTAAAACAGTATGGTAAGTAATGAGTGCTGGCAATGCTTCAAGTGTACAGTGTACATTAAATGCACTGCAACACCAAAATGTGAAGTTTATTTGAATTCAAATCAGATGCAAGTATACATTTAATCGAAGTTTTATAGTTTTTCTACAGCATTTGTAGTAAATATTTTTTTTTTATTACAGGCTCACTACGCTTGCCTGCTTATACAGCATTTCTACGTAATCTTTATTCAATAATATTATTGCAGGCTCGCTGTTTTTGCCTTTTTATAAAGTATTGTTACTTTAATAAATTCGCTGCAGCCTCGCTAAGCTCGCCTGTTTATACCAGCGTTTGTATATATATACAGGGTGTCCCGGGTCAGGACCGACAAACTTTGGGATGTGATAGTACAGTTAATTTGGAGTAAAACAAGTTCTATATACCATGGTCCTATTCTCATTTGTTTTCTAGCTATCTTATTTTTAACTTTTTTTTGTAAAACGTGACTTTGACTTAATAAATTGGCAATATCATTGGAAGTAATTAAGCTAGAATTATAAATGATATACCACCTGAAAGAACATGAAAAATTCTTAAAGATAAACATCATTTCAGCTATTAAATTTCATTTTTAGTCACACGTTAATTCGTTAGAACTTGAAAATAATAAAATTTAATTAAAAAAAGAAAATGTTAGAGCTTGTATAACTACTGTATTGTATTAGATAACTATGGGTGCAAAACGCCTTAAAGTTGGCGCATTTACTAAGCTTCAAAACGATACTATTAAATTTAAAATATTGCAACTTAAAGTATCCGAAATAGTGACGAAATTAAAAAAAAAACATGTTCTACTGTAAGCTGAGATAGGGTTGGGGAATGGGAAGTGCCCTGAAATTGCAAACGTCGGGTGATTATTTTTCTTTTTCTTTTAAGTTGCTCTAGTATAATAAAACGTTAAAGTCAGAGTTTAGTCATAGTACCCGGGTGGTACCAGTCATGGTACCAATGATACTACAGTCATTGTAAAGTCATAGCACCTGATGAATCTTATAATTATTAGGGTGTAATAATTTATTTTTATTACGATAATTAATTATTTTTATAATAATATTCTTTGTAACATAACCAAAATTGTACTGTATTAATTGAATTATCTTATTACTTAGTTAAAAAAAAAAAAATCATTAAGGAATAAAATAGAAAATTGTAATAATAAAATAAACCGACCTTCTTTACTTACAATTAAAACTTCTGTAATTACATAAATGTTCAAAATGGTGGCCTTCTTCATTAATACACATCCGACATTTTTTAAGTACAGATTTGCTGCATTCAACACTACCCTAATAGGTGCATTGGAAGAGGAGAACCGGTTGCTTGGCCACCCAGGTCACCAGACAATACACCTTTAGATTTCTGTTTGGGGGGGGGGGGGGTGGATGAAAGATTTGGTGTTTAGAATACCGGTTAACAGTCAAGAGGAGCTAATAAACAGGATACAAGTAGCAGCTCATCAAATAAATTCGACTCCCATAAGATGCATGTGGATGTGTATGAATGAAGGAGGCCACCATTTTGAACATTTATTACAGTAATTACAGAAGTGTTAATTGTAAGTAAAGAAGGTCGGTTTATTTTATTATTACACTTTTCTATTTTATTCCTTAATTATTATTATTTTTTTTTAACTAAGTAATAAGATAATTCAATTAATACAGTACAATTTTGCTTATGTTACAAAGAATATTATTATAAAAATAATTAATTATCGTAATAAAAATAAATTATTACACCCTAATAATTATAAGATTCATCAGGTGCTATGACTTTACAATGACTGTAGTATCATTGGTACCACACGGGTACTATGACTAAACTCTGACTTTAACGTTTTATTATACTAGAGTAACTTAAAAGAAAAAGGAAATAAATCACCCGACGTTTGCAATTTCAGGGCACTTCCCATTCCCCAACCCTATCTCAGCTTACAGTAGGACATGTTTTTTTTTAATTTCGTCACTATTTCGGATACTTTAAGTTGCAATATTTTAAATTTAATAGTATCGTTTTGAAGCTTAGTAAATGCGCCAACTTTAAGGAGTTTTGCACCCATAGTTATCTAATACAATACAGTAGTTATACAAGATCTAACATTTTCTTTTTTGAATTAAATTTTATTATTTTCAAGTTCTAACGAATTAACGTGTGACTAAAAATGAAATTTAATAGCTGAAATGATGTATATCTTTAAGAATTTTTTATGCTCTCTCAGGTGGTATATCATTTATCATTCTAGCTTAATTACTTCCAATAATATTGCCAATTTATTAAGTCAAAGTCACGTTTTACAAAAAAAAGTTAAAAATAAGATAGCTAGAAAACAAATGAGAATAGGACCATGGTATATAGAACTTTTTTTACTCCAAATTTACTGTACTATCACATCCCAAAGTTTGTCGGTCCTGACCCGGGACACCCTGTATATATATATATATATATATATATATATATATATATATATATATATATATATATATATATATTGAAATACCTGTTAAACGATGTATAACATAATTTGCTAACTAAAACTTTTTCTTTAGTTGCCCATCATACAGGCCACCATTTTTATTGAAATAAATATTTTAATAGTTACTTACACTTTTCCTACTTTAAAAGGATGTATAACATGTAATGGAAACTAAAATTTTTCTTAGTATTCGTTATCTTGGCCGCAATTTAGAAAATATAATGTGTGAAATTGTAAAATAGATAGATATTCCTTTTCTAGACTTTAATTATGTATAAACACGCCATACTGACTAAAAACTTTTTGTTTAGTCGTCCGTCTTATTGGCTGCCATCTTGTAAATATAAAGGGTGGAATTTAATTCGTTACATATTCTTTTCCTTCTGTTAAAGACCTTTAAAACGATGTACAACACATTATGCCGACTACAACTTTTTATTTTAGTCGTCCACCATATTGACCGCCATCTTGAACATATGAAGTGTGATATTTAATTAGTTACATATTCTTTTCCTTCTCTTACAGACCTATAAAATGATGTATAACACATTATTCTTATTAATACTTTTTATTTTAGTCGTCCGCCATATTGGCCGCCATCTTGAAAATATGAAGTGTGATATTTAATTAGTTACATATTCTTTTCCTTCTATTAAAGACCTTTAAAACGATATATATAACACATTATGCTGACTAAAACTTTTTATTTTTGTCGTCCACCATATTGGCCGCCATCTTGGAAATGTTTAGTGTGGAATTTCCAAAAACTATACTGTTCTCACAAATGCTGAGATGCATTTATGTGCCGAATTTCGTCCAAATCGATCAAGTTTTGCGCCAGTTATAGTTGGACAAACAAACATACAAACACACAAACTTTTCAAAGCCCAAGTCTCTGAAATGAAGACACTGCGCTCGTTCAATAATGCAGATGATAGTGATGCTTTTATTTTAGAAGCATGTTCAGCTGACACTTCTTCATCTGACTTTAATACTATAAATGAAGGTTAATACGTTGATTCAGGTACCAGTGACCACAGGGCTAATAATGAGAAATGGTTTGAATCTATTACATTTTCCCCTAAACCAGTTCAAGTTAAACTTGGAAATGGAGCAAATATTTAAGCTCTTGGAAAGGGTTCTATACCTATTCAAGTTAATTATGGAAAAATTTGGAAAGGAAGATATCTAAAAGATGTATTATATAGTCCGTGAAATTAGATTAAACTTGTTTTCAACAAGTTCAGTCATAAGTAAACGGTATAAAATTATTTTCTACCAATATGGATGTCAAAATATGAATAGAAGCAACAAAATAGTAGCAATTGGAAAAAAAGATAAACAATTGTACAAACTAAAAATTAAATTAATGGTATCTAACAATGAGGCCACTATTAATTTATCAACTAATAATTTGAAACTCTGGCATGAACGTTTAGTCCATAAAAATATTCAGTATGTACAAGAAATCTTGAAGAAAAACTGCATATCGACATCTAAAGAAAAATAAAATAGGTAAACATTGTTCCGGTTGTACATCGAAAACCTGTTCCGGTGGAAGAAATATTGTCGGGTGGAGAGAGAAATTAGAACCATTGTTGAAGCAGCTAGAACATTATTGCAGTCTAAAAATCTTGATAGGAAATATTGGGCTGAAGCTGTAAATACAGCAGTTTATGTTCTAAACAGAACAGGATCAAGTCCTACTAAAGGTAAAAAACCATATGAATTATGGTGTAATTATAGATAATTGAATTATAGATCACCTAAAAATATTTGGATCAATGGTATTTGTACATATCTATAAAATAGAAAGAAATGGGATTCTCAGTCTAACTGGCACATTTATAGGATATTCTGAAACGTCGAAAAAGTTATAGAGTATACATTCCTGATACCAAGAAAATAGAAAGATCAAGAGATGTAATTTTTAAAGAGTAAGAAAGTTAAAGACTTGTATTCTAATCGTATAGAACAAGTTGATAAGAAAATTGAAGAGGTGAAATTTGTAAAAATTACTAATGAAGAAAATAAATATGAATAAAACAGTGATATTCAAATGGATAAATTAATAGAAAATATTGAAAGTGTTGATAGAACATTTTCTGCAGAAGATAGACAATTAGACACTATATAACAACTATTAACGAAGTAAATATTGATTCAAACTTAAAAAGAAAATATAAATTAAGAGAGAGAAGCAAATTAAAACCAACAGCTCATCTCTCAGGTTGTGTTGATTGTTCTCAAACATTTAAAATTGAATTATTTGAATATTTTAAATTTTAAGTAGGTTTTAAAAATATCTGCAGAAACCTAAACTGCTGAACCGTTTTGGATAAAATTCAACAACGTTCAGAAACATTTTATAACCCGAGGCAAAATTGAAAAATTAATTTCAACTCTAAATTTAGTGGCGCTGCCTCCCAAAAACTTTGGCGATTTTAATTAACAAATTGGGAAATGCCTCAATTTTATAAAATAAACAAACACATGTTTAACATTTGGTATATATACGCTTAATCATTAATTATTTAAAATAGATATTATGAAAATTTAAATTTAGTATCACTATGAGAGCTTCTGGAACCTTTTTATACGGTGTTAATGATACTAATACGTTTCTATACCTATAGTGGAGGCGCCCCATCACAGAAATAAGAGTACTACTGCCAGTTAAGAGTACCTTCTTCCAATTTTATAAGATTACTAGCTGGGTACCCGTGCTTCGCTACGGAGTGTTATTATAATTAGATAAGTTTATAAACAACCATAATGATACATATAAATTATTTTACTATGCAATAATATCTAGACTCTATATCTCCCACCTATTTCTATACCCCCTCCTCTCCTCTTTGATAAGCTAATTACAAATACCCTAAATTCGCCCCCCCCCCCTAAATTAAAATATGACTAAACTGTACATAAAAACTATTACTGTACTCTTAAAGAGCTTTTGCATTATGAAGGGTATTCATTACATTGCCCCGTATTCATTACTTGTACCATACCTCTGTGTACCAAACTTAAATTTCGAAAATTCATGTAGGCTGTAATTTTCCCCTTGCTTTGAAGGACAAGTGGGCAAATTTGTATTGACATCGAACTAAAACTGTAGATTTGTATAAAGAACATACTCACACATACGTTGATTTTTATATATATAGCTATAAATTTCCATTTTACCCCCTCCTAAATAAAATTGTACATAACAACAATTACTTTTCTCTTAAGTGCTTTTCAACGATATGCATCATATGAAGGGAATCCATTACTTTGACACTTTTACACCGTACCCCTTTGTACCAAAATTTAAATTACGAACATTCATGTAGACAGTGACCTCCCCCTTGCTTTGAAGGGAAAGTGAGTAAATATTCATCAAATTGGGATAAAACTGTAGATTTGTATAAAAGACATACCCTCATACAGACACTCTTCTTTTTATATAAGATATAGCTATATTTTTCCATTTTACCCCCTCCTAAATGAAAACTGTACATAACAACAATTATTAATGTAATTTTAAAGAGCTTTTCAACGATATGCATCATAAAGGGTATTCAGTCCTTTGACCCCGTATTCATTTTTGTACCCTGTTTCCTGTGTACCAAAATTTAAATTTCGAAAATTCATGTAGACACTGATTTTTTCTTCCTTTGAAGGTCAAGTGTGCATTTTTTGATCGAGATCGGACTAAAACTATGGATTTGTATAAAGAACATACACACATACGTTGACTTTTAGATATATTTTTCCATTTATCCCCTAAATGCACGTAAAAACAATTATTGTACCTACTCTTAAAGAGCTTTTCAACACATCATGAAGGGATTTCAACTTTGACATTTGTACCCCGTACCCCTGTGTACCAAAACTTAAATTTCGAACATTTATGTAGACAGAGATCTTCCCCTTGCTTTGAAGGTCGAGTGAGCAAATTTTCATCGAGATCGAATTAAAACTGTTAATTTGTATAAAGAACATAAACACACTCACACATACGTTGACTTTTCTTATATGTATATAGATTTCTCGAGAGTATCCAGTACAATATCGAAACAACAATGCTCTGCTAGGTATGTAACCTGAAGGAACCCGAATCAATGGAACATATTTTTATCTGCTGTCCAATATTTAATTATTTTAGGCGTAACATTTATAAACGCCTACAACTTACAAATAAATCTTACTAACTATCATTAGAAGATTTTTTTTTTCATTTAGTAACTAATTATTTTATTACTCGTCATTTATAATTTCATTAATTAAGATCATTTCGCTAAGAAGAATGATAATTAAATTAATTAATTACTTTCACAAATAAGAATTATGATTTTCATTTATATTCTATATAACTCTTATAATATTTTTTTAGTTATAAGAATATTATAACTTTTTTTATACTATTCTTTTGTACTTTTATAAAGAGATTTTTGTTTAAATTATTTTTGTTACTATACACGTATTAATGTGTACGTACATTGTACATGTACATGTGTACATGCATGCAAGTATACCTATGTGTAGGTAGGTGCATCCGTAAATTTAAATTTTGTGATGTGGAGAAGCTGTCTGAATGAAATCCATTTCTTGCACTTATTATAAAGATTCTTGCATAAAACATTATTTTTTGTGACACTAAACATTCTTCACCTTATTCTTCTAATTCGGAGTTTCTAAAACTTAAGAAAATACACGTGTACGATCAAGTGAAAATAATATTATGGCCCAAGCTGCCTATTTTACCAACGTTTTACCTAATAATAGGCACTTTAAATAAAATATAATAAACGTATATATATTATGATGATGGTATGTTATATACTCAAACATACATACGCATTGCTGGCTTGTATCATGAGGTATATAGGATATCTGTCACATCCCACCTCATATATTTACAGAGTTACACATGAAAAACACACACACGGACACGATTTAGCCCTAATATATTCTACCTTCGCCCGGAATATATTCACAGGCCTGAGAGAAATATAAGCTCTGGAAAAATATATTTGCCCTAAACTCCTGTGGAAATTTTGTTTACTTAACACTCAGGGATCTCGGGCATAGGCACACAGTATTATATGCTTCATTTGCTATGTTTATACCACCGTCTCGCTTCCTCCTATCCTATAAAATATTCGAAGAAAGAAAAGGAAGGAATGTGTCAACGACATTGTCAATTCGATTTTACCCTGTTTTCATTCAATGGAAAATGTTTGAATTGTAAATTCTCTTTTCAGCATCAAACAGTAAACTTTAGAACTAGGATTTTTTTATTGCAACGTCCACTTATGTTATTTACTAGTTGGTTAATTTATTTAAGCGCCTCTGTTCATCGAAATGATTTACGCCTAGCGGATGTAATCGACAAATATTTACTACAATTTATTATTACACAGGTTAAGCTCTTGCTGGATTTCTTTTTATTTTTCTTTTTTTTGGCCAAAAAACGTCATACACGTATTTGAAATATGTATATTTAGTTTAACATCAAATACATGATTCAAACTCACAACTGACAGTTCAAACTGAGCTTGCAGTTTAAAAAGTGAGTGAATTTTTGGTTGATATTTTAACGATCGCTTGTATGGTTTCACAAAATAGAAAATCAAAAAGGACCTTTTTTGTCATACTTTACTTCATTGCCCCCCTCCCCCCCCCAAAAAAAAGAAACATTTATATAAAAAGTACCTTAAAAGTAAGCATCGCTTTTGTCTTCTTATCATTTTATTTAATTACTGCAACTACAATACATTATTGTTAAAAGCAGTACAGATGTGTGAATATTTAACTTGAGACGACATGAAGCAAGGAACTATCCAGTGATAGCACTTGCTAAATAATCCCGTAACTTTGTCGCCTGAAAGTATGGGGTAGTATGCGTCAAATCCGGTAGTTCTGATTTTTTGCAGACTTGTTTATGATGTTGGCCTAATGAATAATCCAAGTTTGTGACCTCGAGCGCCGAACGCAACTTTGTCAAAAATCGAAAAAATCGTTATTTTTTCCATTTTTGGCGATTATAACCCTAAAGGACTAGTTTTTGAAAAAAACTTTTTTAAGACGTTTTTAAAGTAGACTAAATATGCTACAATATGATACTAGAACTGTCTCTATAGACCCAATAGTTTCTGAGATAACGCCTTTCAAAGTTTATTATTTTTTTCGAACTTCGCAATATTTTAGATACACGTTTTTAACCTTCCCTAAGTTTTTTTTTTCATTTCAGTTGTTGACTGGCCTGCTGCCCATAACGTGAGTGCCGTTTAAACTCAAAATCTACAGAATTTCTGATCCCAGTCCCAGCGTGGGTTTGTGTTTTATATGTAAAGAGACTTTAAGTGAAGGTCAAGTGCGCCTATTGAAGGAAAGAGGTGTCAAAACCCTTCTTGCGTCGAGTATTTCCCTTAAGAACATAAGAAATCAATGTTCATTGAAGGGTTTAAATGAGATATATGTGCACAATGCTTGTCAGATAAAATACCACAATCCGAAGTTGATCAAAGCAGCTGTTAGCAGTGGAAAATCAAATATTATGTCATCAAGGGCCACGAGATCAGCCTTTGAGCAGTTCAAAAATTTAGAAGTTCGAAAAGAAATGACAAACTTTGAAAGGCTTAATCTCGGAAACTATTGGGTCTACAGAGACAGTTCTAGTATCATATTGTAGCAAATTTAGTCTACTTTAAAAACGTCCTAAAAAAGTTAAAAAAGTTTTTTCAAAAACTAGTCCTTAAGGGTTATAATCGCCAAAATTTGGAAAAGTAACGATTTTATCGATTGTTGACAAAGTTGCGTTCGAGGTCACAAACTTGGATTATGCATTAGGCCAACATCATAAACAAGTCTGCAAAAAATCAGAACTACCAGATTTGACGCATACTGTGATGTATAGGGTTACTGGACTAAAATTGAAACAGAAATTATATTATGTTTTATATAATAAAACAATAAATAAATTTAATTCATGGAATTAAAATAAATATATTTAGTTGTCTAAGAGGTCACGTGGCCACTGCTTCTTCAGGCGTTAGGAGGATTGTCAGGAATTGACCAGACTGGGGACTAGTGTATTGGAATGATAGAAAGGGAGTCGTGAAAGCATTTTTATCGGGAAATACCTAGTTCATGGGCAAAGGGTACTTTGAGGTCGTTATGAACGACGATATTTGAACCATATAAGGGGGCGTCAGCAATTTTTCTTAGGACCTTGAAGCGGGGAGATTGGATGCGATAGGAATTGGAAGGCTTTGTGCAACCCCAGAGTTCTATGCCATATGTACATGTTGGTTTTATGGATCATAGGTGTTTGTAGGTTTATTATGTTGTTGTAGATGAGTACTTTGTTTTGCATGTTGAGTTTAGATGTGTTGTGTAAGAGTCTGTGTAAAAGTTTATAGCTTGTATTACATGTTTGGCGTTTGTCTGATGTCATGTTAAACGACGATCTAAGTGTAGCCCCAGGTAGCGGGCGGAACTGGAATGAAGAATAGGGCTTTGATTAAGGGTTACTGGTTCACATATACCGTGCCTTAGAGCGAAGGTCACGTAAGAGCTTTTCGTTTCATTTACCTTGATCCACCATTTCTTGTACCAAAATTACAGGAGTGTAAGGTGCTGTTGAACATGGTTGGAGGCTGTAAGTGGCGTCTTATGTGAGGATAAGATGCACTTATAGCCGGCAAAGGAAGCAAGAACAGTTGTAGGGTGCTGGGGAACGTCGGAAGTATAGATGGAATAGAGGATAGGACCTAAAATGCTACCTTGGGACACCCCTGCTTTTATAGGAAAGATGGAAGAAGTCGAGGAGTTGTAGGAGACTTGGAAGGAACGGTTTTCCAGGAAGGATTTTAGGATGAGATAACAGGTGAAAGGAAGGATATTCTTGAGCTTCCAAAGTAAGCCGATATGCCATACTCTATCAAAAGCCTGGATTCATCTAAGAAGGCTGCCGAACAATACTTTTTCTGCTTAAGAGCAGAGGAAATTACATCCACAACTCAGTGGCAATGTTGGACAGTAGAATGAAGGGAATGAGCGGAAGCCAAGCTGGTGATCTGGAATAATTTTAAGGGGTTCTATTAAAGGGTTAATGCGGCGAAGGAGAAGCTTTTCGAAAATGTTTGCTAGTATAGGGAGGAGACTAATAGGACGGTAGGAAGAAGGTAAATGAGTTGGTTTATGGGGTTTGGGTATCATGATTATATTAGCGAACTTTCGTAGAATTGGAAAATGTGTGGTTCTGAGGACAGCGTTATATATATGTATGAGGTAAAGGACTACATTTCGTGGAAGGTGTTTTAGGATGTAGGAAGTAATTAGATCATAACCAGGAGCTTTGTTGGAAGGGAGCTTTTTTTATTATGTACCAAACATAAACATCGGAGGGATGGAAACAATTTGGGGGAGGGGATAATTGTAAAGGAATGGAAAAGCCTTTTATTACTTTTTGATTGTGATTGGGTTCGTGAATAAGGGGGTTAGGAGTGAATTGTTCGGGGAGGAAATGAGCAGAGAACTCGGATTTTTCATCATCACTCTTTGCCCAGGACCGGTCAGGTTTTTGAAGGGGAGATGGGATTATCTTGTGTTTTAGGATTCTGCGGGTAGCATGCCAAAGGGATTTGTCTTCCATGGTTAGTTTGTTACTGTAGTCTGTGAATCATTGTGAGTTTATGTCTTCAGTGGTGCAGTCGGTCAGGCATCGCGTGGCTCTTACATTAAAGCAAGCATACTCAAATAAATATTGAATATTTAGACAATTATTCATGATAACGTTTCAAATTTAAAATTGGAATATATAGAAAGGTAGGGTAGGTAAGGTAGTGGAGTGGGACTGCCAAGTTAATCTCCCTACATTCTATAACTAAATCACACATCCCGCAGCTCCATTTCAGCGGTTATAATAAATGTATCGCTTTAGTACAAAAATAAAACTTCTGCTTGAATCAAGTTAATTTACAGGCCCAGTTCAATATTACTTAATAATAATACATAAATTTTATTAAAATCAATACGTTTATTAAAACAGGGGCCAACCTACAAGAAATTATTATTAGGCGTACTGCGCCCCGAAAGAAGTTAAAAAAAGAACTCAAACAATGTAAAGTAAGTTATAAGTTCTCCAAAATCAAATGCTATTTTAACCATCAGCACTTCGTGGCCGTTTTGACAATATGCATACAGGATTTCCTCCTCCCCAACATATTACTTATAATGACAACTACTCCCATGCAGGAACATATAATTATCATGATAATTACCCAGCAAATATTAGCGAAGCGTCAAGAAATAACGAAAATTCCAGTCAGTCACTCTCTTCATATGCTACAAATTGCAGTGATACCTCATAAGTTGTAGTCTAAAGCTTTAACAATTTATATCACAGTTATTATAATAAATAGATTTTAAAAATATATAATAACATAACACCATGGAATTTTCCATGTTGTTATCTCTCCATATTTATTCTTGTTTAAAAAAATTTGTTTTTAAATATATATATATATATATATATATATTTTTTTTTTATGTATAAATTATAACTTGTTTGACGCCCTCTTAATGGAGGCTAGATGTAAATAAACACCAACCATTTTTGATTAATAATATATTGACTGAAGATGACTCTGTCTGAATATGAGTTGAGGAAATAAGTTGTTGCTGATCAAGTGAGGAAATAAGTCAGTTTCTCTAACTGCTCCGTCATGGCTCAGTACACTACCAGAGAATATGCAGATATTCATTTCGTTTATGGATTTTTCGGTGGTAATGCTTTGGCTGCACAGAGTATGCTAGGTATCCTGATCGCAGGCATCCTTGTCATTACGTGTTCTCCCAAGTACACCAGAGTACTGTAGAAACTCATAATTGTTTAAATCGGCATACATGCATCGGTGAACTTGTGGTGGATGTAGGAATTGAAGATTTTATCCTTGATCGAGCTTGTGAAAACCCTGAGGTTAGCACTAGAGAATTTAGCAAATAAAGCAGGAATGAGTCATCAAAAGTGTGAAGAACTTTATATAAGGACGGATTACATCCGTTTGGAGGAAAATTATCCTGCTCATCGTACCAAATTTTGCAGATGATCTTTAAATACCGATATGGAACAGTATCATTTCCTAACAAAAATTCTGTTGTCTGACGAATCAACTTTCACGGGAGTGGTGTGTGTTCAACACACCCATAGACTGGGCGCATGAAAACTCTAACAGGGCTCATAATTCACCATTGTCAACTAGATTCACATGCGGGTGTTATTGGTGATATTGAAATCAGGCCTTTCATGGGTCCCCCCCTAAACTTGATGGAGAAAAAACTTACCTACATTTTTTATAAAATGGCCTTCAGGTTTTTGGCTGCAGTTTCAGAAGAATTTCGATAGAACTCACACTTCTCAACAAGGGCTGTCCGTGATTATTTGAATCGAAACATTTTCTATATAGATAGGAAGGGGAGGCAATATCTGTTGGCCTGCTCGTTTTCCGAATCTTTCGCCTATTGATTTTCATGTATAGGGTATAATCAAGGGACATGTCTATAGATCAAAAGTTCCTATCAAAGAAGAATTGCAGAGAAGAATCATCCAGGCTTTTAATTCACTTCTCCATGTTTTTTTCTCTACGTGATACGGTTGGGTCGATAAGAAAAAGGGCAGGAGCCTGCATTCGGAAAGGAGGAAACAAACTTTTAGAAAACGAATTGGAGAGGTGTAGGATTTTAAATCATAATCTCATACCTTGGCAACAGATTGAGGTAGAAAAGTGCGCTTAGATCTGTGCACTTTTTTTGATTTAGGTCAGTTACAAATAAGCTGATTTTTTTCATATTTTTTGTAGATTTTGTTATATTTTCGAATCCCTTAAAATCAAATTTTCATTCACTACAATACTTACTCTCTAATATTCTACGCACATGAGAAATAAAAAAAATAAATAGAAAAGGTTATTTGCCTCATTGAATAGATGAAGGCCAAATTTTCTTGTACTATAATTCCAATTTTAAATTCAAGGTTCAAGTTTGCGCGAGCGTTGGGCAAGAACTCTTTAAAAGAGAACTCTGTTTAACGAGCTTAAGCCTGAGCATTGATTAAAGGAACATCTAGGTATACGAAATGAAATCTGTGTACATCGGTAAATTTTTACGTAAGCTATGGAACCTTGTTGAAGCTCGATCAAAAGAATTGGTTCACTATATTTCGTTCAGATGATTTAGTTGTCAAAAATACACTATGAGTCAAACGAAGTTAGAGACTCCAAAATTAAGGTATTCAATCTGGATTAACCTCGGGGAATCGAGCGTTTAAAACGAATTGAGAACATAACTAAGCAGCAATATAAAATTAGTTATTTCTTCCAAGATGGTGAATATAACAACAATAACGTGACAAATAAACTTAGAACACTAAACATCAATGTAGTGGACCTGGGATAGGCTAACACACGGAGCTCCCAGACAGCTAATAGTTAACCTTAGTTTTGTTTTAGGTTATGTTCTTTTTTTCATGTATCATTTCTTTAATCATTCGGTCGTTGTCAACCCTTAAGAATATTTCCTTCATTTATCGACCATTTACTTTATTTATTATGTATTATAATTCGTATATTTTATAACAGATCTTCAAAAATATAAATGATTTAATTTAAATCTACCTACACTAAGACAAAAATAATTTGCGAAGGTAGGTGACAACAATAAAGGATTAATGATAAGAAGTTAAGAAGAGTGAGGCGTAAAAAGAAGGGTTTAGTACCGAGCTCAGTGTAGTAACCTATGACCCTATGGGGTCAGGGTCAGGGTTATCACACGTTCACCTTTTTGTTGTTTACTACTACATGTAAAATACACAGGTTTGTACCAAGGTTAGTACTTCAGGCAGGGATGCCTAAAGGGAATGACCCTCAGACCAGAAAAATAGAGGTAATTTCAGCCCTAGGCCCTAGGGCCTTCTACTACCAAAGATTTCCACCTAAGCAACAAAATATACTTTCCACAGCCCTTTCCCTTGACATGTTCTTAGTGTGTGGGTGTGATTGAATGCAGGGTAAGTAAAAAAGTACGATATATACCAGTCCTATTCCTTCTTTTTTTATAAACGTAATATAAATATATATATATATATATATATATATATATATATATATATATATATATATATATATATATATATGTATATACACCTCGCCCGAGTGTATGTGTGTGTGTGTACCTCTAAACTTGCCTCTACGCATGAGTTATAGCGAATTTCCATTTTTTAATTTTTTAGGTTCCAGAAATTCAGGTAGAGGTTTCCGAAACATTACTAGAACCAGAGGTTTCAATTAAACCTTGGTTAGGTGAAGTTTGTGTTCTGCTTCAAAAAAGAATGATGATACAACTTCACTGATCAATATGACTCAGCCCTGAACTTAAAAGATGAAATAGTAAGTTTTTGGAGAGATGGTCTTAACGTATATAATACACAAATAAAGTCAAGTATTTTCCACGCCTACACAAATCCAACTATATTTATTAATGTAACAAGATAAACGTGTGTATATATTTCATCTGTCATGTGTCAATACATTATGACAAATAGATGTGTCCGCCACAGTACTCCCCCTCCCCTTTAAGAAAATGTTACTTTTCTTGTCCTTGAAGGGGTAGACTGTTCTTCACCTTCTACTAAAACATATGCAGGTTTTATTCTGTCTATAGAGACAATTTTTTCTTTACCATTTACTAAAATCGAAAATGTTTTTTGTCCCTTCTTCAACACCTTGTGGGGACCGGTGTATGGTGTATCAAGCGGTTTTCGAACGCTGTCGTCTCTTAGGAAGACATGAGAAGTTTCTTTCAAATCGGGATGAATGAAGACTTTTCTTTTAGTATGCCTTGAAGCTGAAATAGGTCGTAGATTTCCCATGGCTGAGCGTAAGCGTTCAACGAATTCATGTTGTGGTTGATAATTTTGCTTTGAAGCAACGATAAGCTCGCCAGGTAGTTTCAGTGCTCGTCCGTATACCAGCTCTGCAGGACTGGCTTGTAAATCTTCCTTCACGGCTGCTCGCATGCCTAGCAATACTGATGGTAGGGTTTCTAGCCAGTTGCTGTTTTCCTGACATTTGAGTGCTGTCTTTAGCTGTCGATGCATACGTTCCACCATGCCGTTAGCTTCGGGATGGTAGGCCGTTGTTCTTGTTTTTCGCGCGCCAATCAATTTTGCTAAATCTTGGAAAAGTTTTGACTCAAACTGCTTTCCCTGATCACTTATGACGGTTGATGGAACTCCAAATCTCGCAACCCAGGTACCAAAGAAAGCTTTTGCTACTGCTTCAGCCGTGATTTCCGTAAGCGGTATGACTTCAGCCCATTTCGTGTATCGATCTATGCAGGTGAGTAGGTATCGAAAACCGTTACGTTGTGGCAAAGGACCAACTAAATCTATATGGACTATGTTAAAACGTTCGGTATCCTGTGGAAAATCTGCGATTGGAGATTTGGTGTGACGATGTATTTTAGCTTTCTGACAGGCTTCACACGTTTTAACCCAATCCGCACAATCCTTGTCCATTCCTGGCCAGATAAAACGCTGTCTTACAAGTTTTGAAGTTGTTTTCCGACCTGGATGTGAAAGGTTATGGATTGTAGAGAATACGTTTTTTCTGTGTGAACGAGGGATGTAGGGTCTGATCTTATCTTTGTCAAGAGCACAATAGAGAGGTTTCGAAATATTAGGCAGGTTAGTCAGATGAAGTTTTAGAGATGACTTTCCCTCTAACAACATCTTGAGATCGTCGTCTACCTGACTCTCTGCGATCTGCTCGAAATCTATGGTCGAAGGTACATTGATGGCGTTGATTCTAGACAATGCGTCAGCTACGATGTTCTCTGGACCAGCTACATATTGTATATCAGTTGAAAACTGAGCTATAAAGTCTAGGTGTCTCAGTTGACGTGGAGAACACTTGTCGAGTTTCTGTCGAAAGGCAAACGTCAGTGGTTTGTGATCGGTGTATATTCTGAAGTCACGCCCTTCTAGCATATGCCGAAAGTACTTGACGCCAGAGTATACAGCGAGCAATTCCCTGTCATACGTGCTGTATCGTTTTTGCGTATCGGTGAGCTTTCCTGAAAAAAAACCAAGAGGTCTAGGACCTGTTTCTTCAATTTGATGTAGTGCCGCGCCGATGGCAGTGTCTGAAGCATCAGTCGAGAGGTATAATTGACCATCTGGTTTCGGAAAAGCTAGTGTTGTAACGTCACCTAAAGCTTTCTTGCAAACTATAAATGCTTCTTCGGCAGCTTCCGACCATTTAACTTTTGTGTTGTCTTTCTTTTTCTTTGACCCTTTTATTAAATCAGTCAAAGGTGCTTGCAATCCTGATATGTTTGGAATGAATCTGTGATGGTAATTTACCAGTGCTAGGAAACGCCGAACCTCCTGCACGGTTTCGGGTTGCTTGAAGTCTTGAATTGCTTTGATTCTATCTGATAGTGGCTTTAAACCTTCTGACGATATCTCATGTCCAAGGAAGCAAATAGATGTTTTTCCAAAGGTACATTTTGATGCATTTAAAGCGATGCCGTATTCCGAGAGTCGTTGGAAAACTTGTCTGACGTGGATGAGATGTTCTTCTTCCGAAGTCGAGGCGATAAGAACGTCATCTATGTAAACATACACAAAATCTAAACCTCGCAAGACATTGTTTATGAACCTTTGCATCGTCTGGCCAGCGTTGCAAAGGCCAAAGGGCATTCGGACAAACTCAAAAAGTCCAAATGGTGTGATGACTGCAGTTTTTGGAATGTCATCCGGTTCGACTGGAATTTGGTGATAAGCCTTAGTCAGATCTAATGATGAAAAAATTTTCTTACCGTCTAAACCTTGAGTTAAGTCGTGAATATGAGGCAATGGGTATCGATCGGGAATTGTGACTGCATTAAGCGCCCTATAATCACCACAGGGACGCCAGGTGTTGTTCTTTTTAGGCACCATATGTAATGCGCTAGCCCAATTACTGCTTGATGGACGACAGATACCTTGAGCGATCATGGACTCGAATTCGGCTTTAGCGTCTTTCAGTTTCTTCGGACAAAGTCTACGAGCCTTTGCGTAAACTGGTTGACCTGAAGTGATTATACGGTGAGTTGTTGAATGCTTAATTTCGGTGGGAAGAAAATCTTTCATAATTTGCGGAAAAGATGTTCGAAGTAATTGATAGTATATACTTTCTTCCTGCACAGCTCTTATCACAACTGCTTTCTCATTGGATATTGATACTGGAGTTCTGGTGTTCGTCAAACCATCTCTTAATTGTTTTCCTCTTAGATCGATGATGATGTTATGTTGTGTGAGGAAGTCTGCACCAAGAATCGGCGTGGTAACATCTGCTACGAGGAAGCTCCAATTATACTTTCGACGGAGTCCAAGGTCGACCATAACACGATGTTCCCCATAAGTCCGAATTCCAGTTCCATTGGCTGCAAATATTCTGAAGGATGGATCAGGTACTCTTCTACGAAGGCGGTTGGCTGGTAACACTGAAAGGTCAGCGCCCGTGTCGATTAAATATTTCCAGCCCATACTCTTATCGGTAATCCATAGGCGGCTCGATTTATGTTCACCCTGCTGCACCGCCGCGAGTGCAGGGCTTGTTAGTTTTTGCTTCTGTGTTCTTATTGGCCATTGTACAAGGTTTTCTGCATTTACGAGCATCCTTTCCATATTCTTGATGGTACCAGCATATATCTGACTCGTCATTGGTACTTTTCCTTGAAGCTGATCTTCGTCGGGAGAACTACTTCGAAATCTTGGATTGTAACGGCCACGTACGATTGCCGCAAGTTCATTTACTTGTTTAGTTAATGCAGATACTTCTGATTGCATTGGTGTTGGATCTCGTGATGTTGAAGGTGCATTGTTAGATGCATGGTTGACAGTGCACACCTGACTACCAGTAACTTTTGTTATTTTGTCTGCGAGTACGGCAAGTTTTAAAAGGTCGGTCTCATCATCACTTACAGAAAGAATCGCTTGAGTTTGAGAAGGTAATCTTTGTAACCAGAGTGAACGTAAAAATTGGTCAGTTACTTTAGAACCAGCAAGCTCCCGCATACGTCTTAGTAGTAGGCTTGGTTTATCATCACCAAGTTCTATGCTCGTCAACAGTTGGCGAATCTTTCTTTCTTCCGAATCGGCGAATGAATTAACAATGCGCTTTTTTAGTGCTTCGTATGCTCCATCTCGAGGAGGGGAGGCTACAATGTCCGAAACATGGTCTAAAATGCCCATTTCCAGAACTCCTACGATATGGTGGAATTTAGTTTCGTCTTCTTTAATGCCTGCAACTTTAAATTGGGATTCTATTTGAATAAACCAAAGGTGGGGCTTCGTTTTCCAAAAGGGTGGGATTTTGATAGATACTCGATTTAAATACGGTTGGTTCGTCGTTACATCTGATTGATTGATTTGAGAGAAACTTGAAGAGGTATCGTTGGAGATATCGTTAGGATTAACGGGGTCTGGTTGCGGTAACATTTTCAGGTTTTTAAAAATATATTTTTTTTAATTTAATTTTTTTTTTAAAATGTCAATAATTTTATAAGGTGTCAAAAAATAAAACTTACAAGGGTAGAATTTTGAATGCTCGTTCGATTGTTCTAACTCACAAGTCGCGGGTCACCACTTTGGAGAGATGGTCTTAACGTATATAATACACAAATAAAGTCAAGTATTTTCCACGCCTACACAAATCCAACTATATTTATTAATGTAACAAGATAAACGTGTGTATATATTTCATCTGTCATGTGTCAATACATTATGACAAATAGATGTGTCCGCCACAGTACTCCCCCTCCCCTTTAAGAAAATGTTACTTTTCTTGTCCTTGAAGGGGTAGACTGTTCTTCACCTTCTACTAAAACATATGCAGGTTTTATTCTGTCTATAGAGACAATTTTTTCTTTACCATTTACTAAAATCGAAAATGTTTTTTGTCCCTTCTTCAACACCTTGTGGGGACCGGTGTATGGTGTATCAGTGGTTGTCTTCGGACAGTCATAGAGTGCACTTCGGATCCGTACATAAAGTTAGTTTTAAGCGGGTATAGAACATCGAATCGGCGCGTATTTTTGCACAGTGATAGTTTAATAGTTTATCTGTGTTTATACGAAATTTCAGTTGAAAAAACTAAGGTAAAGTGAAGTGACAATTAAATATAAAAGTGGGTGATTCCCTATAAAAGTTTTACGATATCGTGGAGTAGGTGATAAGGAGTGGAGGTAATAGAGGAAAGGGTACACCCAATCAGCGAGCTAGGTAACTGGTGTAGCCAAGGTCGTTACTACGTCTTTCCTTTGTTTATATTTAATCATCGTATCGTATAAACCGACACCGATTGATTGTTTACAATCCAGACTATCTATAAGATTGAAAATAAATAGCTTATAGTGCTCCAAAAAACGATTTAAATCTTGAAACTAAATAAAAATGCAGGTAGAGCAATTTAATTCAATTCTACTCAAATTTGATGAGCTATCTAAAGAATTAAGAGGCTGCACCAATGAAATTAAAGGTGAATTAATTACTATAAAGAAGGAGCTAAATGAACACAGCGAAAAGATAAAACAACAAGAAAAGAGAACATCTATTGCTGAAAGAGAATCAAGGAAGAGAAATTTAATTATTCACGGGATATCTGAACTAAAACCAGAAAGATATACTGATTTAGAAACTAAAGTCTTAAATATGTTTAAAGATAGAATGGGCCTAAGTCTTGAGGAAAGGGATATAGACCATATTAAGCGTCTGGGTAAATATGAGTATGACAACAGACCCATTTGCGTAAGCTTGGTAACTTACAAAATGAAAATTGAAATTATTAATAAAAAAAGATCACTAAAAGGGACTGACATATTTTTAGATGAAGATTTTTCGAAGGAAGTTAGAGAGAAAAGAAAACTGTTATTGCCTGAATTGCTTGAAGCTAGGAAAGCCGGTAAGTTTGCCATTATAAAATATGACCAGCTGATTGTGAAAGATATGAATGTGAAAGAAAGTGGAAATATTCGACAGAAAAGATCTCTCGAAACGTCTCCTAAAGAGAAGATTCACACCAGAACCAAAAAAATAAATATGGCAAACGAAATGACCTCGGAACAAAACAAAAAAGGAAAACCTGGGACAGCATAGCCATTAACTATAGGAAAGGGTGATGCTCCAAGTAAAAAGACACAAGCAAGCGTTAGAGGTGACTCAAGGAAAATTATTATACACACATACAACTGCCAGTCATTAAGATCAAATTCATCACTTTACCAGTTACTAGATCAAGTATCGGAGATTGATTGGGATGTGATTGGTCTATGCGAAGTGAAAAGAGATGAAGAACAACTATTGGACATTGGAGAAGACATAGAGCTGTACTTCAACGGAACAGGGCATCAAGGTGGAACTGGCTTCTTAATTAATAACCGTAGTGAAAAGAATATCAGATCGTATAAGTCTTACACCCACAGGATCTGTAAAGTGATATGGAAACTAAACAAAAGTGAAGGAGGTGGAAGAATACAAATTATACAGGTTTATGCCCCAACTTCGGATGCAGAGGACGATGAAATCGAAGAATTCTACACACTCTTACAACAAGCGCTAGATGAAGATAAGTGTAGATACAACTTCATTATTGGTGACATGAACGCAAAGTTAGGTGGCCAGGTAGATGGCTTCGAATCTTTCGGAGGACACGGAATTGGAAACAGAAACGCCAGAGGGACAAGACTGCTAGAATTCACAGAGAGTAATAACCTATACATTATGAATACCTTTTATTGTAAACCTGTCCAGAATAGGTGGACTTGGCTAAGCCCTGACGGTGTAACTAAGAATGAAATAGATTTTATTGTCTCGAATAGAAAAGAAATATTTAGAGATGTGGAAGTTGATCAAAGAATCGACATAGGCAGTGACCACAGACCTGTAAAAGCAATAATAGAAATAGACACGTCAAAAATAAAATACAGACATGTGAAGAATAGAAAAGAAAGATTAGAAGTGACGGAATACGATAGGTTTGAGCAAATGCTAAGTAAAAATATGAGTGATAGAAATTTAGAAGTACAAACTGATATCAATGAATTTGAGAAAGGGTTAAAAATGTGTATAAATGAATCAACCAGTAGAGTAATGCAAGGTAAATCGAGTACAACATCAAAGAGGAAAATACCAAATGAAATAAAGAATCTTATGAGAAAAAGAAGAAGGATAAAAGGAAATATCAAAAGGAAAATAGAATATACTGAAATATCAAAGACGATCAGGAAGAAATTACAGTTGTGGAGCCATGCTAAAAAGATAAATGATTTAGAACAAGTGCTAGAAAACGGAGGAAATATAAGGAAATACTGGAGGAGCCAGGTAATAGGTAAGAAGAAAATGATAAATGTACTAACAAAAGACGGACAAAAAGAAAAAGATGTAGGAAGAATAGCGGATGAAGTAGCTGAGTACTATCGTGAGCTTTATACAGATGCAAGAACAGAGGGCTTAACTAATGAGATACAAAGCTGGAATTATGATGACGTGTCGGAAATTTCGCAGGAAGAAGTATCGTGGGCTGTGAATAGATTGAAAAAAGGAAAATCTTGTGGTAAGGACGATGTAGCAGGAGAGGAGTTAAAGGCCGGAGGCGTTAATTTAGCTAGCGTGTTGACTATGCTATTTAACTTATGCTTACTAAAGGAGCAAATCCCGGATAGTTGGTTTCAAGCAAAACTTGTGCTGCTGTATAAAAAAGGAGATCAATTGAACTTGGATAATTATAGGCCACTTAGTCTCTTATCTGTAACCTATAAAGTATATATGTCAATTATTACGAGAAGGATAAGCCAAAGAATTGACGAAAATATCGATATATCTCAGACAGGATTTAGAAGGGATATGTCTACGCTTGACCATATCTTTGTATTGAGACAACTATTAAGAAGGGCCTATGAGTACAAATTCCAATTAATCTTAGTATTTGTGGACTTTAGGAAAGCATTCGACTCAGTCTATACTGATCGGATTATTAAAGCACTAATAGGAAGCGGTCTGGAGCAAAAATATATAAATATATTTAAATATATATATGATACAGCGTCACTAGAGGTTCAAATAAGTCAAGAAAAAAGGGAAATAAACCAAAAGAGAGGAGTTAGGCAGGGGGATGTGCCATCAGGTAAATTATTTATTAAAATATTGCAAGATGTAAAGAACAAGTTAAATTGGAACGGATATGGAGTTAAAGTGAACGGAGAGTGGCTCAATTGCTTAGAGTTTGTCGACGACATTCTATTGATAGCTAAAAGTTGCGACGAAGCGAGCACCATGTTAAATGAACTATGTGAAAGAACCAAAGAAGTAGGCTTAGAAATAAATCGTGACAAAACTAAAGCAATGGTAGTAAATTCAGAAGGAGACATTAATCAAATTTGCCTGAACAACTCGGAGGTCGAACTTGTTTCAGATTTTGTTTATTTAGGCAGTCAGGTAAGCCGCGATAAAAATAACGAGGAAAAAGAAGTGAGTAGGAGAATAGCGCTAGGCTGGCGAGCATTTCAAAAGTATAGAGATCTATTTAGTTCTGATGTTTGTATGAGTATGAAAAAGAAACTGTGGATGATGTGTGTGTGTCCAGTAATGACGTATGGAGTTGAAACGTGGGTATTAAGCCAGAGAACAGTGACAAGAATGAGAGTAGCGCAAAGACATATGGAGAGGTGCATGCTGAAAATTTCAAGAATGGATAGAATGAGAAATGATTGGGTTAGAGACAGAACGAAATTGGAAGATATAGGAAAGCTTATGGTGGAAAGGAAATGGAGCTGGGCAGGGCACATCGCGAGGTCAAAGGACAACAGATGGACAAAGAAAATAATAGATTGGTATCCAAGAGAATGCAAGCGAGGTAGAGGTAGACCAGGATTAAGATGGGAAGAAGAAATGTGGAAGTGTTGTGGAGAAGCAACGTGGCAACGAGTGGCGATGGACAGGAAAGAGTGGCAGCGAATGAAAAAGGTTAATACTGATGTATGGTTCTATAAAAGTTAAATAAATATTAGATAAAAAACGAATTTAAAATGGAATGAATGAAAAGACTTGCATGCATGAATTGTCTATGCATGTTTGAAAAATTATAAATAAATGTAGGTAATAGATAAATAAGTATTGTTTGTGTGTGTGTACGTATGCATGTATGTATGTGTGTATATGTATATATAGGCGTATAAATTATTATGTTGATTTATTGTTTTGTTTATTTTTAATTTATTAATTTATGAATAAATATCTATAGATATTTAGATATTTATAGAAAATAATTTTAATTATTTGTTGTTAGTTATTAAATGTAGATTAATATAAATTATAGTTATGTTAAGTTGTTAAATAGTTGGTCTGGTATAAAGTTTTTATTTAAATGTTAATTGTTACATTATTACTTACGAATAAATCATGTTGAAGCAGGGAAAAACATAGGTAAATAGGCAATTTATTGATAATGTATTCGATTGAAAATTATAAATAATAAAAAATACTTTTAGTACTGATTATATGTTAGGTTTTAAATTAGTAATAATATTGGTAAATCAAGACAACTCCAAACCCTATCTGGGTGTCACGGCCAAAGGCCGATTTGAAGACAGTGTCACAATATATGAAATGTAATTGTTATATTGATAAAATTATTATGATTGTATCAAGATAATATATGCATGTAGTAACTTATGTTATTTTATATGGTTCTTCAATAAATGGCGATTGATTGATTGATGAACAAGATAAACGTGTGTATATATTTCATCTGTCATGTGTCAATACATTATGACAAATAGATGTGTCCGCCACAAGTTCAATACAAATTATTCCCTAGTTTTGATATCAAGTTGTTCTTTGCTTTTGTTTGTGTACTTAAAAAAGTAATGAACTTGCTACTACTACCATGCGCAATACTCTTTTAGAATGATATGGATCTGTCATTGGATCAAATACAAAGTTGTTTTGAAGAATTTGTTAAAATTTTTAAAGGAACAAAATTCTTGCGATATCTCCTAGAATTTTCTTTATATATTCTCGAATTATTACACAGTAAAAGCACTCAATTACCCTAAATAAAAATTAATAGTTTATATATTTTCTAGGTTCAAATAAAATCCAGTAGAGGTTGCCGAAATATCACCTGAACCATTGGTTACATTTCGTTCTGCTAGTGAAAGTGAAAATGTTTGATTGGAAAATGGCGTTGGATTGTGGGCAGAGTTCATGACACAAACAAATATAGATTGTTTCGGCCCATAGGAGACGTGCTCTGATATGGGTGACGAATAGGGAACCAAAGTTCTCCAGAGGAGAGAATCCCTGTAGAAAGCTATAGCCGGGAGAAAATAAGGCGTGTAAATAAACTGATAAATGAATAACAATAAATACAATGTAAAATATATATAATTGAAGTAAGCAGGCAGGCAATTGTTAATGGCAAATATGTTAAGATTAAATAATGAATATATATATATGTATGATAAATTTTAACAATGAATAAATATATATATATGTGTAACAATAACAATCTGTATAATCAACAATAAGCTTTAACAATATAATAATAAACTAATTAATAAATAAATAAAAGGCAGTTAGTAAAAGACAAGCACAAGCGGTTAGTAAGCGGATAAGAGGGGGTTAGCTAATAAGTTAGGGACGGGACTTACCTTGGCTGGCTGGACACGTACATTAACAAAAGGCAACAGGACTTCGCCAGTCAGGAACAAGGGACCTAGGTAAGATAATAATTAGTTAAAACAAATAATTAACGCAGACGCACAACACGGAGGTAACTAATGATAAATGGTAACAAACAATAGCTATAAAAGGTGAGCGACGGGCCAGGTCGCTACACCACTACTTAAACTTAAACTAAATGGTGAAGTAGTTTAGTGAAATGAGCCGAGTTGAAGAAGGCAGAGAGTCCACTGTCTCGAAAACGGGCCTGGGCACGGTGCCGTAACTCCGTGACGCCGAAACTCCACTCAGATAAGGCTAAAACGGTAGAAATCCGTGCTGCACGTCTAGCTCCGTAAATTCTGCGAGGGCAGGTCGCTTGATATGGCCAAATTAATAATAAATTAATATATAAATGATAAAATAGCTAACTGGAATTACTTACGCTGCCGGCATTTTTATGGTAACCCCCTGGGTAGGTTTTAGCTGGTCTGCCTTAGCTAAATCGGCTAAATCGGCGCTGAAACCGAGCGCTTGAGAGCCGCTAGGGTTGCTGAGCCCTGATTGAAGCGGTGTGGTGGGGATTATGCCTGGTGGACCGAGGATGGATTGCGTGCTGGGGTAAACCTATTTGCAACCTTCCCGTTTCTTGTTTTGTTATCATTTGAAAACACGGCGAACGGCGAATCGAGCTCCAGATAAACATATCTTTTCCCTCGGCCTGCAGATTGTGTGCGAAGTGTTGTGTACAGTGTTTAATAATGTGTGTAAAGCTAGTTTTAAGTAATATTTACAAGGTATGTTAAATAAGTTATAAGATAAATAGTAATAATTAAACATGCAAACAAAAGGTTATGAAAGTTGAACATGCAAAAATAGGCGAAGCCTAAACATAGATTACTGTATAAAAATGGGCGTCACCACAGCTCTTCAAAATTGTGATCTCGAGTTATTTGAAAGTAAATCTTTCAAGCCGTATGATAAAAGTTCTGATAAAGTTTTTACAAGAAAATTTCAAGCAAGTTTTTTAAGCGAAAACCACGAAACGTTAAACTGTAAAACGTCAATAGCTCTGTTTTTCTACTAACAATGGCCATGTCTACTGCTATTTATGTAACCTTTTTTCCGAAAATAGTCACAGTTTACTCATGGTAGTTATTGTGATTGGAAAAATGCTGCTGCACGTTTGGTTGAACACGAAACATCTAAAAACCATCTGAATGCAGCAAATGATTTCTCTGTACGCTCCAAAGAAGTGGGGCGAATTAACCAAGAAATAACAAGACAAGCAGAAGTAGAAGCAAAAACTGGCGAGAAGTTCTCAGGAGATTGATAAGTGTCATAGTTTTTATTAGTGAACAAGGTCTAGCATTTAGAGGTAAAAATCAGACACTTCCGAAAAACGGTAACTACCTAGGAATACTGGATCTTATAGCGGAGTACGATGACTTTCTAAGTAATCACATTAAAGAACATGCAAAGGGGGGGGGGGGGGGGGGGGTAAAGGACACACAAACTACTAGTCAACTACGATTTGCGAGGAAGTTGTGTAACTAGTTGGTCAACGAGTATTTGATGAAGTTATTTATTTCTAGGATTAAACAGTCAAAGTATTATTCGATATCATTAGACTCAACCCCAGACGAAGGTAACGTTGATCAACTTACATTAGTATTTAGGTATTAAGAGGGTCAAACTCCTGTCGAAAGGTTTGTCAAGTTTATGCCTAATCAGAGCCACAAAGCAAAAGATATGTTTGAAGCTTTAAAAACATTTTTGAAAGAGAACGCCATTGAAATTAAGCACTGCCGCGGTCAGTCTTATGACAACGCCTCTTCAATGAGTGGATAGCACAACAGCCTTCAAGCGTTGGTAAAGGCAGAATATAATTTAGCAGTATTGATACCTTGCGTGGGCACTTGCATAATCTTGTAGTGCTGTTCCGTGTGTTGTCTGAGTGCAGTAAGCATTTTCAACTTTTTGGAAGAACTTTATGTTTATTTTACAACCTCAACTAACAGATTGCTTTAAAAAAGCAGAAACTGACTAACTTATTCTCGTGCCAAAAAAAAACCACAACAACACGTTGGTCATGCCGAGCAGACGCTACGAAAGCTCTTTAAGAGGCTACAAAGAAATAAGATGTACTTTTTGACCTTTCGGAGGAGAATGAATGTGCAGGAAAATCGCGCATTACTGCACTAAGTTTACATAACAAAATGTCAAAGATAGAAGCGGCACTTTACACAGTATTTTGGAAATCTTGGGACAAGTAAATAAAACTAGTCACATTCTGCAAAACCCTAGATTAGACGTGAACACAGCCGCGTCAGTACGAACATGCCTAACAAGCTTCATAGGAACAAAACGGGAAAGTTTTACGGCGTATGAGAAGAAAGCTGCTGTGTTAGCTGATAACTCTAATTATGAGGTGCAATCACAACGCAAGCGGAAAATAAATGTGCGTTTGGCTCCTCTTCATTGTGTCCAAGCTCCAGAAGTAGAGCTAACTCCGTCAGAACAGTTTCGAACGCAAAGTTTCCTTTCCGTCATTGATCAATTTGAGTCATCATTGCGGCAGAGGCTTGAAGCATATGAAGTAGTTGTTACTCGTTTTGGGTTTCTTAACAAGTTGTGTGTACTTTGTAATCAAGATATTATAGCTGCTGCTCAAAACGTGATTTACAGCACTGATTTAGACCAGTGATTCTCAACCTGTGGTCCAAAGGACTATTCCAGGTGGTCCGCGGAAAGAGTGAGAAAGCAACCAATAAACAAATTAATTAAATGTATCGAGTCAAATATCTACAGCTAATAGAATTAAATTTAGAATAAAATAAGACAGGGCTAGTCTGACCAGGAATTTTCTTAACTCTACACAGGGCCTTCTTTTCTATCTAATTTCATTAATAGTACAGTAAAACTAGCTTAAAAATTGTCCAAACCGAAACATCCAAAAAAAAAAAAAATTCTAGCTCACGCCAAATTGTTCTATACCCTCCTCATAGTAAGTGATAAAAAGTTGCACGACCTAGAGCGTCGGGTTTGGTGGGGAGAGGGTGATAAGGGGGGTTAAAGGGTGTGTTAAATCGTTTTTCTCAAATATCTCGAAAACTATGAGGTTTAGCGTTGACTTTGATATATACAAAATTAATCTACATATCATTGTGAACAAAAATGGCCTTATGCATTTTTGTGCTAAAGTTAACGGTAACGGAGGTATGGAGGGGTAAAAATATCACTATTTAAAATTTTGACAAAATTGCAAAATTAACGCACTATAATTTCATCTGCGACCAATTACAACTACAAAGGCTGGCTTCTGAGGAATTACTCAAACTCATTGTTTGTGCTTGCAAGGAGGAGTGTGTGCAAAACTGTGAGTGTCGAAGGAGTGGCTTGAAATGCTCAAACAAGTGCATGTATGGGACATGGGTTCATGAACAGAGATTCAGTAGGTTAGGTATAGACGATGACATCGATGAAGATGATCATCAAAGTGAAGAGGAATTTGAAGATTGAGCTTAGAGATTTAAAGGGTTTCATTTTTTATTTCCACATAACCTCTCAAGGGAAGGATGATATATATCTTGATGCTTTAATAAAATGTAAGTTTTATTTTTAGCTTTGATGAGCATTGAGAGCGATATTTTAAGAAACATTAATTACGAGGATATCATATTAGCTTTATTAGAAATAAATGTAGGCGCAAACCAATCAGCCATTAAAGTTGGAAAAGGTAAAACTAAAAAAAAAAAAGGAAAGCGTGTAGAAAATAAGACAGGGCTAGTCTGACCAGGAAGTTTCTTAACTCTACACAGGACCTTCTTTTCTATCTAATTTCATTAAAATGCTTTCGATACATTTTTAGCTCATATATTTTCTGTTTAGTTTATGGCGTATTTGATATATTTATTTTAAGAAACCGAATGATGTTTTACTGGCATTTGTGCCAGAAATCGAGTTTCTAAGCAAAATTTTATTGCTTTTTTTAATTCCTTTTTTATCCAGTATTTTTAAGATTGTATCGTTTACTAAGTCGAAGTACTAAAAAACTAAAGTAATACCTTACTTTATGTAAAATGTTCATATGTGGTTTGTTGCTTACCTAATGCAAATACTAAAATTTTGAAAAGATTGTATTTGTACTTCTATTTATTTATTTTTAGGAATCATATTTTTAAAATTGTATCGTTATTTTTTAAAATGAAGTACTAAAAAACTAAAGTGATACCTTACTTTATTTTACCTTACTATTATATTGGCTATACTATACAAGATAATAAAAGTACACCATTAAGTTTAAATTGTTTGCTAATAAGTGTAACATGTTCCTATGTGGTTTGTTGCTTACCAAATGTAAATACTAAAATTTTAAAGGAAGCCAAGTCGAAACTTAGTATTGGGCCCGCACTACAAGTCCAGCCTATGGGCCCTCGGATCCTAGAAGGGGCCCTGCACTTTCCCTAACTTGTTTTTCAAAAAATTAATAAAAATAAGTTTGGAGCAATAAATTACAGTCTAATTCTAATCATAATTTCATTTAATGTTGCGATTTCTTTATCAATTTGATTCCAACCTGAATTCCTTTTTTTTCCAAATATGTGGAGGTACATCAAATCTATATTTTACTAAAATATCTTAATAAAAAGCTAGGTAATCACAAATCGTAGATTAATGAAATCCAACAAAATAAAGCACAAAAAACATATTCATTTTTAAAATAAGGAACAGTTCTAAAATTAATTAAAATATACAGCAATGACCTTTAAAAGTCCCAGATACCTAAATAGAGCCACTCCCTTGTGTTATTTTAACCTTGACTTCAAGTCTTTAGATAAGATATCAGTAAAACGGAAAAAAAGAAAGAAAAAGCATTTCTTCATTGTCCAAGAGGGCACACGGACAAAGCCACTGCCAAAACTCACACGTGGACATAATGCAGTATCTACCAAGACACACCTGAACAATTTCATCCACAGGTCCGTGTATATTAGTGGTGGAAGGTCAAACCCCAGTCTATGAGGAAATGGTTCCCAGTATCGACTAGCCGACTCTCTCAACAAGGTAAATAGATAAAGTCTTTTTATTTCTGCTTCATCGATCCAAACGGCCCTCAGCCCAAATTACAACCCTTCTGTTAGCCCTTTAAGGAAGCAACCACAGTCTGAATTTTTGCAGTCGTCATCGATAATCGATAGATTAAAAAAATAAGTTAATCGAATTAGGAAATATACTTCTTTGGTCTAAATTGTTGATTGGATTTTCTTTCTTAGACAGCTCTAGGTTAGGAGAACAAAGGCAAGTGCTCAAGATCAAAATTGCTTTCGAGGTCGAGAGACATTATTTGTATTGAGATGAATATTGTTCCAGATGGCTTTGCTAGCATCTTAGACTAACAAACATTTCTATAATAATGTATGGATCCGTATTAAGGTCGTTTTGGTTTTTTCCTTTCTCAAATTATTTAAATTGTATACGTTTTTTAACATAATTAACTGGACAGATGCTACTAGTCCAGTTTATTTACATACTATGTAAAGTTATTTAAAGGGAGCACCCGGTAGCTCGAATAGTAGAGCAGTTGGCTTTTAATCATTGGAGTTAAGCAGCATCGGGCGTGGTGAGTAGTTGGATTGGTGGCCGTCACCTCTGACCACACCGCTCTGGGTTCGATTCCTGGACTGGGCCTTCCGAAATGTCCACCCAGCACTGTTTAAACAAATAGGAAGCTGATCGAAAGATTTAGCGCCATCAGGTTTCGGTCTGGAATACCATGGTCGACACTCTACGGTGGTTTGATTAAAATTTATCCAACGTGACCAGAGTTGTGAAAACGTGGTTTACCGACCAACATTTCACTCATGTGTGGAATGTTTGGTTGTCTAGTATCAAGTATACGGGTTTCTTCAGAAGAACCCATTTCGTGATCTATCGGGCGTAAAAGTTACTTAGATTTTTAAATAAGTATGCTTTATTTATTACGGTAAATACCCTGAATCTATTATAGCTTTATCAAATGCTTTCCATCCATCCTGAAACCTCTCTCTTGAATTATAACACCAATACATAAAATGAAGATGATAATAATATGTCACCCCTTTAAAATATAATTTCCAATAATAGATGGGTATAAAAACCTGAATCATTGAAACACGTTAGTCATTGAAATTCAATATAGAAAGTACAACGAACCTCGCTACAAATCCCGTGTGCCCGTTACGTATGAAAACGAAAATATAAGGGGTTTGTTCAACCAACGAAGTTCATTATGTAGTTGCATAACAATAACTTCTGGAGGAATTTGGTGAACGTTTATTTAATTTAAAGGCGGCACTGTTTTAATGAGTTTACCTTAACATGTTTTATTGGGTAAACTTGAGGAATTCTAAGTTGCCCGAGTGGTTGAAATATGTGCGGTTTTGTTTATAACTCTCTGTTTGAATCAGATGGAACTAATTACTCTTCATTTTACCTTGGTGTAATCGGGTCTAAAGACCAACTACTTATACTTTAGGACATACCTACTTTCTTCCCCATACAGAGTTAGTTGCGCCTACACCAATATTTATTTTCTACCTTGTTAAAATTACACCTTTTAATTGATATTAAACAACCATTTTAAATATAGAGAAAGCAAAAACCTCTGATAATAAGTAAACCACATTAAACCGTCGAGAAGAAAATTATACCCAAGAAAGGATGTATAGCCGCAAACTAGCAGATACCACTAAATATGACCGAAGTTCTAGTGTATGCCAGTAGTTATAATTCTTGCAGCTGGGGATATGGATCCGTTATGTAAACTTTGGAAATGAGAACAAGAAAGGGTTTGAAAGATATAAGTATTAAAGAAGATTTAGGAACGGTTACTAGTAATGGAAAACGGCGAATCCATAAGGCTTACAGCGAGCTTGACAGCTATTGTGAAAAAAAGATCAAAGCACCCAGATTCATATTGGATCATAATTATATGTTGCTGGCAGCAAAATGCACAGCAAATTAACTAGTAGATGCCCAGGAAAAAGAAATTTGCCCGACAAACTCGATAAAAACTTTTTCTTTCAACTTTCATATACATAGTGATTCAGAATTTGAATCCAACCATACGTAATTAATTTATTTATTAATAAATATACTTAATAGGCCGTAGATGAATGGTGATCCCTCAATAATATAATATTGTTGATCATTGTGGGACTTTGGGGATGTAACATAAAAAAACTCTCCTATATCAGTTTTGCTATATTTCGACTCTGCTTTGAATCATTTTCAATGAGCTAAGATTTAAATCTTTTGTTATTACATAAAAATTGTCAAACTTAAAATTGTTTACGTGCTTGTAAAGCTGTGTAATGTAAAATCTACAAGGAAGAAAATACCCTAAATAAAAACATTCATATTTTAATTTAAATAATTGTAAAAATGCCATATTCCTATGTTTAAAAAAAAAAATAGACTGCCAATTAGTGTTGCACATAGCTTTCTCGTATCCTATCACGTACTTTATCGATTTTACTCTTTTACAAGGCATTGTTATCTAATTTATTTAATTGTTTCCCCCTTTTTTTAAAAAAGATTACATTAATCTGGTGCTATATGCGGTCTACTTTTGACAAACCATTCAAATTTCATTAAAATCGGACGTGTAGTTTTTAAGATATGTTGGTTCGCAACAATTAAGCGACAGAACTACAGACAGACAGATGGACACGGAACCAAAAATGTTCCCTGATGTTTGAACGGATTTCTGTCTTGGAATTTTTGAAATCGGAGACATAAAATATTTTCGTTCTTCAGAACGATCACATAGCTTCAGTTACCTTCGGTAAGCTCAGAAGCATAACTATAAAAACTTAACTTTATGTAATTGATTAAAAACAACGTTGAAACAATGTCATGAAACTGATAGACACTTGCTGTCATGACACTGAATGCCATGAGCTTGTTCACACGCCCTCTCCACACTGTTGTGACAGTTCTTCAAAGTATCAAACCAGAACAAATGTATATGATCATATTTTACTTACAATTTTATTAGTTTGTTTTCCCAAAAAGGTTACACTACGAATTCAACAGTCAGGGTCGTGACATCTAGTGTCATAATATCAAAAAGTTTTTATGCTTGGCATTATATGTGTCACGGCATAGTTACTAATACATGTGAACAGTAGATGCCATGACATCTACTGTTCAAACGACGGCACCAGGTAACAATAATGTTGCAAGATTAGTGCCACTGTGTGAACGAGGCTTAAAAGTATCAATTTAACAAAATGTAATGAGCGCAGACGGTTGAAATTAATCTAGGGCTATCTGTGCTACTTTCGATTAAACATCTAAATTGCATAAAAATGAGATGAATACATAAT